>JALAZF010000759.1:1200000-1800000 GCA_022829125.1 Lathyrus tuberosus | reverse complement strand
TTGATCTTGACTTCTGATCCTCTTGGAACCTTTGATTCAACAACCTTGAGTTCCGAATTCTTCAGAACCTCTTACTTGAGAGTCTTAGTGGAACCGGACACCCCCTTGCTTGAACTCTGCGTTAATGCATTCGGAGAGAATGCGCTAGCAGGGAGCTGTCAACAGGGTGTATTTTGTGAAGCGACTAGCAGGTCCCTTACTCTCGCGAGGACGATTGTCTCGTTGTCTCTCCCTGTCGTGCCTGTGAGCCTCTGATTCATATTTTTTTATTGCCCGAGAACTTTCTTGATCCCTTGAGTCCCGGGCCTTGTACGCGGCTTCTTTCTCCTCGTACTGTATATAAGCTTAGGCCTTACGGAGAAGTTTGGCCAAGGTACGAGGGGTCTCGATGCCCACTGCTTTGCGAAATTAGTTCTTCGGTCTCAGCCCCTTCTCGAGGAGGTATTTCTTCATATGGTCCGCTGTGTAGACCTCTACAGCGTCCTTGTTAAACCTCTTGATGTATGCGCGCAGGGGCTCATCCTTGCCCTGTAATATGGCTTCGATAGTGGCTTCTGACTTGGGATGACGTCTGGAAGCAGTGAAGTGTCGGGCGAATTGGTTATTTATATCCCTCCACGAAGTGACCGAACCTCGGGGAAACCGCTTATACCAGGTCATGGCCCCTTTCCTGAGGGTGATGAGGAGCAATCTGCACTTAATGGCTCCGCTCACGTTGTGGTAGTGGAGTATGGCTTTGAAATTTTCTATATGATCACCTGGGTCGGTGGTCCCATCATAAGTTGCCAGAGGAGGAGGCTTCTCCAGCCCGCGAGGGATACTGGTGACCATTATCTCCTGAGATAGAGGTCCATGGACGTCTTCATCACTGCTCGTGCTCGATGACCGGCAGGGGGATTGGTTGTGCCCTCGACTTCTATTGCGTCGAAGAGAATGTCTGCGCGACCGAAGATGCTCATGATGCTTTTCCGAGGCCTGGTCCTCTTCGGGGCAGAAGAGCGTCTGGATCTCCGCGAAGGAGTATGGTGTCGTCTTCCGGCGACTTCTGACTCAAGTTCTTACGATCTTGATCGTCCCCTGACGGGAGAAATGCTCATGGATCTGTCTCGCCGACGTTTTTGAGGAGGAGACTACAGGCGTGAAGAGGGACTGTGAGGCTTTTGCGAAGGAAGTCGCTCCTGGAGGACGTGCTCGAGCATGTTGATCTTCTCGCCCTGTTGGAAGATCAGGAGGTTGGACCTGTTGAGAGAGGCAATGAGGGCAGCAGTGCCGAGGTCAGTGTTTTGAGGGACATGTATAGGCTCAAAGACGTGACTGGCAGCCTGTGCACATGGCTTCACATCGTCAGAAGAAGGAGACGCAATCCTTTTGTCTCTGTGATCAGTCTCATGGACCGCAGCTCCGAGGTTATGGTGGTCGACGTTATCCATGGTAACGGCGACAACAGGTTCTTGATGGGCATCATCGTTTCTGTTGGATGCCATGATGATCAAGTGAATTTTGGAGAGTAAGTTTTGGTCTTTTGGGTGAAAAGAAGAGGTATCTTGGTTCAAAAAGACAAGGAAACGATGTTTCCCACAGACGGCGCCACTGGTCTGGTGTGATCAGATTGGATCGTTGTGGCCTTCCGTATAGGGCAGAGATGATGGTTGTAGGAGAGAAGGGGGTGTACCTGCAAGGTACTCCAATGCCAAAGTAAGTTTGGGCTAGAGAGAAAGCAAGTACAAAGCGTTTAGGTATGATTTAGAGTATTGAATAATGATCAAACCTGACCCTCTCAAGTGAGAGGGTATTTATAGAAGTAACCCCCAGCGCAGGGCCAGGGTCTCCCATGTGGCCGAAATATCTGGTCGACCAATGGGAGACTGCTAGGTGGAAGGTCAAGCGCGTGACGTGTTGACCTAGTCCAACTGTCCCCGTGGGATCCGGAGAGGCGGTTGGTCGCCGACGTCTCCAACGGTCATAATGTGTCCAACGGCTATGTTGTGCCCAACGGCTAGATTGTGTCCAATGGCTAGATTGGCTGAATCCAGTTATTGGGTTTTGCCAAGAGTTGGACTGGATTGGGCCTTGCCATACTGTGGGCCAAGCGCCTACCCAGTCCAGAACAGTTAGTATATTAACTTCACTTATGTTATCCTATTTGGTCTATTCCGTCAATTTCTGGAAAAAAAACGTTAAGTTCTGGTGACGTGGCGTGACACCAATGCCATTTGTACAAATCTGAGTCATGATATGTAGTTAAAAACTGATACATTGTTTAAACTGCGAGGGTTTTGTTTTTAACCTACAAAAAAAAACACACACACACATTTTAAACAATGTATCATTTTTAACTACATATGCGGAGTTAGATTTGTACGAATGGTCTTGTTTAGAGAGGTCAAAAAAGTCATATATAACAAAGTTCTAATATTTAGGACCCCTCATTGGCCCCCTTTTTTTAGACCCTCATTGGCACCCTTTTTAAAAAACATTTTTTTTTAAAATTAATTTTAAAAATATTTTTTTCAAAAAAATAAATAAAAAATATTTTAAAAAATACATTTTAAAAAAAAAAGTCGATTGTTTTTTGAAAATTAAAAAGTTGATCTTTTTTAAATTAAAAAAAAAATCTAAAATTAAAAAATCAATTTTTTTTTGAAAAAACCTTTGTTTTTTTCGAAAATAAAAAAATAGACGATTTTTTTGAAAAATAACAAAAAAGAGTTGATTTTTTCGAAAGAAATTGATTTTTTTAGAAATAAAAGGTCGGTTTTTTTCGAAAGTTAAAAATAGTCAATTTTTTCAAAAATAAAAAAAGTTAATTTTTTATCGAAGATAAATATAGTCCATATTTTAAAAAAACAATTTTTTCGAAAAAATGTCATTATGTTTTTTTTTTAAATAAAAAAATTGTTTTTTTTAAAAAGTCAACTTTTTAAAAATGTTTGAGTCTTAAGATATTTCTTACTAAATTTTAGGGATTTTTAGTTTAGGAAGCGTACTTATTTTAAGACTCATTTATTTTTAAGAGTTTGAACCCTTATATTTTTATGGTCTTAAAATTTAGGCTCCAATTCCTTAATTTGACAAGCACTAGACTCGTGTTGGCATGCTACGTCATTCAAATTTTTTTTTTTCTTTCAAAAATTAACAGAAATGACCAAATAAGATAACAGAAATATAAGAAATTAAATTCTAACATTTTTTTAGTTAAAAATAAAACTGTTTGGTGATTAATTATATCTAATTTATAAATATTAATTTTCACTATTTTTTTCTTAATATGAAACTACAAGTACTACTATTTTCCTCTGGTTAGAATCTCCCTCAGTCAAAAACCCAACATCAAGTTTTCACAGTACTTTTTGTCGGGTGGAGAACCACATTCCTTTCTTTCTCTCTCTCCATGCCTCAGAAATTTCCCTGTCTATGTTCTCAGTTATCACCATCTATCACTGTCTGATTTCACCTTGCTTCATTATCACACCTTACACAAGAAGTAACCAAACTCAACATAACTTACACTCCAAAACAGTGCCTCTTTCTTTCCACTCTCACAACACAAAAGGAACACTATTATTCACTATTCAATTCAACACCACCACTTTCTTTTCCTGCATCACAAACATGAGCTCAATAAAAACCAAGCAGTGGTGTGAAACTGTGTAGCTCAAGCAAGGTATTTTGCAATGTCACAAGCTTCTGAGCAATGGAAATGGTCTGAAATGCAAGGCATTGAGTTGCTTTCATCTTCTCCTACAACAACTTCAATATCAACATTGGAGTTAGAGAGAGGAGAATCCAAGGAACAAATGGAACTGGAAGAGGAAAGTTCTTTACCCAATAACAAAAGTTGCGATTTTTCTGATGGAAATGAGAAGATTAAGAATGTTGCTTCTGTTGGGTTTGGTGAGCTTTTCAGATTTGCTGATGGGTTGGATTATATTCTCATGACAGTTGGAACTCTTGGAGCAATTGTACATGGTTGTTCATTGCCACTTTTTCTTCGGTTCTTTGCTGATCTTGTTAACTCTTTTGGTTCTAATGCTGATGATTTGGACAAGATGACCCAAGAAGTTGTCAAGGTAACAAGTTCTTGGTAGAGTCCAAAGTTTGTTGCTTTTTTTTTTTTGTGGTTTCTGTAATGAATGTTGAAGTTTTGAATTTTTTTTTCATTTGCAGTATGCGTTTTACTTTCTGGTTGTTGGTGCTGCTATTTGGGCATCTTCATGGGCAGGTGGAAAAACTTGTGTTTTCTAGATTGTGGTTTTTTTTTTAGGTTGTGAATGTTTAGAGAGGTTTGGTTTGGTTTGTTGCAGAGATTTCTTGTTGGATGTGGACTGGTGAGAGACAATCAACAAGGATGAGAATTAAGTATCTTGAAGCTGCTTTGGATCAAGATATTCAGTTCTTCGACACTGAAGTTCGAACTTCCGATGTTGTTTTTGCCATCAACGGCGATGCTGTTATGGTACAAGATGCTATAAGTGAGAAGGTGAAACAGAAAAATATACACAAACCCTTTATTGTTTTTTTTTTATAATGACTTGTTTTATGTTATGTAATGAGATTAGGATGGTGTTTAATATGGTTCTTTTTTTGTATGCAGTTAGGTAATTTTGTTCACTATATGGCTACATTTGTTTCTGGATTTGCTGTGGGTTTTACTGCTGTTTGGCAATTAGCATTGGTTACACTTGCTGTTGTCCCTATGATTGCTGTAATAGGAGGCATTCATACTACCACTTTGGCTAAGTTATCTGGTAAAAGCCAAGAAGCTCTTTCTCAAGCTGGCAACATTGTGGAACAGGTAAGAGGGTTAGGCTTGTTTGGCTAAACAACTTAATTAAGCACTTATGGTATAAGTACTTATCATATAAGTGCGTGTGTAACCCAGGGGTTCGCCTGTTGGTGAAGACTTGGGTCTTGAGAGTGTGCTTTTCTTATGGTCTCAGGTTTAAATTCCGTTAGGTGCTAACAATCTCTGTGTTGGGTCAGTCCGTACAGAATTTTGTTCTGACTTTAAGTGTGCCCCCGCAATGTTGGGTGAATATTATGGCAAAAGTTGATCTCTGTAGTTGACCCCACTTAGTGGGATAAGACTTGATTGTTGTTGTATCATTATCTGTGTGTCTGCATCTTGGTGTTGTTAATTTTGAGCCAAATTTGCAGACAATTGTTCAAATTAGAGTAGTGTTAGCATATGTTGGAGAGACAAAAGCACTACAAGGCTATTCATCTACTCTGAGGGTTGCTCAAAAGATCGGTTACCGGACTGGACTTGCAAAGGGAATTGGATTAGGTGCTACATACTTTGTTGTTTTCTGCTGTTATGCACTTTTGTTATGGTATGGAGGCTATTTGGTTAGACATCACTACACCAATGGAGGACTTGCAATTGCTACCATGTTTTCTGTCATGATTGGTGGATTGTAAGTACTTTATCTTCGTCATTTTTCATGCTTCATCAAACCTCAGTAGTTATTCCTACTGTTCCTTTTTAATCATCGTTTTAAAGGTATTATTGACAATTATCATTCCTCGCAGGGCTTTAGGCCAGTCTGCACCAAGCATGGCTGCATTTACGAAGGCCAGAGTTGCTGCTGCGAAAATTTTCCATGTGATTGATCATAAGCCTTGTATAGACAAAAAAAGTGAATCGGGTTTGGAGTTAGAGACCGTGACAGGACTAGTGGAGCTTAAAAATGTCGACTTTTCATATCCATCAAGACCCGAAGTTCAAATCCTTCACAAATTCTCCTTGAACGTTCCTTCTGGAAAGACCATAGCTTTGGTTGGAAGCAGTGGCTCTGGAAAAAGCACAGTTGTGTCTCTAATTGAGAGATTCTATGACCCTTCTTCTGGTATTGATTATGCTTTCTAGAATTGATTCTACTAGAAGTTAGGATTTTGTAGCTTGAGTCTAAACGTAAATTGTATACTGAAGTTTACTGTTCAACTCACTTTTGCATAAATTTATCCGAACATAAATCACTTTAACTAACTTCAACTCACTTTCAGCCAAACTCATTTTTACCGAATCAATTCACTCAAAATTTATTTTCTTCACCGCAGAACCAAACACACGCGAAATACTTTATCAATTGGCCCCTTAACTTAGTTTATTTAGAGTTTGTAACAGTTATGATCATATGAAATTACAGGACAAGTTTTGATAGACGGGCATGATGTTAAGACATTGAAGCTTAAATGGTTGAGACAACAGATAGGACTTGTGAGCCAAGAGCCTGCTTTATTTGCCACCACAATTAAAGAAAATATACTGTTGGGCAGACCTGATGCAGATCAGGTCGAGATCGAAGAAGCCGCTAGAGTAGCTAATGCTCATTCATTCATCTTCAAACTTCCTCAAGGTTATGAAACACAGGTTGGGGAGAGAGGGTTGCAACTATCAGGGGGACAAAAGCAGAGAATAGTGATTGCGAGGGCAATGCTGAAAAACCCGGCAATTCTTCTTTTAGACGAGGCAACGAGTGCATTGGACTCTGAGTCAGAGAAGCTTGTTCAAGAAGCTCTTGATAGGTTCATGATTGGTAGAACAACTCTTGTAATTGCGCATCGACTATCTACTATTCGCAAAGCTGACCTTGTTGCTGTACTTCAGCAAGGAAGTGTTTCTGAAATCGGAACTCACGACGAGCTCTTTGCTAAAGGGGAAAATGGAGTTTATGCCAAGCTTATTAGAATGCAGGAGACGGCAAATGAAAGTTCAACAAGCAATGCCAGAAAAAGTAGTGCAAGGTAGCTTTCACCGACGATTAAGAGAAGTAGTTGATATTATTTAACTTTCGTTATCTCAAGCTGAGGATATATCATTCGATTAATTTTTTTGAAAATATGCAGGCCTTCAAGTGCTAGAAATTCTGTAAGCTCACCGATAATTACTCGGAATTCTTCTTGTGGCGGCCGATCACCATACTCGAGGAGGTTTTCTGATTTCTCCACGTCTGATTTTAATCTCTCCCATAATGCATCGTATCCAAATTACCAGCTTGAGAAGCTTGCCTTCAAAGAGCAAGCGGGTTCCTTCTGCCGACTTGCGAAAATGAATTCTCCTGAATGGTTATATGCATTGATTGGTTCTATAGGCTCTATTGTTTGTGGATCCCTTAGTGCATTCTTTGCTTATGTTCTCAGTGCTGTCCTCAGTGTCTATTACAATCCAAATCACAGACACATGATTAAAGAAATCGAAAAATATTGCTACTTGCTGATTGGACTTTCGTCGGCTGCACTTTTATTCAATACATTGCAGCACTTCTTCTGGGATATTGTCGGTGAAAATCTTACTAAGCGGGTGAGGGAGAAAATGTTGAGTGCGGTGCTTAAAAATGAAATGGCATGGTTTGATCGAGAGGAAAATGAGAGTGCTAGGATTGCAGCAAGGCTAGCTCTTGATGCCAATAATGTTAGATCTGCTATTGGCGATCGGATTTCGGTAATCGTGCAGAACACTGCACTTATGCTTGTTGCTTGTACTGCAGGGTTTGTATTGCAGTGGCGGCTTGCCCTTGTTCTCGTTGCTGTCTTCCCAGTTGTTGTCGCAGCCACTGTCTTACAGGTTTTCTTTTAAACATTTTCACAGTTTCATATTTCATTTGTGTTATTTATTTATTTATTTATTCCTTGCATTGAACTTTTGAATAGAAAATGTTCATGTCGGGTTTCTCTGGCGACTTGGAAGCTGCTCATGCCAAGGCCACACAACTAGCTGGGGAGGCTATAGCGAATGTAAGGACTGTTGCTGCATTTAATTCGGAAAAGAAAATTGTTGGTCTTTTCGCTTTGAACCTTGAAATTCCACTACGGCGTTGTTTTTGGAAGGGACAGATTTCTGGAATTGGTTATGGGATAGCTCAGTTTGCACTCTATGCTTCCTATGCTCTTGGTCTTTGGTATGCTTCTTGGCTTGTGAAGCACGGCATCTCCGATTTCTCTAAAACAATCCGAGTATTTATGGTCCTCATGGTCTCTGCTAATGGTGCTGCCGAAACCTTGACTTTGGCTCCCGACTTCATCAAAGGAGGTCGAGCTATGAGGTCGGTTTTCGATCTCCTTGACCGTAGAACTGAAATTGAGCCAGATGATTCAGATGCCACCCATGTCCCCGATTCTCTTCACGGTGAAGTAGAATTCAAGCATGTTGATTTCTCTTATCCCAGCCGGCCAGATATGCCGGTTTTCCGCGACCTTAGTCTTCGTGCCAAGGCAGGCAAAACTCTTGCCCTTGTAGGCCCTAGTGGATGTGGCAAGAGCTCGGTTATTGCACTTATACAAAGATTCTACGATCCAACGTCCGGCCGAGTCACGATCGATGGAAAGGACATAAGGAAATACAATCTCAAGTCCCTTAGAAAACACATTGCAGTGGTGCCCCAAGAGCCATGCTTATTTGCTACTACTATCTACGAAAACATTGCTTATGGACACGACTCAGCTTCCGAAGCCGAGATTATCAAAGCCGCGACTCTCGCCAATGCTCACAAGTTCATATCTTCTCTCCCCGACGGATACAAAACATTTGTTGGCGAACGAGGAGTTCAACTATCCGGTGGACAGAAGCAAAGAATAGCAATTGCTCGAGCTTTTATACGGAAAGCAGAACTAATGCTTCTTGATGAAGCAACAAGTGCACTGGATGCTGAATCCGAACAGTCTGTTCAAGAGGCCCTCGACCGTGCTTGCTCGGGAAAAACTACTATCATTGTTGCGCACAGGCTGTCAACTATTAGGAATGCCAATCTCATTGCAGTGATTGACGATGGGAAAGTCGAAGAGCAGGGATCACATTCACATTTGTTGAAAGATCGCCCGGATGGGATCTATGCGCGCATGATTCAACTGCAAAGGTTGACGAATGACCAAGTCGTTGGGACCGCGTCGAGTTCTGGTTCTGCAGCAAGAACAAAAGATGATGAAGTTGAATGCTAGCTATTCAAAAGAATATATGAATGATATATACCAACTATAATTGTTGGCATTTTTGTTAGTATAGTTTATCTTTCATCTCTTCCTATAAAAGAATGTACCTTTTTTGTCTTTATGATGAAAGGAATGAGGTTGAAACAGATATATAGATGTATCCATGTTTAGTAGTTTTTAAGCTTTAATCTAAGCTCTCTCATTGTTCTTCACAAAAATCTACTTGTGTCAACATTATAAGACCTTTCAAATAAACTTCATAAATATTTGAAATTGAATTTGATCGTTTTGAATAACATTAAAATAAAATTATTATGATGCCATGGAATTAAATACATTTCATTATTCCTAAAATAGATGTATCCATTCGGTTGTATATATATATATATCACACATTTGAAAATTTGAAATTGTTCTCAGCTATTTTTGGAGATGTATCTTTTCAGAATGGACGAAACATCTTTAGTTTATTAAAAAGTTTTGACATTGTGTTAAGGCGGAAAGAGATTATTTGATTGGTTGAGTTTATTTTAGGTGGATGTCGAGTGCTAAGGCGGAAAGAGATGATTTGATTGGTTGGGTTTATTTTAGGTGGATGACGAGTATTCGAACAAGGAACTCTACAATCAATATCAAAATACTCGGGCAGGAAAGAGGCATACGCCCAATTAATTCATTTTCATCCAAACATTGTGAAAGATGTGAAGCGAATTGAATCATGGTTCTTTGACGGAAGACGAGTATTCGAACAACGGCTCTACAACCATTATCCAAATACTCAGGAAAGAAAGAGGCCTACGTCCAATTAATTGTTTTTCATCTACGAAAGAACGGACTGAATTTGGTTAATTGTTGTATTTTAGTATGGAAGACGAGTATTCCAAAAGTGAGCTATACAGTTAGTATCCAAATACTCGGGAAAAAAAAGGTTCAAGTCCAATTAGTCATTTTTCATTCGATTTATTTGAGAAAATGATTTTAAAACGTTTTGAATCAGCGTGAAAGAATTTGATGTTTATTCAATGATGAAATGGTGGTGAAATTGAATGCGAGGTCAGTGAAGTGTTTTTAAAAATCGCTTGATGTTGAGCAAGTTTCTTTTTACTTTTTTTGTAAAGATTGATTTTGAATAATGGTGTTGACCATTGAAAATTATGAATTTTTATTTATAGAAATTTATATTAATTAATAAAAAAACTTATCATTTTTTTTTTAATTTTTGAAAGTAGTAAGTGAATAAAAATTAAAAGAAGAATAAATAATAAAACAAAAAGCAAAACAACAACAAAAAAAAGGGCCAAAAGCCCAAATAAGCAAACAAATTACGGGTGCAACTTTAAATGGGTGTAGCGCTAAGCACAAATTAAGAGGGCCCAAGTGTTGAAAGCCAAAATAAACCACAAGGTTAACAAAAATGGAAAAATAATGCTTGGTCTTTTGATTAACATCATGTGGCGATTGGCTAATCTTAATAAAGCTAAATCACAACCCTTGGATATATCATAAGGCGCAAAGGTGATATTGCACGCTAGGGCCCCCTGTACAGGGCGCCTAGATTGACTTGAGTCAATCACATATTTGGCCATAAGAGCGTCATGAGGGCGACCATGATGGAGCGCCCCCCTCATTTCAGAATTTGTTCCCTATCTCTCTATTATCACACTTACACACTCTCTAAAAACACTCACAAACAAAACAATCACCTCTTCAATGGATCAAACCACTTTTTTTTTCCAAGAAAAAGGCAAAAACACATGATGAACACGTTAAATGTTCATCACAGATTTTTTAGATTTCTTCCCACTTAACCAAAATCCCAAAGTGAAAACACAATCACACCCTAAATTCTCATCCTAACCCCGGGTCCAGCAATAATCTCATCAAACAACCATAGAATCAACAAATTAAACTTTAACCCCAATAAAAATCCAAACCCAAATCTTCATTAAATCAAAGGATTAAAGCGATTGTTAGAAATTAACATGTGGGAAACGTAAATCGAGCATGATAATAAACAGAAGAAAAAAAATAAAAGGTACCAAAGGAAGCTTCGTTGATGGTCTCTGAGCTCCGACGCAACGACGACGATTTTTGGCAACAACACAGGTAATTTATTTTCTTCCATTTTCCTTATTCTTCCTTTCACATCTGTATCTACTCAAATCTTCTTTCTCTGCGTCTTTGTAGGTGAAGACTGGGACTAAGCTCGTAGTTTTTTAAGCTTTAGTGAGAAGCTACAAACACTCTTTGAACTGAGCTTTGGTGTATTGAAAGGTTGCAGGGGGGAGGATTTTGGTGAGGCGTTGCTGCTACTACTTAGCAAATTTTAAGGGTTTTTCTTTTGTGTCAAATGAGTGAGAATAAAGTAGTATTATATAGGCTGGGTGTGAGTGTGTGAAGGAATGAATGAAATACGTGTGATTGAATTTAGTAAAGAATAAGGAGGAGAATTCCGTTTGAATAGTGTGAGGTGCGTATGAAGGAATGTTGTTAGGGTGGAATTGAGAAATCCCTGACTTTGTGGGATTTGAGAGTGTGAACCGAGGGGTGTTTTTTGTGTAAACTGTTAGGAACAAGATTTGGTTTCTCATATGGCCTTTAGTTTTGATGATAACAATGCATTGTTTCTTAGAGAATAATTTTGTACAATAATAGTTTTTTTTTCTAGTGTGTAGCTTTTGCTAAACATGTTCTTACCCTGAAACTTTGACGTGTGACGTCATCAGACTCTGGAATCAACACACTCTGATTCTAAAGAGATACAAGTGATTTACAAGATGCTGTCAAGTTCTAGAAATCTCTTAGACAACGGTTCTGAAGAACGTTTATGCTAAAGCTTTTGACTGTGACTCTAATTGAAGAGTCTCTGAAGGATTGTATGCCTTCAAGATTCTGTGCTCAAGTTCTGAAGATTCTGAAGAACAAAATCTGAAGACTCTGAATACTAGGTTCTGAGAAATTTGAAGGTGAGAAAAGTACACAAGAAAAGAGGTTGAATTGTGTTTTCTGTTTTCTTAATTTGCGTCTAATCAGAGTTCAGAATCTAAACTGGTGTTTAGATTTTGGTTATACTATCAACAATATTAACAGAAGAAAATAAATAATAGCAGAAGACACAAAGATTTATATTGGTTCCTCCCAAATGAGAGTAGTCTAGTCCCATTGCTTCACAAAATATTTTCACTATAATCAAATCATGATTACAATCGCTTATGCATTCTGCATAAGACGTTTACAATGCTCAGACCCTAAGTTTGAGACTTCTTGCTTAAACCCCTAAGGTTCAAGACTTCCTTGCTCAAATCCTACAGACTCAAGACTTCCTTGCTTAGACTCTCAGCATAAGACTTTCCTGCTCAGGTCCCTTAGACCCGAGACTTCCTACTCAAGCCCCTCTGGCCCAAGACTTCTTCCTTAAACCCCTCAGGTTCAAGACTTCTTGCATAGACCGCAGCCTAAGACTTTCCTGCTCAAGCCCCTCAGGTCCAAAACTTCCTGCTCAAACCTCTCAGGTTCAAGACTTCTGCTCAGACCCACGATCTGAGACTTCCTTGCTTAAATCCCACAGATTCAAGACTTTTTCTCAATCAATCCACTTGATTAAGACTTTTAATACTTTAGCACATAGCAGGAGACTTACATGGCTCAAGCATCTTGGCGAGAGACTTTGATCTAAACTGTTAAATAACATGTTCAGCAAAATAGAGAACAAGGTGTACTTGATACAAATATTAGAGGTATAGGGAAATCACCATAACAAAGACCTAAAACTCTTAAGATTTCTAAGATATTCAATATTTAAGAAATCTTAAGGTCTTTACAATAACAACCTACAGCAGAAATTCTGGATAACCAATTGTGTTGATAATTGATGATCTTGTTACTCCTCTATCAGGTTGATCCTTGTTAAAGATTCAGTTTGAACCTTCAGCTACTTATATAGCATTTGCAGAAGACTAGCCGTTGGAGAGACAACTTGATCAAGTGTTTTTGCTTTCTCTATAGTACAAGAGACATTGAAGATAGATACACCAAAAGATATTGATCCATTGTGTAACGTGTTTAACCATTGAGTCTTCAAAGAGATTTTGTACTAAAGAGCCATTGAGAGTAGATATCTATAAAGCATGCCAACTTTTCTTGAGCCTTGTGAACTAAGACGCTAGCTGACAAACTGATTAGACAATGCAACTTGCTTTCTGCAATACGGATAGCTTCAGCTTTATCACTAACTCTGAATGATCACTAGAAGCCAATTTACATTCACCAAGTGTAGAGACAACTATGTTGCTTCTTCTGATGTTGAGACCTTCGGCTTCAGAGTCTACACCAGACGTCACTTAGAGAGTGTTCTTCAAATTCTGCACCATCAGAAGCTAGCAATTTAGCTTCTCTCAAGTGTGCCCTTGTATATTAGATTATGAATATATATTTACAAGTATTAGAACTCGCATACATGAAACACACATCAAATATAACCATTGTTCTTTTAATACTTTGTTATCATCAAAACCCAAGGAATATATGTCATGAACAAATCTTGTTCTAACAATCTCCCCCTTTTTTATGATGAGAAACATAAGTATTTAAAGGACAATGTTGGGCAGTTATAATTTTCTTTGCAACATCAGAGTATGAGTTTGTAAGCTCCCTCTGAGTCTAATAGTCCAAAGTTGAGTTCTATAAATCCATCCTAAGGACTACTTTTAAGAAAAATTATTTTAATTTTCTTAGTAACATCACAGTCTGAGGTTTGTAAGCTCCTCCTTAGATCTATATTTAAGAAAACTAAACAAAATATTTTAACTTCCTTTGGCAACATCAGAATACGAGGTTTGTAAGCTCCTTCTGAATCTGATAGTCTAAGGTTGAGGTTTGTAAGCTCTTCCTTAGTTTTATGTACAAGAAAGTTAAAATGTGTCGCCCGAGCAAAATAATCACTATGTACAAAAATTTAAATACAAATATTATAAATGACCATTATGTACAAATTGAATAGACCATTATGTACAAATTGAATAACTTCAGTTTCTAATTAAATACTTACTACCTTTTCTCCCCCTTTTGTCACATAAAAAAGAATAAAAAGATTAAAAAAAAAACAATTTACAGTCATAAATGCATAACATGCCATCATTACAAGATCGGTTTCCAAGGAAGATAAAACAATCAAGTAACAGGGGTCATTAAGGTTTGTACAATACATGTTAAATATTTATTGGTCGTAACAGTTTCAAGAATCAAGTAAAGGATTTTATTCAGTCGTTTAGGTTACCCAGAAGCCATTATAGTAGCAACCAAAACCTAGTTCATTTTCATTAATATCCACCAATACGTTATGGAGTCATCAGCTAAGAGCAACAAAATCTCGGTTGTGACAGAAGTCATAGAGAGCTCTACAAATCTGTATATCCAAAACCTTCAAAAGCCAGCGACTTCATAAGCATACGCTACTGGGCACATGTCCTCTACCCTGAACACTTCAGATGAGGCTTTGTCAGCAGTACCGCAACAACGTACAGAAGTAGGTCCTTCGGTAGCTGTGATGAAGCCAAAGAAGAAGTCCATGAAGAAGACAAGGACAAAGAGGCTCAACAAGATGTTTTACCATCTTGTTGTCCCAGATGCAGAAGAGGAGGATATAAATGAAGATGAACAAGATATTGATTATGGCAACAACTTCTCCTATAAGGCAATGGATGACTTAGATAGAGATTTATTCTAAGTTCATACCAATTCCTTTTATTTTGTAATCTTTTATGCTTGATTAATAAAAAGTTATTTTGACTAGTATATATTATGCAATCGTACAAACACTTCATTTACCCTTTAGATTTTCTGATATAGACATTAATGAAGTAATTGGGCATATTAACATCGATTTATCACAATAATTGGGCATAATCCGCACAACTTTCATCAAGAACACATATAAACATCATTAATGGTAGAATTAAAGGAAAGTCTAGACGAGGGTGATGATCCCTCTATACCTTTCATACAATATACACCCATAGTAGATTAGTCTTCCCCTTATCTGATTTTCCATTAATCTCTATACTTTGGCTATGTTGATATCCTTTCCAAAACCCTTGTTCTCGCTCTTTCTCACTTTGCCTTTTGCCTCTCAATTTCCAAAGTGTTTTCACATATTGTAAAATGTTCCAACTCTTACATTTTCTATTTAACCCAAAACCAAATTCTATTTAACTGTGTTAATCCTCCTTTACCTCAAACTCACTCTTATATTCCCTATATTACCCTTACTACTCTTACTAACTCTAATTTCTTTTGTTTTAATTTTTAATCTTAATAACTAAATTTTCCACCAAATTCGACTATTTCTCTTATTTTTCTACAACTATCTTATTTTTATGTTAAATCTAAATTTTCTCCTAATAACATTATTTTTAATCATTCATCTCAAATTAAATTAATTAAAATTAATCCAATTAATCTCTCCCATACCCACCACGATACATATAATTCACCATTACCTAAATAAAAGCATATAAATTAATTTAAATAATTAAATAGAATAAAACTAAATTCAATTAAATAATTTAATTAAATTCAGGGTGTTACAACTCGAAAATTACATAAACAAAACATCTTCAGATAAGACTCTTTCATCCAACTTTCCAACTCCAACGTCATGATTCCACCAGTAGGTCTTCCCCCAGACAACCTTCACCAAGACAATCTCTTTACCTCTTAATTGTCTCACTTAGCATTCGTCTATTTGCACTGGTGATGTCTCCATAGTCAAGTTATCTCTCACTTGCACATCATCCATTTGAACCACGTGAGACAAATTTGGGGTCGAGCTTGTAGGGTATACCATAATGTAATTTATGTCCCTGTATGATAGTTGTATCTTCATGACCATGAGTTAATCTTCATGGGGCACAACTCCTACTGGATTTTTTATTTGGAGAAGGTGAATTAAAGCTTGAGAGTTAAATTAGTTTTGGAGGTAAATCCACCTCATGCATCACATGGCGAGTGTATCTCATATGGGAGGAGATGGATTATTGTCCCCTAGCGGATCCACTGATGATGATGTTGTGTACGTGGTTGTCTGATTTATCCTATCTTCCTTGTTTTATCTTTTTATCCTTTATATGATGATGGCTTATTAGTTGGTCCCATCCTAAAAGGCAATACCAACTCCCTAATTACTGAGAGGTTTCCTAGACATATTTTCTCAGATGACCTTCTTGGGTAAGTGGCTTTATTTATTTCTTTTGTTAATGATAATCATTTGTATGATGGCTATTAACTTTGTGGTATTTACACCACTTGTTTGGCTCGTTCCCCCATAACTTCCCATTTTGTGGAGTACTTTGCACCAAACTTGCTCAAGTCCGGTGTTGAGAGGCATGTAGCTCTATGTAGGCTTCCTACCGTATTTAAATGTCCCCCTATCATAAACGAGAGACGTGTAATTGCTTATGCATTGTTGTTGAGAGGAATCATACCCCTTTTAATTCTTTGTGTCTTTGGCCTTCTTCTAATTGTTTCTTTCTTATTCTTTTATGTAACACTCGACCCATGCCATAATATCCATCATGAAGGCATCAGGCTTTTAGGTGAGAGACTCATTGAAATGCATGACTTTCAAACCATTATGGAATACTGCCACAAACATTTCTTGGTTGGGATAGACTATAATAGTCACCTTGTTGAACCCGATGATGTACTTTCTCAATGATTCAGAGTGTATGTGGGAAATATTGAACAAATTGGTTATTGACACCCTTTGACGTTTGATCGTCGAGAACTAATAAATCAACTTCCTCGACAGGTTTTGGTAGATGGTTATCTAGAACATAGATAGGTTCATGTACCACCTTAATACCGCCTTCTAGAACGAACAAAACACAAACTTACACTTCAGGGAGTTGATGGCACCTTAAATTGTACGTCATTATGGTAACATAATTCTCCCATAGCGACATACATCTCAATTATGGCTCCTTTATCACAAGTAGCGATATTTTAGGCGATACACTCATTGAAATGGTCGATTATCAAACCCTTTCTAGAAAGCTCCCATAAAACATTTATTGGTTGGGACGAACCAACTTAATGGTCACCTTTTTGAACCTCGCAAAGTACTATCTCAAAGATTAAGACTGTCTTTAGCAGACATTGAACAAACTTCTTTTTGAGACCCTTCAATGTTTGCTCGTCGAGAACTAATGAATCCTCGAGATGTCTTGATAGCTAGTTATCGAGAACCCAAATAGGTTCATATACCACCTTAATGTCATTTTTTTGGACGTACCTGACATCACCTTACACTTTAAGGAGTATGTGGCGCCTATAATCGCCATACGAGGGTTAATAACAATGACGTGCTTTGTGGGTTGCTTTTCCCATCCAAGTGGATCATCGATGAAGACTTGGTGTTCTCTGGTATGAGTGCTTCCAATGTTTTGTCTAAGTTGGGCTAGTACTCTAATACTTCCATACCCTTCGGTGGGTTATCATCGCGTCATTATTCACTACGCTAAATAAGACATTTAATAGCACTTTTTTGGGCTTTAATAGCACTTTTAAACGTTATTAAATCCCCCACAATTATAGGTTGGATATCAATGATAGCGCTTTTTAAGCGCTAATGAAAGAGAAAACTTTAATAGCGTTTTCCTTTAAAGCGATGTCATAGTGTAGTTATGCTGGTTTATACGGTTTCAAAATAAGATTTAATAGCATTTTTATAAAAAAACGCTATTATAGGCCAGTGGAACACTGTCTTTAATATCACTTTTTTAAAAAGCGTTATTAAATACTCTGTTTTTTTAATTTAATTTTTAGTTTATAACTCAATTTTCTTTCAAAAATAACATATCGATCCTTCTCAAAATATAAATATTTACAAAATAAAAATATTAACAAAACATAATAAGAATATACATAATCAATCAATTAGTGTCAATCGGAAATTTAATTATAATTTTTTCTATTATTTACAAGAATTTGAGTAGTATTATTAAAATAAACCAAAACTTATTCATCACACGCTACTAGAAAAAAAAAAACACAACATTGCACCTGTATATAACATCCTTAAATGGAAGAATCATGTGGTGCCAATGTGTTCCCGCACAATGCTCCACACACACACACACACATTGTACCAATAGAGTCAATAGAAATACACACACAAATTACTTAGCCAAAAACAACCATGTCTAAATGCTTAATTAATAGATCAAAACACCAAATATAAAATCCAAACCTCTCACACATATAATTAGCACAGTGTCTAAATTTATGACACAAACCAAATTCGCCTATGCATAAAACCAGTTCCTACAATCAAATAATGAAGTTATACGGCCTCATCGGTCGTGATAGAATAATGTTAAAGGTGGTATAAAATTGATTATTTACATACATTGCCTACAAATAGAAAATAAGAATTAGAAAACACTAGTTTCCAAATGACTGCCAAATGCATATCTTATTGAAGAGATGTATCCAACATAGTTTGTGTAGGAAAATATTATATTAGTGCTAGATAAGAATTGTTATATATAAGGTTGTTAAATATTCTTTTAACATAGTTAGAAATCAACATATTCAATATATAAAACAGTTAAAGAAAGTTTTGTTATTCTTTTCACCCAAGTATTGCACTATAACTTAATAAGTAAGAAATAAGTATCAAAAGATAATAATTACTATCTGGTCAAGAAACTTAGAGATGCAAATAATTTATTTATATTTCTCCACTTATGCAATTATTTCAAGTATATAGCCAAAATATATTTAAAATTTTTGCAATCCATTTGAGAAAATTGTGTAGCACATAACATGATGATGGGCTAGAAAATAGAGAAATTTAGTGAACCTTTTTACTTAAGGTTGCTAATGGGGTCTGATAAGCGGTGCAAACACCTTAAGCAAAACCTTTTCAAACCCAATTAACAATAAGTTATAGTAAGTTATAGACAAGGAGGAGGAATTTGAGTTTCAGCCCATGTTTCATGTTTGAGGGCCATTACAGTTTACACAATTGAGTATCATCCAAAGTAACATAAAAAGACACTAGAGTTTCAAATCAGAGCTTAAACAATTGAGTAGATTCCAAAGTGTTCTGGACTGGGCAGGCGCTTGGCCCACAGTATGGCAAAGCCCAATCCAGTCCATCTCTTGGCAATGCCCAATAGCCATAAACTAGTCGTTGGGCAGAAACTAGCCGTTGGGGACTTCCCCCTCACACGCTTTATAGTTCACGCGACCAACTGCCTCCCCGAATCCCACAGAAGTAGTTGGACCAGGTCAAAGGGTCACGCGCTTTGGCCTGCACCTGGCAGTCTCACATTGGTCGACCAGATATTTCAGCCACATGGGAGACCTTGACCCCGCACTAGGGGTTACTTCTATAAATACCTTCTCACTTGAGAGGGTAATGTTTGATCACTATTTAATACTCAAAATCACACCTTACGCTTTGTGTTTGCTTTCTCTCTTTTGCCCAAATACTTACTTTGGCATCGGAGTACCTTGCAGGTACACCCCCTTCCTCTCATACAAGCACCATCATCTATCCTACACGAAGGCCACGACCATTCAGTCTGATCACCTCAGATCAGTGGCGCCGTCTGTGGGAATCTTCGCTTCCCCGTCTTTTTTATTCAAGATTCCTCATCTTTTTCACCCAAAGACCAAAGCTTTATCTCTGAAATTCATTTGATCATCATTGCCTCCATCAGAAATGATGATGCCCATCAAGATCCCGCTGTCGCCGTTGTGCAAGACAACGCCGGCCACCTCATCCTCGGAGTTGCTGTCACGGAGCACGATCACCGCGACGGGAAGACTGCATTCCCGTTCTCCAACGACGTCAAGCCACGTGCATAGGCCGCTGATCCCATTTTTTAGCCCATCCCGGTCCCTTAAAACGCTGACCCCGACACTGCTGCCCTAATTACCTCTCTCAACAGGTCCAACTTCCTGATTTTCCAACAGGGCGAGAAGATCAGCATGCTCGAGCACACTCTCCAGGAGCAACGTCCTTTGCAGAAACCTGGCAGCCCCTCTCCACGTCCGCAGTCTCCTCCTCAGAAACGGCGGAGAGATAGATCTAGGAGTCTTTCTCCCATCCAGAGACGTTCAAGATCGGAGAAACCCGATTCAGAAGTTGCCAGAAGACGACATCGATCTCCTCAATGGAGATCCAGACGTTCCCCTACCCCGAAGAGGACTCGACCTTCGAGGAACCATCACGAGCACCGCAGGTCGCGCATACATTCTCCTCGGCGCAGCAGAAGTCGCGATTACGACCATTCATCCCGTCGGTCGTCCAGCGCGAGCAGCGACGACGATGTCCATGAACCCCTATCTCAGGAGATCATGGACACTCGTATTTCTCGTGGACTGGAAAAGCCACCTCCTATGGCCACTTATGACGGGACCACCAACCCAGGCGAGCATATAGAAAATATCGAAGCCATGCTCCACTATCATAACGTAAGCGGGGCTATTAAATGCAGACTATTCCCCATCACTCTCAAGAAGGGGGCCATGGCCTGGTACAAGTGGCTTCCCGAGGTTCAGTCATGTCCTGGAAGGATCTAAAGAACCAGTTTGCCCGACATTTTACTGCCTCCCGACGTCATCCCAAGTTGGAGGCCATGCTCGAAGCCATTATATAGGGCAAGGACGAGCTTTTGCGTGCATACATCGAGCGTTTTAACAAAGAAGCTGTTGAGGTCTGCACCACGTACCACATGAAGAAATATCTCCTCGAGAAGGGGTTGAGACCACAGAACGAATTCCGCAAGGCGATGGGCATAGATACTCCTCGCACCTTGGTCGAATTACTCCGTAAAGCTCAATCATATATACAATATAAGGAGAAAGCGGCCGCATACAAGACCCGGGACTCTAGGGATCAGGAGAGTTCTCGGGCAACAAAAAAAGATGAATCAGAGGCCCCCAGGCGCGATAAAGAGAGACGACGAGACGATCGTCCTCGCGAAGGAAAGGGACCTGCTGGTCGATTCACGAAATATACTCTGCTGACAGCTCCCCGCGAGCGTATTCTCTCCGAATGCATCAATGCGGAGTTCAAGCAGGGGGTGTACGGTTCCCAAGCCAACATCGTCGAAGGGCAACATGGACAAGAGTAAATATTGTCGCTTCCATCGCAGCCACGACCACGTGACCGAAGACTGTGTGCACCTGAAGGACACTATTGAAATCCTCATCAAGGAGGGTCACCTAAAGCAGTATACGAAAAAAGGTGAATCCTCCTGGCGAGAGACTTCAGAGACCAAGAAGGAAGCAAAGTCTTCATCACCCAGTCCTCCCGCGCAAGTCGCTATGTCCATCACGTGGCCAGAGGACTTCATCATCCCCGACCACATCGAGGATCCTCCTCAGATATCTGTGCACAACACCTGGGAGACTTTCCCCACGACAATGGTCATTTCATGTGGCGGATACAGCGATCTCACAGTAGGCTCGGTCAAGAGAAAATTTGACCAGCTCATCGACTGTAGTCCCGACCAACTATCCACACTCGAAAAAGTTCGGGGGCGTTCTCAACCAATCACATTCTACCGCGAGGAACTGCCTAGGGGCTCACCAAACTCACACATTCCCCTACTCATCAGGGCAAAGCTGGCCAGCACTGATGTCAGACGGATCCTAGCCGACCAGGGCAGTTTTGTAGACATCATGTACACTGGTTTATTCCGGACACTGAAGCTTAACCAGAAGAACCTCTCACTGTATATGGGATCAGATCTCCAAGGGTTCAACTGAGCTACCGCCAGACCTTGGGGGTACGTGGAGCTCCCTATCAGGTTCGGAGAAGAAGAGTCATCAAGGTCGATCAAAACTCGGTTTCTGGTGATTGACTATCCTTCACTGTACCAATGCATCCTGGGCAGACCAGCCTTTGCAGAACTGGTCGTCGTCCCTTCAACCGTTCACCTCAAAATGAAGTATTATATGGAGAAGGGCCATGTTGCGATCTTGCACGCTGATATAGAAGTTGTGAGGAGATGCTTTGAAGCAGCTACCCAGGGACAAAGCTCGATCGGTGCAACACCCAAGGCCGTTAAGCGGGCAAGGGAGGAAGAACACCTCAGCGAAGAAAGTCAGCCTGACAAGAAGCCTGTTATCCCTATACACACAATCAACCTTGACAGCCAGATTTCTGAAGAAGGCGGAGAGGACAGTGATGAAGGCACGTCAACAGGGACAAGTCGTTCCTCTGCATCAGCCATCTTGCTTCCAGTACCAGATGGGGAGTTCGAGGTCATCACCTTCGAGGCCAACCCGAACAGAGGAGTGAGGATAGACGCTGGGCTGCCCGACGAGGTAAACCAACAGCTGAAGACATGCCTGGAAGATAACACTGATTTGTTTGCGTAGAGCGCCACAGACATGGCCGACCTTGACCCTGAGACCGCATACCATCAACTGACCATTGACCAGCTGCTCGAGCAGTCGCACAGCGCAGACGCAAGCAATCCGATGAAAAGGCACAGGTTACCGAAAAACTTGTACAAGACCTCTTAGAGGCAAAATTCATTTCGAAAGACAAGTATACAACCTGGTTGTCCAATATTGTACTTGTCAAGAAACATAGTGGAAAATGGCGCATGTGCATTGATTATACTGATCTCAACTGGGCTTGGCCGAAGGATGTTTATCCTCTGCCCAATATAGATAAGCTCGTAGACAATTCTGCAGGCTTTCAAGCTCTTGTCCTTCATGGACGCATATTCGGGGTACAATCAAATCCCCATGGCCGAAAAGGACAAGAAGTATACCGCATTCATGACCTCGTCGGGTAATTATTACTACAACGTAATGCCCTTTGGTCTGAAGAACGTGGGGGCCACATACCAGCGCATGATGAACAAGGTCTTCCGATTAGAAAACGGAGACATGCTCGAAGTATACACGGACGACATGATCGTGAAATCCCAAAAGGAATCCGATCACACGCTCCACTTGCGAAAGGTCTTCGACCAAGCAAGAAAATGCAAATTGCGCTTCAACCCAAAAAAATGCACCTTCGTAGTGCGGGCAGGGAAATTCCTCGACTTCTACCTCACCGAGAGGGGGATAGAGGCCAACCCCGACAAATGTCGGGCATTCACTGAATTCCCCACCCCCAGCTCAAAGAAGTCCATACAATCCCTCAACAGGATGCTCGTCTCACTTTCTCGCTTCGTGGCCAAGTCTACCCAACATGCTCTACCATTCTTTAAACTCCTCATAAAAGAAGCCACATTCGAGTGGACAGAGGAATGCGAGCAGGCTCTGACCCACCTTAAGCGAGCCTTGTCTGAACCCCCCATTTTGTTACGACCAGATTGCAGGGAGATGTTGTACCTGTATCTAGCCGTCACTAATGAATCCATTAGTGCCGCCCTCATCCGCGAGGAGGTTGGGGCATTACTTCTTGGCCCACACCATAGTAGTGCGAATGGACCAGCCCATAAGACAGCTGCTTTGTCGACCAGACATGGCCGACAGAATGCTCAAATGGTATTTGGAGCTATCAGAATTTGACATCCACTACGAGGGCAGGAAGGCCCTCAAGGCACAAGTTCAGGTAGATTTCGTGGCTGAAATGATGCCTCTAGCGTCCCCGTCCGGCGGGGCACAAAAATGGACCATCTACGTTGACGGAGCATCCAACCCCTCGGGCAGTGGCATCGGTATCTCCTCAAAAACGAGGAAGGAATCCTGATCGAAGTATCGTCATGTCCTTCCCCACATCCAACAACCAAGCCGAGTATGAAGCTTTCCTCGCAGGCTTACGGCTGGCCGAAGACTTGGGTGCCAAGGAGGTAAAGATCTTCAACGATTCTTAGCTCATAGTGTCTCAAGTACGAGGAGAGTATCAGGCAAAAAATGATCAGCTGGTCGAGTATCTGACCCTGGTGATGGCAAAAATTGCTAAGTTTGATGCGGGCAGATGTCTTGTCGAAACTGGCTAGCACCAGAAAGAAAGATGGTAATAAATCCTTCGTACAAGAGATACTCGCTCGACCAAATATTGAGATGTCATCAGGGCTGCTCGACGTTAACGCCATTGGAGACAGTAGTTGCTGGATGACCCCCGTATACAATTACCTCACCATGGGGGAATTGCCTGAGGACAACAAGGAGCCCATCGTAACTAAAAGAAGAGCCTGCTCGTACGTGCTGGTCGAAGACAAGCTCTATCGACGGGGATTCTTCATCCCCCTCTTGAAATGTGTTGAGGAGGACAAGGTTCCCGGAATTCTCCAGGAAATTCACGAGGGTATCAACGCGTAACACTTGGGAGGGAAATCATTGGCACGAAAGGCCCTGCGGGCAGGATATTATTGGCTGACCGTGCAACACGATGCTAAGGAGCATGTCAAGAAATGTGACCGGTGCCAGCGCCACGGGGACATGCATCTGGCGCCCCCTAATGAGTTGAAGACCTTGTCCTTGCCTTGGCCCTTCACCTAGTGGGGGATGGATATACTCGCCCCCTTCACAATGGGGTCTTACCAAAACAAATTTCTGATTGTGGTCGTCGATTACTTTACTAAATGGATCGAAGCCGAAGCCCTCTCAAAGATCACAACCTTCAACATACTTCACTTCTACAAAAGAAACATCCTCGCGCGATTTGGGGTACCCCAGGCCCTCGTGATCGACAATGGGACTCAATTCACAAACAGGAAGTTCCAAGATTTCATCGCCAAACTAGGCACAAAGCAACACTTCACTTCCGTTGAGCACCCCCAGACTAGCGGACAAGCGGAGGCCGCGAACATGGTAATTCTTTGAGGTCTAAAACGAAGGCTAGGCGAAGCCAAGAAGAGATAGGTCAAGGAGCTACACAACGTGCTCTAGGCCTATAGAACAACCCCACACTCCACCACCGAGGAAACTCCTTTCCGTCTAGCTTACGGAACCGAGGCGGTGATACCGGTGGAGATCAGGGAGTCTTCTAGAAGAACAGAAGCTCCTCTCGACGAGGAGATGAACGACGACGCTTTGAGAGAAGAGCTCGACCTGGTCGAAGAAATACGATCAGGGGCAGCTCTCCAGGAGGCCTCGCTAAAACAAAAGATAACCTTGCGCCACAACGCTAAAGTCATAAAACGCGACTTCCTCGTTGGTAGCTTGGTTCTACGTGGAAATGAAAAGGATTCACGCAAGGGCAAGCTAACCGCAAACTGGGAAGGACCTTACAGGGTCAAGTCAAAAACAGGCACTGGAGCCTACTATCTAGAAACCCTGGACGGAGAACCATTTGCTCGACCATGAAACGCTGAAAAGCTCAAACAATACTACAGTTAGGACCAGCCACAAGGTCAGACTAACTGTCGACGAGATCACCCTATACGGGGAGACGACTCGGCTCCAGAATTGTGCTCTGGTGCAAGCACAAACCTTCACCTTACAACGCCAGCCAGTTTCTGCTTATGGGACGAGCAGACTTTGCGCACAACGAGGATACCTCAACCGAGCTCCGCCGTTGCCGCACTAACAAGGCAGGACACCCAGCTCGCGATGGGAATAGTCCAAGCCTGTGAGATTAATACCTCGACCGAGATCCTAGTCCCATCACCAGCAAAAATGTTTCGCCTCCTCGACGAGTCCCAAAAACTGTCTAGCATAACCAAAATAAGTCGAGCAAAACGTCCACACTTAGCATTCAAACGTTAAAGCATACACAAATAAATGCAACGTACACAGTGCTAAACATAAGATTTATATAAATATGACCCAAATGCCAGAATAGTTAACGTTATAAAACAAGGGTTGTGCCCGACAAAAGGTTACAAACCAAAAGGCACGCAGGCCCACAAAATACAAAGTACAAATTCTGAAAACTAAGCAGCATCACCGGGAACCTCTGGGGGAACCACCTCGCCGTTGATAACCACGTTAAGCATGCTCATCCCCTCGGTCAGCAGCTGGACATCGGAGTTGAGGGCTTTCAACTGTTCCAAGGCAGCGTTGAAACCAAACTCAGCTGCCCCCAAATTATCCTGCTCGAGGAGACAGATCCTCCTGATCAGGTCCCCAGGGTCTTCAACGCTTTCTCGTCTTCGGTCTCATCCTGGCCAACCGCCGACAAGCCCTCCAGCTCGGTTATCCTCGCCTTTAGACGGGCATTTTCTTCATTCACTCTGGTCACCTCCCCCTTCATTTCGGTTACCTCCTTCTGAAGCTCAATCTTGGCCTTCAAATTACATTAAAGCTTCGTTAAATCATTGTGAATCTCCACGTGCTCCAGCTCCAGGTCGGCGATCTTGGCTTTTGCCCTCTTAAGGTCAGCCAACGGGACCATCTTCGCATCCCCGAGGGCCAGCGCTGCCTCCAACACTCTAATCATAGCAGCCGCATCCTGGCAGCGAAGCTTTCTCCGCACCTGAGGATCGACGGGCAGGATGGTTGATGCATCGAGTTCGGGGATGACGACAAAACTTTCCCCGTCAAACACTTTCCCTTGAAGATAACACTGGGGCAATACAAATTTCCCCCCCAACGAAACCACTCGAGCAGCCAGCTGGCGAAGAGCCAACATCGTCCCTCTTCCTCTTGTGGGTCGTGTCCGGAGTCAGGGGGTTCGAGGTTGTCCTCGGGGTGGTACCGGTGCCACCTACAAAATTTTCTAGCGTCACTTGGTGCTTGGCGGCACCTGCCTTAGGCACTAGGGGCACTTTCTTCAAGTTTTTGGCCACCGCGGACCTCATCAGACGCTCCCTCATGTCCGTCATTTTCCCTGCAAACATAAAAGAGGAGATTAGTACGTTGGGCGAAAATTAAAAACACGGGCAAGCTAACAAGTTGTACCAAGGAGCTCGAACGCAACGTCATCAGTTTCATATTCAAAGAGGGCCCTGGTATTAATATAACGAGTCACTCGGGCAGGCCCTCCATCCTCCCCGAGCAATTCCTTGCCATCCCTGTCTACCACGAAGGCAGAACTGAAACTCTCCACGTAAACATGCAACACCCGATAAGACTCCTTGTCCCCTTCACAGAGCTGCCCGTGCTTGACGAGAAACTAGTCGGTCCTATACCTGGGCATATACCCACTCCAACGAGAACTTGGACACGACCTTCACAACTTGCTGACCATCCACTTCCACAGTCTCTAGGGTAGAAATGGACCTCTTAGCCGCCTCGGAGATAGGTTTCACGATCAAGAACCTGTCCTTGAAGTTTCGGACAGATTCTGAATACGGCCAGAAGAGCCTGCTCTGCTGCTTGAAAGAAACCCAGCTCTACTTCGGGCCCACTGTGCTCCTTGGGATTTGAAAGATGCAAAAGAAAAGGTCCACGGTTGCCCCGACTCGCAGATAATGGCAGACCAGCTCGAAGGCCCTGATGAACGCTAGTGCGTTGGGGTGGAGTTGAGCCGGGCACAATTCCAGATAGTAAAAAACAGCCTTTTGAAAGTCAGTGAAAGACAGACGATACTTTGCCTCCA
This sequence comes from Lathyrus tuberosus, assembly GCA_022829125.1. Lineage (NCBI taxonomy): Eukaryota > Viridiplantae > Streptophyta > Magnoliopsida > Fabales > Fabaceae > Lathyrus > Lathyrus tuberosus. The sequence goes on along the minus strand of JALAZF010000759.1, from coordinate 1,772,609 downwards.
CAAAGGCAAACTCATACATAGGGAATCACATCCCCAGATAAACTGAACATATTCAATCGTTCTCTGCGGGGCAGATAACTCTCCATTGCACGAGCGCACCCTTAACCCGGTCTTCAAGGAAGGGAAACTCCCGAGCTTCCTCTTTAGTAAATGTCGACTTCGTCGACATGGGTTCCTGGGCGATTCACTTGAGGTCCCCTTCAGCTACTTGGACGTTAGCATAGTCTACGGGCTCCTCCGCCTCCTCGTGCGCAACCCCAACATTGGCTACAACCCTTTCGCGTAGGTCAGCCATTTCACCTGAAAAGCAGAGAAAGAAAAAGTGAATTCGACGACAAAGATCAAATCCACCCTTCCACCACTAATCAAGTGAAATGGCGAGGAATAAGTCGAGGATAACCTCGAGCCCTAGTCGACCACGACAAAATACGGTGACCTCACTCCCCCCACAACGGGGATGAGTCTCTGCGACTCTACGAAGACTCCGCGAGGAGGACCTTACTCGACAAAATAAGCTTGTCGCGCAAAAGCCAAAGTTTCACGTCGAACAAGCCTAATGCCCGACTACAAACCTTAAACTAATCCTAACCAGAATCTAGAAAGATCTACATAAGCCTACATAATATTCATGGACATTCATCCCATGTTCATGTGTTCTTCATGAATTTTCCAGAAATTCATGTGTTCATCGAAGAACACATGAACATTCAACCGGAAAATTCATGAATCACCGGAAAACTCATGCAGATTTCCAGAAACGAAGAACACCATAGGAATCGCAGAAGGAGGTGAAGAACTTACTTGGTAAATCAAAGGTAGAAGATGAAGATCACATACTAGGCTTTGAAGATCGACAGTGGCGAAGAAACTTTGGCAAGAGCACAAGTTGTAGAGAAAAGAAGTTTGGGGAGAAGAATTTGAGTGAAGTGTTCAAATGAATCATCTCCCCACCCCCCCCCCCCCCCCGCCCCGTCCCCGTTTTATAAGCACTTCCTCGCTTGGGAAGCGCAAGGGCCATCGTAGCCTAGGCCCCTAGGAATTGAATGCACCACCACGTGCTAGAAAGGGAATCTTCGTTTGGCATCCCCAAAGCTAGACGTTACATTCACCAAGTCTTCTGCTATCCCGCGAGCACATCTTCCTCGAAAATACGCGCAACTCATGTCCTCGTCAGGGCTCGTCGACATAAAAACGTCACTTCAGCGAGCACACTCCCTAAACCTGGTCAACATAAAAATGCCATTTTCGCGAGCATGTCCTCGCGTACGAAAGGTTTGTCGGGTAGGTTAAGAGCCAATGTCGACCACCTCGAAATTAGAACAGGCGAGGGGCATGGTCCCAAACATTATCATTCAAGGCAACTCTCCACGAGGCTATCTTAAGTCATCACTCTTCCTCGGAGCAAAGACTTGGGGGGCTCCTGTTCTGGACTGGACAGGCGCTTGGCCCACAATAGGGCAAGGCCCAATTCAGTCCAGCTCTTGGCAAGGCCTAATAGCCATAAACTAGCCGTTGAGGACTTCCCCCTCACACGCTTGACAGTTCACGGAACCAACTGCCTCCCTGAATCCCACGGAAGCAGTTGGACCAGGTCAAAGGGTCACGCGCTTTGGCCTCCACCTGGAAGTCTCCCATTGGTCGACCAAATATTTTGGCCAGATGGGAGACCTTGGCCCCGCGCTGGGGATTACTTCTATAAATACCTTCTCACTTGAGAGAGTCAGGTTTGATCACTGTTCAATACTCAAAATCACACCTTATGCTTTGTGATTGCTTTCTCTCTTTTGCCCAAATACTTACTTTGGCATCGGAGTACCTTGCACGTACACCCCGTCCTCTCCTACAAGCATCATCATCTGTCCTACACGAAGGCCACGACGATTCAGTCTGATCACCTCAAATCACAAAGTAACATAAAAAGGCACTACATCACGTTCATATCTTAAATAAGTAATCAAAATTAAGCTAAATATAAACATACAAGTACAATTTTTGACATTTATACAAAATAATATTATAGTCTAATAACTAAAATATTTGATTGTGCAAGACATTCAATTCAACTACAGATATTAGAGAATCAAAGATCACCAATCTGATGAAAGATTTCAACTCAAAATATCTTCACTTCTTTAAACACACAACTTTTAACATGTAAAAACAAATGTTCCATGAAACATATGAAGTTGATCCATTATCATCCAAATAGAAATAATACATTTGTTGTATCCAATATCAGCAAGTCAGTGTCAAATGCTTTCATTCATGTTTACTAGATAGAAACATAACACAATAACAAAGTACAATATTACAAACCTTGGTACAAAATCTAAAAATTTGAGCTTCTTTCTTTTGACCAATCCTATGAGCTTGATCTTGAGCTTGCAATTCAGCTTGTGGGTTCTTGATACAATAAAATTTCTAAATAAATAATCAATTATGAACATACATCATTAATTCAAATAAGAAAACTATAGACATACTATGTCAAAAAACTCACAGCAAATAAGAAAACCAGTGTCATAACAAATTAAAAAACTCACTGGTCACTATCATTAAGAATGACAACATCACCCATATCTTGATATGTGCGTGGGTTTGGTGATTCAAATGAATTAGAGTTTTTCTGGTATGGATATTATGACTTTGTTGGTGGTAAAGTGGCAACTTCGAGGAACGGCGACAAAAACAAACATATAAGGGGGAAGGACGTTTAGGACATCATGGAGAGTGTCATTGATGCAAATAAATTAATTTTATGGAAGGGTTTTACAGTTCTAATCAATTTTAAGAAGAAAATTAATCAATCTCCAAGTTTTGGGTTCAATTAACTTTTAGAGTTTCAATCAAATTTTGGGATTTTTGAGTTCTGTTCAATTGGTTTTGTTTTTTGAGTTTCTGATTTCTGAATGAAGGGTGAGATGGACGGAGATAACAAGGTTTATGAGTTCGACATACCAAATAATGCACGGTGGTTCAAGTGATTTTGTTAAGGGAGAAAAAGGGTTTTTAAATTTTGGGAAAGAATATGATGAATTAAATGAGGGAAGAATGTAAAAGTGACAAGCAAATAATTTCTCAACACTGGTGAACAATGGTGTTGAGTAAAGGATTTTTTTTAGGAAGAAGAGGTTTGAGAGAAGAACAAGGTTACGACTTACGAGGTCCTTCACCTCAAACTGAAATTGTTCTTTAATTTATTTATTTTTATCAAAACAATTATTATTATTTTTTAAATTTAGAACATAAAAAAAAAATCTTTTAGAAGCCCTATAATATCGTTTTTGTAAAGTGTTAATACATGATGACCTATATGATAGCGCCATACATAAAAGTGCTATTGTAGGTCTCCGATTAAAACATTTTAATAGCGCTTTACAAAAAAACACTATTAGAGGTATCTGATTAAAACTTTTTAATAGCGCTTTAATAAAATGCTATTAAATTAGTGCTATTGTAAATTAAAATTGTAGTAGTGATTGTTGGAGATGCAATATGCTTGTTTGTAGAGTTTCTTTATGTTGGGAAACAAGTGTGAGTTGTGTGGAGCAACAAGTGTGAGTTCTAAGTTCCACGTTGCTTAGAAAAGTGGAGGTTAAACACTTTATAAGTAAGAGGACCCATACACCTATCACCTTAAGGTTTTGGAGGAATATGTGGTGTCTCTCTCGCTTGTTTGGGTGAGTCTTTGACCTTTAGGTGAGTGTTTGACCAAATGTGAATGCTTTCCCCTTATGATGATTCATCAATGGTATCAGAGCATTGGTTCGAGTAAAGGACCACCGACTTCTTGTGTCGAAAGTCTTCCTGACATGATGGTTAGGCGGCGTGTTCCGTTGAAGTGCCCATGACGAGATAAGGGTGTCTCTCAACGGCGATGTAATTCTTCCACAACGATCTGCATCTATAATATGATTCCTTGATCGCCACTACTACTATTAAGGGTGCCACGTCTCACCATTGTGAAACGATGATTAGGGCTAAAACGTTTATGATAAGAGTGTAGTTCATGTTAGTTTTACCGAGTCCCACGGTTGGTGTCAACCCTACTTGTGGTGAGTACAATATGTGTTACCCTATATGAAGTGAGATGCACAAAAGGGTTTTGTATCATGATTTGTAAAAATTAGTGAACGAATTTTCCATTCAGGACCAGCTCTGTGCATGTACAAAAATACCCACAACATAGAGTCTCAAATAATTACGGGTCTAAATTTTGTGTTGACCTTTATAGAAATATAAGAAAATAGATAATATACAACTCTGTTTATGAAAATAAGTAATATTTAGCCTGTAGCCTAGAGGTTAGTGTGAGTTTTAGTGTGTAGAAGGTCGTCAATTCAAATCCATCTGCAAAGTATCTGTACTATTTTTTTAAAAGACCACATTTTATCATTTGCCTCAGACATCCGTATGTGTTGGGCTGACCTTATTTCCACATATTTAACTAGAGTATTTAAAAGCTCGATTACTTGATCAAAAGATTGTCGAGAAAACTAGTTCTGGTGCCTATGAATTCAACCACACGCCTCATGACTTTGGCATGACAAGTTAAATGGAGTGAGTCATCTTCATAATAGGGAGTGCAATTAATTTATGTGACTTGGGATGACTTAATTACTTTTCTAATATATGTATGCATACATTTTACTATGATTCGTGACAGAGGAACATTAGACCATACAAGATCACATGCTTGCCATCTGACCCTACCATTTCATGCTCGGTCCTTTTTGTGTTACTTACTAGCTACATAATTGGTGGACTGAACTCTTACCCAACCAAAGTTATTTCATATTTCCTCAAACACGAACTTTGAAAAAGCAATGTGATTAAAATAAGAACTCTCAATTCCCAATCCCTCAAACACGAGACTTCAAACAACAATGTGATTAAAGTTAAACATCCCCATTTAGATATATTTATTTTATACACCAATAAAATAAAATCTCTTACATTTATTTAAAACCCTCGTTTTTTTTAAGCTATTAAGAAGACTAATTAGATAATGTATTTATTCATGTTATTTATTAAGAAAAATAAACATTTATTTCAACGTTAATCTTATTTCTGCTTTGGGCGCCAAGTCACTACTCTTCCACTGTTTGTTAAATGCCCTGAACCCTGTTATTTCTAGGGTTTTGGTTCCGATCGAAGAAAACTCCGACGACAAGAATGGGAACTCACTGGACATTGACCGGGAAGGAAGTCCCCATCATCGGAAGTGACTCCGTTCGTTGGACTGACCTCTCCGTTCCTTCTTCCTCCAACACTACCGTCGACGGCGGTGCCGCCATCACCGACGACTGCGCCTCCTGCTCTGTCATCGGAGATCCTCCGACATATCTCATTTGGTTCAATTCCTCTTCCTCCTCAATTTCTACCCTAATTTATTCGAAAATTTTACCGTTTCACTAACCTCACTCATTATTTGAGCAGGAGAATTCACAAGGCACAGCCTCAAACTCTGGAACTACTAGAGCTCACTGCTTCCAAAGAGTTTCCTCGTGTAGGACTCAGATTTACTTTTCCCAGCGCCTTATACCCCTTTGCATTTATCTGCAAAAACGAGGTTACTTTTGCTTATTCCTAACCACTAGTTATGTTTTATTCTCCATTGTTTAGTGTTGTTTGTTTGTTTGTTTGTGTGTGTTAGTGAAGCTGTGTTCATTGTTTATGCAGATTACTGGAAGTTCTAGATTCCCTTACTTGCTTTACGTGTTGACTGTAACTGGGGTGGCTTATCTTTTAAGAATTCGAAATGTTTCTGCATACGCGTCCTGTTCTATTTTACCTGTGGATGAGCTTATAGAGCTTAATGTGCGTGGTTACATTCCAAATAATGCTGCAATAACCGCTGTAACAGCAACTGCTCGGTGTCTTGTTATTGGCACTACTGATGGTTCGGTTTTCTGTTTCCAACTTGGAGGACTCGACTCAAGTGTTCCTGGTATGTTAGCTCGGCTCCTTGTTTTTTTAGTTAGTACTGTATGTACAACTGCAAATGTTACATGTTTACTCCAGCCCCGTTTCACTGCTTTCACGCTAATCATGCATTTAATTCACTGAATTGTGTGTTCTTTGGAACTTGGGATTGTAATGGGATTGCTTTCATAGGCTAGGCAAATATAGGCTGGTTTTATTTACCATTTTAGCGGTGAATTGGAAAAAAAGAGTCTGGTTCAGCTGTATAGCATCATAGTCTCACCTTTTACTATGTGAAAATTTTATTCATGTTTGGAGTTTTGTTGATAGTTCTTTGTCAGTTTTTACTGGTTTATAGTGAATTTGTTTTTCCATGAAGGCTTTGTGCATGAGCTGAGAGATGAAGCTGGAATTGGCCGTTTGTGGGGTTTAATATCAAGGTATTCTCCTTTTTAATTCTAACACCTAATAATCAAAATAAATCATATTAGATAACTTTTCCGGTCTATTAATCTACTTTCTCTTTTATGGATTGAACCCTCCCGAATTATGAATTTTAACATGTTCAATAATCATGTCTTCTAGGGGTAAAATGGTGGGTACTGTACAAGACTTGGTAATTTCCGAGTTGTACGGGAAAAAGTTTGTGTTTGCACTTCATTTGGATGGGACATTACGAATTTGGGATCTAGCATCTCTTAGCAGGGTCTTTAGTCATAACATGGGTGTAATGACAATGACAGGTATTGTTTATCTCATGTATTAATTCTAACTATTCTTTTATATACATGTTATACTTGCTCTATTATCATCTGGGCTTCCACATACTCAAGAGGACTCTTAGTATTGATTTCTGTAGTATTCATGTTTATATGAATGGGAGATATTGGGAAACTTGCAAGTGACTTCTACATTGAGGGTTTTGGGATTCCATGATTTGGCCTGTTGGTTTATGAAATTTAGAGAAATGATACGTTATATATGGTATTAGGCTACTAGATCTTTTGGGGTTTTCAGGGTCAAGCAGTGGCTGCCTTTGTTCTTAATCGAATGAGTTCTTAGAAACTTTTTAGCAATTACAAGTTCAATGAAATTTTTTTTTCCGTGTAGAATCAATGTACAATACTATTAAAGAAGCTCTTGGACTTTACAGTTTTACCAGCTATAGAAGAAATACCGTTTCATGGCCTCTTTACATACATTTACATATATTTACATTAAGACTATGTTAAGTGATGGACAACTGCTTTCCTGTTCGTCTCTGCGTGTACACTTTAATACATACATCTTCAAGTTTCTGAAGCATACACCATGTATTTATATAGGCATTATTTGATTTAATTCTAAAAGGAAACATAGGAAAAAGCTAGCTTCTAGCAATAGCACTTTTCATTTGTGCCACTCTGTTGATTGTCTTTTATATACTTCTGGCTCTGTTTTCTTTTACTCCCTTCCTCCCCATTCTCAAACCTGTAGATTTCAGAAGTGCACTGAGTAAGAATAGATTATAAAACACACACACACACATAAGTTTAATATAAATTGTCTCGTTAATCTTGGTATTATTTTCTTAAATATTTTTCTTTATTATTATGGGGGATCTCCTTTTCCTTAGTTTTCTCTTCATCTTGATGAATTTATTCATTTATGCATGAAATGAAAAACTTGTGTTTCCACGTCTCCTTTATAAAAATCACGATTTTTTTTAAAGTTTCCCATAGGTTTCCTGTGGAGGCAATCCTATTCAACTTTCAAGACGCTGTTGGTCAGGCACTTAATGCGAAAACCCGTCAAAGTCTGGAATCAATCCTTGGTTCGACATTTTGTGGGAGACTAGTCTCTTCTGCCAGACCCAAACCTCGTTGGTCTTACAGTCGTTAGCTTTTCCACTGTCGTACATATTTTTTCAAAATGATATTTCAAAAAATAATTAGAAACAACATTACAAGCACCAACCATTTAACAGCTGCTAATGCAAAACACGAATAACCATTGTTTAATATCGCACCCTGGCTCATTCTTGCTCGGCTATAGTGCCGCCATTCACACGTCACAATATAGCTATTTTAATATTTCAACCAGTGGGAGGTGGTCAAATGTTGTCAAAAACAGAGGGGAGAACCTAGAAACAGCCAGGAAATGGTAGATAACCTGAACGTGACAGTTGGTGCTACACACAGTCACTGTGCTGGAAAATGCCTCTGCCGTCACCTGAAACAGAGTTGTCGTGCTATTTCTGGTCTATGCAGTCCTAGAAGCACAGAAAAACAAAGTGTCTCTTGTGTTTCTTCATTTCCCCCCCACCCCACCAATGAATGAATAGTATGAGAGGTAGGGGCAATGTAAACTTAAACTGGGAAATTATAAAACAATCCTTAAAAAAGTTAGAATTAGATATATCAGATGAAATTACTGTTGATATTTGTATATATTTCGAATAGAATATTCCATAGCATATTTTGTAAATATACTGTAGTATATTCTTTATTAATTAATACAACTAATTGTGTAATTCCCTATTTAATAGAACTTCCGTAGTTCTATTCAGTCACCAAATTTACCTAAATGTCTCCCTTTCTCTCAAATTTCAACAATTACAAACACTGACCATTTAATAGCTGCTAATGCAAAACACGGATAACCATTTTTTAACATCGTGCCATGGCCCATTCTTGCTCTGCTTTAGTGCCGCTAGTCACAAGTCACAACATAGCTATATTTTTATTTCAACTAAGCTGGAGGTGATCAAATGTTGAGCACTATTTTTAAGAGGTAGTAGCGAAATGAGAGCTTCACAGGGTACTGTATAAACTTCCTTTCTTGTTATAATGCAATATAATAGAGTTTGAGAAACTGAACATTCTAGAGAGAATGAAGTTGTATTGAATATTTCTCAATCTGTTATGATACACATGTACTGCTATTTATACAAGATCAGTTACATTGAAATGTGCCAGCTCAGCATAACTAACTCTAAGAGTTAGTTATGACTGATAACTAACTTGCTGACATCGCAGCCTTACTAAACACAAAGCTAACTCTAGCTTATACTCTAATATTTCCTCTTCAAATGGTGCTGCTCCCTGAGAGAGCCGTTTGCTGATCCTGAAGAGAGGATTTATCAAGAACCTTGAGCTGATCTCTGAGACTGAAATCTGAGAGCAGAGAGAGGTTTGGTTAGAATGTCTGCAGTTTGCAGAACTGCTGAGATGTGCTTGACCACTAGAGTATTATTGAGTACTATTTCTCTTAAGAAAAAGATGTCGAGCTCCATGTGCTTAGTTTTGGCATGCAGTATTGGATTGTGAGAGAGAGCCATTGTGCTTAAGTTGTCACATAGTAGAACAGGCTTATGTAAAGGTGCCTTTAATTCAGTAAGCAAAGAAGTAATCCAGAGAACTTCTGAAGCAGTGCTAGCAAGACTCCTATATTCAGCCTCAGTGCTAGACCTTGCAACAAGTGTTTGCTTCTTAGACCACCAGGATACTAGATTAGGACCAAGGAAAATGCAGGATCCTGAGGTGGACTTTCTGTCATCAGGGTCAGACCCCCAGTCAGCATCTGAAAAGGCAGTAACTTGAAGAGAATGAGAGGAACTGCAAGGTAGCATCTGTAGCCCAAAGTGCAGAGTTCCTCTAAGGTATCTCAGAATTCTCTTTACTGCCACCCAATGACTTTGCATAGGCTGTGACAGAAACTGACAAGCCTTGTTGACTGCATAACTAATCTCAGGTCTTGTGATAGTGGCATATTGTAATGCTCCTACCACAGACCTATAATAGGTGGGGTCCTGTAAGTAGTCTGAACCCTCTTTGGTCAATTTTAGATTGGAAACCATAGGAGTGGGCAAACTTTTAGCTTCACTCATGTTAGTTTTGGCTAGAAGATCTCTGACATACTTAGTTTGAGACAAGAATAGACCACCTTGAGGTGTTTTAGATATCTCAATTCCCAAGAAATAATTGAGATCCCCAAGCTGTTTTAGTGAGAACTGAGCATTGAGTTTAGTAACTAGTTGTTGGACATGTGTAGATGAGCTGCCAGTGACAATGATGTCATCTACATACACTAGCATGAGTATGGTGTAGGTAGAGGTGGTGAGGATAAACAAAGAGGGATCACATTTGCTAGTAATAAAGCCAAAGGAATGCAGGGCACTGGTGAGTCTGTCAAACCATGCCCTGGGTGCTTGTTTTAAGCCATAAATGGCTTTGTGTAACTTGTAGACAGTATTGGAATTGTCCTGCAGAAACCCAGGAGGTTGTTGCATATAGACTTCCTCAGTGAGAATGCCATTTAGAAAGGCATTATTAACATCCAGCTGCGTGATTTGCCACTTTCTGGTGAGAGCTAAGGTAAGAACTACCCTGACTGTGACAGGTTTAACAACTGGTGAGAAAGTTTCTTGAAAATCAAAACCTTGCACTTGATGAAACCCTTTTGCTACTAGCCTTGCCTTATACTTGAGAACCGAGCCATCGGGATTTTGTTTAATCTTGAACACCCATTTACAACCAATGGCTTTTCTACCAGGAGGAAGAGCAGTTAGGGTCCAGGTTTTATTGTTCAGGAGGGCATTGTACTCAGCTTTCATAGCCTCCAACCACTTAGGCTCTTTGAGGGCTATTTTATAGGAAGTAGGTTTTAGTTCAGTCAATAGTAAAGTAGGATGAAGTCTTGATTGCACAATACCAGCCTTAGCCCTTGTGACCATAGGATGAGTATTATGAGGAAATGGATGGGCTATGGGAATGTTTTCTGAACTAGATACTGAGGGTTAGATACTGAGGGAGCACTGGTGGATGTGGAACCAGTAAGAGGAGTTACAATAGAAGGTTGAGGAGATGATGGTAAGGGAGAAGATTGAGGAGTGGAAGGAGAAGAAATAGGAACTGCAGTGAGAGGAAAAGGCTTAGGAAGACTAGAAGCAGAACCAGGAATATTTGAAGTAGAGGGTGAAAAGGAAAGAGGAACAAGGACAGAAATAGAAGATTGAGTAGGAGGCTGAGATGTGCCTTTGTGGAACAGATGCAAATATGGAAATCTTGACTCATTGAAAATTACATCCTTAGAAATGTAAAGCTTTCCATCTGAGGCCATAAACTTATATCCCTTGTGATGAGAAGAATAGCCAAGGAAACAAATTCCTTGGTATGAAAGTCAAACTTGTGTGAGTTATATGGTCTAAGATGGGGAAAACATGCACACCCAAAGGCTCTAAGAGCCTTGTAATCAGGTTCAGTGTTGTACATCATGTGATAAGGAGATTTCATAGTGAGCACAGGAGAAGGCATCCTATTTATAAGATAGGCTGCTGCCTGAAAGGCATAGTCCCAAAACTTTAGGGGAAGGGATGCTTGTGCCAAAAGTGTAAGACCTGTTTCTACAACATGTCTGTTTCCTTTCAACAACACCATTTTGATGGTGTGTGTGTGGACAAGTGAACCTGTGAATAATGCCTTGTGCTGCTAAAACAGAGGTGAGGGGTTGAAACTCTCCTCCTCCATCAGTTTGTAAGGCTTTAAGTTTATGACTAAACTGAGTAGAGAGATGAGCCATGAACAGTTTGAATAGAGAGTACCTCTGATTTTTGTGACATGAGAAAGACCCAAGTAAACTTGGTGAAGGCATCCACAATAGTAAGCAAGTATTTGAACCCAGATACAGAAGGCATAGGAGCTGGTCCCCATACATCTGCATATAATAATTCAAAGGGAGCAAAATATTGTGTAGATGAAGCATGTGATGGCAACCTATGTACTTTACCCAAACAGCAAGCAGTACAAAAATCTAACTTGGATTGATGTGGAATAGGAATATTACATCTGTTAAGCACAGTTTTGAGGACCTCATGATGAGGGTGCCCCAACCTGTTATGCCATTGTGAATATACAGATAAACCTAAACCAGTCACATTATTTGTACTAGCTGAAATTGAAGTTGTAGGAAAAGGAGAACTAGTGAGTGTGTGCACAGAATGTGACTTATTGCCCGAAGTAGAAGCAGCTGTAAGGTTGCCAAAGGTGTAGAGACCATCTTTGCCAAGGGTTCCTTGCAACAAGACCTCAGAAGTAGCCTGAGATTTAACAACACAGTAGTTAGGATGAAATTCAAAGAAGACCTTGTTGTCACGTTCAAATTGACTAACTGAGATCAAATTCTTTGTGATTTGTGGTACTAGCAGTAGATTATTCAAAGACAGTGTGACATGTGGTTTGTGTGCAGGTGTAAATGATGTGTTACCAACAGAAGTAATGGACAGACCTTGGCCATTGCCAAGCACAACTTGATCTGATCCTGAGGTGGAGATACTGTCTAGAAAATGATCAGCTGAGTTTGTCACATGATGCGTAGCTCCAGAGTCTGCATACCATTGAGAATTTCCAGCCAAAGATGCTACATCTGTACCTGCAATTGGAGGACTGACTGGAACCAGAGGGAGCAGCAATGAATCCTTGTGCAGGACCATGCCACTGAGGAGGTGGCAGCCACTGATGTTGAACTTGTGCAGAGGGAATGCCTTGGAACCAAGGAACAGCAAAGTTTGCCATAGGAGGAGACACATGTGGAGCACGCCATTGATTAGGTCCAGAAGCAGGAACAGAGAGCCTGAAGTAGCAGACCTTAGCATCATGACCAGTTTTAGCACATATTTGACATTGGACCTTGGATCTACCACCATTGCGACCGCCACCACGTGCGAACCGACCACCACGGCCACCGCGATAGCCGGTGAGTTGCGATTGAGCATCCGCAACAGTGTTTTGCGCCGTCGCTTCTGAAACAGTTGACGGAGACGATTCAGACGCCGTTTGCGACACAGAACCTTGCGTCAGATGAACAACTAGGGCATCGTGAGTTGCGACTCTGGTAGATCTACTCAATCGAGCTTCATGAGAAAGAAGCATCGTCTCAGCAACCACAATTTCACACAGTTGGTCACGATATTGAATGATATAAGCTAGGGCTTGGTACTCTTGAGGCAAACCGTCAACAATCATTTCAAGGTGATCTCTATGTGAAACAGGATCTCCAATGGATACCAAGATATCAACAATTTGTTGAATGCGACTGAGATACTGTGCAATGGCGCGATCACCTTTCTCCATGGTGCGCAATTCAAAGCGAAGTTGACGTGATTTTGCATAGATCTGAGTTCGTTGGAACTGATCTATCACCGTCCACACTTCATGCGCATGAACACACCTCACAACACGAGGAAGAACTTCATCAGAGAGTGTTGTGAGTAACCACGTGAAGAGGAGCGAATCCTCTTGATTCCACTGCACATACTCAGGATTTTCCAGATCTGATGCACGATCTGCTGTGGAAAGGTAACGAGGAGGAACTACAGGATTTACGAGATGACGATGAAGTTTGTGAATACGGATTATACCTTCTGCTTGCTGTTTCCAAGAGAGAAAATTGGTGTTATCAAGCTTGATGCTGATTTGTTGCGCAAACGTTTTGAACGCATTCTTCAAGGAAGAAGCTGCTGCGTTTGAATTTGCAGAGGTGGCGCCACTCGCCGGAGTTCCCGGAGTAGGAGGAGGGGAAGCCATGGCTGTGATGGATCACAAGCTCATGATACCATAATAGAATTTGAGAAACTGAACATTCTAGAGAGAATGAAGTTGTATTGAATATTTCTCAATCTGTTATGATACACATGTACTGCTATTTATACAAGATCAGTTACATTGAAATGTGCCAGCTCAGCATAACTAACCCTATGAGTTAGTTATGACTGATAACTAACTTGCTGACATGGCAGCCTTACTAAACACAAAGCTAACTCTAGCTTATACTCTAATACAATAAACTAGGAATGGATTATAGGAAGCAGGACATTTGTTTACTTCTCTTATTTTTCGGAATTGAGAATGTTGAACGCTGTCTCTTTTTGATGCCATATCAATTATGACTGAAAGTTAGTTGCACGCGATCTTTCTTTATTTTGTTATATATTACGCTCTCCTTGCTAACCTGTATTCACAAACGCATACATGCTTTAACACTTCAATGTTTGCTTTTCAGGTGCTCACTTTTTAAGGTTATGGGTGGGTCAATCTGACCCCAATTCAAACATAATTCCTTTGGCAATTTTGTACAGACATACATCGGTATACGATTTAAGGCATTGTTATTTCCTACTCATTTGTTAAATACAGATGCATATCTACAATGTTGGCCGTGTTTACCTTATCTTATAATGCTCTTAGAAAATAACCCTGCAGTCTTATCCTATCATTACTGTTTTGCATGCTTAGAAAATAACTCTGCAATCTTATCCTAGCATTACTGTTTGTTTGTGATCTAAACTTTGGGTTTAAACGAGCAAAATCAGAAAAATCATGATCATGGCTTAAAATAAGTTGCAGTTTGAGACATAGGTCCAGTATGAATACCTTCACTTTGATAATTATTGTTTAGTTTTGAGTTTCAAAGAACTGTATTTTGTCTAATACAAATTAAAATGTTATGTTTATGCCTTTGATTGTTGAATATGAAATAAACTTTGGTGATATTGAGTAGAATACTTATGAAGTAGTAAATTAGCTTAATTTTACTCTTATTTTGCTTGCTTAAAATTTTATTATATGTGGCAGAGATCTCTTTTTTAATATTATTAAATCCCCAAATTCATTATCATGCACCTCTATCCTTGTATAAATCTATGTTAATCACACCAGCTAACGGGTTGGATCGGTGATTTTCAATCCGAGTCCTTTAACCGATGATGTCTAGAGTTTGTGGCACATTGTTTGTTTTAGTTCACAGGCTTTTTTTCATCAATCAAACACACCAACCAAACTTTAGAAACTCATTTCTTTCCAATCTTTCACTTGATGCTTCATATTTTCATTTCTTGACTTGTTATCTGTCACTATGTGGTTCTTCTTCAGTTCTTCTCCTTTTTCTCCTTCTGCAATCATGTTGAATATGATATCTCTTATTATTTACTCCCTCCGTCCCAAAATATAAGAGAAAAAAATACATTTTTCTTGTCCCAAAAATATAAGAAAAAAAATCAACTTTTATCATTTTCAAGGTAAAATTAAATGCAAGTTGTATTTAATTTGCTTTCTCTCTCATCTTTTCTATAAACAACAACCAATTAGAATTTTTTTACATCTTTCAAAACAAATTTTTTCAACAAAATCTTAGTCAAACTATTATATTTTTTACTTTTCTTAATAAGTGTGTTTTTGAGTTTTTCTCTTATATTTTGGGACGGAGGGAGTATTTTGGTTGAATTGGAATAGTTGTAATTTATGTTGTGCATACAGATTTAGTGTACCTGCTTTAAAATGGAGACATCTCAAGGATTTGTTTAATTCTTAAAAGTATTTAGCTTTTATCAGTAACAAAAATCTGAGTTGTCTTTAAAGATTAAAATGTCAACTGAAGCATCAGTTGTTTAACTGTTTTAGGAATCAATATTACATTTTTGTTTGATTTGTTTTGTTTGTATTGCTTTAGGATGAAAACTTGGAAACTATCTCTTTACATAGCATCCTATATGATTTTAAGGACAGAATTGTTTTCTCTTTGGAGCCTTCAGTACAAAATATTCCCTTGGAGGAGGTAATCTGCTGGCTTTTTCAATAAGCTTAGATTGGATGTGATTTGTTTTTGAGATTTTTGCTCCAGTTGTGACTTATGAGCCCACTTTCATTTTATCCAGGGACGATGCCTTGACGTTAAATTAGTGTCAGATAAGATATGGATACTGAAGGATAATGAATTAGTATCACACTTGTTGGCTACAAATATTGATGAGTATGTAACATTTTCTTATCTTTTACATTATGCTGCTCTTTTGATTTTGAGCATATTTTCACAGTAGGTGGTTAGTGTTAAAAAGGGCAACCTGTGCCATGCAAGTTACAAAAGAAGAGTCAGGCTTATTATGGGCCTGTTATAGGGGCATCCTTACTCTGCTTTTCAAGATGGTGATACCCTCACTTGCAAGAGACTGGTACATAGTAGTGGTTGTAGTATAAACGAGGAATAAATATCCCCATTGGTCTAGCATTTCACTAAACAATTTGAAAAAGGCTAAACCTTTGTCAATTAATAGTGGTCGATTTATCTTTGTCCATAGGTAGGATCAGGTTCTCTGTTGATATTATAATACGCTAACACCTATGAAGCACGGACACGCCGAAAATGTCCCCGGCACTGACACGGCGACACCATTAATAATTAAAAAAATTGAATAAATTAAACGTAATCACAAATGTCGGTGCAAGTGTACAACACAGACACGGACAGCTTTTTTTAGAGGTGTCGGTGCTACATAGGCTAACACTCTATGAAGCACTGGCTCAAACACCGACATGTTGACACCGATAATAATTTGAAAAAATGAATAAGTTAAACGTAATCACATGTGCCGGTGTTGAACATTGGCATGTGCAGGCAGAAGACACACCTTTGTTGAGAGGTGTCGTGCTAGAACGCCAACGCTGCATGATTTGTCTAGAAGACATTTTTCATGAATCCAATTAATTTATAAGTTATCACCATTATTAACTTAGATTAAGTTTCTGAAATGAAAAGATTGTTATGTGTATTCTATTACATTCAATGCAGTTTAAATTGATTTTAGGATGACACTTTCTCATTTAAAATCGTGACAGGCAACTTCAGATTTAGGAAAAAAGTAATCCCTTAAAGAAGTTATTTAGTGGTTAAGATTAATATAGTTTTATTCCTGTGTCACATGTTCAAGACTAAATTCTGACTCTATCTTTTAATATGGGTAAAGTCATTGTTCTTGCTCAGTTGTTAATCTGTTTTGTCAGGGTAGAAGCATTTTCTTATGCTTTACAGGAAGAGTTTGTTGCTGATCAGTTATTTCAAAGTTCAGAACATCTTGCAGACGAAATTTTGCGGATAACCCATTCAATATTTAAATCCTCAAAGGTATTGCACCATTTATTATTTTAATCTTAAAAGTTTTTGTGGCCTTCTACGCCTTTGTTATTAGTAGGAGAGTTATGTTTCCCAGTTCACTAAATGCGTCTATGTGCCTTGGCTGCACTTTGTTAATGTGTATATGCTCAAAAAAGTGTTCCGTGCTTGTCTATTGCAAATTATGATTTTACATAAAGATGGTTACTCCCACTAAGAACAAAGTGATACTTTTCATTCAAACACTCTAGGCGCTTGTAAATAATGTATATTGAATGAAATTGGAATTTCTACCCTAAACTTTCATGATAGGAAATCTGTATGCATCAATTCAAGTGGTTAGTTCTATTGGATGTGCAACATTTACACTGGAAAGTGTTTGTCCATGTGTACTAGTGGTTGTAGAAGCAACTTGTCTTTTATCACTTCTAAAATTTGATTTGTAAAAATATTGAAAATGAACTCTTTTGATTGATGCATTGAGCGAGCGGTGCTAAACTAAAAAAACTTTTTGTATCAATACTTATCTTGCTGCGAGTTCTCATATTCTTAAAGATATTCTGTCAATAAAAGGGGGAATTTATTATTATAAGGATATGATTGTTAGTTCTTTTCTGCAGGATGATATTTTGCCTTTTGTATCTTCTATTTTTTTGAGACGGCTGCTGCTCCCGGGGGTTCATCATAATGCTGCTTTGCTTGCAACTCTGGCTGAGTATAACAGGCATTTGGGTGAATCTGAGTTACAGACATTAACTGTAGATGGACTAAAAAAGGAGATACTTTCACTTATTGAACATGAGGTTTGTCATCATTGTTATTAAATCTCTCATCTCCTTCTTTGCATTTCCCTCCCTTTAATTTTGGAGAAGTTTTTATATTGACAAGATTTTTATGTGATAGGTTGGATCTGATAAAGTTTCTATAGTGCATTGCTGGAAATGTTTTTTTGCCCGTTATTTCCATAATTGGTGCAAGAACAATGCATTATATGGCTTGCTGGTTGATTCCTCTACTGTTGCTGTTGGTTTAATCAGAAAAAAATCAGTTTCACTTTTTCGGTCTCTGGAAGATATTGAGCGGATTGTAGAGGGTAGTTAATAATTTCACTTTTTCTTCTCCCTCTTGATGAATTTTACATCATTAAAATGCACCTGGCTTTTTCTTCGATATTTTCAATTAACTTGCTTCTTATATTCAGACTTTATTTTCATTTGCTTTCCTTAATATGAATTTTGTTTATGTTCTGTAGGCTCTTCAGAGGAAGTTAGTGAGCTCACAGGCATTGTGGATTTATTTGATGATGATATTGAGTGTGAAATTCTGATCGAATTGCTTAAGTGTGTCACGAGTTTCAGCCAACAGTTGGGCAAAACTGCTTCTTCTATATTTTATGAATCACTTTTAACTGCACCGATGATCTCTTCTGAAGATATTGTTTGCTGTATAGTGAAGGTTCTTGAAACTGGCTATTCTATATCAGGTGCAGTGCTCCGAAGATCTACATCTGGCGATCATACAATATTCCTGCAAAAGGAACTAACAGATCATAGAAGTTTGAGAAAACTCTCTGTTGACATGTTTTTGTCTCTTCAAGGCCTGTACAAAAAAGCTTCTACATGGGACAAGATTTTAAATGTAATCGAGGGTTTACTAAAATTTCTGGTTCCGCAGAAAGAAATGCTCAAGTTTGATACTGAAATGTCATCAAACATAAATTCCTCGATCATGGTACATTCTTCATATCAGATTGCAAAAGTGATGTTTGAATCTGCCTGGGACTTTCTCCTGTTTTTAAGCTATTTGGTGGACATCAGCGGTCAGGTAAGTTTATAGACATTTCCTGTATTTTCCCTTTGTGCAATTGCCTTTTTTATTATTGTGAGCATCCGTTAGTTGAAAATATTGTCTAATTTAACATGGTACAACAACAACCAAACCTTATCCCACTCAGCAGGTTCGGTTACATGAATCAAACGATGCCATAATTTTCTATCATATATTATGTTTCTATCCAACTTGTTAATCTCAATCTTTTTTAATAGTTTCTCTTGTAGTTTTTCTAGATCTTCCTCTGCATATAGTGATTTCACTATCCCCATTTGATCTATTCTCCTTACTATAGAATCTACAGGTCTTCTCTCTACGTGCCCAAACCACCTAAACCGAGTTTCCACGATCTTTCTACATAGGAGCTACCCTAACTCTCTAATGCTGTCATTTCTAATCCTATCCCGTCTAGCCCTATCACACATCCAACTCAACTTCCTCATCTCTGCTACCCTTAATTTATTTCCGTGTTATTCTTCGCTGCCCAACACTCTGTCCTATATAACATCGCTGATCATACAACTGTCTGCTAAAATTCGGTCAGCTTAAGCAATACTCTTTGCCTGAATTCAATATTTTGCATCTTTTATTTCTATGTTGTTTTGTACTATAGCCCCAAGATATTTAAACCTTGTAACTTGTGGTATAGTATGAACTCCAACTTTCACCTCTAAGCTAGAAATGCCACGTCTTTTGATAAATTACATTCCATATGCTTCTAAGGCCCCTTCTCCGACTCTTCAACCTCCCATAAATTCGCTCTCCAACTCTCTCCAACTCTTTAATTAGGACTATATCATATGCAAAAAACGTGCATCTTGGTACTGGCTTTTGCGCTCAAAACTAAAGTAAAAAGATAAGAGCTTAAGTTTAACCCTTGTTGCAATCTTTTTGTTATGAGAAAATCATTTGTAGCTCCACGGTGTCTCCTCATACTAGTCGATATCCTCTCATACATATCCTTGATAGCTTGGATTTAGGCAATTCCACCCCTTTCTATTCTAGGACTTTTTCACAAAATCTCTAGACACTATCACACACCTTCTTGAAATCAATGAAGGCTAAGTGCAGTCTTTTTCATCCATTCGATATCTCTCCATCACATGTTGTAGTAAGTAAATTACTACCATGATCGACCTCCCATTTGTAAAACCAAATTGATTATCAATGACATCTCTTAATAAACAACTAAAGAACTTAATAACTTACTAACTCTTATCAATGAAAACTAAGTGCAGTCTTTTTCATCCATTCGATATCTCTCCATTACACGTTGTAGTAAGTAAATTACTACCATGATCGACCTCCCATTTGTAAAACCAAATTGATTATCAATGACATATCTTAATAAACACCTAAAGAACTTAATAACTTACTAACTCTTAACTACCTAGTTATCCAATATTCTATGTCCCAAGAGCGTATATCTTGTGCAATTGTTTCTAATACAAGCATTACTTAATTAAAATAATTTTCAAATTAAATAAAATTATTTGAAATTCTCACCAGAATGTCTATTTTTTTCCTTTTTTCAATATTTGTTTTGAAAGTTTTGTGCTTGATGTACTTGATCTGAGTCTGATGTTTGTCAATTCTTGAGCTGTTGGCAGACTGACCCCCACTAGATTAACTGAATACATTGGGTCACTTATAAATTTTTGCACCGTGTTGTGGGCTCAATGCCCCAATGACCAAATTTTTTGTTTCAGTATGGATATGTTAAAAACACAGAAATAAAATCATATATCCGGTTAATGGTATCAGAGTCTATCCAAGATATGTTGGGCCACATGCTATTAGATTACTCAGGTTGCGCCCAAGATATCCTGTCCTGGGCATAAAGGTCTGTTAAGAGTCTAATATTGGATGTGATATGACCTGAAAATGAAATTATAAGTGGTGGGAAGCATCCCTCATCTTATAGGTTATTTTATAGGATTAAGTTAGACTCAATCCAAATTCTAAAGGACTAGACTCCTTTAGAGTTTACAATTCACTTCAGAGGGTATAACGAGTATTATATACCATTTGTTAAGAAATCAGAAGTGAATATTGTAAGTATACCATACCAAATCATGAGTTTGTTGAAATAACAACCCTTGATTTGCTCACTTTACTCATTTTAGACGAGCGGAATTCAATGTTAGAACTGATTCCAAAACATAGTAATGTGGGACAATTTCTTGATAATTATATATAATACTACTCAAGATATAATCATGAACAGAGTGAAAGTTAAATAATTATAATTGATAGTACAAATCACGCAGTAAAAGAAAGTATAAGAGCAGACTTGGTTTTCCAAGAGATTTGAGAGCCTTGGATTTCTCCCCATCCAAAGAACAACTCAATTATTCTATGATAACCAAATCTGTCTTGTCTTTTCCCATATATTTCTAGTTACAACCAAAATACAAAATAAAAAATAATCTGCTATAATCAAATCAGTTTTGCTAGAGAATTGCAGTCTCAATGTAGATTAAAATGTTGTACATTTCATATTAATATTTTTAGAGAAATTGTTTCTCGCAGGTCCACTTGTCACCTGATGATATAACCAAAATACAACTTGAGTTGGTTCCGATGCTTCAAGAAATTATTTTTGAGTGGTTGGTCATCATCTTTTTTGCCATCACACCAGTTGCACCAGCTGTTACAGAGGATTTCCATTCAAAACTTTCATCATTGCAAATAGGTAGGTTGCATGATTTATTTACGTTGTATTTTCTGATTTTGGGCCAAAATTTATCCCCCCAAACCAACTTGTAATTGTAAGATAAGTTCCGTATGCTTTAAAAGTTCTATTTTGGGCCAATCTCTAATCAAATTGGGACTTGGGTTTTCCCAGCCACCTCAAATGCCCCAACACTATTGGGGTTGGTCCATGAATAATGTTGCACCCCATAATTAGATCTAAGATTGACTCTAATACTATCTTAGGTTTTAGCAATAGTGTTATCACTCATGCCAATTTCCCAGGGTTGTCCCGTAATGATCATAATAAGGGGGCAAATGCTCACATGAGCACTCCTCAATCCTTACACAATCCAAAGGAAGAAGATAAAAAAATTCTTAATATAGCTTCCCAAAAATTGCTTTCATCCTGAAACATCAATGAAACTTTGCATGGTTGTCTCAATTATGAAAATGAACGATGGGAAAGGTTATTAAGAAATATCTCGAGATTAACGATTTTGATAGAAGCATGGTCCTGGATAGACATTATGGCAAAAGTTGATCCATGTAGCCGACTCCAATTAGTGGGATAAGGCTTGGTTGTTGTCGTCGTCGTCTTTGAATAATAAAAATGAACTACATCTCCAGAGACTTTTAGAAAATATGGAAATAATATTCAAATAGTAGGAAATCAGGAAAGAGCCCACAATGTAGCAGAGAAAATAGAAACATTATCAACAAAAGGTGGAAGTGCCTATTTTTCCATTTACTTATTGAAAAAACAGTTTTTAATTTATCGAACTGTGTGTATGGGCTTGTTCGCAAACAAAGAGTACTTGCATGTACCCAGTTGGTGTGCTCGTATATTTTGTTTGTATGGTGCAAACCAACGAGTATCAAATGTATTGTGGGTACTGGGCACGTACATCTTTAAATTTGTACTACCCGTGCTTCATAAGTTAACCGAATTGTATATGATAGGTTATCATATCCTATTCAACCCTTTTATGGTCTTCTTTGTCATGCATAAATGTATTTATGATTCCCTGTTTCACATCAACAGAAATAACAATCTCTCTTTTATAGAAACCACTCAATCTTTTTCCTTGACATCCTCTCATTTTCTGTTATGTTCCTTCATTTATCACATCTTTTTAAACTTAAAAGGGAGTAGTTGTATAAGTGGATGGGATTTGGCAGAGCTGGGTAAATAGAGCTGTGTATTTACGTTTACCTTTGTGGAAACGTTTTTTGCTCATCACCACCAATATTATGCTAACATTTTTTGCTCATAAATACAGATAACAACATGGGGAAACAAATATGGAATGAGAAGTTTGCCAGATGTGACTTAACACTAGCTTTTATTTTCTTGCTAAATGTTAGAGGTTCATCTATGGACCATAGCCACTTTTCTTCAGAACGCTTTTCAAATATGCCAAGCTCTATAAATAGGATGAGGGACTTCATCAGTTGGATCATTTGGGGTCAAGATGGTGGCTCTTCTACATTTTTGAGTCGTTCTATTGATCTTGCATTTATCCTTTTCAAGCATGACCAGTATTGTGCTGCTGAGGTTATTTACTTGCCTTCACTTTTCTTTTCCCAGAATGAGAATTTGATTGCTTCGCATGGTTTCTTTACTCTAGTTATCTATACGGAAAGTATCTAATATTTCAATTCAAATGTTTCCAAAGCAATTGCTTATGATGGCAGAAGCACATTTGCTAAAGGAGAAAACATCCCAAAGTGTTCAAGATGCTGATGGTGGATGGTGCATACGTCATCATCTTCTAGGATGTTGCCTACTTGCACAGGTGCAGTATGGATCGCATGCAGCACAGAAGGACAAAAAATTTTTGGATGCCATTCGCTGTTTCTTTAGGTACAGTTATTCACCTCTGAATTGTTTGCATTGTGTAGACTTACATTTTCAGCATACGAGTTGATCACTTGGTCAAATAGTTACATGGTATTGGTTAATTTTAGTCTAGATTTGAGCTTTAATTAAGTTTTGATGAGGAAAAGATCTAAACAAAAGCCATCTTACTCAAGGTAGTAAAAACTGGAGACTCTACCTGTCATAGTAGTACCAAAGTTATCAGCAGCAGCAGCCTCTTGAAGAAATTTTCGGTGCAGCTAAACAGTGACCTAACCAGTGCTTTCAAACTCGGACCGGTTATCCACTCGATTATCCAACAGTATCAGTGGGTCCCTGATCGAATTACTGTAAACAAAATATATGACCTAGAGCAAAAATAGCACATATGTAAATTAATAGAGTACATCAAAATAGATGAAAAGGAGAATTAGATGAACAAGGGCAAGAAGACTAGGAATAAAAAGTTGACGAACCATATTAGTGTATTCAGTTAGTAATTTATAATTATTGTTTTATTTTGACAAAACAGTAATTTGATAAATTGTCAAATATTAAATCTCATGCACCACAACCTTCATGCGTGTGTGCATCTATCCATTTTTCTCCCAAGTGAGGGTTATTTTAAGAGAGTAAACGGAGCAAATTTAGACAATGAGACAATCCTTAAGTTGTTAAGATTAACTAACATATAAAATCTTATGATATTTTTAAATAATAGAAATATGACCTTTAAGTAACTTTTAATCTTTACCATCAATGAATCATTGTATGGTAAAATTTTGCTGCCTCCCTCACACACATAAAAAAAAAGAAGCAGCTTATAGCTTGGGGTCATGCCTTGGCCGGGAGAATTTGGGCTTACTTGCTGTATTTTTCTCTCATCAATAATATAATTTGGTTATCATTGCAGTTGCGTTAAATGTGTGAACAATAACTATTTATTGGTTTTAATTGCAGGTCTGCATCTGGAAATGGTGCATCTGGGGCTCTTCAGAGTTTACCTGTCGACGTAGGAATTCCGCATCTTGGTTTTAGTGGGTATCCCTGTAGCATAAATTCAATGATCTTCAGCAATCTGAATCTTAAGTTGTAGTTACTTATTAATATGGTTTTAATACAGGTGGTTGTACATCGATTGCGGCGTGGAAGCTTCAATACTATCAATGGGCAATGCAGTTATTTGAACGTTATAACATTAGTGAAGGTGCTTGCCAGTTTGCTCTTGCTGCACTTGAGCAAGTTGATGAGGCTCTGCATATGAAAGAAGAAAGGAGCATGGACAACTCTGCTAACGAATCAGTGACAACCATCAAGGGACGGTTATGGGCTAATGTTTTCATATTTGCTTTAGATCTTGGACGGTATTATGATGCATACTGTGCAATAATTTCAAATCCAGATGAGGAGAGCAAATACATCTGTTTGAGGCGTTTTATAATTGTTCTTTATGAGCAAGGTGCTATAAAGGTCAGATAATCTTTGATTAGGTCTTCCGACTGTCCTTTATTTGAGCTCTAACTAATGTTTTTATTATTTTGATATTATCCCTTTTAGAAATGACGGCTCTGTCCTCAAAGGTTGACTAATGTAATATTTATTTATCATGACCTAGTTGAAGTTAGATAATCCTGAGTGGTATTTTAATTGAAGCACACAAGTTTATGACATAGTAATAATACTCCACTACTGCCTCTTACATTATTTACAACTATGTAATTTGTAAATAATTTGTAAATATGTGCAAGTCTGTGCATAAGTTTCCTGTTGCGCAAATGATACTTTGGTATATTTCCCTATTTTTCTAATACTCTCACTTAAAATGTTGAAAGTTATATGTTACTATCTGCTGTGTGTGGGAGTGCATTAAAAGGATAGTGCATGTCATTAATTTTCTACCAGAAATTTATACTTTTTCATTCATATTCTAAATTGTATTTTTCCCCAATATTCATTGTTTTTTTCCCCCGCAGATTCTTTGCAGCAACAAACTTCCCCTTATTGGTTTAGTAGAAAAAGTAGAACAAGAGCTGGCTTGGAAGGTATGGTTTGACTGAACACTTCAGTGATGTTAATTTTTCTGTTTTCTTGAATGTGGTTTATTTTCTCTCTGGAATATGCAGGCTGAACGGTCAGATATATCTGCTAAGCCAAACTTGTATAAGTTGCTCTATGCATTTCAATTACATCAGCATAATTGGCGACGGGCAGCAAACTACATGTACATGTATTCTGCTCGCTTGAAAACTGAAGCAGCTTTGAAAGATAACCAAGGAAGCTCCATGATGTTGCAAGAGAGGCTGAATGCAGTTTCTGCTGCAGTCAATGCATTACATCTTGTTCATCCTGCATATGCATGGATTGATTCGTTGACTGACCGGAATTCTCTTACTAGTGAATGTTATCCAAGTAAGAAAGTTAAAAGAACACCAGAGGAATATTGTAAGTAATTCAACAAAAAAATCACACTGCTTGTTATGAACTTCTCATACCATTATGAATTATGATGTTATATGAACATTTTACCTCCAAATTTTTTAGCAAAATGAAATTTTAGGGAAGAATGGATGCTTATATGGTAAATCTATATACTGGATAGCACATACTTCACATCTATGCTAATATTAGACCGTTTGGGTAACCTTGATGGATATGTTGAGGGATTGGGTAACTATGTTTCATTGATGTTATCGTTGTTTTCTTTTCTTCTAGTTCTCTTTCCTTATAATATTATCTCTTTGTAATCATCTCCTCTGGCTTAATTAATTTCTTCTTTAATCATTAAAACAATTGCACTAATGTTATTTATTTATTTTTTTTTCTAGTTCTCTTTCCTTGTAATATTATCTCTTTGTACTCATCTCCTCTGCCTTAATTAATTTCTTTTTTCATCATTAATACTATTGCACTAATGTTTATTGAAAAAGTGGTGATATCATTTTCATTAATTTGCTGCAACAGCTGATAATGAGGCTGAGACTCAAAAGGGGCAATCTGCTATTGATATTGAAAAACTTGAGAACGAGTTTGTGCTAACTTCTGCCGAGTATATGCTGTCTCTAGTAAATGTCAAGTGGACGTTTTCTGGTAAGTCTCTGTGCACGTGTGTTTCTGTTGTTGAATTGTCTCTGTGGCCTAGGACTGCTTCCAGGGTGATTGATAATATTAAAGTTATTATATAATGTGCTGTCATTTAATAGAATTTTGAACTGTATTACCTTTTTTTCATTTTCAAGGAAAACCTGGTGCACTATCAGATTTGGCTGATCTTCTTGTCCAAAACAATTTATATGATATGGCCTTTACAATCCTTCTCAGATTTTTCAAGGGTTCCGGACTGAAGAGGTTTACATCCGTGCACAATTTGTGTGTGTTTCTTTGGTTATAGATATGTATTGTTATGCTTATATCTGTGACTTTGTTCTTCTATTTAGGGAATTGGAAAGAGTTTTATCTGAAATGGCAATAAAATGCTGTCTTGATAAAGTAGAGTCCACTTGGATCGAGTATGTTGACCTATTCTTTACCTTTGCCTTTCAAGCAGTTTTTATTATTATTTTGTTTATTTATTTATTTATTTTGTATATTATTGAAATAAGATGCCTGACTTATTGTTGCTTATCAGTCATTCTTGTGGTTTACGTTTTGTACTTTTGTTATTATTTCACTGAAATAATATTGTCTCTGGATGTTTTCAAATTTTCACTTGACTGTTCCCGTTGGTGGTTATTGTGCATTGTATGATTGATAAATGTTTTTGATGATTTCAGGGAACATGGTCATTTGTTAACATCATCAAAGCTCGAGATGGTTGTCCATGGTTCACCGGTTACAGTTCCTACAGCTCCACAAATTGACAGAAATAGTCGTTGGGCAACTCTCAAGCTTTACATTGTTTGTATCTTCTTTTCTTTCACCGTTGGCCTTAAGTTGATTTTACTGTACGATCAGCCAGTCTAGAAATGTTAGTTGGGGAGGGATCGAGATTGGAGAAATTTTCATACAAAATGTTTCTGACCTTATTCGGGCCTTAACCCACCTCTGTATTTTTCTCAATTTTTTTTTTATCTCTGGAAGTTGTTTTGATACACAGTATGCTTGGTGTTTTTTTTAATACTGGAAATTGGTATGGGCTGAATCAAACTCATAGAAAAAAGGCGTGGGATGGGGTGTCCGAAACTACAGTATGTGAATAACTATAGATTAGCTGCTTAGACAAAATTGGTTATAAGTCTTGTGATTCTAGTATTTTCCCCTTACATTTAAAGGGTGCAGGGAGGATTTTTTTGTTGTTGACAAAAGCAGGGAAGAACTTTAACGTCAAAATTTGTCGCATTGGAAACAGTATACCGTGCTCTGTGGCAGTAAAACAATCATTTGAACATCATTCAACTGCATAGATGATTTTTTTATCTGTGTTTCCAGTGAAATAATATATTTCTCAAGTCTCTTGATACTTTATTTCTCTCAAGTGGGGTGGGGTGGTTATGTTATGATTGTTCTTTTTTTTTTTTCTTTTAAAATAAAAAAAATTACATTTTTCTGTATCCCTGGTTCACCTTTTTCTTTGAAACTGCTTGAAAATTGCAGGAGAAGTATAAGGACTTTCACGGTAGGTTACCGGTTATTGTTGCGGGAACTCTTCTTCGGGCAGATCCTAAGATCGAATTGCCTCTTTGGCTTGTTCAATTGTTCAAGGTAATTTTCTAGGATGAGACTGTTGAAGTTGGTAGCCAAGCATATTTAACAGACATTGATTGGTGTTTTATTGTTTCAAAAGGATACCTATCACCTTTCTTCTTTTTTTTATTCATTTATTTATTTTTATTTTTATTTTATTTTTTTAATTAATAACTGGTTTTGGTAATGTTTATGTAAAA
This sequence comes from Lathyrus tuberosus, assembly GCA_022829125.1. NCBI lineage: Eukaryota > Viridiplantae > Streptophyta > Magnoliopsida > Fabales > Fabaceae > Lathyrus > Lathyrus tuberosus. Next base: position 1,744,499 of record JALAZF010000759.1, on the reverse strand, counting down.
CTTGTTATATGATTCCTATTCTTGGAACTACCTAAAATCAATCACATGAATTTTTTTGTAAAACATTTTTTGTTTTTGATGTTGATATAAGTATATAGTCGAAGTAGTGGGAAAAAATATGAATACCAATTGTATTTAATAGAATTCAAAGCACCAATAACTCTTCATACTGAGAATTAGGGTAGGTAGGTGTAGAACTTTTAAGACACTTTGTAACACCTTTCACTTTCAAGTCAGCATCACATAATATACTTGGTTGTGGTGTTTTTCTATTCTTTCATTTTTCCAATCCCGTGTTGAAATAGTGTCTGTGCAAAGTGTTTTCACTTTTGCTGCTATTTCATTCCTTGTTTGTTCAGATCCTACTTGTTTGTGGTTCTCTCTAGAGTTAGATTTTTTTCTTTCTGTTTTAGTTTTTGTTTGAAACTGAATAATCTATTTGAAGTATATGAAAATTACATGCACTTATCTTTTTATATAAGACTATTCTAATCTAATGGGCCTAACTACTGGACTAGAAGTCCGAATATAAATTACAACTAACAGTAATAAAAATAACTTATTTACAACATTCCCCCTCAAGCTGGTGTATCATTCCCAGCTTGGAAACAATCTTTTCAAAGTTATTGCTGTTCAGCCCCTTAGTTAGAAGATCTGCAATGTTGTCTTGAGAAGAAATATATGGAGTGCAAATAAGACCGCTATCTAACTTTTCTTTGATGAAGTGTCTGTCAACTTCAATATGTTTGGTACTATCATGCTGCACTGGATTATGGGCTATATGCTAATAGCCGAATTATTATCACAATAAAGTCTCATTGATTCATCGCTCTTTATCTTCAAATTTTATAATATCATTTTCAACCAAAGTAGTTCACATATCCCTTGTGCCATTACTCTGAATTTTGCTTCAACACTAGATCTAGATACAACATTGAATGACAATGGGTGTGCTTCACCCTATTCAAATCGTAATGATTTAAACATGCTCACTTTCTATTGTGTCCCACTATCTCTTGACACATTTTAAACAAGTCAAGAGTTCATAGTTAAAATGTTACATTTGCCAATTTGATCATTAACATTAAATCTACTTTCACTTGCAAAACAATGGTGTATATGTCAAATAAAAGTGCTTTCACTTTAAAAAGTTGTCCTCTTTCAGAATTTCCATATATAGAATGTGGTAAATGTTGATATTCAATCTTATATTTGTAAAAAGAAAATTGTGCTAGCATCCAGGCCTCCTTATATCCTTTTGCTCGTCTCTTGCTTGGATTGAAACTAATTTAGACTGGAGTCAACAATCTTGATTAACGTATTTGTTCGACACAGTATGAGGGATACACTTTTTTACTTCACTGTGCAACCTTGGCTGCTATAATATGGGATTTTGTATGATATTATTTACATGGCTAATGTCTTGTCACTTAACAGGAGGGTCAAAAGGAAAGGATGTGGGGGATGACCGGCCGAGAATCAAATCCTGCATCTTTGTTTCAGCTTTATGTCAACTACGGTCGATATGCAGAGGCCACTTATCTTTTACTAGAGTACATAGAATCATTTGCTTCAATGGTAAATTATTTTTACTATCATGGATTGGATTTATTCCTGTCATCATCTGAATTAGATAAAATCATTTGCTCAGCTTGTACTATGTCACATTCAATCATTTTTATCATTAGAGTTCCCAATGTTTTTAAACCTGAACGGACAGTTCAACCAACTGAACTGTGAACTGGCACTGTCTTTTGTTGGAACCCTGTCCTGTCCCGGTTTAAGCAGTTTAAAGCAATCTGAACCATGACTCAGATCTCACCAGTTCAATATCCGGTTTGGTTTTAGAACATTGGATAAAACAACATAAATGTGCATTACTTGTTGTCATACTTGTTGTGCATTTACTTATGTTGCTAATGTCCACATTCTGCAGAGGCCGGCAGATATAGTTAAAAGGAAGAGACCATTTGCTCTTTGGTTCCCGTACACAACTATTGAGCAGCTACTGTACCAACTTGAAGAATCAATCAGAATGGGTCACATGGTAGATCACTGTGACAAACTCAAAAAGATGTTACATGGTTCTTTGCTGAATCATCTGAAGATAGTAAGCTCAATGTCTTTTTCTTAGAAATAATAATCTTGCTCGCATCATTGTTCTTATCAGTCTGTTTGTCATGGCTTTTCAGTTGAAGGTTGACTCAGATGATACAATATCTGCAACTTCTTGAACTCTACTTGATGTAGGAAAGATACAAGTGTATTCTTAGTGCTCTTCATTACTCGATGTATTTAACAGGTTTGTCTTCTGTTTATTCCCCCAGTTCTTTCCTTTCCTATACTTTTTGTTACACTTGTTATGGTTCATTGATTGGTTTATAATGGTGATTTCTCTGTTGAATAGTACAATTTCTGGCGAATAGTGCAAATTATTGGATGGAAAATACAAGGCAGTGGAGGATTTTTTATTTTGAAAAATGGTTGTAAATTAGTGGGTTATTTTAGGAATTGAGCCCTGACCTTCTGGTTAGAACTTCGGCGTCCCTCAAACTGATCTGCCTGCTTATGACACAATAGAGGATATTTTAATTATTCATTCTCTTACCACAAGAGCAACTATCAATGATGGCTTCCACACCATCTTGTCCGGAACAAAAAAAACACTAAGTGTAATATACGTGAATAATAGTGTAAAATTTGTATATGCTTATAGAAATGAATAATTGTTTTGTAAAAATTTCGCATTGTTGTGTATTGGTGCTAGGGCTTGAGTGAAAAAATTGCCAGGAAATTCAGTATAGAATGAGTGTTTTTCCCTGAAGTGATGGAAAGTATGATGGCATAGATCCAAGTGGATGACATGATTTTTCTTTTGATTATCAGTTAGAAAATAATTGATTAGCATCTAATCAAGAATCATATCAAAGCCAATTTTATCACTTTTCTCAAATCAACCACCATTGAATGAGATTTATAAATTATATGCAAATGAAAGTACTGTGAATATTACAACAATTGATTTAATTTGTATCCGCTGTTTTTTTACCATTTGAATAATATTTTTTTTTTATGATACATGAAGCCAAGTAAAAGGGGGCAATTAAGTGAAAAGAAATCTACAATTAAACTGTATCATGATTTCCCCTAATATTCTGACTATAGAAAACCCCGAGGCCAAGTTGTAGGGATATGGATTCTCTGCAGTCACATTGAAGGGTGAGAAAATGAATAACAATTTAAAGAAATCTATATGTACTACATCACAATTTGATGGCAATTATTTGAGCATCTAACTCGACACCTCTCACTTAGATCTGACACCCTCTATTTTTAGCGGATCTACCTTTTTATTCTTGGAAATTTTTTGAAAATTATGAAATTAATATGATTCTTTCGAAAATTTTGTGATCATATCGAAAATTTAAAAAATTTCCAGTGTTTTACCGTTCTTGTAAGACATATTGAAAATTCTAAAATTTCTAGAATACAATATCAGAAATTCAAAATTTTCGATTAAGTTATATTAGAAAATTAGAAATTTACGTAATCATTTTTGAAATTCTGGAAATTTTAAATTTCTGGTATACTGAAAATTTCAGAAATTCGAAATGGACGGTATGCATCTAGAATTTCCTAAAAAATTATAATTTCAATATTTTTCACAATGCGGCCTGTATAAATGGTTCCATAAAAAAATAATCACATATAATAGATACATATTGTCCACAAGATTAAATAGCAAATTAGGATGACTTCCTAACTTAAATCTTTCCAGTGCCTATTCCGTCATGCATATGCTGATTCCCATGCTTTTGTATTTTTATTACAGTTCTGTCTCCAACGGTCAGTGACGGGAGAAAATAAACTATCAGGTTTCAACTTTACCTGAACCTAATGATTGGCGTTGACAAAACCAACAACAATGATTTTATGTCTTCTCGTATACATAGGTGGAGTTATGGTAAGAGGGTAAAAGATAATGTTAAGTCTCTGTGACAGGGAGACAAATACGACATTGTACCTACATGCAATAGGGTGACCCATATCAAGAATCATCATCCATTTTTCTCGACCCTACACACCTAAGTGTTATACTTTTAAGGAATTTCTAACTTCAGACACTGTGTCATAGAACATATTGAAAAATGATTTAGGGTGTTGATGAGCTTAAGTATCTAACTGCGTCCGAACCAACGACCATGACTCTTGGCCCCATCCAAGTAAAAGTTGCAATAGCCCGAAAACCACAATTTCCATCAATGTATGAATGCAAGAAAGCAGGAAACTGAGACAAGTAAAGATGCCTCGAAGATGCAGTGGACGATTGACTTTGACCTGACATACTTGAAGGTTGACTTCCTGTTGGTTTCGTGCATGATGTCTTTGTAGTTCGACTCCTCTGTGAGCCCTCACCATACTCCCACTGTGAAGGATTACGATGTACATCACTCTCTTCACCATTTCTTCTCTTCTTAACTCCCCTCTTTGGCTTGTATTTCACCAGCGGTTGACACATATAAGTTGTGGATGAATGTGTTAGTTCTCGAACCTTTTTCTTCAACACCCTCTGGCCTACAATATCCAAAGAATTGGAATATGTCTTCAACTCTTCGCACTCTGCTTCTAAATTCAACTTTGTGCCACTATCGTCATGACTGTTAACACGTTATTCAATGTGTAATTTCTTTCAAAAAACATGAATTAGTTCTAGAGGAACAAGCAAGCCTTGTATTTGGAAACTAGCAAGTTGACACGCACAAGGTAACCCATGTGTAGTTCTAATGAAGCAACCCCAAACATCTTTGCTTGTACCAACAAATTTTACCCTTTCTAGTTCCTTCCTTATGTGCTGTATACACTACCTCTAAACAAAACTGTGCAAGTTGGTATAGAATGAAGTGTTATACCGATTCTTAATGTTGACAATACTTTTTTGAAATGACACCCTGATTGAAACTAGCTGCAACTTCAACATGGTGTTTACAACATTCCAACATCATCATAAATCTTCCCGACTAGTAGTCAACATATTTTTTAGTCTCCAATGAGTAGACTCCACCCTAAATAACAATAATTAAACCATAATGAGCCAACATGATAAATTATGCTTAGTAATAACATTGAAAATAAGTTTGTGTACTTGTTCGTTGTTGTGTTCCCTAAATGTGTGACTTTGTTAGTCCAAGCAGCAACAAACCTTTCTTTATAAGGGGTCAACCATGTTTCAATCACACATTTAAAAAATAAAGGAATATTAGCACAAACAGTCTCAAAGTGCTTCAAGTGTGCTACATACTTAATTTATCTTTTAACATACATGATGTTGTTCTATAGATCCATGACATGCTCATGTCTTTCTGATTTAACATTCACCTTACATTTCATGCTAACATTTTTTGAAATATAGAAGGAACATAACAGATGTGTTGAATTTGGAAACACAACTTCAATTGCATTTATCAACGTAAGTTCTCGGTCTGTCACCACAACATTCTATAGCAATTTATCGGAAGAGAACGACTCTTTGAGCTTCTCCAGTGTCCATGTGAAGTTCTCCTCTCTTTCATGTTTCAAATAGGCAAAGCCTACCGAAAATGTCATCTTTGTTAACGTAACACCAAGAATATTAAGCAGTGGTAACCGGTACCTGTATGTTCACGATTCAAATTATCGAAAATCTAAAAAATCAAAGTATGTCGAAATGATATCAAGGTATGATCAAGATGCACATTACGTATTTTTCTTGTATGTACAATAAAAAATGAACACCAAATGAAACATATTCAACAACTTCACTAAATCAGGATGTGTCCAGAAGATATCAACAACAACATTAGAGTCTTCCCTATTTCTTTTCCAACACATATATATTTCTCTATGAATAAGAGTCAACAACATTTGCATTTCCGTCAATGTACCTTTCTTGCTCGCATTGTATGTAGCTCTAGCTTTATACATTTGGGTAACACTGGTGAGATTTTCTGGATCTTTATCTTTCAAGGCAGAAACTATGTACCGTGGAGCCATGTTGTACTTCATCATGTCATTCACAAACTGTCTCTCATGAACTTTTATATGACCCAATATGTCATGGCCATCTAAATCCTCAAATAGTTTATAATTGTGAAACCCACACCATACCATCACCTTCCAACCGATACCACTCGGCGCAGATCTCAGCCTAAAAGAACATTTCATTTTCATACTATAAATGCCCTTTGAAGATTTACTGCTTTCAGATGTATTTTTCCTTTTATAATTTTCTCCTCTCTCATAACCCATAATCAATTTATCTTTCCTACCTCGCTGGCCATTTGCAGTATCAGAATGAACAGTTACAACTATAATACCATGTTGCTTGCCAATATTCTGCACCTAGGCTAATACTTCAGACCGGGTCTCAAATATCTGTCATTTACATCACATACAAAGTATACTATTAATATCATATAAGGGCGAGAAAATACTAAATTTAAACTTGTTACATAGAAAACATACTTTGTCTGTGGTGAAGAACTGCGTGTAATCGCTACACGAATCCGTAGATGACCTTGCCGGCTCCGGACCGCACAAATAAATGTTTTTTCCTAATTTCTGTTATATTATCGGAAATTTCAAATACAGGCAAAATTTCTGGAAGCTTTTGTAACTTGCCAGAAATTTTGACAATTTCTGGTATTGGAACGAACAATTTGTGTACATTACCGAAATTTTTGACAATTCCCGGTATTGGATATCGGATTTTCTAAAATTTTTGGTATTTTGTACTAGATTTTTCCAAATTTCAAGTATATACGCGTGAATTTTCAAAAATGCGTAAATTGCCGCATCGAAAATTTTAATATAACTACGAAAAATTTCGTTTTTTTTTGGAAGAATAGTAAAATTGATAGGTAAATAATAAAAAAGGGTGTTTGGGAATATTGAAAGTTTGGGGGGGGGGTGGCAAGTATAAAATAGGAGGTGGCAAGTTAACTTCTCCAATTATTTGGAAATTTTATCTGGTGAGCCATGTAGGAGTGTGTCGTACCTCGAAAAATACGATCCTCGCGATGGACGCAGAAAAAATTGTTCGAACAGAGTCGCCACCGAATTTAATTTATTCCAATGAAGGAATAAGAAAATATTCAGAAAATCTCTTTTAAAAATGGAAAATGGTCATCGCAACCATATCCAGGTTCAGGAGTCGGTTACTTAAGGGGAATGCATTAACACCCCCTCACGTCCGTTGTACTCAACGGAAACCTCTTAGTCTAATTAGTGATTTTTAGTGTCTAACTATGCTTATTTGTCTTCTTTGAATAATAAAAAGGAAAAAGTTTGGTAAAGGTTTTAACTAGGGTTTAAGGGAAAATGATTGATTTTATTATTAGGGTGTTCGCCAATGATTAGGGCCCTTGTGCCTACGTATTCCCTCGCGCAATGGAAAAGTCAGAGTAATCGTAGTTCGTACTACGATTTCCTGGTGTATTTTATAGATGTTGTCATACCCTAAAATTTGCCCTTTGCTTTTGTCCATCTGTGCCCTTTTGGTACTCTTAGCATTCTTTGTTTTTTTTTTTTCATTTAGTTTTTTAGTTTATTTAGATTTACTTTTCTAGTGTTTGATCTCTTTGTTGTTGGTGATGTTTTTAAGTGTTTGTTGTGGAGTATGCTTTGTGGATTTAGTACTTGGTTTAGAGATTTATGACCTTTGACACTCATCCATGTTCAATGTTCAAATTCTTCTCTACATGTCAAACTCATTTGCTTCTTTTTTCTCCTTCACCAATTTTCACCACCATCGTGCCACTCATTCATTTTCAATTCACATCTTTAAGTTATTCATTGTTTGGGTCATGCAAATTCATGTGATCCATCACCTTATGCTTAAGATACCTTTTGATCATTTGGAGATTTGGTTGGGTTAGATAGATAAATAAATTCACATCTTAAACCATTTCAAAATTCACCATAAACCAAAATTCAAGCCAAAACCTTCTCAAGCCCACACCACAAATTCAAAACCAAGCAATAAGTTTCAAATGTCATCATTCAAGACCTAAATTTAATCCAAGACAATTTCCAAACCTATTTCAATTCATGCCACATTGTAGGATCCAGGACAGTTATAACAATTTCATTCACATTTTATTAACAAGCATTTCAAACCATGTACCATCACATTTCAAGTGTCACACAAACATATTCACAATCATGTCAATGTAACAAGTTCGAATGTTTCAAGTCCTCACACATACATCCAAATTCAAGACAGCAGAAAAGTTCAGAATAACAAGACAATTTCAGAATGACAACACAAGGCAGTAAACATCACAGATGCAGAATTCATAAAAATGGAAAGGCAAAGAGTAGCATGTTTTGCAGTACAATGATCCTAGCATAAAATTGGAAAAGGACAAGAAATTCACAGCAGTGAATCAAAATTATAGCAGACAAGAAAATTCAGAATTGCTTACAAAACATAGTTTGGTTCAACATAAGAGGGGAGGAGAAAACCTAAAAAAAGAAGAATGAGGCATTGAACTGACATCAGAAAAAACCCTACGAAATTCCTTGCGCAGCAGCCAGCAGAAATCACGATACCCTCACTAAAAGCTCCATCCTTAAGGTAAGCTTAGAACAATAACAACGCAACAACGTCATTCGAGCAGTAAGCAAAAGTAGAAGACGAAGAAGGGAACAAAGAGCAGAGGAGTTTACCTGAGTGTCTTCGTCAGAATTTTAACCTTGGACTTAGCTCCGAGTGGGTATTCTTCTTCCTTTCCCCTTTATATGACCATGGTTGAAATTGCGTTGATGAGTAGAGTAGAAGTCCCATGTTAATTTCTCGTAATCTTGATTGTGTTTGTTTTTTGTAAGATCTAGGGTTTAGATTCTGATTCAGTTGGTTAGAGTGGGAATTTGGGATTTCTGAGCTTGGATTTGAACTCAAAAGCTAGGTTTTAGTGGGAAAGGGTGGACCGTTTAGTGTATGGCCGGAGAGAGGCGCCGAGGCCGGCCGCCAACCATCGTCTTCTCCGGCGCGGGTTTGGCTCCGGCGACGTGTTGCAGAAAGAGAGAAAAGATTGGGAGCGAAGGTTAGAGAGAGAGAGACTGAATGAAAATGGAAGAGGCTTTGTTCCTCTTATGTTTTTTTCTTTTCATATTTTGCTGAGTACTCCGCCTGCGAGTCATCATCTTCATGCATCATATTCATGATCCCACGCATGTGCTTCCTGGTCCTCCTATTGTATGCATGCGTTTTATGCCGTCTGATCAAGAGTTTTTTTTACTACCCTAGTAATCAACGCTCCAAATAGCGTTTGGAAGGCAGGGTTGACCTGAGGGTCCATGGTGGATCCTCCCCTCACCGCGGGCTATCCGTGTTTGGGCTTTGTCATACTCTAATTTTTGACCTTACGATTCGGTATATTCGTTTCGCATCATTCGCATAGCATATCATGCATTTCATCTCGCATAATACCTAATTTATCAGTCGGAATAAACTTGGTGGAATTACAGCTGAATCGGTCAAACAAAAAGTCAACTGTGCGTAAAATCAGTGGACGGAAAATTTTAAAATCGAGCCTGCAAACGTCAGTGATATTAATATACGTTTCACGTAGTTTAACTTGACGTGTTCGTTTTAATTTTTCAACTACTTTCCGATCGCATTTTTATCAGTTTGAGCCTTTCAATCTAGTAAAATTTATTTCAAAATTTGACCAAACGCTGTATTTTTCCGATACGTATATTTCACGCTGATCATTTTGGTGTATTCATTTTATTTTTTTGAGCACTTCGGTACCGGTCCAATTTCTCGTTTTTAACCAATTTTATTTCATTTTTATAGTCTTTTTTTTTATTAATCATTTTTTAAATTAATTTAGATTTTTATTTCTAAAATAATTTATTTAATTTTTATTTTAGCTTTAAAAAGAAAATTTTTTTTTTTTTGGTTTCTAGTAAAATTTGGTAGTTGAGTGTTAGAAACTAGTTTTGTTTGTATCCTTTATTTGTGAAAAAGAAACTTGCTACACGCTGTCATACCCCAAATTTTGGCCACTAAGATTTTCTATCATTGTTCAAATCATCACCACAATATGGGTAATCCATCATGCCTCATTAGTCTCCCCAAAGATAGGTGAGTATCCACTACAATCAAGCTTAGGGTTTCAAGGAATGACATGATCTTCAACTTGTCTAACCTCTTAAACATCCACAAGGGATCAAAAGGACTCCCACATCAAGGATTAAGCACAAGACCGCAACCTTCTAAGTGGATCAAGCCTCAAGATCGCCAGTATCACCAAATTAGGGTTTTGGTCGACCAGGGCCTCCAGGTGGAAAATTTCCCCTGGGCATGAGCCAATGCTTCAAAGCATAACTTGATTTACTCCATGGGACCTCATAGACCACATCATCAAGTCAATTTAGCCTCAGGGGATGCATTCACTAAAAAATCAGGAATTATGGTTTCTTGACCTAATTCACCCCTAAGTTGACTTTTGGGACAAATCATGAGCCAAGACCTTAAGAGATGATTTGAGGGTCCCTAACACACCACATTGATCCATTTGCAATAATGGATTGGTCCAAGAAGCTTGAGCAACAAGTTTCAATTTCATCAGAACCACAATTAGGGTTTCGCGGGAAAAGTCAACTGTGCCTTTGACTTTTGACCAGGATATGCTCCCAAACCCTAAGACATGATTCAATACACCCTATAACACCTATGAAATCAATCCATCAAGTTTGATTTAGGTCAAGGACTTGATTTCATTGAGAATCGCACAGTTTGAAATTCATCTGACAAAAAGTCAACTGTGCACAAAAGTCAACTTTGACTTTTTGAGATTTTTCACAATTATGGTTCCTTAACCCTAAAATGATGTTAATGTGTGATCTGAATCAACATTCATAAAAAAAAATCAAGAAAAGCGGGATAACTTGTAAAAGGGGTAACCATAAAAACTTAGAAATTTTTCTAAGTTATGGAACAAAGTGGCTAGGGTACCAACTTTGGAGGACCATAACTCCTAAACCACAAGGCCATTTTTCCCTATCCAAAGCTGGATTTGTAGCTCTCATGGCCCTCTAGAAAAGCTTCAAACACAACTCATTCCAATTCCTCATGGATTTTAAGTTATGGAATGATCAAAATCACAAAAAGTGAAAATGTCACTTTTTTCCAACACTTAGTGAAATTTTCACTAAGTCAGAATCTGCCTTACTTTTTTCCATATGTAGGGGCATTTTTCACTTGGATCCAAAAAGTATCAAAACCAATTATGATCAAACAATTGTTGTATCATATGAGGGCTTTCCAAAATGGCCAAGAACTCCATCAAAGTCAACTTGAGCCATGAGATATGACAATGCCAATATGCCTTGCTGCAAACTGTCATGGCAAGCCAGATTTGGGAGTTTTGCTCGATTTGGTCAAATTTTGCAAAGGTCAAGTAAATCTATCCATCTGAACACCTCAAGGGGGGGACCAAGGAGGAACCAACTCTGATCCCAAGCCTCCCAAGTCTTTGGAACCAAAAGTAGCATGCCAAACTTAGAAATACCTAAAAGAGGGACAAAACTCCAATTTTGGATTGGAGCATTTAATGGATGCACCAAGGTGGCATGGACTGAGCCATTTCTAACTGAACTCAGTCAAGACTTATCCAAGACAAAGGGAACCAACAGCTTGTGCCCTAACGTCTAGTCAATGGCTAAAGGAGACTTGGATTCTCATTGATCAACATTGGCCAAACCTATGCAGCAGTTGCCATTCACTATTCCTTGCAAAACAAACTTGCTCTACTATAAATAGAGCTCATTTGTGATCAGTTTGAGTACACCAAAGCCATCAAACAGACGCTTTCCTCAAAATCTCTTCTTTCACTCCAAAATTGCCTTCCAAAGCAAGTCACTATCGGGTTTTGAGTTTGAGAGCTATTCCAACCAAACCAATCACACACACACACACACCTCATAAACATCATATAGAAGTGATCCAAACACTTAAACAACATCTGGAACACTGATTTCTCAGAATCACTAGCCAGCTGCTCAAGGTTTTAACCAAGTTGCAGTTGGGATACCATCTTCAGTTCTAGACCATTTCCATTCATTCCAAGCATCCAGACACACTCCATAGCACCTAGGGAAGCTGTCCATATCCTTGGAACCAAGCTGCAACACCTCTAACACAAAACACGATCACCAGCTGCAAGAGGTAAGCATGAGTTCTTCTAACTCTATGATCCATGCATTTTTTGCTGCACAATAATTTGTCCACATGTTCATAATCATGCACGAAGTGTTTTCCCTCAATCAATTGCTTTGTTTGAATCGTGTATGGAATTTTTGAACCTTCATGCAAATTTTAGGGTTCTTGAGGTTTCTATTTGATTTCTTATTCCATGTTTAAAATAAATGAAATTAAAGACCATAGACATGACCGTGAGGTGAAAACGAGTAGATTGATATGTAGATTGCATGATATCATCAAGTATTCAGTGAGATTGGATAGAAAACGCAAATCTGCAGAAACAGAGGGTGGCGCGTGTTCTTGCCATGTTCTTGGCACCATTTTTGAATATTTGAATATTTGAATTTTGTGATTTTATTTAATTGATTCAAAAATTAATTTCTCTCTGAGTTTTAATGATTTTGAGTTTATTCTTTTTTTAATAATTCACAAAAATATTAAAATATTTTATTTTCCCAAAAAATCCCAAAAAATATTATTTATTTTATATACTTGATATTTTTGTAAAGAATTAATATTTTAATTGTTTTTGACATTTAAAATATTTTCTCCCTCTTGATTTTTCAAATTTTAGTGATTTCGAAACATTTTGTGGATCAAAACCTAATTTTTGAAACATTAATCCAAGATCACAATTTGTTTTCCACATGTTTAACAATTTTGATCATTTTAATTGAATTTTTATTCAATTAAAATACATTTTGAAAACAAATTAGGGTTTTTGATTAATTCAACCCTCATCAAACTTTTTCAAACTCTTTGGGCCGCTAATAGAGTGTAAGACCCAACCCCTTTTGTAAATACACCACCTTTTGGGCCTCAGTCATTGTATAAGACCCATTGTATTTTCAAAAATAACGGTGCGATCGTCGCCTCTTAAGACAAAACCTTTTGGGCCTCTCCTTGAGCTGTAAGCCCCCATCACTTGTACAAAAATAACTGTTTGGGCCTCTAATAGAGTGTAAGACCCAATCCCCTTTTAACCTAAACCTTTTGGGCCTCAGACATTGTATAAGTCCCTCTGCGTTAAAAGAAAAAAATCTTGGCGCGATCGCCAATTCAAAAACAAATCATCTGGGCCTACCCTCGCGTTATAAGCCCCATTCTTTATCTTTAAACACCTTTGGGCCTCTTGAGAGAGTGTAAGACCCATCCCTTTGTACAGAAAACCTTTTTGGGCCTCAGTCACTTGTATAAGTCCCTCTGTACAAATTTAAAACAACAGTGCAATCACTGATAAAACCTTGGACTTCTCCTTGAGCTGTAAGCCCCAACAATCTTTTCAAAACACTTTCTCCTTTGATTTAGAATATAATATTGTTATCAAAGCTTTCTTTGTTGAACAACTAACAAAACAACATGGAAGCTCTACAATCGAGTAAGTGTTTACCCGCTTTCTTTATCCGCTTTCATATATATAACTGTATTGTGGGGCTGCTTACTGTAAGTTTTCTTTCACAAACTTTTATATACTCGTCATATACCAACTGTGTAATACTAGTATAGTTATTTAGAGTTTTCCTCGGCAACTACGTCAAGCACTAGGTAAAGCCCTGTTGGTCACTCTTAAATACAAACAAAACTAGATCCCCATAGGATTACCAAACACAGTCCTCCCTCCTCTTGGGGTTAAACAATATAGAGACGTGAAAGACATCATTCTCAGTGAACCCTTTCTCAGACTGTCACCCTTAGAAATTGTCAAAGAGACTCTACTCCCCAGGGATGATCTTTTCTCCGTGAATGACATCTCTTGAGTTTCTTCCAAATTCTCGGACTTTCTTAGCTTGATCTATTCTTGGTGAATGGCATGTCTTGAACTTCTCGGGGTTTGGGGACCCACAGGCTTCTTAAAAGCATCCCCGCCTCCTCTTGGGCGTTGTACAAGGACCCTTCGGCTTCTTAAAAGCTCTCATGCCTCCTCTTGGGCTTAGTACAAGGACCCAGAGACCTCTACAGGTATTGGAACAGAACCTAGTCATCAATTTGCTAGAGCTGTCTTTTTGAGTCAAGTGTCAGACCTGTTAATGGGTTGACCTTCATCCCTTAACATACCAGCCTTCTCTTGGGCATCGTACAAAGATCATTCACTATCTGAGAATCGATTTCTCAAAACACCCGTAGACTTGGACAGTCTCAATTCCCTTTGGATTTCCCATTTCCTTAAAGAACAAGAAATAACCCCGATCCTCGGATCAGTGCCAAAGCACAACAATACCTTTAATCAGTCCCTTTATAAGAACTGATTTTTTATTTTATCCAACATACTGGACCTGTCACTAAACTGAAACAGTCACCAGCACACTAGCCTCTTCTTGGGCTTTGTACAATGATTCTCCCCAGCAGAGCTAACCTATTCACACTCTCTTGTTGAGTATAAAAGACTCTCTTGTTAAGTCAACCACTTTTAGCCTTCATCTCGGGCTTCGTACGAGATACAAAGCACTCTCTTATTGAGTATAAAAGACTCTCTTGTTGAGTCAAACCCCTTTTAGCCTCCATCTCGGGCTTCGTACGAGATAAAAATCACTCTCTTGTTGAGTATAAAAGACTCTCTTGTTGACTCAAACATTTTCAGCCTCCATCTCGGGCTTCATACGAGGTACAAAGACTCTCTTGTTGAGTCAAACACCTTTAGTCTCCGTCTTGGGCTTCGTACAAGACACATACAAAAGCACTCTCTTGTTGAGTCAACCCTTTTAGCCTCTCTCTCAGGATTCGTACGAGACAAATAAAACACCCTCTTATTGGGTCAATAGCCTCCTCTTAGGCTTTGTATAAGGAAACCCTGGTTAAGTCAATCAACCTGTTAGCATCAAAATCTGTGCTTTGCTCATAGTATACAAACATTAACAACTCCTTTTCCTTCATCTAATCGCTGTAAGCGGCAAGCCTCTGGATTATTTACATCCACGCCACTGTCCTTCTTTTAGCATAAGAAATCCCTAAGGAAAGATAACATTGCTCTACACTGAGTTAAAGTCTTCTCATTCAGGTTAAAAATCCCCTATAAAGGAAATTATGGCGTTGTTGGATTCACATATCCCAGTTAAAGCAATTTTCCTTTATAATCAGTCACCCCAACAGTTGTGACAAACAAACCAAATATCCCCTTTAGAGATGACAAATTCTCTCTAAAGTCAAAACCGTTTGGCATCATATCTTAGGCTTCGAACAAGATACAAATAGACCCCTCCGCTTCACATCTTGGGCTTTGAACAAGATACAAACACCTTTAGCTTCACATCTTGGGCTTTGAACAAGACACCAAAACGACCTTTTTCCTCCCATAGAATAGGAGGAACTACGATCGCTCTGATTTCCCTGTTTTGTTAAACGGGAATACGTAGGCATAAGATTGAAAAAAAATCTTAGCGAGCACACTAATAAAAAAACCCAAAATCCCGTACCTTCCTACATCAATCGAAAAGCATCAGTCTTAAACCTCCCACCAATCGCCCGAGCACTATTTTAACAAAATAACCTAAGAGAGACCCACAATCTTTGTAGCATCTGTAAACCAACAGTCATATGTTCAAACTCAGTTTGCAAGCAGGGTTAATTGGAGACATCTATTTCCCTTCCTTCATCAACTTCAATAGGATAAAAAATGAATTGAGCTGTAGTACCCCAAAGCGATAGTGCTTCGCAACCACGCAAAAACTCGCGCTACTGAAAAATGGCGACTCTGCCGGGGATAACCATTGTATGATCTTGTTTCTTAGGTAGAAACCTTAGACAGTGCCGCAGCAGATTGGTGACCACAGTGGGAGGCATTCTTTCTTACTTTCCCAAGGGACGAAACCCTAATTTCGTGTCACAGAAATGACAGCTCTACTGGGGAGTCATTGTCTGTATAGGATCATAAGACTAGAGGTCTAGGATGATTAAGACAAATATATATACTGTTTTTCCTAATTGATATCTGTGTTTATTTTTCTGCTAATGGGAATGCGTGTGATGCCGCATGTGGAAATATTGAGTATACACCTAAGATAGGTGATGGCAATGCGGGTAATCTTACTGGGGGTGAATTCTAGTTAAGAGCCCCCGATCGACCATCAAACTCAGTGGAGACTCCCTTTGCAGATATATTGCCTATACGATTTCGGTTGTTGAAAGTAGTGTGGTCGACTGGGTTATCTGAGAAGCTGAGGTTTTTAGCAGACTTAAGCCACTTTGTAGTGCGGAAGCTTTCGGAAATATTTGTCAGGCAATACTACCCTCATCTGAGATTGCTCTAAGATACATCACCTAGCACGGTTCCCGGCTCGCTGATGTTATCTCTAAGGGAATCAATGATTTTGAGAGACAGGTACAAAAAATACCAGTATAAACCTTTTGGGGGAGGGGTAGAGCTTTGACTTCATGACACCGACCCTTTGACCCCATGTTTTTTCTATGTTTTTGTGTGCTGCATTCATACATTCATTTAAAAAAAATATTAAAACAAAGAAAATCTTCTCTTCTAGTCTCTCTTTTTCAATTTAAACTGAGACAATGATTGCAAATGTCAGAGAAAGGAGATTGCGCTAATGGATTTCGGTAGAAGGAAAACTCATAAGTACACCTTCAAGGTTCCAAAGTTGGAGAATTTGAGAGGTTTGGCGAGAATGATCACTAACCAAGAGGCTTTCAGAGCCAAGTATGAAGGGCTGTTGTCCTTGTTAAGGGTCCACGTAATTGAAGGAATCCTGTCCACGTTAATCCAGTTCTACGATCCGGTTTATCACTGTTTCACATTCCCGGATTATCAGCTTGTACCAATGCTGGAGGAGTATTCTCGCCTGACTGGTTTACATATTACTGATCAAGCTCCCTTTTCTGGACGGGAAGAAATTCCAAAGGATCAGACAATTGCAAGAGCAATTTATTTGGATGAGTCAAAATTCAGGACTCACATGACCACTAAGGGTGGAATCCAAGGTTTGCAAGCCCAGTTCTTAACAAAGAAAGCCCTGTACTTTGCTAGTATAGGGAACGTGGCCGCTTTCGAGAGCACCTTTGTTTTGCTCACCTACGGGTTATTTTTGTTTCCAAACATCGATACCTTTGTAGATCTCAACGCCATTAAGATTTTCCTGATTGGAAACCCCGTACCGACCTTACTCGCAGATGCATATCATTCGACACACTTAAGGAATTTATACAGCGGAGAAATGATCACGTGCTGTGTACCCCTACTTTACAAATGGTTCACTTCCCACTTACCCAAGTCTGCTGCATTTTGGGATCAAAAGAATACTTTACGTTGGTCGCAGAGAATCATGTCTCTTACCAACTCTGACATCGATTGGTATAATCAAATCCACGACGGGATCAGGATCATTGACCGTTATGGAAATTTCCCAAATGTACCCCTTATAGGAACTAAGGGGGGAATCAACTATCATCCAATTCTCGTTCGTCGTCAATTCGGATACCCGATGAGGCACGTCCCACAGAATGCTCATCTGGAAGGTCTTTTCTTCAAGGAAGGAGAAAATGACAGGGCACTAAAGACGGAAATAGTGCACGCCTGGAAACACGTTCATAGGAAAGGACTAGAGTCTCTAGGGAAACCAGACTGTGTCTCGATGAAGCCTTATCTCCATTGGGTACAAACTAGAGCTCTCAAGCTGAGGATGCCTTACCCTCGTCAGGAAGTTCTTCCATTAAGGGACTGTGCCCTTTATTTTATGTCTGAGATGGAAAAACTTCAAGTTACTCTCAGTAAAGTTCAGCAGGAGAAGAGGTCTTGGAGGAACAAGTACCGTATTCTCAATGTGGAGTGCAGGAAAATACAGCAACTGTTAAGAGAAAAATATGCTCTGATTGAGATTTTAGAGCAACATGCTGTAGAAAATCAGGATAGCCAAAGGAATTTGCTCGCTCCTTTCACTTGGCAAAGGAATGACAACCCGACAACGGCCAAAGAGCCCCGGTCAAAGAAGA
Organism: Lathyrus tuberosus; assembly: GCA_022829125.1. NCBI lineage: Eukaryota > Viridiplantae > Streptophyta > Magnoliopsida > Fabales > Fabaceae > Lathyrus > Lathyrus tuberosus. The sequence goes on along the minus strand of JALAZF010000759.1, from coordinate 1,726,315 downwards.
GGAAAGTACCAGAACCAGTACTTGAGCTCTCCTCCGAGAGGACTCAGGATCCATTAGTTTAGGTTTCCTTTTTCAGCACTTTGTAATTTACTGTATTTCCATTTCCGCAATCCTTTGAATTCAATAAAACAGGGTTTCCCCACTGTTTGATATTTGCAATCTAATTATCGAAGTTTACTTTGAATAAACAAAGATAATTAATGAAACCATTGCATTGCATTCATCATTCTCGCATAACGCATTCTTCTTACCTACGAGTCTCACGTTTGCGTCTTGATTCTAGAGTTAAACTATCTCATTCGTACAATACTCGGGCCAATCGTCAGAAAAAGATGGATGATCCCGAGGAAGAGAACAGCGAGTTGAGGGAAGAGATCGACACTCTGAAAGAGGATATGAGAAAGCTTCATAATGACATGCAAGCTCTAGTAGAAGCTCAGATGCAACAACAAAGGACTGTGATCTCAGAGATCACATCAACGCCCATAGTGGAGAAGTATGATCCTAGGTACAAAATGCCGAAAGATCATCCCTGGGGCATGCCACTTAACTATATCCCGGAAGGATATGTTCCACCAATCGCTGAGGATCAGGGAACCGCAGCAGGAGCCGCTGGGCCTGAAGGTTACAAACTTTGGGAAAGCGAAGATGCCAGGGGCATGACAGCAACTCCTGAAGCTTACAAACTTCGGGAGGCACCGAGAGTCTCGGCCATAATGACTATACCACCGCCCGTGGTACACACTATCCCGGAAGGACAGATTCTCCAGATACCTTCTGGTGGAAACGAAAACATGTTCGACAGAATGAGTGAGTTCCACGAATAGTTCCTGGAAATACAGAAAGAGCTGCAAGCCCTTCGCGGTCAGGATCTATTTGGAAAGGACGCCGCAGACCTTTGCTTGGTCCCCAACGTGAAAGTTCTGTACAAGTTCCAAGTGCCTGACTTTGAAAAATACAAGGGTAACTCCTGCCCTCAAAGCCACTTAGTGATGTACGCTCGGCGAATGTCAGCTCAGATGAAGAACCAGGAACTACTGATTCACTACTTTTAGGATAGTTTAACCGGTGCCGCATTAAAATGGTACATGGGTTTAAACCGCGCTATGATCGGCACGTTCAGAGATCTTGGCGCTGCTTTCGTCCAACAATACAAATATAATCTGGAGATGGTACCAGACATAGATCAACTCAGATCGATGTCACAAAATGACAAGGAAACCTTTAAAAAATACGCTCAAAGATAGTGTGAAATTGCCGCTCAGATTTGTCCCCCTCTTGAGGAAAAAGAGATGACAAAGATCTTCTTAAAGACCTTGAGCTCATTTTACTACGACAGAATGGTTGCCAGTGCGCCCAGTGACTTCACCGAGATGGTGGGCATGAGAGTTCGTCTTGAGGAAGCAGTCCGAGAAGGACGTTTAGTAAAAGACGCTGGATCATCAAGTAGTACAAAATGATACGGTAGTGCTCTCCCTAAGAAGAAAGAGCAAGATATTGGGAATATCTCTCTCGGAAAGCAAATGCGACGTTACCAACCAGTAGCAGCTGTAACTCCTGCTATCAACCCTGCGCCTGTTTCTACATATCAACCTCAGGTTGCGCAGAGCCAACCTAATCAACGATCTCTTCAGCAGACTCGTCCGCCGTACTACAATAACCGTACAACGCGACCACCGGGGTTCGACCCTATACCCATGTTGTACGCAGAATTGTTTCCGTTACTACTAGTCAAGGTGCATGTCCAAACCAGGTCTCCTCTTACAGTACGGGAAAATTCGCCTTTTTGGTTCAAAATGGATCAGACTTATCCTTACCATCAAGGAGGACCAGGGCATAACATAGAAAACTGCCTCAGTTTCAAGTCCGATGTGCAAAAGCTTGTTAGGAGCGGTGTCTTATCTTTCAAAGATACGAATCTGAATGTTCTCACAAACTCGCTGCCTCAATACGAGAAAGTTGCAATCAATTTGATAGAGGGAGAGTCTAACAACACCTATCAAATTCACGATGTACTCTTGTTAAGGGCCAACTTGGTCAAGATGCATTGTATACATAGTGGATATGGCCATGTGCCACCTCATAATTATCACCAGTGTGATATCTGCTCTAAAAATAATCAAGGATGTTCTGTGGTGCAATCGGCTCTACAGGAACAATTGGATCTCGGATGGATCCAAGAGCATCGAGTTCGTGGAGTCAACATGACCTATAGGAATTCCAACATCATTCAGAACCACGACGTCTGTGCAATGAATGTTAACTTGGTGACGATGCACTCAAGGCAAAGCCAGTATCATAATCTGCCGCGTCACGATTATAATTCATGCCTAACTTGCTCGGTAAACAAACAGGGATGCTCTTTTGTACAAGAGGCCCTCCAGCGTCAGATGGATCTTGGATGGATCCAGGACTACCATGATAGGAATCCCTATCAGATCAACATGATTCAAATCTTCAATTTCGCTTGATGAATACCAGCTTGGTAGAGTTACATGCCAGGCAAGTCCAACTCGGTTTTCTCACTTCACATGATTACCAGAACTGTAAAGGATGTTGTGAGAGTAACCAAGGGTGCGCTCTCGTTCAGAGAACTTTACAACACTTGTTAAACCACTGGTGGCTTCCAATCTATCTGGATGAAGACACGCAACAAATCAGTGTGCATAATGGAAACCCTACTCGACGTCAAAATCAGGATGTCCGATCTATGGAAACAAACCTGGTAAGGTTGCAGTGTATTCAAAGCGGGCGTGGCCAGGTGCCACCACACAACTATGAACGTTGTAGAGTCTGCTCGGAGAATAACCAAGGATGCTACCTCGTATGAGCAGCTCTCCAGGGTCAGTTGGATCGCAAGGAGATTCACCTATACCTAGCTTCGGGGTCCATTGACTGGATACCAGACTACTTCGCAGATCAAATCAGAGATGTGGTTTTAATCTCTGACCCTGAGAGGAACAAGGATGTTTGTACCATCATCCCTCTACTGGACAAATCAAAGGTTCTTAGCAAGGAACTGATTGAAGTTACTTACGACAGTCAGAAAAATCAGAAGGCTCGTGTAGTTATTTATTTGTCGGGACCATTATCGTATGAATCAGCTAAAGCAATCCCTTACAAATATGGTACAACAGTAATTGAGAATGGAAGGGAAATTCCATTACCCTCCATCGTGAATATTGCAGACATCAGTCGTGTAACACGGAGCGGTCGAATCTTCAACCGAGGAGTTGGAGAACCTAACAAAGAAAAGGAACTTCCAACGGAAGTTCCTAATCCTCCAGTCGGTCAGTCTAGTGATCCCGACCTTTCAAAAAACAATGATGAGATGCTGAAGCTCATCCAAAGGAGTGAATACAACATTGTTGATCAGCTGTTACAAACTCCTTCAAAGATCTCTGTGCTATCACTTTTACTCAGTTCCGAAGCCCACAGGGAGGCTCTATAGAAAGTCTTAGAGAATGCCTTTGTGGAACAGGATGCGTCAATATGACAGTTCGATAGCATCATCTCTAACATCACTTCCTGCAACAACTTAGGATTCAGTGATGAGGATTTGCCAGAGGGGCAAAAGTCACAACATGGCGCTCAATATCACAGTTAACTGCCAGGACGATGCTTTAGCCAGCGTACTGGTAGACACAGGATCGGCCATCAACGTTATGCTGAAGTCCACTTTAATGTGACTATCATTCAAAGGATCCCCGATGAGGGGCAGTGAGGTCATCGTCAAAGCGTTTGACGGATCTCGGAAAGCAGTTATCGGCGAAGTCGACCTTCCCATAACTATCGGTCCTCACACTTTCCTAATCACTTTCTAGGTCATGGACGTCCGGGCAGCGTATAGCTGTTTATTAGGAAGACCTTGGATACACCAGGCTGGGGTAGTCACTTCGACGCTGCACCAAAAACTGAAGTTCGTCAAGAGCGATCAACTCGTCACGGTCTGTGGAGAACAAGCCTTGCTCGTGAGTAACTTATCATCGTCTACTTGTGTAGAACCCGAGGTGGTTGTTGGAACTCAATTCCAAGCACTGTCGGTGAGCAGTGAGAATCAATCGGAGAAAGGAACCTCGATTTCCTCATACAGAAATGCTCTCAAAGTGATAAAAAATAACAATACAAAAGGATGGGGGCAGCTTGTCATTCCCACTGATAACAAAACAAAGAAGGGTCTTGTTTATTCTTCAACCTGTACCCAGACTGCTACCAACGATAAAAGTCTTCATCCCATTTAGGACTTCTTCCATAGTGGAGGTTTCCTTCACCCAGTGTCTCCAGCAGTCCATACCATCAACGAGGAGGATCCCTCCAATACGGATGAGGAATGGAAGTCCTATCTTAACAAGGACGGTTATAGGTCTCAGGAAGAGGTGCCTACGCCATTTTTCTATCCCGCACAGAGTCCGAGATTTATACCCAGGTCAGACGTCGAAATGATATATGGAGATTGTGATCCGGAAGGATGTCGTTCTCCACCAAATTCATTAGAGGAAGACACTCCGATGAAATACAACTTTGACCACGACTATTATGGCCCAATGGATGGCTTGCCTATCTGGCAACCGTACCCAGGAGACTTGGGGCAAGAAAATTAGCCGAACAATGAAAATCGGCTGAGCGTCATTGAACAGAATACCTGTGTCCTCACCATGTCATGGGATCAACACTCAGGTCGTTCAGAACCTATCCAGTACGACGATGAATTGACAAAGCTTGTCAGACTAGAATTCATCAACTATGCTTTTCCCGAGGTCAACGTCATCGAGAGAGATGACCCCTCCAGTTCCAAAAAAGTGTGGGACACCTTAGGACAACCAAGTGGAAAATACGACTTCATGGACAAATACATTGCTCCTGAGAGCTCTCGTATCGGGTTCAAAGACATCCAGCCTACTGGATGGGGAGATTTACCCGAGAGAACAAATACTATGCAAAATACAACAGAGGAATCCTCCAACGACAACTCTGCCTGGGAGACATGTTCCAATGATCCTGCTCCACCAGAAATCAACGTTATTTATGAAGACAAATCAAGGAAGGTACCAGACTTTGTGATTCACCGAGGAGTTCACCGCCAATGGGTTGCTATCGATGTTCCAAAGATTGTTCATAAGTCAAAGTAATTGCCGTCTTTAACCTTTCACCCTGCCCAGGTGAAACAGATGTTTTGATAGGGCTCGCTTTCTGTAAATATCCTTCTTCGCTTCGCCCAAAGCGACAAAGTTTTGTTTTATAGGGCTGTAGTTTCAAGAATCGACTTGTTCATAAATAAAATAACGTCGTTCTGTAATCTCCGCATTAATTACTGTTTTCTCTTTTTGCTTTTTCCGAAAATGGTAATCCTAAAAAAACAAATCAATCATAAAAACAAGCAGTTTTCAAAGAAAAAAACACTGCACGCACTCTTGTATTCTCTCTATCTCTTCTAAACAAAAATCATCACGTCATGCAGATTGCTTGTTTTCAACCCCATTGAAACATACGATCCAATGCCTTCTTCCAACTTTGAGTTCCCGACATTTGGGGCTGAAGAAGAAGTTGACAACAAAATTCCAGAAGAGATCTCTCGATTACTCAGACTGGAGGAAAGGTCCATTGAACCTCACAAAGAGCCGTTGGAAACGATCAACGTGGGTTCAGAAAAAGAGAGAAAAGAAATCAGGATTGGGGCACTGCTCAGTCCAACTGCCAAAGAGAGTTTAAAAAAGCTTCTCAGAGAGTTTCCCGATGTATTCGGTTGGTCCTATCAGGACATGCCAGGGTTGGATACCAGCATCATGGAACATCATCTACCGTTAAAGTCAGAATGTCCACCAGTGAAACAAAGACTGAGATGGACTCATCTAGACATGGCCATCAAAATCAAAGAGGAGGTACAGAAACAGATTAACGCGGGCTTCCTCGCCACATCTGAATATCCACAATGGTTAGCCAACATCGTACCAGTTCCAAAAAAGTACGGAAAGGTCAGAATGTGTGTGGACTACCGGGATTTGAACAAGGCTAGTCCAAAGGACGACTTTCCCTTACCACACATTGACATACTGGTTGACAGTACAGTAAAGTTCAAAGTTTTCTCCTTCATGGATGGGTTCTCGGGCTATAATTAGATTAAAATGGCGCCGAAAGACATGGAGAAAACTTCGTTCATTACCCCATGGGGTACCTTTTGTTACAAGGTAATGCCGTTCGGTTTGAAGAACGCCGGGGCAACCTATCAAAGGGCCATGACTACTCTGTTTCATGACATGATACACAAGGAAATTGAGGTATATGTCGATGACGTGATTGCAAAATCTAAGACAGAAGAGGAGCATGTGACCCACCTGTCAAAACTATTCGAGTGGTTGAGAAAGTACAAACTCCGCTTGAATCCCAACAAATGCACCTTCGGTGTCCGTTCAGGGAAACTCTTAGGGTTCATCGTCATCCAGAAAGGAATTGAGGTTGATCCTGACAAGGTCAAGGCCATTCAAGAAATGCCTTCTCCGAAAACTGAAAAACAAGTCAGAGGATTCCTGGGACGTTTGAACTACATCTCCAGATTCATATTCCTCATGATCACGACATGTGCGTCGATTTTCAAATTACTCAAAAAGAACCAGGACTGCGTTTGGACAGAGGACTGTCAAACCGCCTTCGACAGTATCAAGGAATACCTGTTGAATCCGCCAATCCTGTCACCTCCAGTTGAAGGAAGACCACTGATCATATACTTAACAGTCTTGGAAGACTCCATGGGCTGTGTACTTGGCCAACAAGACGAAACCAAAAGGAAAGAGTCTGCCATCTACTATTTGAGCAAGAAATTCACCGACTGCGAGACTCGGTACACTATGCTTGAGAAAACTTGCTGCACTTTGGCTTGGGCAACCAAACGTCTTTGCCAGTACATGATTCGTCACACCACTTGGTTAATCTCCAAAATAGATCCAATCAAGTATGTCTTTGAAAAACCTGCTCTCACGGGAAGGATTGCTCGTTGGCAGATGTTGTTATCAGAATACGACATCGAATACCACGCTCAAAAAGCCGTTAAGGGAAGTATTTTAGCCGATCATTTGGCTCATCAACCGATTGACGATCGGGAATCAATCGGGTTTGACTTCCCAGACGAAGATGTCATGTATCTAAAAATGAAAGACTACGATGGACTGCTACCCAGTGAAGGGCCAGAACCAGGTTCCCAATGGGGACTTATCTTTGATGGAGCTGTCAATCATTACAGAAACGGAATTGGGGCAATCATCATAACACCTCAGGGTACCCACATTCCTTTCACCGCCAGACTTAAGTTCAAGTGTACAAATAATGAGGCCGAATACGAAGCTTGTATTATGGGTCTCGAGGAAGCGATTGATTTGAGGATCAATAACTTGGATGTATATGGCGACTCAGCCCTGGTTATCAATCAGATTAAAGGAGATTGGAACACTTACCAATTAGGACTGATCCCTTACAAATATTACGCAAGAAGGTTGTTACCCTTCTTCAACCGAATTGAGTTTCATCATATCCCTCGTGAAGAGAATCACATGGCCGATACATTAGCCACTATCTCTTCCATGATTAGTGTAGATCAATGGAACAACCTACCTAAGATCGACATAATGCGCCTTGAAAGGCCCACTTACATCTTCACGATTGAAGCAGTCATAGACGACAAACCTTGGTATCAAGATATCAAATGCTTCCTTCAGAAACAAGAGTACCCACCTGGGGCACTAAGGAAGGACATAAAAACCCACAGAAGACTGGCTGACAGCTTCTTCCTGAGTGGTGATACACTTTATAAGAGAAACTTTGACATGGTCTTGCTCCGATGCGTAGACAGACCAGAAGCAAACATGCTGATAAAAGAAATTCACGAAGGATCCTTTGGTACTTATGCCAATGGACACATAATGGCGAGAAAAATTATGAGAGCAGGGTACTACTGGTTGACCATGGAATCCGACTGCTACGAGCACATGAAGAAGTGTCACAAGTATCAGATATACTCCGACAAAATCCATGTACCGCCAACACATCTCAAAGTTATCTCCTCCACGTGGCCTTTTTCCATATGGGGAATCGCCATGATCGACATGATTGAGCCCAAGGCTTCGAACGGATATCGGTTCATTCTGGTCGCCATTGACTACTTCACCAAGTGGGTCGAAGCAGCGTCATACGTCAATGTAACCCGACAAGTGGTGGTCCGATTTATCAAAAACAATATCATCTACCATTATGGTGTTCCGAGCCAGATCATTACAGATAATGGATCTAACTTGAACAATAAGATGATGAAAGGGTTATGCGCAGAGTTCAAAATCGAACACCATAACTCATCTCCCTACTGACCCAAGATGAATTGAGCGGTAGAATCGGCTAACAAGAACATCAAGAAGATCGTTCAAAAGATGGTTGTAACCTATAAAGACTGGCACGAGATGCTAACCTTTGCCCTTCACGGTTATTGCACATCTGTCCGCACTTCAACAGGGGCAACCCCTTTCTCTCTAGTATAGGGCATGGAAGCAGTGCTCCCCATCGAAGTAGAGATCCCATCAATCCAGGTATTGATGGAAGCTAAGCTAACAGAAGCTGAATGGTGTCAAAGTCGACATGACGACTTAAATTTGATCGAAGAGAAACGAATGACAGCACTATGCCATGGTCAGTTGTATCAGTAAAGAATGAAGAAGGCGTTCGACAAAAAGGTCCGACCTCGCGTCTTCAGGAAATGAGACCTCGTGCTCAAGAAGATACAATCTTTTCTCACTAATTCCCAGGGTAAATGGACTCCGAATTATGACGGCCCCTACGTGGTCAAGAAAGCTTTCTCGGGCGGCGCCTTGAGACTTGCAACCATGGATGGAGAGGAATTTGCCTACCCCACAAATGTTGACGTAGTCAAGAAATACTTCTCCTAAAAAATAAAAAAATAAAAGCGTCTCGGTGGATTGAAAACCCGAAAGGGCGGTCCAGGCAAAAATTAGAGACATGATCAAAAATCATCCCGGTGGGTTGGAAATCTCAAAGTACAATCCAGGCAAAAGTTAGGGATAATGGCAAGTAACTACATCTGATCAGTTCAACTCCTCAGCTGTAATGCCATCCATCGAAAGAAAACTCCAATCAAGGTCATCTTCGACAGAAGCTCAGGATGTCCCGAATTCAAAGTTGGTAGAAGGATAATGGTCGTCATGTTTCGATGTAGCCCATTTCCCTTAAATTACCATTTTTAAACTTTGTAAATACTCTATGGAATCACGCGCTTGGCTGATTTCCATCCTATCAATAAAATTTGAGCCCTTGTGCTTTTGTTTGCAATTCTTATTTGTTTTAGCTTTACAGAACGACATTTTAACATGATCAACGGGTCTTGAAATAAAACAAAAATGAATTTACTTGTAAAATTTTTTTGCTTTTAATAAAGATGGCAAATTCTTTTGACTGTTGAACATCGAAAGAACATCGATTGCGTCTCCAAAAATGTTCGAGTCTCAAAGTGCAGAATCAAAGTACTCCTTCTAAGCCAGTGCGCCTGAATGAAGGGTCAGCTGTATTAGATGCGACTTTCCCATCTGATACCCCCGACAGAGTTCTTATCTCCTAAGCCCGATCAATGATTGTCCCCCCAGGGACTATCTCTCCTAAGCAAGGCAGAATTGCTATCGTGAACCATTGATACTTTTCATCCCCCGCAGTGGCCGAGTATCCAGTCTTGTTCATCTACTAGTCCATATGTCGCGTCAGTTTTGTCAGCATAAACATACATCGTGCATTGTTGATTTGCATTCACATTCATATTGCATCACTATCACTCTAGTCGGTATTATCCCCTAGTGATAACAGTCCTCTCAATCGAGTTGTCAGTTCTTTCCTCGTCAGGAAATGTCGCGTCTGAACAATCTCTCTCCTCCAGTTTATTTCTGGATTAGAGTTGGTTCCTCGACCACTTTGATAACTTGAACCTTTGAAAGACCAGAGAACTTTCGACAAACATCACTCTTCGCCAGTGAATATGATATCTCCGCTTTCCCAGATTAAGGAAAATCCCCAGAGAAAGCCTCTCAATCAGAGATTCGGCAGTACAACAGTTTTTCTCTGAAAAATCCGCTGACGAAAAGGTCATCAACACCTCAAAATTGGATCACATCATATGACATTTCTCTGAGAAGATCCCGAGAAAAGTATGATGCAACATCCCCAAGCGAAAGCAGTCTCTCAAGAGACTCGTTTTCCCCAGATAGAGTTGACAAATGGCATCTCCAACAGAGAAGTTTGTGCACCTCTACAACTCAGACGATTGGGTTCCCCAGCAAGTCGAACATCAGATCTTTTTCTATCAAATGGCATCTCCCCAGGAAAATTCGGCGAGAAGTTTGAGGGAAATCGCTACACATAGCGTCCCTTGTCAAGAAAGCTTATTGTCAAAAGAAACTGAGATCAGTTCCTTGGTAGGACACCAGGATCGAGGGGAAGTTTACATCAGAAACTGAGACCAGTTCCTTGGTAGGAAACCAGGATCGAGGGGAAGTTTACATCAGAAACTGAGACCAGTTCCTTGGTAAGAAACCAGGATCGAGGGGAAGTTTATTTCAGAAACTGAGACCAGTTCCTTGGCTGAAGACCGGGATCGAGGGGAAGTTTACCTTTTCTAAGCATCATTGCTTAGCAAAAGAAGAAGGATGTGTGAACTGCCATTCTTAACCACCATCAAAATTTTGGGTATTCTGATATTTAATCCTCTTGCACCCCGAATGCCCGAATACCTTCGCCATTCACACCTTCGGGTCCAAGAAGATTAAATAAGGGCATCTGACATACCCCAAATTTTGACCACTAAAATTTCCCATCATTGTTCAAATCATCACCACAATATGTGTAATCCATCATGCCTCATTAGTCTCCCCAAAGATGGGTGAGCATCCACTACAATCAAGCTTAGGGTTTCAAGCCCTCTCAGAGCTCTTAGACAAAGGATCAATCAAGGAATGACATGATCTTCAACTTTTCTAACCTCTCAAACATCCACAAGGGATCAAGAGGACTCCCACATCAAGGATTAAGCACAAGGCTGCAACCTTCTAAGTGGATCAAGCCTCAAGATCGCCAGTGTCACCAAATTAGGATTTTGGTCGACCAGGGCCTCCAGATGGAAATTTTCCCCTTGGCATGAGCCAATGCTTCAAAGCATAACTTGAATTACTCCATGGTACCTCATAGACCCCATCATCAAGTCAATTTAGCCTCAGGGGATGTATTCACTAAAAAATCAAGAATTAGGGTTTCTTGACCTAATTCACCCCTAAGTTGACTTTTGGGACAAATCAAGAGCCAAGACCTCAAGAGATGATTTGAGGGTCCCTAACACACCACATTAATCCATTTGCAACAATGGATTGGTCCAAGAAGCTTGAGCAACAAGTTTCAATTTCATCAGAACCACAATTAGGGTTTCGCGGGAAAAGTCAACTGTGCCTTTGACTTTTGACCAGGACATGCTCCCAAACTCTAAGACATGATTCAATACACCCTATAATACCTATGAAATCAATCCATCAAGTTTTATTTAGGTCAAGGACTTGATTTCATCGAGAATCGCACAGTTTGGAATTCATCTGACAAAAAGTCAACTGTGCACAAAAGTCAACTTTGACTTTTTGATATTTTTCACAATTATGGTTCCTTAACCCTAAAATGATGTTAATGTGTGATCTGAATCAACATTCATCAAGAAAAATCAAGAAAAGTGGGATAACTTGTAAAAGGGGTAACCATAAAAACTTAGAAATTTTTCTAAGTTATGGAACAAAGTGGCTAGGGTACCAACTTTGGAGGATCATAACTCCTAAACCACAAGACCATTTTTCCCCATCCAAAGCTGGATTTGTAGCTCTCATGGCCCTCTACAAAAGCTTAAACTACAACTCATTCCAATTCCTCATGGATTTTAAGTTATGGAATAATCAAAATCACAAAAAGTGAAAATGTCACTTTTTTCCAACACTTAGTGAAATTTTCACTAAGTCAGAATCTGCCTTACTTTTTTCCAAATGTAGGGGCATTTTTCACTTGGATCCAAAAAGTATCAAAACCAATTATGATCAAACAGTTGTTGTATCATATGAGGGCTTTCCAAAATGGCCAAGAACTCCATCAAAGTCCACTTGAGCCATGAGATATGACAATGCCAATATGCCTTGCTGCAAAATGTCATGGCAAGGCAAATTTAGGAGTTTTGCTCGATTTGCTCAAATTTTGCAAAGGGCAAGTAAATCTATCCATCTAAACACCTCAAGGGGGGGGACCAAGGAGGAACCAACTCTGATCCCAAGCCTCCCAAGTCTTTGGAACCAAAAGTAGCATGTCAAACCTAGAAATACCTAAAAGAGGGACTAGACTCCAATTTTTGATTGGAGCATTTAATGGATGCACCAAGGTGGCATGGACTGAGCCATTTCCAACTGAATTCAGTCAAGACTTATCCAAGACCAAGGGAACTAGCAGCCTGTGCCCTAACCTCTAGTCAATGGCTAGAGGAGACTTGGATTCTCATTGATCAACATTGGCCAAACCTATGCAGCAGTTGCCATTCACTATTCCTTGCAAAACAAACTTGCTCTACTATAAATAGAGCTCATTTGTGATCAGTTTGAGTACACCAAAGCCATCAAACAGATGCTTTCCTCAAAATCTCTTCTTTCACTCCAAAATTGCCTTCCAAAGCAAGTCACTATCGGGTTTTGAGTTTGAGAGCTATTCCAACCAAACCAATCACACACACACCTCATAAGCATCATATAGAAGTGATCCAAACACTTAAACAACATCTGGAACACTGATTTCTCAGAATCACCAGCCAACTGCTCAAGGTTTTAACTAAGTTGCAGTTGGGATACCATCTTCAGTTCAAGACCATTTCCATTCATTCCAAGCATCCAGACACACTCCATATCACCTAGGAAAGCTGTCCATATCCTTGGAACCAAGCTGCAACACCTCTAACACAAAACACAATCACCAGCTGCAAGAGGTAAGCATGAGCTCTTCTAACTCTATGATCCATGCATTTTTTGCTGCACAATAATTTGGCCACATGTTCATAATCATGCACGGAGTGTTTTCCCTCAATCAATTGCTTTGTTTGAATCGTGTATGGAATTTCTGAACCTTCATGCAAATTTTAGGGTTCTTGAGGTTTCTCTTTGATTTCTTATTCCATGTTTAAAATAAATGAAATTAAAGACCATAGACATGATCGTGAGGTGAAAACGAGTAGATTGATATGTAGATTGCATGATATCATCAAGTATTCAGTGAGATTGGATAGAAAACGCAAATCTGCAGAAACAGAGGGTGGCGTGTGTTCTTGCCATGTTCTTGGCGCCATTTTTGAATATTTGAATATTTGAATTTTGTGATTTTATTTAATTGATTCAAAAATTATTTTCTCTCTGAGTTTTAATGATTTTGAGTTGATTCTTTTTTTAATAATTCACAAAAATATTAAAATATTTTATTTTCCCAAAAAATCCCAAAAAATATTATTTATTTTATATACTTGATATTTTTGTAAAGAATTAATATTTTAATTATTTTTTACATTTAAAATATTTTCTCCCTCTTGATTTTTCAAATTTTAGTGATTTTCAAACATTTTGTGGATTAAAACCTAATTTTTGAAACATTAATCCAAGATCACAATTTGTTTTCCACATGTTTAACAATTTTGATCATTTTAATTGAATTTTTATTCAATTAAAATACATTTTGAAAACAAATTAGGGTTTTTGATTAATTCCAACCTCATCAAACTTTTTCAAACTCTTTGGGCCTCTAATAGAGTGTAAGACCCAAACACTTTTGTAAATACACCACCTTTTGGGCCTCAGTCATTGTATAAGACCCACTGTATTTTCAAAAACAACGGCGGGATCATCGCCTTTTAAAACAAAACCTTTTGGGTCTCTCCTTGAGTTGTAAGCCCCATCACTTGTACAAAAATAACTCTTTGGGCCTCTAATGGAGTGTAAGACTCAATCCCCTTTTAACCTAAACCTTTTGGGCCTCAGACATTGTATAAGTCCCTCTGCGTTAAAATAAAAAAATCTCGGCGCGATCGCCAATTCAAAAACAAATCATCTGGGCCTACCCTCGCATTATAAGCCCCATTATTTTTCTTTAAACACCTTTGGGCCTCTTGAGAGAGTGTAAGACCCATCCCTTTGTACAGAAAACCTTTTTGGGCCTCAGTCACTTGTATAAGTCCCTCTGTACAAATTCAAAACAACAGTGCAATCATTGATAAAACCTTGGGCCTCTCCTTGAGCTGTAAGCCCCAACAATCTTTTCAAAACACTTTCTCCTTTGATTTAGAATATAATATTGTTATCAAAGTTTTCTTTGTTGAACAACTAACAAAACAACATGGAAGCTCTACAATCGAGTAAGTGTTTACCCGCTTTCTTTATCCGTTTTCATATATATAACTGTATTGTGGGGCTGCTCACTGTAAGTCTCCTTTCACAAACTTTTATATACTCGTCATATACCAACTATGTAATACTAGTATCATTATTTAGAGTTTTCCCCGGCAACTACGTCTAGCACTAGGTAAAGCCCTGTTGGTCACTCTTAAATACAAATAAAACTAGATCCCCATAGGATTACCAGACACAGTTTTCCCTCCTCTTGGGGTTAAACAATATGGAGACGTGAAAGGCAGCATTCTCAGTGAACCCTTTCTCAGACTGTCACCCTTAGAAATTATCAAAGAGACTCTACTCCCCAGGGATGATCTTTTCTCTGTTAATGGCATCTCTTGAGTTTCTTCCAAATTCTCGGACTTTCCTGACTTGATCTATTCTCGGTGAATGGCAATTCTTTAACTTCTCGGGGTTTGGGGACCCACAGGCTTCTTAAAAGCATCCCCGCCTCCTCTTGGGCGTTGTACAAGGACCCTTTGGCTTCTTAAAAGCTCTCATGCCTCCTCTTGGGCTTAGTACAAGGACCCAGAGACCTCTACAGGTATAGGAACAGAACCTAGTCATCAATTTGCTAGAGCTGTCTTTCTGAGTCAAGAGTCAGACCTGTTAATGGGTTGACCTTCATCCCTTAACATACCAGCCTTCTCTTGGGCATCGTACAAAGATCATTCACTATCTGAGAATCGATTTCTCAAAACACCCGTAGACTTGGGCAGTCTCAATACCCTTTGGATTTCCCATTTCCTTAAAGAACAAGAAATAACCCCGATCCTCTGATCAGTGCCAAAGCACAACAATACCTTTAATCAGTCCCTTTATAAGAACTGATTTTCTCTTTTATCCAACATACTGGGCCTGTCACTAAACTGAAACAGTCACCAACACACTAGCCTCCTCTTGCACTTTGTACAATGATTCTCCCAACAGAGCTAACCTGTTCACACTCTCTTGTTGAGTATAAAAGACTCTCTTGTTGAGGCAACCACTTTTAGCCTCCATCTCGGGCTTCGTACGAGATACAAAAACACTCTCTTGTTGAGTATAAAAGACTCTCTTATTGAGTCAAACCCCTTTTAGCCTATATCTCGGGCTTCGTACGAGATAAAAATCACTCTCTTGTTGAGTATAAAAGACTCTCTTGTTGAGTCAAACATTTTCAGCCTCCATCTAGGGCTTCCTACGAGGTACAAAGACTCTCTTGTTGAGTCAAACACCTTTAGCCTCCGTCTTGGGCTTTGTACAAGACACATACAAAATCACTCTCTTATTGAGTCAACCCTTTTAGCCTCTCTCTCGGGCTTCGTACGAGACACATAAAACACCCTC
Source organism: Lathyrus tuberosus (assembly GCA_022829125.1). Taxonomy (NCBI): domain Eukaryota; kingdom Viridiplantae; phylum Streptophyta; class Magnoliopsida; order Fabales; family Fabaceae; genus Lathyrus; species Lathyrus tuberosus. Next base: position 1,710,503 of record JALAZF010000759.1, on the reverse strand, counting down.
TTATTGGGTCAATAGCCTCCTCATAGGCTTTGTATAAGGAAACCCCTGTTAAGTCAATCAACCTGTTAGCATCAAAATCTGTTCTTTGCTCACAGTATACAAACATCAACAACTCCTTTTCCTTCATCTAATCGCTGTAAGCGACAAGCCTCTGGATTATTTACATCCACGCCATTGTCCCTCTTTTAGCATGAGAAATCCCTAAGGAAAGATAGCATTGCTCTACACTGAGTTAAAGTCTTCTCCTTCAGGTTAAAAATCCCCTATAAAGGAAATTATGGCATTGCTGGATTCACATATCCCAGTTAAAGTAATTCTCCTTTATAATCAGTCACCCCAACCGTTGTGACAAACAGACTAAATATCCCCTTTAGAGATGACAAATTCTCTCTAAAGTTAAAACTGTTTGGCTTCATATCTTGGGCTTCGAACAAAATACAAATATACCCTTCCGTTTCACATCTTGGACTTTGAACAAGATACAAACACCTTTAGCTTCACATCTTGGGCTTTGAACAAGACACTAAAACGACCTTTTTCCTCCCATAGAATAGGAGGAACTACGATCGCTCTGATTTCCCTGTTTTGTTAAACGGGAATACGTAGGCATAAGATTGAAAAAAAATCTTAGCGAGCACACTAATAAAAAAACCCAAAATCCCGTACCTTCATACATCAATCGAAAAGCATCAATCTTAAACCTCCCACCAATATCCCGGGCACTATTTTAACAAAATAACTTAAGAGAGACCCACAATCTTTGTAGCATCTGTAAACCAACAGTCATCTGTTCAAACTCAGTTTGCAAGCAGGGTTAATTGGAGACATCTATTTCCCTTCCTTCATCAGCTCAATAGGATAAAAAATGAATTGAGCTGTAGTACCCCAAAGCGATAGTGCTTCGCAACCACGCAAAAACTCACGCTACACACGCATACTACATGTGCACCAAACTAGCTGTGACTTCCCATGCTAGCCTTTCTCCTTCTTTCACTCCACCTTTTCCATCATGACCAAATGTTATTTTTTGTGCAAAATGAAACCAAGCATCAAAACTACCATTCCAAGTGAACTAAATGCAACTTCTGAAAGTTACCAAGACCACTTGGAGCCTCTATAAATAAAGAGTCAAGTCACAACACAACAGACACCAAGATTTGCAAAAAAAAACTACCTTTGTAGCAAAACTTCAAAACCTAAAACTTCCGAAACTTGTTTTACTTGTGCATTCTAAACATCCATTACAACTTGTTTAAACTCTTAAACAAGTTTTGTAACATCAATACCATCATCCAAAGTTTGAACAAAAAAAGTGTCTTGAACCATTGTTGAAAACTTCCATTTTTTCACTCACTCCATTAACAACCTTCCAACAACTTTCACTCTTATCACAACCATCTCACAAAAACTTCAACAACACACTCTCATTTCCATAAAAGAAGGATCTTACTATCATCCTCAAGGTCCATAACTCGACTGGGAGCTTGGAGCATTTTCACCATTGTTGCACTCTTCCTAAGGACTAACAAGGCTCAAGAAACCTCTCTTTCATTTACGTGGCTCCATTTGAAGAAGAATTGGACTTTCTCCAATAGGTACCACTTTTGCACCTTGAAATTTCTTATACATGCATCCTCTTTGAACATTTATTGAAGTGAAAATGTAGTCTATATTGTGTTTGTCATATTCTTGCTACTGTATGTGTTGAATCTTGTTCATGCATGGATTTTTTTATTGTTAGAAACCTTATGGTTCAGATCTGGTTTTTACCTTAGTATGCTCTAGCCGTTGAGTTTTAGGATGTGAGAATAATGCCATTGGATTCCTGGGATTTTTCCAAGCAATTTCATTTTTTATATCTTTTAATTTCATTAAAAATGAAGAAGTTATGATAGGGGAAGTTTGGTAGAAAGTTAAAAGTGCAGTTCCAATTTTTCCTTTGGCACGACTTGTACAATGAGTTTTAGGATGTGAGAATAATACCATTGGATTCCTGAGATTTTTCTAAGCAATTTTCTTTTTTTATATCTTTCAATTTCCTTAAAAAATGAAGAAGTTATGGTAGGAGGAAGTCTGGTAGAAACCTTAAGGTGCAGCTTTGATTTCTTTGTGTTGCTCCTGATGTTTTTTTTCTTTTCAGAAACACCTTTGTGTCTTTCTGGTGTTCTTCCAGAAGCGACCTTTGCTTCTGATGTTTTTCTAGAAACATCTTTGTGTCTTTCTGATGTTCTGCCAGAAGCGACCTTTGCTTCTAATGTTTTTTTTCCAGAAACCTCTTTGGGTCTTTCTGATGTTCTTCCAGAAGCGACCTTTGCTTCTGATGTTTTTTTTCCAGAAACCTCTTTGGGTCTTTTTGATGTTCTTTCAGAAGCGACCTTTGTTTCTGATGCTTTTCAAAAACCCCTTTGGGCCTTTATGATGTTCCTCCAGAAGCGACCTTTACTTCTGATGTTTTTCCAGAAACCTCTTTGGGTCTTTCTGATGTTCTCCCAGAAGTGACCTTTGCTTCTGATGTTTTTCCAGAAACCTCTTTGTGTCTTTCTGATGTTCTTCTAGAAATGACCTTTTCTTCTGATGTTTTTTTTCCAGAAACCTCTATGTGTCTTTCTGATGTTCTTCCAGAAGCGACCTTTGCTTCTGATGTTTTTCCAGAAACGACCTTTGCTTCTGATGTTTTTCCAGAAACCTCTATGTGTATTTCTGATGTTCTTCCAGAAGTGACCTTTACTTCTGATGGTTTTTTCAAAAATATATTTGTGTCTTTCTGATGTTCTTCTAGAAGCAACCTTTGCTTATGATGTTTTCCATAAACCTCTTTGGGTCTTTCGGAGGTTCTTCCAGAAGTGATCTTTGCTTCTGATGTTTTTCCAGAAACCTCTTTGGGTCTTTCTGATGTTCTTCCAGAAGCAACCTTTGCTTCTAATGTTTTTCTAGAAACCCCTTTGTGTCTTTTTGATGTTCTTCCAGAAACGACCCTTGTTTCTAATTTTTTTCCAAAAACCTCTTTGTGTTTTTTATCACTAATATTTTCATGTTTTCTTCACATTTTCAAATGGTCATAACTTTATGCTCCCTAAGCCTTTTTGAGCCATTCTTTTTTCCATGTGTTCATAATTTTACATATTTTATTATGGTATGAAGAAATTCCAGAATTAATTAATTTTTCATGCACTTATGCTTATTCAAAGTAGGCACCTTTATAGGTTTGTTTTAGGGTTTAAAATGCATTTCTTTGGTTGATTCTTTGATTTTTCTTGATCACTGTGGCTTGTATGAATGCTATACACCTTTTATGAACCATGTTTGTTGTTGTTAACATGTACCTCTTGGTTTTGGTTTGATTTTGACACATTTTAATACATGTGCACATGTTTATATGCCTTTGAAATTTTGTGTGCTTATACCATGAACTTTGGTTTGATTACCTTGCCATGATGCATGATATGCTTGCTTATTCTTCCATCTTGTGAACCATATTGTGCTTGTCTACCATGTTTAACATGTTTAGTTATTGTACATGTTCATCATGTTTCAATGTTTAAAGTTATGTTTTGTTCATCATGGTTATCATCTCAAAGTATGTTCATGTGATCTTTGTTATGCATGATTGCAAAGGAAGGGCTTGTTGTTGACACTCTTGTCATTTTAATTTTCATTTGCATTTTGAATCTTCTTATATATACTTCTTGTAATCCTAGAACTTGCTATCCCTTAGGAAGTCTCCTTTAGGATTACCTTTTCAACTTAGATACTTTCAATTAGGTTCCCCCTTTTAGAACTCAAAACCACTTTCATAAAAAACCTTGACCCTTGGTCATTGATCTTTTCAAACTTCTTTTTCTTAATCAAATGCTTCAAAACACATTAAGCATATTCAAACTTCTTTCAAGATACTAAAAAACACAAACTCAATTTAAATTTTTTGCCAATTTTGGATTTTCAACATTAAAACCTTTTCAAATAGATTAGACATGAGTCATCTATTTAGTTGAGATCTAAATCTCCTACCCCATAATATTGTCTAGAAAAATGTAGATTCTTTTCCACTTGAGAGAGGTTTGTGGCATACTCGTTGATTCTATATCCGAGTTGGAGCCCTTCTCTCAATGTGAAGGAAATATCCATCTTCCGCATGTTTGTGGTGGTTTAGTTGAGTATTCTCCTTAAGATGACAACTTGTCTCTTCTCCTAAAACCAACCAACAAATATTGCTTTTACCCATGGTTTCACGAACTACGAACGCTCTGATTTCTCAAGATCCTTTTGAGAATACGTAGGCACAAGGTCAATCCTTGGCGGGTACACTTTTTCTTTTTCTTTTTTACACTCTTTCCTTTGTTTTACCCGTAGTTAGCCGAACTACGATTGATCTGACTTCCTATGCAGGATACATAGTCATAGGATTGCAATGATCCTAGCGAGCTACCTTTTTATTTTCTACCTTTTTCTTTTTCCACCTTCTACTTCATCCAGCTTTACACCTTTAGCAAACAAATAACAAATAACACAATAAGACAAGCGGTTCCTATAGAGTACTATAGATACTTAGGGTGCTAGTACCTTCCCTTAGTATAACTAACCCCCGAACCTTAGATTCTCTTTATTGCTTTGCATTGCATTGCATATTTTGGGTTATTCGTTCCTTTTCCCTTCCTTTGGATAAATTAAAGATCGGTGGGGAATTTAGATATGTGATTCAAGTTAATTCAATAGCTTGATATCCGATTCTCACCACGACAGGCCTGGGTAGACTTTTCCTTTTCGGACCCTCATTTCTTTGGCCCAGAACATGTTGCAACTATCTTCTTCTTATTTCTGAAATGCTACTAAACCCCCTCATCTTTTATTTTAAATTATTTATTTTATTTTCTTTTCCTTTTCATTTAATTTTATTTTTGGTTCTCCTTTCATTTAAAAATCCACAAAAATAGTTTTTAGATACTTTAATGTCTCTGAATTTTATTTTATTTTAGAAAGTATTTTCTATTTTGTTTTTAAATATTAGAGAAGGTGGTTTTACTAAACTACCCTTGAATTAGGGTTTTGCTTCTTGATGCTTTAAACACCTTTTCTTGAGCCAATCTTTTGATAACTTTTGACAGATGATGTTTGGGTGGTTTTGATGAACTTTGGTGATGTTATTTTGTTTGCTTTTCATTTGAATATGTCTCTCGATCTATGCTCGACTAGTGTGGTATCATGAACTTGTTATTTGATTTTGTGTGAGCATTTTTGCTAATCTTTTGAGGATCTTTTCCTCACATGTCCTTGAATGTGTTAATATGAGGTAGAGCCATTGGCTTGAATTTATTTGGCTATTTTACTATTTTTGATTAATGTCTCAAATTAGGGTTGTGTTTGAACATGATTCTTGCCTTGTCTTGACCTAGTTTTTGGGCATGTTCCTTGTGTGAATCTCCATGATGCTTAGTGTTCTTAAGTGACTTGAATGCTATGTTTGAACTTCTGATTTGCTCGTGTCTCAATATGCATTGCTTGATCACGTACCTTACTCATATTGTCATTCATTCATGATTGTTATCCTTTATGCTTAAAGCTTCATCCTTGGCTCCTTGTTGTTATTGGTTGCTTATACCTAAGTCTAAAGGAAATGTTTCCCATGTTGACTGCCATGTCACATTTAGGATATCTTAGTCTACATCCTACTCACCTCATGACCTTGTTAGAGCCATTCCCTTGGCCTTGTTAGTGCCATCTTCCCTCTTTAACCTAGCCTTAGCTTAGGGTTTGTTAACCCTATGTGGGTACTATTATTATAAGTACTTACCTTCCCCTTCTTGGCCTTGTTAGACCCAATTGACCTTGCAACCTAGCTTTAGGTATAGAGTTTGTAAACTCTTTGTGAGTACCATTGTTATGAGTACTGATCGTTAAAATAGCAAGTGTACTATTTTTACGATGTAGTAATAATAGGGGTTATCCCCAGAATCGATCTCGAGGACTGCGCGTTATTGTAAGTGCAGATGCTAATTCAATTAAACAAAAATTCCTTGGGGTTTGATTGTTTAAAAATTATAACTAAGAATAATAAAATGAACAAAATTATAAACTTGACTTGAGACAGATATGAGATAGCATGCTAGAGGGAAGTGTATGAATTGCACTGCAAAAACTCTAAATCCTTATTCGAGGAGACATTACTCTAAGCAAACCTTACCGGTTCCTAAGATAATTTTTCCCCAATTCCTTAGCCAAAAAACCTTTGAGATTCTGTCTCTACCCTAATTCCTTAGCGGTCAAGAAAGAATCACAAGCATTATATTTTAACAAGAATAATTCGGTTATTACAGGGTATCCCCATTCCTAAGCAATATCTACTGTAATATTATTATGCAAAAGCTTTAGGTTGGTTGGTCCGACCTAAACCCTAATCGTAAATCAGTTTCAATTTGTCCGATCGAAAAAGCATTAAAAACATTGCATAACAAAAGATTAAGGAAAAAATATTATCTCATAGAACAATGGAAATAAAAGTTATTACAAATGCAATTCAGGGACACCCCTAGCGTTGGGAGGTTTAGCTACTCATAGTACTGAAAGAAATTACAAAATAGTAGATAAACATTACAAGAATAACGGAGGAAATTGATCTTCAATCGCGATGGCTCATGAAAAATCTTCCTTCTCCTGATCACTTGATAGCATTCAACTTTCACGTAAAATCTTTCGTAAAATCAAAAGTGTCTTCTCCCTTCTCCAAAGCGATCCTAAGTAACCACAATTCACTTAACAGCGACAGGAAATACCTAGAACGCCCTTTGGCGGACCCGCAACATAAAAAATGAGAAAAATCAGAAAATCCTTGCCCAGGCCAACACGGGCCGTGTCAGTCAACACGACAGGCCGTGTTGGCTTTCTGTCTTGATAAAAGAAGAATTTCCATTCCAGACTTGCTGACACGGGCTGTGTCAGCTGACACGGGCACCCGTGTCAGCCCCCTGCCTTCCTCGCAATTTTCACTTCCTAGCATCCTCCTGACACGGGCCGTGTCAGACGACACGGGTGGCCGTGTCAGGGCTATTGTAACTTCAAAGTTTCGTCCTTTTGGCTTCTTCCCGACACGGCCCGTGTCAGGGCATTGTCTTCATTCCAATTTCATTCCGAATCTTGCGATTTCTCTCGTTTTTTGCTCCGATTCCTCCTGAATGTTTATATGAACCTGAAAACACTAAAGAACACAACCAAGGAATAAAATGCGGTAAAAGAGATATAAAACAAATAAACAATAGTAAAATATTAACTAAAACAAATAGTGAAATAACGTATGAAAACCACTGATCAAACTCCCCCAAACTTAAACCGTTGCTTGACCTCAAGCAACAAGCTTGCATAAATATTTTTCAGATCAAACGGTACATATCAAATGAAAGAATTGTGAAGGTAAGGTGTGTCGATACTCATACGTGAGCCCTTGTTCCGATTGGCTAAAACTAGTTCTCTTGGTAATTGTCCATTAACGAAGGTATTACACAAACACATACCACGATAAAACCACAGACCTACACCCCCTTTTCGATTACCTCTCCAACTATGCTTTGGGCTTAAGTCTTTTCTTCGATTTTCTACCCCTTTCATTCGGATAATCAGATTAAGGCATTTTTTTTCGTTTTTCCTCACATGTACACACTACACCAAAATTGCTTTTTGGCAGCACTACATAGACAACGCTTTTGATCAAAAACTCTGCTATATGTTTTAAAAAAAACACGCTGAAAAAAAGCACAGCCTAAAGGCTTACTTTAGATAGGGCTTCCTGAAAGCGCTGTTAAAAGCCATACAAATGTGACACCTTAGAAATCGCTTTCAGGAAAGCCCTGCTAAAGGCACACTTTAGAAAACGCTTTTAAAAAGCACTTTCTGAAAGCGATGCTATAGGAAATTAAAAAAGAAAGCGCTTTTAGAGAAAAAGCGTTGCTAAAGCTAATACATAAGAAAGCGCTTTCAAAAAGCGCTATCTTATGTTATTATTTCATAAATATTAAAAAACTTTTCATTGTTTCAGAACGCCCTAATCATTTCTTTTCTTTCTCCCTCTCTCTCGCGACTTCTCCCTCCGCCGTGTCTCCCCCTCTCTCGCGACTTCTCCCTCTGCACTGTTCGTCTTCTCCGACCGGCGTTCCTCTGTCTGTCTTCTCCGACCGGCACTATTCATCTATTCGTATCTCCATCTTCTCCGACCGGCATTCCTCCGTGAGTGTCACTTGTTTGTTCTCCGACCGACACTGTTCATCGTCTTCTCTTGAGGGTTTGTTCTTGAGCATCTTTTTTGTTTTTGTTTTGTTTTTAGTTTGAATGTGTTGGTTTGAATGTAGTTTGAATGAGTGTTGTTAGAAAAATGAGGGTTATAGAGAAAAATGAGTATTGTTAGAGTATCAAAGTGTTGATGTATGATGTTCTGAATTTTCTTGTGTGAATCTGATGACTTTGTATGAATTGTGTGTACTGTTCTTGTCTTGCCTCCTCCTTCTAGCGACAGTTGCTGCTATTGTTGTGTTCTGAGTTCTTGAATTTTGGTGGATGTTAGTTGTTCTGGTATGTGTGTATGACAAACTTCTGGTGTATGTTGATGAGTTTTCTGGTCTTGATTTTGTGTTTAGTCATGTAATGATCTTGATGAAGTGGGGTATGACTTTGATGAATTGGTTTGGAATTTCTGGTATATTTTTGACGAAATTGTTTTGTATGATTAAGGTTTTGAGGACCGGTTTATGTAAGTATTTGATGAATCGTGTAAGGACTTGGATGTTTGGTTATGAGGATGTTGATACGTTTCTGGTGTATGATTTGTGATGAAGTGTAATCTTTTTATGAAATTGAATGTATTTTCAAAATTCTGAGTAATAAAACATCTTCCAAAAGAATGGGAGTAATAGAATGAAGGATGTCCAAATGCTCTTTCTTTTAATTATTCTATTTTGTTTTTTATTTTCATTTTCATTTTAGTGATTGCATTGTATATGTTAATCTTATTTCTATTTTACTATTGTAATTTGCATCTTATGAAAATTTTGTTTTATGAAAAGCAAATGTATTTCATTTAGGATTTAGAATCTGAATTAGTGTTGATGTGGATGTTGTTTGAATTTGATTTTGAAATTGTTGTTGTAGATTACTTTAACATGAACACTTCCTCAAAAAACTCCGCGGCCAAGAAGGTGACCGAGAAATTGAAGAAGGAAGGTCCAAATGTTGCAATATCTGCTGCATCATCAATCGGAGCAACCTTGTCCGGGAAGAAATCTGTGACAAAGATGAAATCCCTCACAAAAGACCGCGCTCCAAAACGTGATTTTGGTGCAGATGTTGATGAGGACTGGGATGAAGACTGGTTCAATTTTCTTCATTCAGGAGGTTGGAGAGAGAGCGATTAGATTCTAGAGGGGAAGTTGTATTTTGTTGTTGTTTTGATTGTCCCCTTATATGGGTGTTAGTGATTTTTCTGGCCTTCAGGCTCTCTTTTTAATTGTATTGTACAATATTTTGGCTCATCTGAGGCATTTTATATAATATGTTGTTTTTCCTCCTGCAAGGAATTACCCTTTTATGTATATGCTATCCCCTCGAGTACTTAAGTCAATATGACTTAGAGTGGTCGATCATGAGGTGCCAAGCGTTATTTTTTTGCCAATAAAAAGCATAAAAGGCCAGAAAAAATGTTGCTAAAGGCCCACTTTAGACAGCGTTTTTCTAGAAAAAGCGCTGCTAAAGGTCTACTTTAGAAAGCGCTTTTCCAGAAAAAGCGCTGCTAAAGGCCTACATAAGGCAACACTTTTGCATAAAACAAAAACGTTGTCTTTACCTATAGCAGGGCCACCTTAGGAAGCGCTTTTAAGCGCTGTTAAAAGCCAAAAAAAGCGCTGTCTTTTCCCTTCCGTGGCATAGTGACAAGATTGGTCAAAACTTTTCTAGGCACCCTTATCTTTTTTTTCTTGCTCTTTGGCGTTTATTAGTCCACTTTGAGATGACAATTGAGACTCAACCGCCGTTAGGCTAAGTAACTGGGTGAGGGTTACCCAACTTAGAAGGACTAGTTGTCTTTATCACCATTATTCACTTTTTCGGTGCCTTAAGTCATTCTCTCAATCAACCTTATACATGCAATTCTTTTTAGTCATGTCGAACTATCACTATGAACTAATCGGGGAATACTTCTCAAATCCAAGTACTATGGCACAAATCTACACGTTGGACTCGTTTTCTTACTACGGGGAATCTAGGGTGTTCGGGTCATTCCTAAGTTTTCAAACTTTTCCAATGTCCCTAGCTCTAACTTTTCTTCCCTCGTACTCTATATACTCTCATGACTACCTCACACATCACAAAATTCACAAGCAAAATTTTTTGGCTCTAATTCGAGGGGAAATTCAGAGTGGTTTTCATAAAACAACACACAAAACAGACTTGACTCGTACAAAAAGGAAAAACTAAAAGCAGTAAATCCTCCCCCAAACTTGAACTACACATTGTCCCCAATGTGTTAGAACAAGAGCAAAAGAGGTCACTCACAGAGATCCTTCTCGGGATGATGACGGTAATGCAACACCACTGCTACATCATCGTTTGCACATGTAAGATCCAGATTATTTCCTGCAACCAAAACAAAACAAGCAGCAAAAAGAAAAAAATTAATCAGACAAGCATGGGTTGCCTCCCACGTAGCGCTTCGTTTAACGTCGCATGGCTCAACAGGTTACTCCCCAATGCTATTGGCGATACTTCAGCTTACACATTTTGTTGCTTGACCTTTCCGCAACAGAGCACCGGTCAGATTCAGGAATAAGAGCTACATTGTGATTCAACTCACATCCAACTTCCATATTCTTCCTTTGATGTTTTTTTCTCTTCTTTCTTTGATGTTTCTTCCTCTTATTGATTTCTTGACTGGATGTTAGAGTCTTGCTAGGTGCAATAGATGACTCAGATGCTGAAACCTGATGGATTATTCCAGAGACTTTTTCAAGAAGTGGTTTTGAGCTATTTTTTTCCCACTGTTCGGATCATTCCAACTGAGGGGTGATTACTTTCCTCTTGACCTTGCTTCTCGAGCTCCAACACTTTTAAGGTTATTTACTGCTTAAAATATCTCAAGGTTAAAGTACCAGCCTCAATATCCACACTGCACCGACTAGTCATCAAGAATGGTCGACCCAGTATGATAGTCATCTCCTCATCCTCAAGTAGATCAATGATCTCAAAGTCTATTGGATAGGTGAAGTTATCAATGGTCACAAGTACATCTTCTGCTAAGCCGTATGACCGCTTGGTTGTGAGGTCGGCAAACTTCAGATTCATTCCCGTTTCACTTATTTTTTGTATACCCAGCTTTTTGAAAATTGAGAGGGGCATAAGACTCACACTAGCACTCGAATCAATCAAGACTTTCTTAAAAGTTCTGTCCTTTATGGTACAATGGATTGATACAGAACTAGGATCTTTCCGTTTGATTGGAATTCTCCTACCTTGTGATCCCCCACTGCTCTCTTCAATTATACTTTTTAGCTCCTCTCCACTATGTTTCTTTTTACCAATGACCTCCTTCATGAATTTCTTATATAGAGGCATTTGTTCAAGTGCTTCGAAGAAGGGCATATTAATCTCTAACTTTTTGAACAATGACCTGAATTTCTCACAGTCTTTTTCTTGTGTCTCCTTCTTTGTCACTCTTGAGGGGTACAGTAACTTGATTTTAGGTTTAACCGCTTCTTTTCTTTTCTCTTCGGTTGGCCTAGTTTCTTCTGGCTCTCTCTGACTTTCTCGCACTTCCAGATCCACCTCTATACACTGATACTCATTGGCTCCCCTCTCTTCTTCTTCTGCAACTTTCTGACTCCTTGTGGTAACAACATTGACGTTCTCGTGATTCTTTGGATTGGGTATTGTGGCGCTTGGGAGGGCGCCTGGTGCTTGAGAATTTGCAACTTGTTGAGCTATCTGACCCAATTGAACCTCCAGATTCTTTATGGAGGCTATGGTATTCCTATAGCTATTCCGGGTCTCTTCCTGAAATTGCATGTTATGAGCTGCCATCTTCTCAATGGAAATCTCCCATTGTGCTTTTTGGGGGGCCTGTTGCTACTGTGGGTATTGGTGTTAATTCTGATCTTTCCAGGAGAAGTTAGGATGATTCTTCCACCCTGGATTATACGTTTGAGCGTAGGGATTATTCTGCTTCAGGGATTTTATCTCTTCAATTTGTTGTGGAGTCGCAACACAATGTGCAGTATAATGGGGTTCACTACAAATCTCACAACTCATGGGTTGACCAGTTTGAACTTGTGCCACATTTTGAGTACCCACTTTCATGGCTTTTAACCTTCTTTCTACCTCAGCTGCAATCTGGTCTTCCATCTTAACCACTTATTCAGTAAGCTTCAAGTCAATTATCCTTTCTGGTTGACTTACACTACGATCATACAGTTCCAAATGCTCATTTGCAGCAATAGCTTTAATGACCCTTTTGATACCAGTGGCTGTTGAAAAATTAGACGAGCCACCGGCAGCTGTATCAATGAGTTGCTTGGTTTTCATCTTCAGACCATTTACAAAATTCTGCATTTGTTCAGTTGCATCCATGTTGTGAGTAGGGCATGTAACCAACAATCTCTTAAATCTCTTATATGCGTCTCCGAGTGACTCTCCCTCCTTCTGTTTAAAATTAACAATGTCATACCTTTTACGAATGTACACAGAAGCAGGAAAATACTCGTTCAGAAATGTTGTCTCCATCTCTTACCAAGTGGTAATACTCTCAGCAAGTAACGAGTAGAACCACTCCTCAGCGTCTTCCGCAAGAGTGAAAAGAAACATTCTTAACTTCTTTGCTTCCTCCGTGTGCCCCTCAATCTTGAGAGTGGCGCTCATAGTCAGAAATCTTTGCAGATGTTTGTTGGCATCTTCATTAACCTTTCCGTGAAAGGTCTCCTCTCAAGTTGAGTGATGGTGCTAGGATGCACCTGGAAATTCGGCACATTCACCGGTTGGTTCACAATGGTAAACCTACCAGCCGGTGCATTTTCCCCACCGTAATCGCCCAGAAGTCTCTCCGCTGGTTGATTTCCAGCCATAATCACAGTATCTCTGTCCGCCTCTGAACCTGTTTCTGAACATGAATCTGATTGTTCTGAGTGAACAGAAACTTTTTCTTCTTCTGGTGTTTGGACTGACAGTTCTGTTTCTGAAGCTGCCAGTCTTGCTTGTCTACGCCTTGCGTGTAAAGTTCTTTCGATTTCTGCATCAAAATTAAAATTTACTGAGGGTTCTCCTCGCATAAAAATGTTAGACGCAGATTAGTAGTAACAGTAATAATCCAAAAGTTCTAAAATAAAAATAAAAATAAAAATAAAAATAAAAATAACAGAAAAATAAAATTTTAGTCACAGAGTGACAAAATTTCAATTGAATTAACACACAAACTTATAATTTGGCAGTCCCCGGCAACAGCGCCAAAAACTTGATCGTTAAAATAGCAAGTGTATTATTTTTACGATGTTGTAATAATAGGGGTTATCCCTAGAATCGGTCTCGAGGACTGCGCGTTATTGTAAGTGCAGATGCTAATTCAATTAAACAAAAATTCCTTGGGGTTTGATTGTTTAAAAATTATAACTAAGAATAATAAAATAAACAAAACTATAAACTTGACTTGAGACAGATATGAGATAGCATGCTAGAGGGAAGTGTATGAATTGCACTGCAAAAACTCTAAATCCTTATTCGAGGAGACATTACTCTAAGCAAACCTTACAGATTCCTAAGATTATTTTTCCCTAATTCCTTAGCAGAAAAACCTTTGAGATTCTGTTTCTACCCTAATTCCTTAGCGGTCAAGAAAGAATCATAAGTATTATATTTTAACAAGAATAATTCGGTTATTACAGGGTATCCCCATTCCTAGGCAATATCTACTGTAATATTGTTATGCAAAAGCGTTAGGTTGGTTGGTCTGACCTAAACCCTAACCGTAAATCAGTTTCAATTTGTCCGATCGAAAAAGCATTAAAAACATTGCATAACAAAAGATTAAGGAAAAAATATGATCTCATAGAACAATGGAAATAGAAGTCATTACAAATGCCATTCAGGGACACCCCCCTAGCATTGGGGGGTTTAGCTACTCATAGTACTGAAAGAAATTACAAAATAGTAGATAAACATTACAAGAATAATGGAGGAAATTGATCTTCAATCGCGATGGCTCATGAAAAATATTCCTTCTCCCGATCACTTGATAGCATTCAACTTTCACATAAAATCTTTCGTAAAATCAAAAGTGTCTTCTCCCTTCTCTGAAGCGATCCGAAGTAACCACAATTCACTTAACAACGACAGGAAATACCCAGAATGCCCTTTGGTGGACCCCAAACATAAAAAATGAGAAAAATCAGAAATTCTCGCCCAGGCCAACACGGGCCTTGTCAGACAACACGACAGGCCGTGTTGGCTTTCTGTCTTGATAAAAGAAGAATTTCCATGCCAGACTTGCTAACACGGGCCGTGTCAGCTGACATGGGCACCTGTGTCAGCCCCCAGCCTTCCACGTAATTTTCACTTCCTAGTTTCGTCCTTTTGGCTTCTTCCCGACATGGCCCGTGTCAGTTAACACGGGTGGCCATGTCAGGCCACTGTCTTTATTCCAATTTCATTCCGAATCTTGCAATTTCTCTCGTTTTTTCGCTCCGATTCCTCCTGAATGTTTATATGAACCTGAAAACACTAAAGAATAAAACCAAGGCATAACATGCGGTAAAAGAGATATAAAACAAATAAATAATAAAAAAATATTAACTAAAACAAATAGTGAAATAACGTATGAAAACCACTGATCAAGTACTCACTTTTCCCTTTGACCTTGTTAGAGTCAACCCCTTAGCTAGTGTTTCAAATTAGACTTAGTAGAGTTTGTAAACTCTATGTAAGTGTCATGGTTATGAACACTTACTTCCCTTTAGAACCTTGACCACAGTCAAGAGTTCTTCACCCTTAGTGAGGTGAACTACGAATGCTCTGATTCTATCCTTGTTAAGATACGTAGGCACGAGATGCGATGTCTTGGCGAGCATGCTTAGCAATAAAACCCTTAGGTCTTTCCCATCGAGGAATACTAAAAAATAGCATAACACAAATACAAATAAGAGGTTCCAGAAGAGTACAACAAATACTTAGGGTGCTAGTACCTTCCCTTAGTATAACCAACCCCCGAACCTTAGATCTCTTAGCTTTGTTGTTACATTGCGCACTTAGGGTTTTCTTTCGATCTTTTCCCCTTCCTTTGGATAAATTAAAGTTCAGTGGTGAATATTTAAGATTTGTGATTCAAGTTAATTCAATAGTTTGATATCCAATTCTCACCGCAACAAATGTCAATCGCTCGAACACGAGAAATATATCTTGTACCCAAACAATTGAAAAGAGGAATGAAAGACTCCACACTCCCTGTTTCATCTTTAGTGAAATAGTGTTAATATATGATTAGGTATTTTAAGGAAATAATTGTTTGAACACGAGAAAGATATCTCGCATCCAAACAATTGAGGAGAAATTTCGAAGACTCAAAACCCATCCCTTTATTTTTAATAAAATTGTGTTTAGATAATGATTATGTATCGTGAATTGTTTAAGGAAAATACTCGATGTTGATCGAGGTTTGAATTTGTGTGAAGGCGATGCAAAAGGCAATCGACTTAAAAGAGTTAAGGAAGTAAACCACTTGACGTTTGATCAAGGGTTTACTTGGTTGATGGCGATGCAAAAGGAAATCGACTTACAAGTTGGGGGTAGGGCTTGATATATGAATCAAGAATGTTTTGGGTTTGGTTGATGGCGATCATAGAAACAATTGACTTACAGGGGTTTAGAAATGGCTTGATTAAATCAAGAATTAGTTTTAAAAATAATTTAGGTGTGAACAAAAAATAAGATGCATACACATTATTAACATCACACATCCATAAGAAATGAATCAAAACGTAGTTTGAAAAGAAAAGTGCACGAATTAAAAATCATTACGCAAGTACGTGAATCAAAGCCGCGCATGCGAAGACGTGCAAGGCTACCGCAAAGAATTAAATCCGATCTAAAGCCAACGACATTGGATCGTTGAAAATTAGCACAAATTGAAATATAAAATCGCTACAACGTTAGCGGTATAAAATCAAAGAAAATCACGAATTATAAATTAAAAACGCGAATCAGTAAGCGCAAAAAGTGGATTGTCACTATGCTAAACCATCAGACGCGTGCAAAATTGTAATACAAGGATAAACAAATATAACACATTGCACATAAACCGATAAAAACCACCACTAGCTTGCTACACTTAGCGTGATCATCGCAAGAGGGACCAAAAATTGTGTGGATCTAAATTTATCAAAAAGGAGAATGAAGCAAAAGGAATTTTAAAATGCTAAAAAAACAACGTTACTAACGCAAAAATGAGATCATCGCAGCCGGATCAAACCAAAATAAATGTCACGCATCGTGTACACCAATGTGAAAACAGCGTATCGACACAGTTTGATCCGAAAAAATCACAAAAAAATTCAATATTATCATACTACAAATATATGTATACATTTAACTTAACAACATAAACATATATATATATATATATATATATATATATATATATATATATATATATATATATATATATATATATATATATATATATATATATATAAACACTTAAAACAGAAAAAATCCATGTATAAAAAACTAAGCAAATCGCTAAACATACATATATCTTTGAGTTGCAGATGCATGTTCATGTATATATAAAACAAAACATCTTTAAAGTATATAATATCTTTTAGCTACTACAGGAACCGCAGGTTATATATACTGTATGAAGATATACTTGTATGCAAATGAAGAAAATAGATCCTCCGCTCTCCCTCCTTTCTGTTTTTCGGTCCTTTTTTCCCCCTCGTTTTTCTTTCTTGGCTTCTCCTTCTTATAGCCCCAAGATTATGCCACAAATGGAATTGGACAAAACCATTTACTGACATTATGAACTTTGTCCACCAAATTTTAATCCCCTTTCAATTTTGGTTGATCTTGTCATGAAGTTGTCTTGAAAAGTTTGATGATCTTGTCATGTGAATATTTTGGAAACTTTGATGATCTTGTCATGTGAATGTTTTGAAAAGTGTTGACAATCATAATATATAAATCTAATACTATAATAATAAAAAAGAAAAATTAAAAAAATAAAATTACAATTTATTTTGTGAAAAATAGAATTAAAGGTAAAAAGAAAAAATGTACTAAAAAAGGGAAAATTGTGATTCAAACCCATGACCTTATGCTTGAATATCCTTGAATTCTCATTTCACTACCAAATGGGCTATCTTTTTTATTTGAAATAAAATATGATTAAAACCCATATAATAGTAAAGTGCCCGGACAAAATTGGGGTATGACAGATGCCCCTATTTAATTAACTTGAACCAGAGGGTATGAATGACATCGATCTTCATACATTCGTGGTGGAAGATAATTAAATATTAAAAGACCCCGAGTTTGTTCTAAGAAAGAAAATGTGATGAGTTTTTAAAAGAAACCAGATCAAGGCCGACCCTCGAGTGGACACTAACAATGATAGAAGTTTAACGACATAAAAAAGATGACGGTAAACTTAAAACTGTAAAAACTGCTGACTGCAAAAAAATATCAGTAAGATCAACAAAGTTGGCTATCACCAAAAGGATGATAGTAAGCTCACAATGCCTTCCAAAATTGCCAACACCAAAAGGATGATGGTTAAATTAAACCTTAACGAGTGTCATCACCAAAAGGATGATGATTATGCATCAAGACCAAAGACAACATCACCAAAAGGACGATAGTAAGACCCACGACTCACAAATTGTTATTACCAAAAGGATAATAGCCATCACCAAAAGGATGATGAATAATTCAAAATGACAAAGATCGCTACCACTAAAAGGATGATAGTTATCACACTGAAACTTGCTATTACCAAAAGGATAACAATAAGATCAATACACAAAGCTTTTTATCACCAAAAGGATGATAGTTAACTCGACCGTCTTCAAAGATCACCAACATCAAAAGGATGAAGGTTAAATTAAAATGACAAAGAACACCATCACCAAAAGGATGATGGTTAGATCATAAATGAATCCTGCTAGCACCAAAAGGATGACAGTAAGGCCACAAATTTGCAAGGATCGCTGTTGACAAAAGAACAATGGTGAGATCATAACTGCAAAGATTGTCGACACCAAAAGGATGACAGTAAACTCATATAACTCGCTATCACTAAAAGGATGATAATTAGTACACACAAAGATCTCTGACATCAAAAGGATGACGGATCTATCACTAAAAGGATGATAGTGAACACATAACTCGCTATCACCAAAAGGATGATAGTAAATTCCCAACATTAAAGATCACTGACATTAAAAGGATGAAAGTAATAACACAATTCACTATCACCAAAAGGATGATAGTAAATTCCTAACCTTAAAGATCATCGACATCAAAAGGATGGCGGTTCTATCACCAAAAGGGTAATAGTAAACACACACCACTCGCTATTACCAAAAGGATAATAGTGAGTTCCCAATCTTTAAAATTACCGACACCAAAAGGATGAAGGCAACAACACAAGTTGCTATCACCAAAAGGATGGTAGTAACGACACAATTTTCTGTCACCAAAAGGATGATAATAACGAAAGAATTTGCTATCACCAAAAAGAAGATAGTGAATTCCCAACTTTAATGATTACCGATATCAAATGGATAAAGGTAATATCATAATTTACTATCACCAAAAGGATGATAATGAATTCCAACACCAAAAGGATGAAGGTAAGAAGATTAAACAACCAAACTGGCTATCACCAAAAGGATGATAGTAGACACATGACTCAAATGATCACCATCACCAAAAGGATAAAGGTAAAACAAAAACAGCAAAGCTTTCTATCACCACAAGGATGATAGTAGGCACATAATTTTCATGACCACCCTCACCAAAAGAATGAAAGTAAGGTAGACAAAGTTTGGTATCACCAAAAGGATGATAACAAACTGTTGTACCCTAAATTTTTACCCTTAGATGTCATCCAGCTTTTGTGCATCTTAGGAGCATCTCTGCATTGTCTGAGCTAACCCATATCTTGTAGTTTGTTTCTTTGTGTTCAAATTAGGTTTACATATCACCATGAAGCTCCACAAGTTGTCTTGAAGCTGGTCAAGTCAACAAAAGACCTCTAGTGCAAGAACTTTGGAATTAGGGTTTTGCTCTGAAGAAATCACTGAGTATTTGGCTCTATCAAGTCAAGATTTGTATGGTTCACTTACCACTTAAGGTCCTCTACATCCAAGAGACATCATTCAACAAGAATCCAAGATCAATTGGTCCTCAACAAGAGAAGTTTGAGCCTCAGCCCCTATATACTTCTAAATTAGGGTTTCTGTGACACTTATCAGTCAATGGCTTTGATCTTCATCAAGATGGACTCCCAAACCCTAATTCTTGATCCTATTGGTTTATCAACATCCTCAAGAGTCTCCTAAGACCTTTAGATGAGAAGGAAGAAGCAAGATTACAAGATTTGACCTCAGTGCACTCACAGTCAAAATTAGGGTTTGACTGAAACCCTAATCTTTTGGAATTTTGGTTCAAATAAAGTGTTAATGGTTTTAATCATCCTATAATGTCTCATGAGGTATACAAAGCATCCATATCAAGTTTCATGAGGTTTCTTGCAAGAGAAGTAGGGTTTTGACCAAGGAAGGTGTCATTTGTGAGATTTTTCCCCTAATAGCATATTTTGAAATGGACATAACTCCTAAACCACACACCCAATTGGAGTGACTCAAAGCTCATTGGAAAGCTCTTTCCAAGATCTTCAATTTGTTCCAAATGGCCTTTTGTCTAAAAATGCTTGGTTTTTGAGTTATGAAGCTTGCAAGATTTTTTGGCCAAACACTTAGAAAATTTTCATGACTTTTCACCACACTTTTCCCCAACTTTAACCCCATTTTTCACCCATTTCCATTTGGATTCAAGACTTGAGTCCCAAATGAAAGTTGTAGAGAATGATGAGAGCTTTCCAACCATATGTGGAACATCTCAATGGGATAAGCCATTCTCAAGTTATGAACTTCCAAAGATAGGCACTTTAAGTTGTCAAACTTCTATAACTTAGAATTTTTCTAAGTTCTTTTTGGCAGTTTTGGGGACACGATTTGCAAGGGATTTTTCTACCAATTCAAGGCATCATTTCAACTACTTTCCAACACCAACATTGTAGTATGATGTATGAACTTTCATTAGAACCAAAGGGCATGAAATGTGGATCACACAATTGAGAGATATCATGCATGGAATATGGCTACTCGAACTGATTTTGCACCAAGAACACATCAATTTTGAATTTGAATTTTATCCTCTCTCTCCAAGTACACATTCTGCAGATCTAGCACATCTTTTCCAACTTCACTTTACCACTAAGCACGCTGCCATATGCCTTTCTTTTGTACTATCATGTTAATATTTGCAAGCAAACCAAACCACCCTTCGTGCATATCCTTAAACCACAAGTATACAATCCAACGCATGCTACTTTTCTGACCTAGTTACATCAAAGGAGGTATATCACTTGGCTCCATAATGTTATGTTCAGAACAGCCATATTCCAAAATCCTTCCACGATTTTTCTCTTCAAGACAAACCCTTGGTACATTGGTTATTCACTCCCATGGACCAGCCAAGCTCCCTATAAAAAGGACTCTCCTCTCACTCATTTCTCACCAACAAACAACACTAAAACCACTATGAAAACTTGTTTCTTTGGAGGAGCACGCGAGCTAGCTGGGGAAGGAAAAAAGATCTTGCAACTTGTTTGGAAATTAGGTAAGTTTCTCAAACTTCCATTTATTATGGTTATCATGCTTATTCATATGTTAGGCTGAACATGTTTTAGTTAATATTTACTATGCTGTTTTAATGTTGTGTTGTGTTTGTATGGCATGAATGTTATTGTGAATCTCGGGTTGAGTTTGTGTTGGAAGCTTCATATTTATCCATGGCTGCCCTAATGGTTTAGACATTACTGTCATATGTGAGTCTTGTATGGGAAGCATGCTGGCTTGTTTGGTTATTTATGAGTTTTGTATGGTTTGAGATGTTATACATGTTCACATGTTATTTCTACATTACTTTGGAATGATACCATGAACACCAAATATGTTTTACAATGTATGATGTGTGAAAGTATATTGCTAGGGTTTGTTTTTATAGTTGAAGTTTAGAAATGGGGTGTTTGTCCATTACATGTGTGAATAACTTGAAAGCATGCCAATCTGTTTGATAATACCTCCAAACTGTTTAAACTTTATACATTGATGGAGTGTTCATTTTGGGTGTGTAGTTTGTTCATAGTGCATACTATTATTAAGGTTGTTAAGGTTCATGTTAATGTTGAATGGAACAGAGGTTTGTTTCACTAAGATGTCACTTTGAATGTTAGCTTCTCGTGGTTTTTTTTCTTGCTCACAATATCATGCTCACTTACACAAGTTCAGTTACGTCGATAAAATTTTTGGCATTAGTTTATATGTTATTTCTTAAAGCTGCTGGTGAATTATGATTGAAGTTTGATTGATGAAGAATGCTTGTATTGTTGTATGATGCTAGAATGTATTGATGAAAGTTTATTCTTATACTGCTATGTCTATATATGTGTCTTTTATACATCTGCCATGTACTGAGATTGTGTTGAACTAATGGTTTAAACGTGTGCTGGCTGATTGATGATATCCCAATGTTTGAGTTTTAACTGTTGAAGTTTTGGTTCATGTCATTGTGTGGAGGGAGTCTTGCATGTTACATGTTGGTTGCTGTCAAGTTTTAAAATAGGTTAGTTTGTATTTGAAACAAGAAACTGGTTTTCTTCACTTCTCTTAAAGTGAGTTTCAATTTTGAACCTGTGTTTGCTTGGCTTTTGCTCACGTCTTGGGTGATTAGTTTTGTTAGCTAGTGTTTTAATCATGTTCTATGTTTAGAGCCCTTCAAATTGGTATTTTATTTCCCGATGTTTGGTTGTAATTTGAATGATTTATGTTGGATTGAAGGTGAGCATTTATTTTGATGTTCTAGGTTTGAAACACGATAACAACTTTGTTTCTGCATGTGTTCATCTCCCTTGCTTGCGTGTGATTGGTTGGCTTTGGGTTTTGTCCGTTAGCAATCTAAAAACACATGACCAATTGATATTGATACCATTTTACTACTACATGTTCAGTGTGTGCGCGTGTTTTCCATTTCAATATTTTTTTCATATGTATTTATGGAAGTGAGTATTAACCGGATGAAACAGCCGTCCCAACGGTATTACCTTTGCCTTGCCTTTACCATTCGCTTGCCAAACCTGGGTTCGATCCTTGGATCAACCCTTTTGCTTTTTTTTTTTCCTTTTCGCCTGGTTCTCTTTTTTTCCTCACCTGGGCCTTGCGCCCCAATTGCTACTGCCACCCCCAGTTCTGGCCCAATTCCATCCTTCTTGTTTTTTTAACTAGCCTAAATCACTCATACACCCCCCTGCGTTTATTTCAACTTTTTTTTTTAATTTCAAAATCCTTTCTTTTTTAAAAACCTATTTTATTTTATTTTGCCTAAATATTTTATATATTTAAACTCCAAAAATATTTATTTAATTTCAGTTGGTTCCTTAATTATTTATTTTATCATTAATTAATATGTGTTGTATTTCTAATTGTTAATTGCTTTGCTTTTTAATTGTTAATTGTTGTGTTAGCTTTTAAATTTTAAATTGTCAATTTGCATCTTAATTGGTAATTGTTAATCAATTTGTATTTTAAATTTCAATCATCAATATGCATGTTAAATTTTAAATTGTTGATTGTTGTAATTATTAAATTATATTTTAATTGTTAATTGTTTTGTTAACCTTTAATTTTAATTATCAATTGTATCTTAAATTGTATTGCTAATTTTAATGGCGTTGTTAATTATTAACATTTATTTATGAACATCATTGATCTTATGAGTGTTATTTCACTATTGGTTTGTTCAAGTGTTGAATTAATTCATCCATGCTTGATTTATCATATACTTGACTTTAATGTGAATTGTATCTTTAATTAATATCATTCTCTTTATCTTTGTGAGTATTCTATATGTTTGTCTTCCTTAAGATTGAAACATATTGATATGTCCTTATAATGATCATGTTCATCTTATCCATACTTTATCATGAAACATATTGCCATCCTCATGCTTATGTTGCTTTCATTATATTATCTTATATCAATGTTTTATCTTCTATGCCTTATATTATTCTTATCAACTGTTTTACCCCCCATTCCAAAGGAAGGTGATTAATATTGATTCCTAAAGTCATGACCCCCCACCTTAACCTAAGTAACCTCTTAGGAGAAACTTTATTTCTTGGCCTCATCAGAGCCATAAAATTATAACTAGCCTTAGGAGAGAGTTCTTAAACTCTTAGTGATATTCATCCTAATGAATTTATCACTTCCCCTACTGACTAAAATTTCAACATAGGTCCATTACAACTAGATTTAGAGAGTTCTTAAACTCTACAATGAGCTTGTACTCATTTCCCCTCTGAATATTGACCATAGTCAATCATTCAGTAGAAGTAGAACTACGCATACTCTGATTCTATTCCCGAGGATACGTAGGCGCAAGGTGCGATGCCTTGTTGAGTATACTTAGATACTAACCCCTAGGGTTTCAACCTTTAGCAAACATAAGATAACATTAAAACAGGAGGTTCCTGTAGAGTACTATGGATACTTAGGGTGCTAACACCTTCCCTTTTTATAACCAACCCCCGAACCTTAGATCTCCCCCTTTAGGTTTTTCTAACGATCTTGAACCTTTCCTTTGGATAAATCAAAGTCGATTGTAAAAGAAATATGATGCAAGTTAATTAATAGCTTGTTATCCAATTTTCACCGCAACAGAAATGGCGACTTCACTGGGGAGGTTAGACCTATTGCTGGTCCTTTCTTAAGAGGGTTAAGCCTATCTTGCTTTTATGTTATTCATGTTTGCTTATTTACTTGTATATGCTTATGTATGTCATATTTGCTTATATATCTGTATATTTTGTTCTTGCTTGATCTTTTGGGTTGACATGATATCTATGAGTGAGATAAGTCCTAACCCGGACTTAAGTGCACAAATATGATAGGATCGTGGTGTAATCAATAGTCGGTTGTTGGCAGTAGTACCAACAACTTATGGCATATGATGACCACACTCAGATGAGGCCCTTTGGGATTGTTGATGTCTCATGTGAGAAGTCACATTGATATTACTTTTTCAATTGAGAGCCAGGGATTCTGAGGACCGTAGTTACTTTTACCCCACTTGGCCTTTTAGGACGTAGTGCGGTGACTATGAGGGAGCCAGTCCCGAGTAGTTGTCACGCGATACTACACTCAGACGAGTTTATCTTGAGAATATTATTAACTCGTGTAAGTAGTTACATGGGCCGATAATATCCGAAAGACTTACGTAGACTCTGGGAACTTTTTAGAACCTTGTTCCGCAGATGACGAACCTGTAGTCCACACCTTGTTGGGATGGGTAGACCTTGACTCCATTCAAGAGACCTCAAACCTAGGGCTTGTATGCTGTGTGTTTATATTTGTGTTTGCCCGTGTTTGCGCATTGTATACATCTCATTTCATCCTTCTTTTTGGTTTTAAGGAACTCAGTCGTATTTTCCTTTGAAAACATAGGTATCATGGATATTGAGAAGAGAAACACTAAGAAGTTCAATTTCAAAAAGCCCAAATTGGCAAAGCTGAAGAAGTTAGCAACCTTGGTAACTGGGCATGAAAGTTTCCGGAAAAGATATGGAAGATTGTTTGGCCTTCTTGGAACTAAAATGGAGGAAGAAATCCTTGACACCTTGGTCCAATTTTATGATCCTCTCTATCATTGTTTCACTTTCCCGGATTACCAACTGGTTCCAACTTTAGAAGAGCACTCTCATTGGATTGGCTTACCTGTGAAGAAACAGAGACCTTTCAGCGGTCAGGAGAAGATTCCGACTCCAAAGGAGATTGGCGAGTGTATTCATTTGGACGCATCAGAGGTCAAACCCCACATCACCACCAAGGATGGCATCAAGGGACTGCCATCCAAGTTCTTGTATGAAAAAGCTTGTCAATTTTTCAACGCAAACAGTATTGCTGCCTTTGAAGCAACCTTTGCTTTATTGGTCTATGGTCTGTTCTTGTTTGCTAATGTAGAGGATTTTGTCGACATTAATGCTATCAGGATCTTCATTAGTAGAAACCTTGTGCCTACATTATTGGGTGACACCCTCAATTCTATCCACCACAGGACTCTTCGAGGAAAAGGAACTATTTTGTGTTATGCGCCTTTACTTTACCAGTGGTACATCACACATCTGCCTCGAACATCAGAATTCCGAGAAAATCCTGACAAACTTCGTTTGTCTCGAAGAATCATCTCTCTTACCCACAATGACATCTTTTGGTATGACCCAGTTTATGACAGGAATATATACTTTGACAGTTGTGGACCATTTCCTAATATACCGCTTCTTGGTATTCATGGTGGGATTAGCTACAGTCCTGTTCTTGCCAGACGCCAATTCAGATTTGCGATGAAGGAAAAACCTAAGAGTATCCATGTGTCCGGTTTCTTTTATCTTAACGAAGAAGCCACTGATGAGACCAAAAGTGGAGTTTGGCGTGCTTGGGATAAATTCCACGAAAGTACTAAAGATGAGTTGGGGAAGAGAAACTGTGTGTCTTTGGAACCATACCTTCAGTGGGTTCGATCTAGAGCCCATGACCTCAAGATGCCCTATATTCCCATAATACTTCAACAGCCAACTGTTGTATCCCCATCTGCTATTCCTATTGAGCGCATGGAAGAATATCAAGAGAATCTAGCCAGGATGAAGCTTGAGAGAGACACATGGGAGTGGAAATATCATACCGTCTGCATTGAGCAAGAATAGATGAAAGAGGAGATGAAAGAGAAGATGAAGGAGAAAGATGATTTGATCGAGTGGCTGGAAAAACGCGTGATAGATGAACCTCTGGCACATGAGATTTCATTTTTCTCCAGCATGAAGCCTACTTCTAGCACCCATGAGTATGCTAGCATTCCTCTAACATCTGGCGCTTGGAAGGGGATTGTTGACAAGTTAACTTTCGAGAATCAAGAGTTGAAGAGGCAGAAAAGAAGACGTGAAGCAGGACACTCTTAGACAGGGTTTCTTTTTCCTCTAGGCCTAGTTGTTGTTCTCTTCCTTTTTGTATTTTGGGTCTTTTTGATGTACTTTCTAAGCTGTAAAACTCTTCTCAATATTCAATGAAATGAGGCTTGTTTTTGAAATTTGTCTTGCTTGAGTTCCTTAAAACCAATTGCATTCGCATTTTTCATTTTCGCTAAACTATCAAGATACTAACTTTATTTTGCAGATTTTGTAGAAATGGCTGCTGCAGGGAAAAGAGTTTGGCCTTACTTCTTTGAATTACCAGAGGTGGATCGTCTGTTATGGTTAGGAGAAATGATCGAAGACCAGTCAGCCTTCGCTGATAGATATGGGTGTGTCATACCACTGATGAAGACACCAATAACTGTGGGGCCTCTTGAAGTCTTGGTCCAGCTGTATCATCCGGCATACCGCTATTTCTTGTTCCCTGAATTCTAGTTAGTGCCAACCTTGGAAGAGTTCTCGGCCATGATAGGAATTCCAATCAGAGAAGCTCCCATCTTTTCTGGAATCGAAGAAGTGCCATCTGCCAGAGACATCGCCAGAGTAACTAGAATCAGACTATCTGATATCCAAGCCAACCTGACTAACAAGGGAGGAAAGCGTGGGTTGCCAGCCCAGTTCTTGATGGAAAAAGCTCTGTACTTCAAAAATAGGGGAAGTGAAGCTTTGTTTGAATCAACTCTAACACTGATGATATATGGTTTGTTTTTGTTCCCAAATGCCAAGGATTTTGTGGACACCCAGGCCATTCAGCTTTTTGCAGTCAACAATCCAGTCCCGACACTGCTGGCTGATGTTTACCATTCCATACAGACCAGATATACAAGAGGTTGTGGGCCAATTACTTGCTGCGTAACCCTCTTTTACAAATGGTTTGTTTCTTATCTGCCGAAGACTCCAACTTTCTGGGAAGTTGAGGACTGTAAGATTTGGTCTAGGAAACTGATGAAACTGAAACATACCGACATTGAATGGTATGATTCAACCGACAAGGGAATCACCATAATCCACAGCTGTGGGGATTGCCCCAACGTACCTCTCATGGGAAGAAACAGTTGTATCAATTACAACCCTGTCCTCGCGCGCCGTCAACTGGGTCATCTGAAGGAAGGAATTCCAGATGACGAGGACATGCAGATGATGTTCTATGATGAAAAGGGAGGTTTTGAGATGAAGATGCGTTTGAGTCGCGCTTGGCGCCAGATTAACAGACAATTATGGAAAGCTGAATGCCCGGTCACAGAGGCTCATTTGCAATGGTCTCGTGACATAGCTCGTGTAATGATGAAGCCACGTCCTCATCATGAATCCCCTACCAAGACAAAGCAGAAGATGATGGAGGAGTTAGGAGAATTGGTTCTCACAAAGGAGGAAACAAAGGAGCGCATCATCAAAATAATGAGAGTAATCAATGGAGAAGAGGGATCGTCAACCGGCGGATTCAATTTCTAGTGTTATTGTTGACATTTATGTTACCGTTGTACCTTTCCATTTTGATGTATTTCTACTTATGTATCTTGGAGTATGAGAATACCCTGTTCCGGATGTAATGTTCGCCAAACTCTTGAATGAAGAAGTTTGTTTTTATCAAGAATCTATTATCTATATTATTTGCAAAATTTCTTTGGTTTCTTGATAGTTTAGCTTGCATTTGCATGTGCATCCTCATTTGCATCTTTGCATGTGCATGTGCATTCTTCGGTGTTTCATCGTCGTTTTGTCTTCTCCAGAACCGTCACCCTGAATTCTCTACATCGTTACAACATCCAGGTACAAGCTTGAAGAAGAAGAATGTCTGAGAATTGTGAGAATTTGGATCAAGTTAACGACGAACTCAACAAATTGAGAGTAGGAATGGGGCAGATCATGGAGGTTTTGCATGTTATACGAGCAAAGATGGATACACAGGCTACTGTAGTCTCAGAGGTCGTCGCTACAACTGTAGAGCCGCCAGTTATACCTATTGTGGACCCTACTCTAGGGATGCCATTTGAGTTTATACGTGCCACCGCTCCTCAGTCCACGCAACAAGCCGTGCCGTTTTTTTGGTGAGAATCAACAAGCTATTCCAACTTATGCTCAACCCGTAGTGCAGACTCAGTTCCAATCTATTTTTCAGAACCCGCATCATCTTGATTATGACAATATGTCTGTAGTAGAAGATGACAGTAATGAGAAATTAAGAGCCAATATGGAGATTATGCAGAGAAAGCTAAAGGCCATGGAGGGAGACAATGTCTTCAGTTCAGACCTTAAGGATATGTGTCTGGTCACTAATCTAGTGATTCCACCAAAATTCAAACTGCCAAGCTTCGAATTGTACTCTGGTGCTACGTGTCCTAAGGCACACTTGGTCATGTATCTCCGAAGAATGGCGGCATATATGGATAACGATAAGTTAATGATCCATTGTTTCCAAGACAGCCTGAAGGGCGCTGCCGCAAAGTGGTACTTAAGCTTAGACCAATCTCAGATTAAATGTTTCCAAGATGTTATGGATGTCTTCATAAAGCACTATAAGTATAACTTGGATTTAGCTCCTGATCGTAGACAGCTGTTGACCATGACTCAGAAGAACACTGAGTCGTTCAAAGAATATGCTCAAAGGTGGAGAGAGACTGCATCACAGGTTGAACCACCATTAACTGAGAAGGAATTAGCTGATTGGTTTGTAGACACTGTAAAGCCTGAATTCTATGAGAAAATGATTAGTAATATTGGTGCCAATTTTTCTGATATCATTGCAATTGGCATGAAAGTAGAGGCAGGTCTGAAAAATGGAAAGGTAGCCAGTTCACCTAACAGTGCCACTAGCGCCGGTGTCAAGAAGTCTCCGGGTAATTTTCATAAGAAGAAGGAAGGTGAGACTAACGCTGTCATGACAGGGAAGAAGCAGAGTCCTAGTTGGAAACGATCTCTATTCCAACCACAAACAGGTCCCAGTTTTCCTCAAAAGCCAGTTTACCCCATGCAGTTCGCACAACAACCATACGTGGCTTCTGTTATGCCCACCTTTAATCATCCGGTAAACCAACAAGTTCCTGTTTCCCAGCCACAAAATCAGCAGCAGTGGCCGAGGAATCAACATCAGAATTACCAGCAGCAACGGCGGCCAGCGCCACAGCAAAATACCCCTCAGAGAAGACAGGCGGTAACACCAAATTTTCCACCCATACCAATGACATATACAACATTGTATCCTTCTCTGGTAGAACAAGGGTTAGTTGTTACTAGGCCGTTGGGGCCACCATCTAAAAAGGCTATGCAGTTTTACAACCCCAATGCAACCTGTGCTTTCCATCAAGGAGGGGTGGGTCATGATCTAGAAGGATGTTTGGCATTAAAGAATCTAGTGAAGAGTCTGATGGAGAAAAACATTCTGTCTTTCGCTAACAGCCAGCCAAATGTGAAGAGCAACCCCTTGCCAACACATGGGTTGGCTAATGCTATCGAAGACGAGAATGATGAAGTGTTGGTCTCAGATGCAGCAAAGATTAAGACTCCCCTAAGAACATTTCATGCCAGGCTGTTCTGCGCCGGTTTGGTTAAAGTTTGCCATGAAGGTTGTGAAGAGTGTGATGGTAGTAGTGAAGGGTGTCAGTTGGTTCAAGATGATATTCAGCAATTGATTAATGAAGGTTTCTTATAGGTTTTCAGAAGAGAAAGCAAAGTAGCAGTGATTGAGCCAGTGTTCAATTTGCCGAAGCAAGTGCCAGTGTTTGACGAAGAAGAGTACATAACAATAGTTCCTGTGTTCAACAGTCCAGGGGCAAGTATTGTGAGTCCCGTGTTTAAACAATCAGTTCCAAGATTCAACAGGCCTGAAGCTATTTCTCCTGTTAATCATGCCAGGCGAAATAACTTCCCAAAACCAGTCCCATTCAGGTTCAGAGGAACCAAAGCAGTGCCGTGGATCTATGAAGACATTACAGGTGATATGAAGAAGGATGAAATGGTCCCAAGGAAAGAGGTGGGGGTCGTTATAGAAGAACCAGTCCCAATGAAAGAGGCGGGGGCTGATGAGAAGAATGTGTCCAGTATAGTAGGAACAGGGAGAATGATGAGGAGTGGAAGGATTTGTACTCCTGTGAACAAAGAAGCGTCCAGTAAAGAAGGTGTTAGTCATGTACCTACCAATGATAAAGGTAAAGAGGTGGTCTCCAAAGAGGATGACGTAGAATTTCTCAGGATAATAAAAAGAAGTGACTACAGGGTCGTGGATCAGCTCCACCAGACTCCGTCAAAAATTTCCATTTTATCTCTGTTGATTAATTCACCAGCTCACTGATCAGCACTGCAGAAAGTATTGGCTCAGGCTCATGTAGCTCAGGATATCACCACCGGGCAGTTTGATCATATTGTTGCTAACATTACCGCATGCAATACACTCAGTTTTAGTGATGAAGAGTTGACCCAAGCAGGACGGAAGCACAATCTTGCTCTGCACATATCAATGACATGTCAGGAGGACACGTTGGCTAGGGTCCTCGTAGATACAGGATCTTCCCTGAATGTTTTACCGAAGAGGACTCTCGATAAATTGGCATACAAAGGAGGGATTATGAGACCCACATCGTTAATTGTCAAAGCTTTTGATGGTTCACAGAGATCTGTGATGGGGGAAATTAAACTACCAGTTTTGATTGGACCTCAGGAATTCAATGTTATGTTTCAAGTTTTGGACATTAACCCTGCCTATAGCTGTTTGCTCGGAAGACCCTGGATCCACGAAGTCGGTGCTGTAACCTCTACCTTACATCAGAAGATGAAATTTGTGGTCGATGAGAAGTTAGTTATCATACATGGTGAAGAGGACTTAATGGTCAGTAACCTGTCCTCGTTTCATTACATTGAGGCTGATGAGGATGCGTTAGAGACTTCTTTCCAAGCCCTGGAAATAGCTAATGCAGTTATGATCGACAAAGAGAAGCCAGTGGTACCAGAGTATCCATCCTTTGCTTCGTATAAGAGTATCCAGTCTGCCCTTCAAGAAGGCGTGCCTGCAGGTTGGGGCGAAGTTATTGAGATTGAGAAGAGGGACCGACACCAAGGGTTGGGTTACAGACCAACTCCGGAAGATGAGGCTGCTTCAAGTACAAGAAGAAGAAGGATGAAGATAAAGACTATATAGGAAACATTTATCAGAGGTGGACATCAGGTCCACGTAATCATTGGAAGTCCTGAAGAAGAGAAAGACATTGATCATTTGGTTTTTCGCCAGGAGGGCGCTTTAAGCAATTGGGAGTCTGTAGAGATCCCAACTGTGTACCCAGAACCAGAGTAACTTGTTTTGATTTGTTGTTTTCATTTCCCTAGTCTTGCCCAAAGCTAGTGGATTATTTTGTACGGGCCTCCGTTTTCAATATTAATCAATGAAATGACATTTTGCTAAATTCTTGTTATCTTTACTTTATTGCATTCCGTTTCTAAAAATGGCAATCTTTTCAAAACAAAAACTTCTTCATCTCGCATGTTCGTGAATTGTTGTGCATTTTAATAATATAAGTCATTCTATTATGCAGAATGAATCATAAACCTATTGTATTCAATGACCTTGCTCTTACCATTGACTTCGACTCCCCTGTCTATCAAGCCGAGGAGGAAGAAGATTATGAAGTGCCCAAAGATCTAGCAGATATGTGTGATTACTAGTATACAGATCTCCAGCCACATGAAGAGCAGGTGGATGTCATCAATCTTGGTACTAAGAAAGAGAAGAAAGAAGTTAAGATTGGGGCAACCCTGAAGCCAGAAATTAGACGGCGGTTGATTTCACTCCTTGAAGAGTATGTGGACGTGTTTGCTTGGTCCTACCAAGATATGCCTGGTTTAGATACAGATATTGTGGTTCACAAGTTACCGCTCAAGCCTGAGTGCCCGCCAGTAAAACAAAAGCTTCGCAGAAGTCATCCTGACATGGCCCTCAAAATCCGAGACGAAGTTAAGAGACAATTGGATGTTGGATTTTTATTGTTCCAGTTATGAAGAAGAATGGAAAGGTGCGAATGTGCGTGGATTATAGGGATCTTAACAAAGCTAGTCCCAAGGATGATTTTCCTCTACCGCATATCGACATATTGGTAGACAACACGGCTCGTTTCGCAATGTCCTCATTTATGGATGGATTTTCAGGCTATAATCAGATTAGAATGGATCCAGCTGATATGGACAAGAATACTTTCATTACCCCGTGGGGTACTTATTGTTACAAGGTTATGCCTTTTGGATTGAAGAATGCTGGGGAAACTTACCAGAGAGCTATGGTAACCCTGTTCCATGATATGATCCACAAAGAGATTGAAGTGTATGTGGACGACATGATAGCCAAATCACAGAGTGAGGAGGATCACGTAGACCACTTGTTAAAATTATTTAAGAGACTGCGAAAGTATCAGTTGAGGTTAAACCCTGCAAAGTGTACCTTTGGAGTCAGATCTGGGAAGTTATTGGGTTTCATTGTTAGCCAGAAAGGCATTGAAGTGGATCCAGATAAAGTACGAGCTATTCAAGAAATGCCAGCTCCACAAACCGAGTCCCAAGTCAGAGGATTTTTAGGCCGTTTGAATTACATCTCCAGGTTCATCTCCAACATGACTCCAATATGTGCTCCAATTTTCAAGTTACTCCGTAAGAATCAACCAGTAGAATGGAATACTGAATGTCAACAGGCTTTTGAGAAACTCAAAAGTTATCTCCAAGAACCTCTTATTCTGATTCCTCCAGTTCCTGGAAGACCGCTCTTTATGTATTTGACTGTTTTGGAAGAATCTATGGGCTGTGTTTTGGGACAGCATGACGAGACTGGCCGGAAAGAACATGCAATTTATTATCTGAGTAAGAAGTTTGCAGACAGTGAAAGTCGTTACTCACTACTTGAAAAGACTTGTTACGCCTTGGCTTGGGCCGCCAAACGCCTAAGACAGTACCTGATTTGCCATACTACCTTGTTGATTTCCAAGATGGATCCGATAAAGTACATTTTTGAGAAACCTGCTCAAACGGGTAGACTTGCCCGTTGGCACATGTTATTATCTGAATATGACATTCAGTATGTCACTCAGAAGGCTATTAAAGGAAGTGTTCTTTCATAATATCTTGCCGATCAATCGGTCAAAGACTATGAACCACTCAAATTTGATTTCCCTGACGAGGATATTATGGCAGTGAAAGATTGTGAAGAGTCAAGTTCTGAAGAAGATCCCAGGGCTGAGTATAGATGGAAGATAATGTTCGACGGTTCGTCCAATTACAAGGGGCATAGAGTAGGTGTTGTCATAATTAATCCTGAAGGTGGCTACACCCCTTTTACAACTAGATTGGATTTTGGATGTACAAATAATATTGCTGAGTATGAAGCATGCATTTTGGGTCTGGAAGCTGCAATTGATCTTGGAATCTGTTTTCTTGAAGTTATGGGTGACTCTGCTTTGGTCATTTATCAAATCAGAGGCGAGTGGGAAACAAAAGATGAGAAGCTTATCCCTTATCAGGCATATGCTTTGGAGTTGATTAAGTGTTTTGATGAGATAACTTTTCATCATGTGCCACGTACTGAGAATCATGTGGCTGATGCTCTAGCAACACTGGCTTCGATGTGGCAAGTTAGATTTATCAACGAAGATCCAATAATCAGTATTGGAAGGAGAACTGAGCCTGCCTACTGCCAGGACATTGAAGAAGAGTCAGATGGCAAACCTTGGTTTCATGACATTTTGAACTTCCTAAAGAATCAAGAATATCCGGCCAACGCCTCCGCTCTTGATAAGAAGACTCTGCGAAGATTGTCAGCCAAATTCTTTATCAACAATGGTGTACTATACAAAAGGAATCATGATATGGTTTTGTTAAGATGTGTCGATAAAAGAGAAGCAGACTTACTGATCCATGATATCCATGAAGGGGCTTTTGGCACTCACGCCAATGGGCATGCTATGGTTAAGAAGATCTTAAGGGCTGGATACTATTGGTTGACTATGGAGACTGATTGCATCCAGTACGCTAGGAAATGCCACAAATGTCAGATTTATGCGGACAAAATGCATGTTCCTCCTACTCTATTGAATGTGCTATCATCGCCCTGGCCGTTCTCTATGTGGGGCATCAATATGATTGGGGCAATTGAGCCTAAAGCGTCTAATGGGCATCGCTTCATTTTGGTGGCTATAAATTACTTTACCAAGTGGGTGGAAGCCGCCTCTTATGCGAACGTGACTAAGCAAGTGGTTGCTCGCTTCATTAAGAACAATATCATTTATCGTTATGGGATTCCGAGCATAATCATAACTGAAAACGGAACTATTTGAATAACAAAACCATGAAGGAATTGTGCGATAACTTTAAGATTGAGCACCATAACTCTTCACCGTATCGTCCGAAGATGAACGGAGCGGTCGAAGCTGCAAACAAGAATATCAAGAAAATTCTTCAAAAAAATGGTCAAAATGTACAAGGATTGGCATGAGATGTTGCCATATGCACTACATGGATATAGAACGTCAGTCAGAACATCAACAGGGGTAACCCCTTTTTCGTTGGTATATGGAATGGATGTTGTCCTCCATATAGAAGTTGAGATACATTCTCTGAGGATACTGATGGAAACGAAGCTTGTGGAAGCTGAATGGGTTCAAGAAAGATACGATCAGCTGAATCTAATTGACGAGAAGTGCCTGACAGCCATGTGTCATGGTCAGTTGTACCAGAAGAAGATGAAGAGAGCATTTGATAAAAAGGTCCGCGCTCGGGAATTTCGAGTAAGCGAATTGGTACTTAAGAAGATTTTGCCGTCGCAAAGAGACGCCCGTGGGAAGTGGGCACCCAATTATGAAGGTCCATTCGTAGTCAAGACAGTGTTTTTAGGAGGGTCATTGTTTCTTACAACTATAGACGGTGAACAACTTGCGCATCCTGTGAATGCTGATTCGGTGCGGAAGTATTATGCTTGAGATGAGGACACCTCACCGGTATCCAGGAATCCCCAGAGAAGCTCAAGTCTTGCTACAACAGGAATCCTTGGTCATTAGGGTTTTTGGTCATTTGAATACAATGTAACCTTTGCTAAATTGCCGTTTTGTTGCATTTGTAATATTTCATGGGACTCTACTATTTGGCAAGTCACCATTTTTCAATGAATACCAGCTATTGAACCATCTTCTTGTTTAATACGCTATCATCTTTATTTTGCAAAACTTTGTCATTTTCACCTGATTTTTGAAAACGAAAATGTTGCAATTTCTAAGAAAACTCAAAGATAAACTAAGTTTTACTCTAGTATCAAGACGTTTTGGAATCAAATTTGTGCAAGAAGAGGTAGCAGTACTATTTTTTTTGGCATGGAGTTGCCATCTCCAATGAAGAAGATTGTCCTGGTTATCCTTGATGTTTGGGTTTCAGGGTGTTGGCTTGTGTTATCCTTTCTTCTTTCCTGTTTTGCATCGTTCGCGTTGTTTCTAGCATATAGCTAAGCATATGCATCATACCCTAGCATCTTTGCATCTTTGCGCTCTGTTTTGCTTGTGGTCTTTTGTTGTGCCTGTCTCTATTTCCCCAGTGAAGTAAAGACATTATCGGTTTGCTTTGTGTCGTGCTTGTTCGGTCCTAAACTTTGCGCGCTAGATTTGAATCTTTAAAACCTTTTGATGTTCCCCAAGAAGTTTAACTTTAAAGATTTTGTAAAACTGTTCTTGTTTGAATCGTGTCAAACTTGAACTTGGACTTTGTTTGAATAGCGTCAAGCATCGTCTTATGTGTTCTTGTTTGAATAGTGTCAAACTTGAACTTGGACCTTGTTTGAATCGCGTCAAGCATTGTCTTGTGTGTTCTCGTTTGAATCGTGTCAAACTTGAACTTGGACCTTGTTTGAATCGTGTCAAGCATTGTCTTGTGTGTTCTCATTTAAATCGTGTCAAACTTGAACTTGGACCTTGTTTGAATCGCGTCAAGCATTGTCTTGTGTGTTCTCGTTTGAATCATGTCAAACTTGAACTTGGACTATGTTTGAATCGTGTCAAGCATTGTCTTGTGTGTTCTCATTTGAATCGTGTCAAACTTGAATTTGTTCTTGTTTGAATCGTGTCAAACTTGAACTTGGACCTTGCTTGAATCGTGTCAAGCATTGTCTTCTTAAACTTGTTCTTGTTTGAATCGTGTCAAACCGGAACAGAGTCTTTGTTCGAATCGTGTCGGACACTGACTCTTGTTTTAAAACCGTTCTTGTTCGAATCATGTCGAACTTGAACTGGGACTTTGTTTGAATCGTGTCAAGCACTATCTTTTGTTTTAAAACTGTTCTTATTCGAATCGTGTCGGACATTGAACCCTTATCATGTTTTTTTTTTGAAACTTGCTTTAAGCTAAACTTCTCGGAACAAATTTCTTCAACCTTATAAGGCTCCTATCTGGTGCGCAGAGTTTATCTCTGTCTTTCTGGCTTTTCTTGAAGATCCCATCTTGAACTCTTCGGTATAGGAATCCCCAGGAAGTCTTTGCTTGGTTGTCTGTCTTTTTAGGCTGATCCCTAGTGATCAGGTTTTTCTTTCTGGTTTCATGCCCAAGAAGAGTGTGGGTTTGTTTTGTCCCCTGTGTAGTCTATCTCCCTGGATCTTTCCCCAGTGGAGATTGTCTTTTGGTTTTTCCCCAGTGTTTCTTTGGAGTCTCCCCAGTGAGTCTCCTTTGTGGGTTAGCCTGTATCCCCAGTGAGTTTTTTTCTTGTGGATACTAGCTTTCGTCTTTCCCCGATGAAGCTTATCTTGTGTGTTTGCTTCCTGTGGTCCCTGGTGTCTGGTTTGTCTGCATCTTTTGCATCCCTGGCATCATATCATCATTTTAGAAGTTCATGGCATGTCAGCATTTGCATGTCTGTCGTGTGTCCTTAACATTTGCATTCCATCTAGGGGAAAATTTTTTGGTTTGCTATATTTAAATACCTTTCACCTTGATGCCTTTGTGAAACTCTGGTACCAGACGTGTGATGTTAAGGTGCGATGTCACAACAACACACTCTGCAATAATGGACAGAATAAGCAACAGGAAAACACAAGGAATTGTTCACCCAGTTCGGTCTAACTACCTACGTCTGGGGGCTACCAAGCCAGGGATGAAATTCACTACTTGTAGATATAATTTACAGACTCAACACACCAGTTGACAATCTCCTAAACTTATACTCTACTAGTGACTTTCTACCCAAGAAACCACTTAGATATGAGAACACTACTCAATCCCCTAAAACACTCAAAGAACAACCTCTTTGAGATCCCTTGATCTTGCTTCCTAGCTTCGATCAATCAACAACTCTCTATTGCTTCACAGCTTCTAGAGAGGACAGAAAATTCAACACCTATTCAACCTAGAATAGTGTGATTACAAGTACTCTAAACAAACCCTAGACTCTAAGCCTCCAGCTCTTGATCTTCAATCTGTTTTCTGTACCTTCTTCCTTGGTCTTGTGCGCTTTATATAGCTCCTTGAATTTGGATTGGATTTGTCACAATATTTGATCAGATTTGTTAATTAAAAACTGAATCTTTTAAAACAGATTTTATCCCCAAAATCTTTTTAAATCTTCCACCTTTTAATTCTCCAACAAACCTGCAATCAAATCTCCCATGTAACAGAAATATCTAGCCCAAGATATTCTCATCCAACGAGTCAACACTCTCCACAATTCCAGCTAATACGCGACCCTAATAACAACAAGCCCATGCTGTCATTAGCTTCAGTTCTGCAGGTCTGATGTTACAACATCACCTATGTGACATCAGACATCCACTTCAGCAACTAGCAACCTTAACACAGCCCAGTGTTAAGTGCAATGTTATGACATCAAGCCCATGACATCAAACATAGTTAACCTTCACAACTTAGTACAACCCAGTACTAAGACTCAATGCTGCAACATCAACACCATGACATCAGCATTGAACACCTTGTTGTTTTACCAAAATTCCAGCCAATCCAGGAACTTACAATCTCCCCCTTTGGCTAATTTTGGCTAAAACAATCTCTGCATCTTCAGAGACTTCAGCAGCGGAATATCTTCAATATTTTGAAACTTTAACTTGCAGCAGTTTGACAATCTTCATATAGTCTTCATTACTTGATCTGCTGCAGCACCATCTTCATTATTGACAACAGCCAATTGGTGCTCCCCCTCAAAAACTTGAACCAGCATCACAGCTGTTCAGTAGCTCACAATGTGCAGCACATCTCCCCCTTGATGTCTGCTTTGCTGCACTCTCCAATTGCTATGAATTCTTCACTAGCAGCTCCACAACTATGCTGTCTATACTCCCCCTCCACAGCTGCATCAGCACACTTTCCACTTTTCAACTAGACACCTTAATCTTTTACTACTCTTCTCTTTATGGCATTTATTAACTCTCCCCCTTTTTAGCCATAATTAGACAACCCAAATGCCCTACAAGGTGACATAATACTGGTCCCACTGTCAGTAGCAACAAGACCTATGTAGTCTCCAAGCACAATGTTCTGACATTATTAATGACATAGTCAAAAACAACTTCCAACCCCTTGACTGGTCAGGCGATACAACCCAAGCATTTGAACAAACCATTATAAAACCACTCTTTCTCCTATGCTCAGCACAACACACCAATAAAGCATGAGTCAATCAAGCTCCAAAGAACCAACCAAGAACCTCAAGCATGAGGATACACAACCAGACCCTTTGAAGAAGAAGATCAAATCTCAGACGACATCAGGTCCTTCTACAGGAGCAACAAAAACTGGCAGGACTTTAGTGACCACTATGAAGCCTGGTAAGAACCATTCTGCTCAACAACAGCCTTCAGAAGATGAATGGGATGCAGATTGGAAGGCTTTTCTGGATGCAGGAGATTGGCATGAGGATGTAGTCTAATCTTGTATTTTCAACTATTGAATAAAAATCCTATTTTTAGATTTTTCAGTTGCCATGCCAAACACTTTACAGTACTATTCTAAACTGCTGAAATTTGTACTGCATTAAACAGAACCAGAGCACCAAGATGAGTTTCTTAGAGAGACTACACTAAAAAATTGAACAGACTATTTTATGTACCATACTATTTGCAGTTGAATAACCATTATCTTATAGGCCAACTGCACCATAAAACATCTTTCAATTAATTTTGAAGTAATACGCTCCCCAATTTTAAGCTCTCAAATTGGTTAGCATACATGAACTCATCATCTAATTTCTCTTTATTTACCAAATAATCTGAGTATTTAACCAGATCTTTTCTATCAACCTGCTCATCATCCCATTGATGAGTAACATTCTGCAATGTTGTAACATCTTTCTTGACATGGTGATTGCCCAACAGTCGTTTCTTCCACAAGAGTTGATAGCATGAGTTCTTTCCACATAACACTGATATACAACTGTTCTTCTTCTTAGATCTGAGAACTAATCTGATTTTGCCCCTCTTTCTTCTTCTTAGTCTTCCAAGATCAGTTTGTATCTTTTGACCAGCATGATTCCATCCTAGAGGATGTGTATTTATTCTTGACATTTTAATCCAGGATCTGATAGAGCCAATATTAGAGGTCCTCTACATGTCAATTTTCATATTGGGATCAGTCTTAGACTCTAGTCTATTCTGAATCATTTTTCCACTTTGCTCATCATCCTTCTTGAGGCTAGAAATACTCTTCTTGTCTTGAGATGTTTCAGCATCTGCTCTGACATTTGTATCTTTCGACACAGAGCTATTCATCCAGGGGAGGTTTTCTTCTGAGACATCGATCTTCTTCAGATCTTGATGATAGAATTTTTTATAGTTACCACTGGTATCTCCCATAACTTCAGTGAGTTCTTCAATCTCTAGCCTTTTAGACTTACTCACAGTCAGACCACTACATTGATGCGAGATTCTGATGATTTGTTCAGATGTCAAGACATCAGCATCTTTCCTCTCGAGAGATGTTGCTCTATTCAGCTCCTGAGAACCTTTAATCCTTCCATCAATGGTGAGGACTGATGTGTAACATTTGCCCTTGACTAATTTCAGATCATCTTTTCTTCTGACCTTCATCAATTTGAGGAAACCTTCATCATTCTGATGTCTACACCTGATATCTTCTTTATCATCACCAGACTGGCTTTCAGTTTGAGGAATCCACTAATAACAATTGTCTTTGGATCTTGCACCAGTCATTACAGCCTCACCCTTCTCATTCGTTACAACACATTTGTCTTTGGTGTAGCTGACTAAGTAACCTTCATCACATAATTGGCTGATGCTTATCAGATTAGCATTCAAACCATTGACAAGATAGACATTGTCAAGTTCAGGTCCTCTTACTTTTCCAATACCTTCTACAACTCCGTTATTCCCTTTACCAAACACCACTTCAAGAGAAGGACACGGTCTACATTCAGCAAACATGGATCTACATCCAGACATGTGTTTGGAACACCCACTGTCAAAATACCATGTTTCTTCTTTAGCTTCTTTGTCAGCCAGGTGAGCCAATAAGAACTTCATCTTCTCATTCTGTACCAATTGTTTAACAACTTTGGGCCTGTATTCTCTCCATCTGTTCTGTGTCTGAAGGTATCCATGCAGCTTGTAGCAAGAGTATTGCATATGTCCAAGCCTTCCACAATAAAAGCATCTCACCCTTTCTTCTCTGAATCTTCTACCTTGATGAGATTGCATAGGTTGCCATCCATAATGTGGTCTTCTCCTAACATTGCTTGCCTGCCTTCTATTATGCTGGTATCCATAAGGAAGCTGAGAATGCTTTTTCTTGGATTGTCTCCCATGATGGTGGGACTTTCTCCTTCCATAATGAGACACAGCATTAGTGTAACCATACCCCTGATGTTGAGACACCTGATGAGACACGTGCTGTTTGAACTGAGGATGCTGTCTTCTAAGCTGTCTCCCATGGTGATGAGGCTTCCTTCTTCCATAATTATACGGCACAGCATTGTTGAGGCCAGGTCCATACCAGTTTTCCTGATGTTGAGACATCGAATGTGACCTGGTCTGCTTGACCCTTGCAGCTTCCATGCTCCTATGATATTGGGGGGGGCATATTCTAGCTTGCTCCTTGTAGCTGCTTTCTCTTCTGATTATGACCAGTCTTCTTCTCAATCTTCTTAGGTTGTGAAACATCAGCTTCCTTGGGAGTAAGATTCTGCCTCTTTGGCTGATGTTGAGGCACAGTTTGTGACTCTTCCTTCTTTAGACCTGAAGTACTTGCTTCTGAGGTACCTTTGCCTTCGGCCACATATCCTATCCCAGCTTTGTTTCCAGCAACCTGTTCTGACTGGAGTATCTTGTCAAGAGTGGCTGTACCACTGTTCAGCATCCTAACAGATTTTGTCATCTGATCAAGTTGAGATCTCACTAGAACAACTTCATGTTCCAGATCAGATTTTTCATTCTCAAGTTGAGCAATCTGTTCCTTGTGGCACTTGTTTTCTTGACAAACTTCAGCACTCTTTAAACATAACTCCTTGTAGGTTGAAGCTAGCTCATCATAGGTGACTTCTCCATCACTATCATCATCAGATTCAATAATTCCTGTCAAAGCTGTAACATGCTTTGCTGACTCACTTTCATCTTCGCTATCAGTGTCAGACTAGGAAATTGTCAAGCCTTTATTCTGCTTCTTCAAGAATGTGGGACACTCTTTCTTGACATGTCCATACCCTTCACATTCAAAGCACTGAACTCCTTTATCTTGAGCAATCTTCTCTTCATCTTTCTCTTTTGACTTGCTGATGTCAGAAGAGATGTTCTTGACACTAGGTCTATAGTTCATCTTCTTGAACACTTTATTGAACTGTCTTCCTAACATAACTATAGCCTGAGGCAGATCCTCCTGGGACTCATCATCTTTAGCTGCTGCAGGAGTGGAGACTAAAGCTATACTCTTAGGCTTCTTTTCTGGTTCTTCCTCATTCAGTCCAAGTTCAAATGTTTGAAGAGATCCAATAAGCTCATCAACTCTCATCTTGCTGATGTCTTGAGATTCTTCAATGGCTGTTACCTTCATCTTATACTTCTTAGGGAGGGACCTAAGAATCTTTCTCACCAGCTTCTCTTCTGTCATCTTCTCACCAAGAGCACTGGATGCATTTGACAGCTCAAGAACACTCATGTGGAAGTCATGAATAGTTTCCTCTTCCTTCATCTTCAAGCTTTCAAACTTAGATGTTAAAAGCTGAAGTCTTGACATCTTCACTCTAGATGTACCTTCATGAGTAGCCTTCAAAATATCCCAAGCAGCCTTAGCAGTTTCACATGAGTTGATCAGCCTGAATATGTTCTTGTCAACCCCATTGAAGATAGCATTTAGGGCTTTTGAATTCCCAAGGGCAAGCTCATCTTCTTCCTTGGACCATTCTTCTTCAGGCTTTCGCTTAGAGGTGCCTTCTTTATCCTTGCCAGCATCATCTTTTTCACACACAACAGGAG
Organism: Lathyrus tuberosus; assembly: GCA_022829125.1. Taxonomy (NCBI): domain Eukaryota; kingdom Viridiplantae; phylum Streptophyta; class Magnoliopsida; order Fabales; family Fabaceae; genus Lathyrus; species Lathyrus tuberosus. The sequence continues at coordinate 1,667,756 of JALAZF010000759.1, read as the reverse complement.
CTTCCCACTCTTTAATGACAGCCTTCCAAGCTCTGCTGTCTAATGACTTTAAAAAGGTAGTCATTCTAGGCTTCCAATACTCATAGTTTGAGCCATCCAATATAGGGGGTCTGTTGACAAATCCTCCAACCTCTTCGTCCATCTTTCACCAGAAAGTAACTTCCCTAGATCTCACCTAGAGACAGACAGGATGCCTGCTCTGATACCAATTGAAATTCTGGTACCAGACGTGTGATGTTAAGGTACGATGTCACAACAACACACTCTGCAATAATGGACAGAATAAGCAACAGGAAAACACAAGGAATTGTTCACCCAGTTTGGTCTAACTACCTACGTCTGGGGGCTACCAAGCCAGGGATGAAATTCACTACTTGTAGATATAATTTACAGACTCAACACACCAGTTGACAATCTCCTAAACTTATACTCTACTAGTGACTTTCTACCTAAGAAACCACTTAGATATGAGAACACTACTCAATCCCCTAAAACACTCAAAGAACAACCTCTTTGAGATCCCTTGATCTTGCTTCCTAGCTTCGATCAATCAACAACTCTCTATTGCTTCACAGCTTCTAGAGAGGACAGAAAATTCAACACCTATTCAACCTAGAATAGTGTGATTACAAGTACTCTAAACAAACCCTAGACTCTAAGCCTCCAGCTCTTGATCTTCAATCTGTTTTCTGTACCTTCTTCCTTGGTCTTGTGCGCTTTATATAGCTCCTTGAATTTGGATTGGATTTGTCACAATATTTGATCAGATTTGTTAATTAAAAACTGAATCTTTTAAAACAGATTTTATCCCCAAAATCTTTTTAAATCTTCCACCTTTTAATTCTCCAACAAACCTGCAATCAAATCTCCCATGTAACAGAAAATATCTAGCCCAAGATATTCTCATCCAACGAGTCAACACTCTCCACAATTCCAGCTAATACGCGACCCTAATAACAACAAGCCCATGCTGTCATTAGCTTCAGTTCTGCAGGTCTAATGTTACAACATCACCTATGTGACATCAGACATCCACTTCAGCAACTAGCAACCTTAACACAGCCCAGTGTTAAGTGCAATGTTATGACATCAAGCCCATAACATCAAACATAGTTAACCTTCACAACTTAGTACAACCCAGTACTAAGACTCAATGCTGCAACATCAACACCATGACATCAGCATTGAACACCTTGTTGTTTTACCAAAATTCCAGCCAATCCAGGAACTTACACTCTGGAATCCCCGTTCCTCGTGCCCTCTGGTGAAGCTATTTAAATAGGGGGAACTGTTGTACCCTAAATTTTTACCCTTAGATGTCATCCAGCTTTTGTGCATCTTAGGAGCATCTCTGCATTGTCTGAGCTAACCCATATCTTGTAGTTTGTTTCTTTGTGTTCAAATTAGGTTTACATATCACCATGAAGCTCCACAAGTTGTCTTGAAGCTGGTCAAGTCAACAAAAGACCTCCAGTGCAAGAACTTTGGAATTAGGGTTTTGCTCTGAAGAAATCACTGAGTATTTGGCTCTATCAAGTCAAGATTTGTGTGGTTCACTTACCACTTAAGGTCCTTGTCGCGGTGAGAATTGGATACCATAGCTATTATGTTAACCAGGATCATAACTCTTAATGTTCACCACCGATCTTTATTTTATCAAAAGGAAAGGTTTAAAGAACGAAAAAAACCTAAGAGATCTAAGGTTAGGGGGTTGGTTACGCTTAGGGAAGGTATTAGCATCCTAAACGTCCGTAGTACTCTACGGGAACCTCTTGTTATTATTTCTGTTATTTATCGCTTGAAATAAGGAGAAGAAGTTATTTAAAAATTATAATTAAAATAGGTAATATCTAAAAAAAGAAAATTTAGAACTGAGAACTAAATAAACAGTATTTTTGAAATTTTTAGAATTAAGAAAAAAATTAATTTAAAATAATTAATTGAATTAAAGTCAAATATTTAATAAAATTAATCCTTTAATGGATTAATTAGTATTAAATAAAAGAATTTAATAAAATTAATCAAAAGTTACTTAATAATTATTTTTTGAGTTTTTTATTTAATAAAATATAAAATTAAAAGAAATTAAATTAAACATAATAAAAAAGAAATTAATAAAGAAAAGGAATGGGCTTAAGATGAATAACAAATAAGTGGAGTGCATTTAGAAAAAAAAATGGGATCAAAATGAAAATGAAATTGGTCTCGTCTTAATCAAGATTTAATCGATAAATTGATAATCTTGGATTTTTGACTTTCATCGACCAATAAAGATAAATAAAAAGAGTGGCCTCATACTTATCAAGACTTTTAGTCATTTTGAATAAATCCACTCAGTCATGATTTTTTGTAATATCATAGGCCAAAAATAAAGAAAAGTGAAAATAAAGGTGGTTTCGTCTAAATCAAGATTTAACTCGATAAAATCGATAATCTTTTATTTATCCTTTCATTAACCAACCAAGAGGAAAAAAAAATACGGCCTCAACAACATTGCTATCGCGAAAACGCGGTCATCGCAACCGGATCCGAACTGTACGGATCTAAATATAACAAAAAAGCAACTAAAAAAAAGAGAAATTTAACTTTGATAAAACCTCAACAATATTGCTATCGCGAAAACGCGGTCATCGCAACCGGATCCGAATTGTACGGATCTAAATATAATTAAAAAAAGCAACTAAACAAAAAGAGAAATTTAACTTTGATAAAAAAAACCTCAACAATATTGCTATCGCGAAAACGCGGTCATCGCAACCAGATTCGAATTGTAAGGATCTAAAATTTTTTTAGAGATGGAGAACGCCTGAAAAAATAAATTTTAAAATAAACAGTTTTAAAACAATAATGTTGCTATGCAAAATGCAATCATCGCAGTCGGATCGAACTAAATATAAAGGTCACGCATCATGCACATATATGCAGACAGCGTATCGACGTAATTCGATCCGAACAATCTAATAAAAAAAGAATTAAAACAAAAAAAGGCAAATTGCTACCGCATAAGGGTCATCGCAACCAGATCCGAATTGTACAGATCTAAATAAAATAAAAAGAAAAATAAAGCAAAAGGAAATTTTTAAAATTTGATAAAACCCAACAATGTTGCTAACGCGAAAATGCGATCATCGCAACCGAATCGAACCAAACATAAATGTCACGCATCAAGCACACAAATGCAAATAGTGTATCGACATGATTCGATCCGAATAATAAAAAACTAAAATAAAATTATATTATATTAAAACCAAAACGTAAAATATTATTCATATTAAAATATATATTAAAACAAAACATGAAACTATATATATTATATTAAAGCAAAACATTCACATTATATTGTGTATATTAAAACAAGACACGTCGGTTCATCGTAAATCAAACGCCGGTTACTGTTAGCATCTAACAAACACATGACATCATAAACGAAGCTTTCATGTTACATATATAAAACAAAATGCATCACTTTAATACAAATCACTGTATAACATAACATCATTGTTAAAATAAAAACTAGGATAACTTTGTAATATATAAAACCGAATTACTTTATAATATATAACACATACTGTATGGAAACAAAACTGAAGACATATTTACCTGTGTATATTGTAGGAGGACAAGACAAGTACCGTCGAAATACAGCCGCTCTCCTTTTTCTTTTTTTTCTTTTCCCGGTCCCCTCTCAGCAATGCTACTTAGGAATATATAGGGACTAAAATTAGGGTTAACTTTTAGTTGCCAATAATGTCCCTAATATCCAATTGGAGGCCCAAATTAAATAATATTAAAATTAAATAAAATTAAAACTAAATGATATTAAAATTAAATAAAATTAAAACTAAATAATATTAAAATTAAATGATATTAAAACTAAATGATATTCAAATAATTTAATAAATTTAAAATAGAAACTAAAACCTATTTATTTATTCTAAACAGTATTTAAATTAAAAATAATGATAATAATGAAAATAAATATTTAAAATAAAATTAAAATAAAATGCTAATTACTATAATTATTTATTCTAAATAATATTAGTTAAAAAGTAAAATAAACGGACCCCAAATAAATAAAAAACAGACGCGCAAGTGATGGCAAAAATAAATCGAGTACACTAAAATAGATCAGTACGAAATATACGACATGGAAAAGTACCAAATTTTAGGGTCAAAAATTAGGGTGTGACAGATGCCCCTATTTAAGTTTCTTCTATCCAGAGATATGGAGATTGAAATCTTCATCTCGATGAGATAGGAGAGACTTAAATACAAACATGCACAATTTTTGGCCCTAAGATGCCTTATGATATGATATGATATGAAATGAAAGCCAGAGATCCTAAAGATACACCCGAAACATTTAGAAAAGCATTAAATGTACAGGTAAAGATTTGAAAGACATATCTGGAAGAACGTCAGATAAGCCAGGGTCATAGACACAAAAGGGGTTTTGGAAAAGCATCAGAATAAAGTCACATATCCGGAAGAACATCAGATAGACATAAAAGGGATCTGGAAAAACATCAGGAGCAGACACATCTGGGAAAACATCAGACGATAAAAGCAAGGTCATTCTGGAAGAGCATCAGAATAAAGTCACATATCTAGAAGAACATCAGATAGACATAAAAGGTGATATATCTGGAAGAACATCAGATACCAAAGACTCAATCTGGAAGAACATCAGAAATAGAGACATATCCGGAAAAACATCGGATAGATTTCGGAAAAGCATCAGAATCGATATGAATGTCTAGAAAAATGTCAGACAGGTTCTGGAAGAACATCAGAATAAAAGTACATATCCGGAAGAACATCGGTGCGATTCTGGAAAAGTATCAGAATCAAAGCTAATATCTGGAAGAACATCAGATAAGTTCTGGGAGAACATCAGAATAAAGGACACATCTGGAAAAATGTCAGACACAACGTCATATCTAGAAGAATGTCAGACAGACACAAAGAATGTTCTAGGAGAAACATCAGAACAAAGGTACATATCCGGAAGAACATCGGATAGAGGGACCCATCCGGAAAAACATCAGATGGAAAGGAAACCAGACATCTAATAATGGCCTTGAATGAAAGGTACAATCACAATATCTAATAATGGTTTTAGATGAATGTGAACATAGATATACCCAAGAAAGCATTGGATAGACACGAAAATATCTGTTTGGTAGGTTCCAAGTGAGTTGGAGTTTGACTGCAAAGGTAAGACGTGGATAACAACACGACCAATGGAGAGTGCAAATGAGGATGACGCTCTTGCTATGCATATATATATGAATTATGCAGATGATATATGATCAAATGTAAATGCAATGTAGACGTCGAAGACACGACTCGACTCTTTTGTGAAGAAGACAGTACTGGAAGACTGATTCCTCAACATAGAGATCACTGTCATTCTGCTTGGGACTAAAGATGCTACTGAGCATAATTCTTCCATACTGGTAAACTGTATCAAACTGGCGATCCTTATAGGAGGGATGGAAAGCTGCATGGGGATTCTTCAAGTAAACTGCCCCTGATTAGCTATCTGTTGTAGATGAACTGATAGTTGCTTCAGCTGGATTGATTCTGTAAATGACTGCTTAACTGTGCACTTGGAAAGCTTTCCCCCAGTCTGAGTCTCGGAAGATATTATGAATAAACCAATTCTGAGAAAGACTTGCACTGTAACAAATCTTGAACTGATTTTCAACCTGATCTGGAAAGAACTTGCCCCTGATTGGATCACTGACCAAGTTTCTCAAATGTTTGAAAATTCCTTAAGAGGAAGCCAGTTTACAAACAAAAGTGTTCATACCAACATAGTAAATGCAAAGTTCATGCAACTTTTAAAATCAAAATCATTTTTGGAAAGAGGTAAAACAATAGGGTCACTAGTCAGAACACGGTGGTTCAAGACGTTTAAAAGTGAAAGATAAAGCAAAAAGGCGTGATGCCAGAAAAAATGATCTGCAAAGATCTTTAGGAGTCAGTTTACGCAACCTCGTTGTAGTATGCTTTCAAAATAACCTTGCTTCAATTAGGTCTTTTGAGGGTTATAACGTGGCCTGGTTCACGGTTTAAGAAACAAAGGATAAAGGCTCAAAGTTTATTTGTACCCACCCAATCTTCGTGATGATCTTCAGTCCTACACTCAGTTAACTCAGACTTTGCACTCAGGTTCCCATAGGTTAGGGATTGCATTGATGATAGTGATGATGGTTCAGAAGTTAAGGGACTTTTGAGGTGATAGTCACTACTTCCTTATAACTCTTGGTTGTTTTTTTTCATTGAGGATTTCATGGTAAGGATTTAAAGATTTCTTTTTTATTATCCCTAACTTTTGCCTGAACTGTTTCTCGTGAATCTTACAGTCAGCGGGATGCCCCAGTTTTTTTGTCTGCCTAAGTCTCCTTCACAGGTTTCGACTTAGCGGGCTTTTTCCTTTTTTGATTTTTTTATCTTTTTTTTTTAAGGAAGTGACTGCTTGGCTTAATGATTACGGCGAACCATCATCGACTTTTGACTTGAAAGACATCTTCGACACTTGCTTGTTGCGTGCGAAGGAAAACTGTGAATGCAAACTTTATGTGAAAGGTCTCTTGCATGAAATTCTTGTATTTGAATGCACAATCAAGTTAACTGAGAACTACCCTGACCCAGGTTAAGATTGCGGTTTTTTATTTGTAAAGAAAAGAAACTCCTACTTCAAGGCTCAAAGGGGTTGACGAGGGTTTATCTTCCTTATTTCTCCAGTGTTTGGGAATTGAAACAATGCCTTACATCCTCAGCAAAGTTTTGATTTGAAAGCATACCGACAACAATTATGAGTAATTTGTATTCGTCATCCTCCCTCCAATCTTAGCATAATCAAAAGAAAGCAGACAAGAGATAAAATATTTTTTTTTATATATATATTTTTTATTTTTTTGAAGAGAAAGCATAGAGATGTAAATAATGGACAAAATGAATTGAATCAAAAGTTACAAATACTTATTTCATCAATCATGAAAGTACAAACACAATTCAAATGCAAACAACTAGTACAAAGAAAGTGCAAACAATAAGAAACATGGCCTAATGGCTAATCAGAAACAAAGAGTGAGCTGTCCTGTCTAAAACACTGAAGTTTGTTGAAGTCGACTGAAGCTTCACTTGGCATGCTCTGGCAGAAGATTCGTCTGAACATTAGGATTGGTGTCACGAAAGTTGAGGATTCCGACCTTAATCAAGTCACGCACTCTAGCCTTTAGTGGATAGCAATGTTCCAAGTCATGGCCGGCGGCACCTTCATGGAATGCACAGTGGAGATCAGATCTGAATCCAGGTGGAAGTGGATCTGGAGGAGGAGGCAAAGCCTTAGTAGTTATCAAACCTTTCTGAACCAGACCAGGATATAATTCAGTGTACGTCATTGGAATTAGATCAAAATGACTCCTATTATGGTACTGATTCTGTCTAACAGCCGGACGTTGAGTAGCTTGAGTCGGTCGTGGAGCAGTAATCACGGGAGTAACAGCAGCAACAGCAGGGTGATCAGAATGTTGGGGTCGAGGCCCTCTTGTTTCAAATATGACAGCATTAGTCTGATCTTCTCTCTTCTTCTGGAAGTTCCCATAGGATTTCTTCGCACCATTAGAAGATTCAGCAGTCTTTGACACTTTACCTTTCTTAAGACCTTCCTCGAGTCTTTGGCCAATAGTAACCAAATCAGTGAAATTAGAGGAAACACTACCAATCATCTTCTCCCAGTAGAATGGAGACAGTGTGTCCATAAACAATCCAGTTAATTCTATCTCTGCCAAAGGAGGTTCAACTTGAGAAGCGAGTTCTCTCCAACGCTGAGCATATTCCTTGAAGGACTCTTTATCATTCTGAGACATGTTTTGAAGCTGACGGCGATCAGGAGCCATGTCAAGGTTATATTTATATTGCTTCATGAAGGCATTAATAAGATCCTGGAAACAGTGAATGCTGTTTTGTTCAAGATTCATATACCATTTGAGAGAAGCTCCACTCAGACTATCTTGAAAACAGTGGATAAGCAATTTCTGATTCTTGGCATGAGCAGCCATCTTTCGGGTATACATGACCAAATGAGCTCTTGGGCAAGAATCCCCTTTGTACTTCTCGAAAGTAAGAGTCTTGAATTTAGCAGGCATAACAAGGTCAGAAACCAAGTGCATGTTTTCTGCATCAATGTTGAAGAAATCAGTACCCTCTACAACTTTAAGTCTCTTGTCTATAGTCTGAAACTGTTCACGGACAACCTCAGGTTCAACAAAGTCTTCACGGTCTTCACACTGAGCACTGGAAGCATTGTACTCATAGAGAGGGTTCTCAAAAGGAGCCCGAGTAGTCTGAACTATAGGTTGAGGCTCGAAAAAAAATAGGAGCTTGAAAAACTGGTCCAGCAGTCTGACCAATCATACCAGTAGATGCGAGAGGTGGTGAGTAGTTGGAAGGTAAATCAAACTCTGGCCAAGTTGAAAGTTGCACCTGAACAGGATGAGGATCTGCATTTGAAACTTCCTGAATGACAGTCCTTTGAGGTGGTTCTCCTCTAGCAATCAAAACTTGGAGCATTTCAGTGAGCTTTGCCATGCTTGACTTAAGGTCGTCGATCTCCATTCGCATCTCAGCATTTTGTGCTTCTTGCTCTGCCATTATGCATCTGTAGTTAGCTCTAGTCTGGTATCGATGTCGAGGAATCAGCTTGACGACTCACAGGTGACACTGAAGATAAAGATAGCTGGAAATGAGTTGCTGGACAAACGGATGTATGCAATGAATCATGCAAATGATATGCAATGCGATGTAATGGTTTCAAGGAACTCAATAGTAGGTTGCAAACATTTTGAAAAGCCTGAAAAAAGTTTCATTTTATAATCCAGGATTTTTTGAAACCGAATGGTTATGCATGAATGCATGAATGGATGCATAAGCACAGGTATACGCATATACAGGCAAACAAAGGCCTAGGCTTGAAGATCACGAGCATGGAGCCATGGTCTACCCTTCCTAAGGTATGTACTAGAGGTTTATTTGTATCTGCCGAACGGGTTCTACAAAGTTCCCAGAGTCTACAATCCATCTTTCGGATATTATCGATTTTCCAAATCACTTGGTAGTCAATAATATTCTCAAGAGAATCTCGTCTGAGTGTAGTATCGCGTAGCGACTATTGCAGAAATAGACTCCCGCATAGTCCCCGCACTACATCTTAATAGGCCAAGTTGGGTTAAAGGTAACTACGGTCCCCAGTCCCGAGGGCCTTTAGATCGAAACCATATCGTCTTCACGAATGAACTCGTTGGACAAATATTTTATTCGAGAGGGCCTAGACTGAGTGGTGAAGTCTCAATTTACTTTTTCAGGAATCGACTCCCTCAAAGTATCATTGAAGTCTCATCGTTTTCCTATCTTAATTTCACTCTAGTCCGGGTGTAGGACTTTGTCTCACCACACAAATAGTACCCTGCACACAGAAAAACCAAGAAAAGCAGGTATATATACAGGTATAAAGATATATAGGCAAATAAGTAAATAAATAACATAGATATAAACAAGTTAGGGGAAACCCTCGAAATTCCCCAGTGAAGTCGCCATTTCTGTCGCGGTGAGAATTGGATACCATAGCTATTATGTTAACCAGGATCATAACTCTTAATGTTCACCACCGATCTTTATTTTATCAAAAGGAAAGGTTTAAAGAACGAAAAAAACCTAAGAGATCTAAGGTTAGGGGGTTGGTTACGCTTAGGGAAGGTATTAGCATCCTAAACGTCCGTAGTACTCTACGGGAACCTTTTGTTATTATTTCTGTTATTTATCGCTTGAAATAAGGAGAAGAAGTTATTTACAAATTATAATTAAAATAGGTAATATCTAAAAAAAGAAAATTTAGAACTGAGAACTAAATAAACAGTATTTTTGAAATTTTTAGAATTAAGAAAAAAATTAATTTAAAATAATTAATTGAATTAAAGTCAAATATTTAATAAAATTAATCCTTTAATGGATTAATTAGAATTAAATAAAAGAATTTAATAAAATTAATCAAAAGTTACTTAATAATTATTTTTTGAGTTTTTTATTTAATAAAATATAAAATTAAAAGAAATTAAATTAAACATAATAAAAAAAATTAATAAAGAAAAGGAATGGGCTTAAGATGAATAACAAATAAGTGGGGTGCATTTAGAAAAAAAATGGGATCAAAATGAAAATGAAATTGGTCTCATCTTAATCAAGATTTAATCGATAAATTGATAATCTTGGATTTTTGACTTTCATCGACCAATAAAGATAAATAAAAAGAGTGGTCTCATACTTATCAAGACTTTTAGTCATTTTGAATAAATCCACTCAGTCATGATTTTTTGTAATATCATAGGCCAAAAATAAAGAAAAGTGAAAATAAAGGTGGTTTCGTCTAAATCAAGATTTAACTCGATAAAATCGATAATCTTTTATTTAGCCTTTCATTAACCAACCAAGAGGAAAAAAAAAATACGGCCTCAACAACATTGCTATCGCGAAAACGCGGTCATTGCAACCGGATCCGAACTGTACGGATCTAAATATAACAATAAAGAAACTAAAAAAAAAGAGAAATTTAACTTTGATAAAACCTCAACAATATTGCTATCGCGAAAACGCGGTCATCGCAACCGGATCCGAATTGTATGGATCTAAATATAATTAAAAAAAGCAACTCAACAAAAAGAGAAATTTAACTTTGATAAAAAAAACCTCAACAATATTGCTATCGCGAAAACGCGGTCATCGCAACCAGATCCGAATTGTAAGGATCTAAAATTTTTTTAGAGATGGAGAACGCCTGAAAAAATAAATTTTAAAATAAACAGTTTTAAAACAATAATGTTGCTACGCAAAATGGGATCATCGCAGTCGGATCGAACTAAATATAAAGTTCACGCATCATGCACATATATGCAGACAGCGTATCGATGTAATTCGATCCGAACAATCTAATAAAAAAGAATTAAAACAAAAAAAGGCAAATTGCTACCGCATAAGGGTCATCGCAACCAGATCCGAATTGTACAGATCTAAATATAATAAAAAGAAAAATAAAGCAAAAGGAAATTTTTAAAATGTGATAAAACCCAACAATGTTGCTAACGCGAAAATGCGATCATCGCAACCGAATCGAACCAAACATAAATGTCACGCATCAAGCACACAAATGCAAATAACGTATCGACATGATTCGATCCGAATAATACAAAACTAAAATAAAATTATATTATATTAAAACCAAAACGTAAAATATTATTCATATTAAAATATATATTAAAACAAAACATGAAACTATATATATTATATTAAAGCAAAACATTCACATTATATTGTGTATATTAAAACAAGACACGTCGGTTCATCGTAAATCAAACGCCGGTTATTGTTAGCATCTAACAAACACATGACATCATAAACGAAGCTTTCATGTTACATATATAAAACAAAATGCATCACTTTAATACAAATCACTGTATAACATAACATCATTGTTAAAATAAAAACTAGGATAACTTTGTAATATATAAAACCGAATCACTTTATAATATATAACACATACTGTATGGAAACAAAACTGAAGACATATTTACCTGTGTATATTGTAGGAGGACAAAACAAGTACCGTCGAAATACAGCCGCTCTCCTTTTTCTTTTTTTTCTTTTCCCGGTCCCCTCTCAGCAATGCTACTTAGGAATATATAGGGACTAAAATTAGGGTTAACTTTTAGTTGCCAATAATGTCCCTAATATCCAATTGGGGGCCCAAATTAAATAATATTAAAATTAAATAAAATTAAAACTAAATGATATTAAAATTAAATAAAATTAAAACTAAATAATATTAAAATTAAATGATATTAAAACTAAATGATATTCAAATAATTTAATAAATTTAAAATAGAAACTAAAACCTATTTATTTATTCTAAACAGTATTTAAATTAAAAATAATGATAATAATGAAAATAAATATTTAAAATAAAATTAAAATAAAATTCTAATTACTATAATTATTTATTCTAAATAATATTAGTTAAAAAGTAAAATAAACGGACCCCAAATAAATAAAAAACAGACGCGCAAGTGATCGCAAAAATAAATCGAGTACACTAAAATAAATCAGTACGAAATATACGACATGGAAAAGTACCAAATTTTAGGGTAAAAAATTAGGGTGTGACAGTCCTCTACATCCAAGAGACATCATTCAACAAGAATCCAAGATCTATTGGTCCTCAACAAGAGAAGTTTGAGCCTCAGCCCCTCTATACTTCTAAATTAGGGTTTCTGTGACACTTATCAGTCAATGGCTTTGATCTTCATCAAGATGGACTCCCAAACCCTAATTCTTGATCCTATTGGTTTATCAACATCCTCAAGAGTCTCCTAAGACCTTTAGATGAGAAGGAAGAAGCAAGATTACAAGATTTGACCTCAGTGCCCTCACAGTCAAAATTAGGGTTTGACTGAAACCCTAATCTTTTGGAATTTTGGTTCAAATGAAGTGTTAATGGTTTTAATCATCCTATAACGTCTCATGAGGTATACAAAGCATCCATATCAAGTTTCATGAGGTTTCTTGCAAGAGAAGTAGGGTTTTGACCAAGGAAGGTGTCATTTGTGAGATTTTTCCCCTAATAGCATATTTTGAAATGGCCATAACTCCTAAACCACACACCCAATTGGAGTGACTCAAAGCTCATTGGAAATCTCTTTTCAAGATCTTCAATTTGTTCCAAATGACTTTTTGTCTAAAAATGCTTGGTTTTTGAGTTATGAAGCTTGCAAGATTTTTTGGCCAAACACTTAGAAAATTTTTAGCACTTTTCACCACACTTTTTCCCAACTTTAACCCCATTTTTCACCCATTTCCATTTGGATTCAAGACTTGAGTCCCAAATGAAAGTTGTAGAGCATGATGAGAGCTTTCCAACCATATGTGGAACATCTCAATGGGATAAGCCATTCTCAAGTTATGGACTTCCAAAGATAGGCACTTCAAGTTGTCAAATTTCTATAACTTAGAATTTTTCTAAGTTCTTTTTGGCAGTTTTGGGGACACGATTTGCAAGGGATTTTTCTACCAATTCAAGGCATCATTTCAACTACTTTCCAACACCAACATTGTAGTATGATGTATGAACTTTCATTAGAACCAAAGGGCATGAAATTTGGATCACACAATTGAGAGATATCATGCATGGAATATGGCTACTCGAACTGATTTTGCACCAAGAACACATCAATTTTGAATTTGAATTTTATCCTCTCTCTCCAAGTACACATTCTGCAGACCTAGCACATCTTTTCCAACTTCACTTTACCACTAAGCACGCTGCCATATGCCTTTCTTTTGTACTATCATATTAATATTTGCAAGCAAACCAAACCACGCTTCGCGCATATCCTTAAACCACCAGTATACAATCCAAAGCATGCTACTTTTCTGACCTAGTTGCATCAAAGGAGGGATATCACTTGGCTCCATAATGTTATGTTCAGAACAGCCATATTCCAAGATCCTTCCACGATATTTCTCTTCAAGATAAACCCTTGGTACATTGGTTATTCACTCCCATGTACCAGCCGAGCTCCCTATAAAAAGGACTCTCCTCTCACTCATTTCTCACCAACAAACAACACTAAAACCACTCTGAAAACTTTTTTCTTTGGAGGAGCATGCGAGCTAGCTGGGGAAGGAAAAAAGCTCTTGCAACTTGTTTGGAAATTAGGTAAGTTTCTCAAACTCCCATTTAATATGCTTATCATGCTTATTCATATGTTAGGCTGAACATGTTTTAGTTAATATTTACTATGCTGTTTTAATGTTGTGTTGTGTTTGTATGACATGAATGTTATTGTGAATCTCGGGTTGAGTTTGTGTTGGAAGCTTCATATTTATCCATGGCTGCCCTAATGGTTTAGACATTACTGTCATATGTGAGTCTTGTATGGGAAGCATGCTGGCTTGTTTGGTTATTTATGAGTTTTGTATGGTTTGAGATGTTATACATGTTCACATGTTATTTCTACATTACTTTGAAATGATACCATGAACACCAAATATGTTTTACAATGTATGATGTGTGAAAGTATATTGCTAGGGTTTGTTTTTATAGTTGAAGTTTAGAAATGGGGTGTTTGTCCATTACATGTGTGAATAACTTGAAAGCATGCCAATCTGTTTGATAATACCTCCAAATTGTTTAAACTTTATACATTGATGGAGTGTTCATTTTGGGTGTGTAGTTTGTTCATAGTGCATACTATTATTAAGGTTGTTAAGGTTCATGTTAATGTTGAATGGAACAGAGGTTTGTTTCACTAAGATGTCACTTTGAATGTTAGCTTCTCGTGGTTTTTTTTTCTTGCTCACAATATCATGCTCACTTACACAAGTTCAGTTATGTTGATAAAATTTTTGGCATTGGTTTATATGTTATTTCTTAAAGCTGCTGGTGAATTATGATTGAAGTTTGATTGATGAAGAATGCTTGTATTGTTGTATGATGCTAGAATGTATTGATGAAAGTTTATTCTTATACTGCCATGTCTATATATGTGTCTTTTATACATCTGCCATGTACTGAGATTGTGTTGAACTAATGGTTTAAACGTGTGCTGGCTGATTGATGATATCCTAATGTTTGAGTTTTAACTGTTGAAGTTTTGGTTCATGTCATCGTGTTGATGGAGTTTTGCATGTTACATGTTGGTTGTTGTCAAGTTTTAAAATAGGTTAGTTTGTATTTGAAACAAGAAACTGGTTTTCTTCACTTCTCTTAAAGTGAGTTTCAATTTTGAACCTGTGTTTGCTTGGCTTTTGCTCACGTCTTGGGTGATTAGTTTTGTTAGCTAGTGTTTTAATCATGTTCTATGTTTAGAGCCCTTCAAATTGGTATTTTATTTCCTGATGTTTGGTTGTAATTTGAATGATTTATGTTGGATTGAAGGTGAGCATTTATTTTGACGTTCTAGGTTTGAAACACGATAACAGCTTTGTTTCTGCATGTGTTCATCTCCCTTGCTTGCGTGTGATTGGTTGGCTTTGGGTTTTGTCCGTTAGCAATCTAAAAACACATGACCAATTGATATTGATACCATTTTACTACTACATGTTCAGTGTGTGCGCGTGTTTTCCATTTCAATATTTTTTTTCATATGTATTTATGGAAGTGAGTATTAACCGGATGAAACAGCCGTCCCAACGGTATTACCTTTGCCTTGCCTTTACCATTCGCTTGCCAAACCTGGGTTCAATCCTTGGATCAACCCTTTTGCTTTTTTTTTTCCTTTTCGCCTGGTTCTCTTTTTTTCCTCACCTGGGCCTTGCGCCCCAATTGCTACTGCCACCCCCAGTTCTGGCCCAATTCCATCCTTCTTGTTTTTTTAACTAGCCTAAATCACTCATACACCCCCCTGCGTTTATTTCAACTTTTTTTTTTAATTTCAAAATCCTTTCTTTTTTAAAAACCTCTTTTATTTTATTTTTCCTAAATATTTTATATATTCAAACTCCAAAAATATTTATTTAATTTCAGTTGGTTCCTTAATTATTTATTTTATCATTAATTAATATGTGTTGTATTTCTAATTGTTAATTGCTTTGCTTTTTAATTGTTAATTGTTGTGTTAGCTTTTAAATTTTAAATTGTCAATTTGCATCTTAATTGGTAATTGTTAATCAATTTGTATTTTAAATTTCAATCATCAATATGCATGTTAAATTTTAAATTGTTGATTGTTGTAATTATTAAATTATATTTTAATTGTTAATTGTTTTGTTAACCTTTAATTTTAATTATCAATTGTATCATAAATTGTATTGTTAATTTTAATGGCGTTGTTAATTATTAACATTTATTTATGAACATCATTGATCTTATGAGTGTTATTTCACTATTGGTTTGTTCAAGTGTTGAATTAATCCATCCATGCTTGATTTATCATATACTTGACTTTAATGTGAATTGTATCTTTAATTAATATCATTCTCTTTATCTTTGTGAGTATTCTATATGTTTGTCTTCCTTAAGATTGAAACATATTGATATGTCCTTATAATGATCATGTTCATCTTATCCATACTTTATCATGAAACATATTGCCATCCTCATGCTTATGTTGCTTTCATTATATTATCTTATATCAATGTTTTATCTTCTATGCCTTATATTATTCTTATCAACTGTTTTACCCCCCATTCCAAAGGAAGGTGATTAATATTGACTCCTAAAGTCATGACCCCCCACCTTAACCTAAGTAACCTCTTAGGAGAAACTTTATTTCTTGGCCTCATCAGAGCCATAGAAATTATAACTAGCCTTAGGAGAGAGTTCTTAAACTCTTAGTGATATTCATCCTAATGAATTTATCACTTCCCCTACTGACTAAAACTTCAACATAGGTCAATTACAACTAGATTTAGAGAGTTCTTAAACTCTACAATGAGCTTGTACTCATTTCCCCTCTAAATATTGACCATAGTCAATCATTCAGTAGAAGTAGAACTACGCATACTCTGATTCTATTCTCGAGGATACGTAGGCGCAAGGTGCGATGCCTTGTCGAGTATACTTAGATACTAACCCCTAGGGATTCAACCTTTAGCATAGAACCTTTAGCAAACATAAGATAACATTAAAACAAGAGGTTCCTGTAGAGTACTACGGATACTTAGGGTGCTAACACCTTCCCTTTGTATAACCAACCCCCGAACCTTAGATCTCCCCCCTTTAGGTTTTTCTAACGATCTTGAACCTTTCCTTTGGATAAATCAAAGTCGGTTGTAAAAGAAATATGATGCAAGTTAATTAATAGCTTGTTATCCAATTTTCACCGCAACACAAACACATACTTTAATGATCACTATCACCAAAAGGATGAAAGTGAAATCAAAACCACAAATCTTGCTATCACCAAAAGGATGGTAGTAAGAGTGGATTGGTTAGGTCAAAAAAAGGTTGAAGAAAGAGAATTCATCAAGGAAAACCATCCTTATCAACAAAAGGTTGAAAGGAATCAACTCACCGGGGAACACCCAATAAGTAAGGTAGGAATTATTTAGAAAGATACCACATGAATGGTCTGATGATAATAACTTCATCATCAAAAGGTTGAAGGAAGCAACTCAATGGGGAATGCCCGCTAAACAACGCCAGGTAAAAACCCTGCTTGGAGAAATACCAATGAATGATCCGGTCTGAAGAGAACAACTTCATTAACAACAGATTGAAGAGAACAATTCCATGGGGAACACCCATTGGCTTAGCTGAGGATCGGCCTGGAATCTCTTGATTGATCCCGGATCCTGAATTATGCATGTATGCATGTTTGAAAAAGGGTACTCCACATTGGATGGAAATACGATGGAAATACGGATGCAAATGCTGGGGATGTATATGAATTCTGGTCATGTATGCAATGATACTTATGATGTTTATGATGCTTGAATGCAGACAAATGATCGAATAGGTTGGGGATGACTCCCTGACACTCGATCTGATGATGCTATGACCACAAGATGGATCCGAGATGATTTTGGTGCCCCAAGTTTGATCACTTGTTGATAGGATGCATGTTTGTTCCTAAGATAAGCACAACTTCTTTGCCTGAGGGTAGCGACGTAATCAACACCTGAAGATTGTGCTTTTGACCTGAACTCAATGGTTGCTAGTGCCTAGTAAGATCTGATTGTTCAACTTGAAAGTACAGGGAGGATCTGCCTCTTTACAACTTGCTTTGCCCAAGTCCGTTGGGTTCCTAAAAGAATTCTGCTGAGGAATTCTAAGAGTTATCATGACATGATTTTCCTCAGTGTCTGGATATGGTATGAGTCTTGTTTCTAGTCAATACCAACAAAAGTTACGGTTCCTCTTTGATTTCCCCTTGTTGGAATCTCCTTGATGTCATGTACCGATTTGCAGTTAAAATTGTTCATTCAAAAATGGTAATCTTAATGCACGTTTATGCAAGTTTTGAAAAAATCATTTATTGGAATGATGTGGAAGTGTGTGGCGAGTGGACCATTAGTCCAAACGCAATGCTGATTAAGCCAGCGTATGAAAGATACATCGAGAATATGACAATAAAATAGAGGATTAGCAAATCTCTAGTAGTCTATTTATGCAACCTTGTTGCAGTATGCTTTCAGAATAAATCTTGCCTCAATTAGGTCTTTTGAGAGTTGTAACGCGGTCTGGTTCATGGTTCTTGAAACAAAGGATATAAGGCTCAAAATTTGATTTGTACCCACCCCTTCTTCGTGATAATCTCCAGTCTTACGTTCATTTAATTCTACACACATTCGTCTTCCAAAAGGGATTTGACGGTGTGAGAGTGAAAGTGATGATTTGAGATTCTCTTAAAATGGCAGTCACCTTATTTTGTTTTTTTGGATGTCTGTAACCATTTTGATTTTGGATATGGTGGTCACTGAATCTTATTCTATTTTTTGCTGAGGATTTACATGACATCTTTGATTTTTTTTTTATCCCTAAATTTTTCCTAGACTGCTTCTTGAAGCTTAGTCCACCGGGATTACCCTAATTTTTGCCTAAGTCTCCTCTTTGGGTGTTCAACTTAGCGGGCTTTTTCCTTTTTTGATTTTCAATTTTATTTTGCTGAAGGATTGTGACTGCCAAGTCATTGGTCATTCAAGAACAAATATCAGGTGGTTGATACCTAGATAGGATGTATTCATCTTGTAATTCAAATGTGCGGTTAGATTAACTGAACACTACCCTGCCCCAGGTTAAGCATAAGATTTTATAGATCCGAAAGAAACTCATACTTCTAGGCTCGCAGTGGTTAACTAGGGACTAACTCCTTATCTCTCCAGCGTTTGGGGACTTGAAACAATGTATGTACATCATCAGCAAGATCGTATCCGAAAGCATACCACAACAGTTATGGGTATTTCGTTTTCATGTTCCTCCCTCAAATCTTTTCTAAAACAACAGTTTGATAAAGAAAGTAAAGCGGGGAATATATATTTTTTGTGTATTTTTGTGATACTATGAAAGAAGATGAGTGGATACGAAAAGATTAATTCAAAACATGCATAATCATCTCATTAATAAAACCAAATACAAATAACAATGTTTAAAGAAAAAAGTACTTAGACAAACAAGAATGCGAAAACAAAAACATGGCATAATGATTGCCTTTATTTGAGGACTTGAACTCTTCCTGACTCACTCGACACTTAGCTTTTTCAAAGTTGGAGACTATTCTGCTTGTCTCCGAAAACCCCTTCAATAGCACTCACTGACGTCCGACATGCGATGGCATGAGGTTTGTTGCAACATTTGGATTGTTTGATGTGAAGGTAAGCTCATTCGAGTCAATGAAGTCTTGAACTTTGTGCTTAAAAGCTTGGAAATTCTCAATCGTGTGCCCCGGGGCACCCTTATGACACTCACAGTGAGCGTTGTCATCATATCCTGGAGGGATAACAGTTGGAGGTGCTAGATCTCTCAAGGTAGTTAATCCATCCTTTAGCAGATAAGGGAGGATTTGGCCATAGTGTACAGGCAGAGGATCAAAGTGTCTCTCTGGCCTCCTCACCCTTTGTTGGTTAGGCTGACGTTGTTGTGGAGCGTGTTGTTGTTGATTCTGGTGTTGTTGTTGATACCCTTATTGTTGATATGGCTGTTGCTGTTGGCAAGCCGGATGCTGGTATGGAATAGGTGTAATGATAACAACTTGATGATATGGATTTTGTTGTTGAGGTATCTTAGCAGGAATTAGAGTCGGAGCAGTTTGCTGATAAGGCACCGGAGCATATTGCGCAGCTGCAACATATGGATAATGTAAGTAGGGTATTGGAGTAGGCACCCTCATATGTGCTTTTCCCCCATGAGAAGAGACACCATTTGTTTCACCCTTTTTTTTCTTATACCCATTGAAAGGCTTCTTGATTCCAGCCTGCCTACTAGAACCTCCTTGAATATTTCCGCTTTTCAATCTTCAATTCTTTCACCAACAATCACCATGTCTGAGAATCCTGAAGACACACTATTGATTAGCTTTTCATAGTATTGCCCTTGCAAGGTACCCATGAAAATATCAATCAATTCACGCTCGACTAGCGGTGGATGAGTTCTTGCAGCTAACTCCCTCCAACGCCGTGCATACTCTTTACAGGATTCGTTGTCCTTTTAAGCCATACTCTAGAGTTGAGTACGGTTTGGAGCTAGGTCAGTGTTGTATTTGTATTGCTTAACAAAAGCTTAAGCCAATTCAGCCCAAGTACGCACACTACTACATTCCAGTTGCATGTACCATTCTAGCGACGCTCCAGACAGGCTGTCTTTGAAGCAATGTATCATCAACTTGCCATCCCTGGCATAGGCATCCATCTTTAGACAGTACATCTTTAGATGAATGCTAGGACAGCTGAGGCCCTTATATTTTTCGAATTATGGAACCTTGAACTTAGAGGGGATCACAACATCTGGCACTAGACATATCTCCAAGGCATTCAGAGAGATTGGGTTATGCCCGTCCATGATTCAGAGTTTTTTAGCCTAAGCACGACACATCTTGATGGCTTCAGAATCTTGAGCAGCATGAGGACTGATTATGGGGACATCATTATGATAATTTTCCATGTCACACTCATCTTGTATATTCTCTTTAGCATAAGGAATAGGAATTTGAATAACAGTAACTTGAGCTTGTGGGATAGCTCCAACAGTAACCCCAGATGTAGGAATTGGTTGGGCAACAACTCCTTCAATTGCAGGAGTGTAGTCTGGAGGCATACCCCATATCAAAGGATTTGGAATGGGAACTGAAGGCAATGAGGTAGATTCTTGCACACGGGCATTGTTCCTTGTGGTAGCAGCAGTGTTGCGAAGTTCATATTCTCTCTTGGCTAGAGCTGTTATTGCCTTAAAAATCTAATCGATCTTGTTTTTGACAGAGTCCATCATTTCTCTGAAAGCAGCCTCTTCTTCTTGAATCTAATCCATCATTCGTCTGGTGTTGGCTCGATTAGCGTACTGGTGTCGGGGAATCAACTTGGTTTACTGAAGATAGAATGAAGATGAAACAAGTTTCTAGTTTTGGAATGAGATGCAAGATGCATAATTGATGCATATGCAAGATGGAATGGTATGCATGGATGTAATGCTAAAATGCAAGATCCAGGATCACGGGATCAGTCAAGTCCTCGAGGTCAGTCAGAACAACGGGTATATAACGAATATCTCTAATTAAAAGAACCCCCTAGGTAGGCTCTAAAACAGGTAAGTTACCAGTATCACCGATCAAAGGAAACCCATGGGTATGGTCTAAATAAGTAGGTGCCTAGAGTCATATATCCCTATCAAAGACATTAGCCATAACAAAGGTTCATCAGACAATAATATCCATGAAACGATCTCTTATAGGTGAGGTTTTCATATCTTCCCATGAGGAAGGCACCTCATAGGCTTCTACTACACAGCCATTGACACAAGGTTTCTAAAACAGAGTTCTCAGAGTCATAGATCGAGATTGAATACATTATTGTCTCGCAGGTTAACACTACACAACCACCGTGGATAGAACGAGTTAAAATTCCTTAGAGTCAACGATTCAGGCCTGAAAATATTATCAACGTGATGAAGGTTCATCAAAACAATAACATTTCCAAAAGAATCTACTCCAAGCGGAGTGTTCGTATCGTCCTCACGAGGAAGACTCCTCGCGAGTCTCTACTACATAACGACCATCCTAAGCTTATATTTCTTCTCAGGCTCGGATATATAGCATATCTCACAAAGCCCATAATCAGAGAACCCAACATCATAATAATAATATAAAAAAAATAATATAAGCGAATAATTAAATAAACAAACAATAAAATAAACAAGAAGAAAACAAACAAACGAAAGAGAAGACAACTAAGCTAAGTTAACACTCCTCACAAATTAACCTAAGTTAGGCTCGACTCTCTCTTGCATGGAGAAATTATAGGTCCCCAGCAGAGTCGTCATCTGTCATGCCTCGAAAAATATGATCCTTGCGATGGATGCGAAAAAAATTGTTCGAACAGAGTCGCCACGAAATTTTAATTTGTTCCAATGAAGGAATAGGAAAATATCGAGAAAACCTCTTTTAAAAATGGAAAATGGTTATCACAACCATATCCGAGTTTGGGAGTCGGTTACGCAAGGGGAAGGTATTAGCACCCCCTCACGTCCGTTGTGCTCAACGGGGACCTCTTAGTCTAATTAGTGATTTTGAGTGTTTAACTATGCTTATTTGTCTTCTTTGAATAATAAAAAGGACAAAGTTTGCTAAAGGTTTTAACTAGGGTTTGAGGGAAAATGGTTGATTTTATTATTAGGGTGCTCACTAAGGATTGGGGCCCTTGTTCATACGTATTCCCTCGTGCAATGGGAAAGTCAGAGCAATCGTAGTTCGTACTACGGTTTGTTAGTGTGTTTTATAGATGTTAATCGCTCGAACACGAGAAAGATATCTCGTACCCAAACAATTGAAAGAGAGGAATGAAAGACTCCACACCCCCTGTTTCATCTTTAGTGAAATAGTGTTAAGATATGATTAGGTATTTTAAGGAAATAGTTGTTTGAACACGAGAAAGATATCCCGCATCCAAACTATTGAGGAGAAATTTCGAAGACTCAAAACGCCTCCCTTTATTTTTAATAAAAGTGTGTTTACATAATGATTATATGTCTTGAATTGTTTAAGGAAAATACTCGATGTTGATCAAGGTTTGAATTTGCGTGATGGCGATGCAAAAGGCAATTGACTTACAAGAGTTAAGGAAGCAAACCACTTGACGTTGGATCAAGGGTTTAGTTGGTTGATGGCGATGCAAAAAAGAAATTGGCTTACAAGTTGGGGTAGGGTTTGATATATGAATCAAGAATGTTTTGGGTTTGGTTGATGGCGATCGTAGAAACAATCAACTTACAGGGGTTTAAAAATGGTTTGATGAAATCAAGAATTAGTTTTTAAAATAATTAAGGTGTGAACGGAAATAAGATGCATACACAATATTAACATCACACATCCATAAGAAATGAATCAAAACATAATTTGAAAAGAAAGTGCACGATTAAAATCATGACGCAAGTACGCGAATCAAAGCCGCGTATGCGAAGACGTGCAAGGCAACCGCAAAGAATTAAATATGATCTAAATTCAACGGCATTGGATCGTTGAAAATTAGCACAAATTGAAATAGCAAATTGCTACCGTGTTAGCGGTCATCGCAAATCGAATCAATAAACAACAAGATAATAAAATCAAAGAAAATCATGAATTGCAAATCGAAAACGCGAATTAGTAAGCGCAAAAAGTGGATTGTCACTATGCTAAACCATCAAACGCGTGCAAAATTGAAATACAAGGATAAACAAATATAGCACATTACACATAAACTGATAAAAACCACCACTAGCTTGCTACACTTAACGTGATCATCACAAGAGGGACAAAACATTGTGTGGATCTAAATTTATCAAAAAGGAGAATAAAGCAAAAGAAATTTTAAAACGCTAAAAAAACAACGTTGCTAACGCAAAAGTGAGATCATCACAACCGGATCAAACCGACACAAATGCCACGCATCATGTTCACCAATGTGCAAACACCGTATCGACACGGTCCCATCCAAAAAAATAACAACAAAAAAATTCAATATTATCATACTACAAATATGTGTATAAATTTAAGTCAACAACATAAACATATATATAAACACTTAAAATAGAAAAAATCCATATATAAAAAACTAAGCAAATCGCTAAACATACATATATCTTTGAGATGCAGATCCATCTTCATGTTTATATAAAACAAAACATCTTTAAAATATATAATATCTATGAACTACTACAGAAACTGCAAGTTATATATACTGTATGAAGATATACCCGTATTCAAATGAAAAAAATAGATCCTCCGCTTTCCCTCCTTTCTGTTTTTTGGTCCTTTTCTCCCATTCTTTTTTCTTTCTTGGCTTCTCCTTCTTATAGCCTCAAGATTATGGCACAAATGGAATTGGACAAAACCATTTACTGAGATTATGAACTTTGTCCACCAAGTTTTAATCCCCTTTCAATTTTGGTTGATCTTATCATGAAGTTGTCTTGGAAAGTTTGATGATCTTGCCATGTGAATGTTTTGGAAAGTTTGATGATCTTGTCATGTGAATGTTTTGGAAAGTGTTGACAATCATAATATATAAATCTAATACTATAATAATAAAAAAGAAAAATTAAAAAATAAAATTGCAATTTATTTTGATTTTTTTGTATAGAATTAAAGGTAAAAAGAGAAAAATGTACTAAAAAAGGGAAAGCTAAGATTCAAACCCATGACCGTATGCTTGAATATCCTTGAATTCTCATTTCACTACGAAATGGGCTATCTTTTTTATTCAAATAAAATATAATTAAAACCCCATATAATAGTAAAGTGCCCGGACAAAATTGGGGTATGACATAGTGTAAGTGTCCAAAAGAAATACTCATGCCATTGAAAAGAAAATGTAACAAATAAGTATGATGATGTAACAAAATATTAAGCTAGTTTATAATGTTTGATACAAAAACAACAAAGTTATTTAGAGGACCAAAGTAACACCCTACATAATACTATCTAGAATAAAGCATTAAATTTTGCTACTGAAACAAACATCATCCAAATGACATTCAAAAGTGTATTACATAAAGCTATATAATACATATGATGTCCTACAGAGACTAAATAGAAAGACACAATGAAACATATCCATTAGAAATCTAGGTCTTCAACCTTCAGGTCTTCTCGTCAAAATTCCAACTCTTCGCAGCTAGTCTGAAAATAACAAAATGATTGTGGTGAAATTACTAAATCTCAATAGAGATCCCCTATCTTATGGGTCCTCTCGGCTATATAGTGTATTAACCTGGAAATCATATTATAAGGCTCCTCACCTTATCCATTTAATATCATGACATAAATAATGCACAATCATACACAAATATTAGTAATTACTCAAGTCCCATATCACGACATTTTGCTAGACTACTCCCCTCAAGGTTAGGTCTACCGACCTACTTTTGGGAATCACGTCCCTCAAGGATTACTCTTACGGGTTTACCTGCCTTCCTACTTTTAGGAAGCCTATGTCTCTCAAGGATTGGTCTTATGGTTTACTTGCCCGCCTGCTTTTGGGAGCTACCCTCAAGGTCGGGTCTTCGGGATTTGCGTGTTGGCCTACTTAAGAGACATCACTCGCGCTCTGATAAGAAAATACCAATGAAGCTTATACCGTTTCATAACACTCGTGAAGACATGGTATATTGTCTTTTACGCTCGGTAGACGATTGAGACTATGGATAATACCATTGTACTGTGTCATAATTGATACCTCTAGTCGCTGTCCAATAAGGAGAATTGAGGAATACCAACATGGTGATTCCTTATCCTACAGGAGAGAAAACTGAGGAATCCAAATACGGGGATTCCTTATACTGCAAGATAACTGAGGAGTACCCACATGGTGGCTTCTTATCATGTAGGAAAAATGGAGGAATCCAAATATGGGGATTCCTAGTCCTATAGGAGAACTGAGGAAGATTTCTCAATGGAGACTTCCTTGTCTTTATCGGGTCTTACTTTAAAGCATAATGAAGGAGACAACGTTACGGTCATTCCTACTCCACAAGAAGAGAACATCGGTGGAATTACACTATGGTAAATTCTAGGTCTTGTTTCATACGACGATATCCAACAAGAGTAGTATCCCTTACTAATTCATGAGTTTCGTCCACCAACGGGACACCTCACCATAGGTAGATACGTGAATACTCAACCTACAATTATCCTCATAAGTTGTCATAAGTTTTATACTCATTCAATCAACACTAGGTTATGTTCATCATTATCTTACTTCAACATATGTCAATTAACTTATGCGCTTAACACAAGTAATATGAGGTATTCCCAAGATGGTATTGATAACACTAAAATACATTGTATGTTTGACTCCGATTGCACATGTTTTTAGTTGTTTATTTGTTATTTTCCCATGTTATGATGGTATTTTTGTCTTACTTTCAGATACATTGCCTTATTTGAGCCTGCAGTGAAGAAACGACGCAAAACGGGGCTAAAACAGAGATTTCCTGCACAAACTGTACACTAGCCGTTTCACTCAGCGAACGCCATAGAGGACGCCGTTTGAGTAGTGGGTTTCACCCACGTTCCAACGGCTACAAGACACGTCTTCCCCATTTTACACACTCGGCGGACGCGGAGGGGGTCTCGGCAGACGCTGACTGTTGTAATGGGAGAGTGGTCAAGGGCGTTAGGAGCATTCACTCACGATTGGAGATTTAACCTCAACCATTTTCTATAAAGTTATGCGCCCGTTACAGCATCACTAGCTCTATAAATAGGCCTTGCATTTTCACTTTTGGATCATCCAATTCTAGTTTCCAACCTTAGGCATAAAGTTCACTTTGTAAAGAAATAATCCGTCACATCGGGGGGTTATTGTACTATTGTTATTAGTTAGATTGGAGCACTGTAGTTAGGAGTTTTACATTCAAAGTTATTTACGCTCAAGTCAGATTTACATTTCCCGCAATTTACTTTCTAGCTCTGTACCAGATCCAGTCTCCGATTTGGAGCAGGTTTTTATATAATTTACAATTTATTATTATCTGCATTGCCTTTACATTCATTTACATTATTGTACTGCCTTATATTCGTTTATTTTCTGTCTCTGCCATTACTTTATTACTGCTTGAGTTAGATTTGCACGATTAGCGTGTGCTGATTATTTATTTGTTTGTGTGATCCGTTTGTCTTTCGAAACTGAACTTAAGCGTGACACTTATGTTCACTCCTTTGAAATACACTCTCACACTTCGCACGTTTTTATTCTAAAAATGTCTTATTTCGCAAACCAATTTACCGTTATGTTTTCAATTACCATGTCCAGCTAAATCTCTTGTGCTGGGATGTGAGGATCGTCGTTCCGACGGTACTCCACATGTTATCTTTTTAGAAATACTTTAGGGGCTGTTTTTGGTTTTAATTAAACTCTTCTGAACTTCAATTGATCGGTCATTACGTAAACAAGACCGTGTTTTTGTTTGCGTAATGACTGTGACTAGATCGAGTAAGATCGAAAGTCGTCCGACATTTTAGAAAAGAGTTTGTTAGTTTTTAATTGATAAATACAGCGAAAGCACTTTATTAATTAATTAGGAAAGTTTTATATTATTAGAAAGAGATTTTAAACTATTTCGGATGCGTTTATAGATTTAGGATCCGGTTGGCCGAGCATATGCCGGAAACCCTTTGGTATAAAATATTTCCAATCGAAAACACTTTTTAACTAAGTCTTAGAGGTAGTTATATAAAAAAGGACTTTATCACTTTAACTCAAGGAGCGACCAGTGCAGCGTGAGCGGCCGATATAGATTAAAGGTTAGGTCTGTTTCTGATCACGCTAACGCGGCGGATCATTTTTAATTAACTCTTTTTCAAAGAAGAAAACATTGCCCCGTAGTATTACTACTTAGATAATAGGAGTACAGTTTGATTGATGTGAATTACATTCCAGTATAGTCTTTATCTGATTTATTTCTATTTTCGTTCAGTGGAAAACTATTACTCTGATTTTTCTTTAGCCTTAGATAAACACCGTAATAATAGTAATCGATAGATTGACATTGGTCTCTATGGGATCGATAAATCTTTTATATTACTCTGACGTAATCTGTATACTTGCGGATAGCACGCATCAAGTTTTTGGCGCCGTTGCCGGGGACCAATTACGTCAAAATTTCGTACCCTGTTGTTACACCGTCTAGACTAAGGCATCCCTTAGCCGGTCAATGCGAAGAACCCGCAGTATCGAAAACTTAGTTGATCCAATAGAAGAACCCGAACGATACGCCCGAGCTCGTCTTTTACTTCAAAGACTCAAAAGAGCAATGGCAAAAGATCAAAACGCTAAACCTCTTAAGGATTTCGCCCTACCCTCTAACGAAGAACCTTATTCTAGTATAGTTAACCCAGCTATACCAGCCCATAACTTCGAATTAAAACCATCTCTGTTACAATTAGTGCAACATAACCAGTTCACAGGTCTTCCTACGGAAAAACCGAACCAACATCTTAAAGTCTTTATTCAACTAGCCGATACCTTAAAAGCGAACGGAGCTCCTCCCGAGGTAATACGTCTAAGACTATTCCCTTTTTCCCTCAGAGATAAAGCCCGACCGTGGTTAGATTCCCTTCCAGCCAACTCTATAACCACTTGGAATGACCTAAAGAAAGTATTCCTTGCTAGATACTTTCCACCGAGTAAAACCGCTGTCCTACGAAACCAAATAACCCGATTTACTCAAAGCTAGGGAGAATCACTTTTCGACGTTTGGGAGAGATACAAGGAACTATTAAGAGGATGTCCACATCATGGCTTAGAACAATGGTTCATAATCCATACCTTCTATAATGGACTCATGTACAACACAAAGATGACCATAGACGCTGCCGCTGGTGGCGCTCTAATGAACAAACCCTACCCCGAGGCTTGCGCTCTCATTGAGGATATGGCACAAAACCATTACCAATGGGGGACCGAACGAGCACACGTAGAGAAGAAAGAGACCAAAGGAGGCGTGTATGAAATTAGTTGTTTTGACCATATGAACGCAAAGATGGACGCTATAGCCCAAAAAGTAGAAAACCTGACTATCAACCCCACGACAACCGTAGCAGCAATACAACCAGGATGCGAGAACTGTGGAACCCCAGGACATACCATAGCTGAATGCAATCTTTTAGCTGACAGTCCCACATATCAGGTCAATTACGCCCAAGGAAACCCTTATTCAAACACATACAACCCTGGATGGAGGAATCACCCAAACTTTTCCTATAAGAATAATAACCCTGCTCAAAATTCAACCCCTC
Source organism: Lathyrus tuberosus (assembly GCA_022829125.1). Classification (NCBI taxonomy): domain Eukaryota; kingdom Viridiplantae; phylum Streptophyta; class Magnoliopsida; order Fabales; family Fabaceae; genus Lathyrus; species Lathyrus tuberosus. The sequence goes on along the minus strand of JALAZF010000759.1, from coordinate 1,638,774 downwards.
AAAAACCACCCAGTTTCCAAACTCAAAGACCCAACCAACCTGCATCATATGCCTATCAGAAGTCAAATTTTGAGAAAAAGATGGACGAATTCATCTCAGCTCAATTACAGCAGAACAAGGATTTCATGAACCAAAACATTCATATGAATGGACTAATTACTCAGTTGGGTACTAAACTCGATTCTGTAATTACCCATAACAATATGCTTGAAACCCAAATCTCTCAAGTAGCACAACAACAATCCACTCATGCTACACCAGGAGGACAATTCCCTGGACAACCTCAACCTAACCCTAAAGGGCACGCGAATGTTATCGCTCTAAGGAGTGGGACCACTTACGATGGACCTACAAACTCTAGGTTGAATAATCCAGAACCTCCTAGGAAAGAGGTTGTGGCCACACCTAAGAAAGAAGTCGAGAAATTGGTGGAATATGAGAAATCTAAGGATATGGAAGTTAAGGAGAAGGAAAGAGAAGGGAATGAAAAAGTTTATGTACCACCTTCTCCTTACAAACCTCCAATTCCATACCCACAAAGACTTAAACAAACCAAATTAGATAACCAATATAAGAAATTCATAAAAGTGATTGAGAAACTCCATGTAGAGATCCCATTCACCGAAGCCATTATCTAAATACCATCTTATGCCAAATTCCTTAAAGACACTCTAACCAACAAACGAAGATTAGATGATCCTAAACCTTTAGAATGCAATTCAATTGCTGAGAATAAGCTTGCTAAGAAAGAGAAAGACCTAGGAAGATTTTCTATACCTTGTGTTTTGGGAAACCAAGTTATCGATAAAGCACTTATGGACTTAGGAGCAAGTATAAGCTTAATGCCTTTAGCCATTTGTAAGAGGTTAAACTTGGGAGAAATGCAACCAACTAAGATGTCTCTCCAATTAGCCGATAGATCAGTTAAATATCCAATTGGCATTTTAGAAGACGTCCCAGTTAGGCTTGGTCAACTCTATATTCCAACGGATTTCGTCGTAATGGACATTAAAGAAGACGATGATATCCCAATCCTTTTAGGTAGACCCTTCTTATCTATAGTTGGAGCCATAATAGATGTTAAGAAAGGAAAAATAACATTCGAGGTAGGTAATGAAAAAGTAGAATTTATACTATCCCAATTCTTAAATGCACCAGCCATAGATGACTCATGTTATGCCATCGATATCATTGATGAATGCATAAGAGAGTTGGATAAAGAAGATCCAGTAGAAACCATCAAATTACCTTCGATCCCCATACTGGAGGACGACGGATTTGAACGCTTATCTGAACCTTACATAGATAACAGTCTTTACGAATGCTTGGCACTCACCCCAAATCATATGCCATGTCCAAAAAAACCATCAATAGAGCTTAAGGAGCTACCTAAGAATTTAAGATACGAGTTCTTAGACAAAGAATTAAATCGCCCAGTCATAGTCAGTGCCACGTTAGATGGTCCTAAAACTGATCAACTCTTAGATGTTTTAAGAAAATATCCCTCAGCTCTAGGTTATAATATCTCCGATCTCAAAGGAATAAGTCATTCCGTGTGTATGCACCGAATTATGCTGGAGGAAGACTCAAAACCCTCTAGATAACATCAACGAAGGATAAATCCTATAATGAGTGACGTAGTGAAAAGGGAAGTGTTAAAGTTGTTAGAGGCTGTAATAATATACCAAATATCCGATAGTAAATGGGTAAGCCCCGTACATGTGGCACCTAAGAAGGGGGTGTCACCGCTGTACAAAACGAAAAAGGATAACAAATAGCCAAACGTATAGAAAGTGGTTGGCAGATGTGTATCGATTACAGGAAGCTCAATAAGGTAACTAGGAAAGATCACTTCCCACTTCCATTCATAGACCAAATGCTCGAACGTTTAGCTAGACATTCTTACTTTTGCTATTTAGATGGATACTCAGGATTCTTCCAAATACCCATTCACCCTGATGATCAGGAGAAAACAACCGTTACATGCCCCTATGGAACATTTGCTTACAGACGAATGCCATTTGGACTATGCAATGCCCCAGCTACTTTCCAACGTTGTATGATGTCAATCTTCACAGATTTCCTTGATGAGATCATGGAAGTATTTATGGATGATTTCTCGGTATGTGGATCTAGTTTTAAAAACTGTTTAACAAACCTCGAGAAAATCTTGGAAAGATGCGTAGAAGTCAACCTTGTTCTAAACTGGGAAAATGTCATTTTATGGTAACTGAAGGAATAGTACTAGGACACATAGTGTCCGAAAGAGGCATTGAGGTGGATAAAGCCAAAATAGAAGTAATAGAAAACCTCCAACCACCCAAAACCATTAGAGAAATCCGAAGCTTCCTTGGACACGCCGGTTTCTACCGACGCTTCATTAAAGACTTCTCCAAAATAACTAAACCGTTAACCAAATTACTTATGAAAGACGCCGAATTTAAATTCGATGATAAATGTCTTGAAGCCTTTAAATACCTAAAATAAGCACTGATTTACGCACCTATCATTCAAACTCCTGATTGGAATCAACCTTTCGAAATTATGTGCGATGCTAGCGATTACGCTGTTGGTGCTATTTTAGGACAAAGGAAGGATAAGAAACTCCATGTGATTTACTACGCCAGTAGGACTTTAGATGCGGCTTGGCTTAATTATGCCACAACCGAGAAGGAACTCCTGGTAGTAGTCTTTGCAATCGACAAGTTTCGATCCTATTTAGTAGGAGCAAAAGTCATAGTCTACACTGATCATGCTGCGATCAGGTACCTATTAAGCAAAAAGGACGCTAAGCCTAGATTACTACGCTGGATCCTTTTACTCCAAGAATTTGATTTGGAAATCCGAGATAAGAAAGGCACCGAAAACGTGGTTGTTGACCACCTTTCAAGGTTTGAATATCTAAAGCCAGATCATGTCCCTATCAATGATGATTTCGTTTACGATAGATTAATAGGAGCAGTTAGAACCTTCCATAATGATAATCCTGACCCCTATTTAGAATTAGATATTGAAAAAGCTTTCGCAGTGACAACCGTACCTTGGTACGCAGATTTTGTTAATTATCTAGCAGCTGATATCATACCCCCTGATCTAAATTACCAACAGAAGAAGAAGTTCTTTCATGACGTGAAACACTTCTATTGGGACGAACCCCTTCTATTCAAGAGAGGCGCAGACGGAATTTTCCGTCGCTGTGTCCCTGAAGAAGAAGTAGAAACTATAATTAGGCATTATCACTCTTCACCATACGGTGGACATTTAGGCTCGTCCAAAATATACGCTAAGATACTTCAAGCATGCCTTTTCTGGCCAACTTTATGGCGTGATGTTCATGCCTACGTTGTAAGATGCGACAGATGCCAACGCACTGGGAACATCTCAAGAAGAGATGAAATGCCTCTAAGGAATATTCAGGAGGTAGAACTCTTCGATGTTTGGGGTATAGATTTTATGGGACCTTTTCCATCTTCGATGGGAAATAAGTATATCTGAGTAGCTGTTGACTACGTATCCAAATGGATTGAAGCTGTAGCTTCACCCACCAATGATACTCGTGTAGTTATTAAACTGTTTAAAAACTATATATTCCCTAGGTTTGGAGTACCTCGATTAGTTATAAGTGATGGAGGATCGCACTTCATATCTAGGATATTCGAAAACCTTTTAAAGAAATACGGAGTTAAACACCGAGTAGCCACACCATACCATCCGCAGACCAGTGGACAAGTAGAAGTATCAAATAGGGAAATAAAACAAATCTTAGAGAAAACTGTATCGATATCTAGAAAAGATTGGTCCTTAAGACTGCAGGAAGCCTTGTGGGCTTATAGAACTGCTTTTAAAACCCCTATAGGAACAACCCCATATCAACTAGTCTACGGAAAATCTTGCCATTTACCCTTCGAGCTTGAACATAAGGCCTACTGGGCCATAAAAGCTCTTAATATGGATTAATTGACGGCCGGAGATAAACACATTTTAGATATCCACAAATTAGAAGAGTTACGCCAAAATGCTTATGAAAATGCCATAATATATAAAGAGAGAACCAAAGCATGGCACGACAAAAGGATTGCCAAAAAGGAATTCAACATAAGCGATCCTGTACTTCTTTTCAATTCCAGGTTACGATTGTTTCCCGGTAAGTTACGCTCGAGATGGACTGGCCCCTATGAGGTCACCAAAGTCCTGAAATCTGGAGCACTTGAAATTACAGATCATTCATGTTGTCCCTTTTTAGTGAATGGACAGATATTGAAACACTACTATGGAGGTGACATCCCCACCTACTACTCTGGTCACACTCTAATAGACCCACCTATAGCAACATCCACTACGTAAGTTTTACATTCATCAAGCTAACGACGTTAAACAAGCGCTGCGTGGGAGGCAACCCACGACTTTCTTTTCATTATCTTTCTTATTTATGCATATTATTTACTTGATTTCAGAAAAAGAAAAAGATTTATTATTTATATTATTTGACTAACTGGACTGACTTATGAAATGTCTATGTTTACAGGTTACAGATCACATCACCCCAGATATTCTACACTAAATTTCTTTTCAGGATGCAGAGCTATGATGACATGCACATTGTGTTCAAAGACGACGCACAGAGGAAAAGATATGTAGTCCTTTCTGAGAGGCCGATGCTACCCACTAGGTACCCTGACCCCAACTGTTTAGAAGCCTTAGGTATTGAGGCCAGTGTGAGGTACATTTGTCACCAGCTCCAGTGGGATGAGTATTCTGATGCAATGAATGTAACCTATAAGCATCTAACCTTAGAGTTCCTTAGTTCGCTCAAGTATGATCCCTACAGTGGAAGAGGTTACAAGAGTGGAAGCATAAAATTCAGACTATTTGGAAACGAGTACACCCTTAACCACAGGGATTTTGCTAGATTACTTGGTTTTCAGTGTGGCATGGATGCCATCCATTTTATGCATGAGGTTAATGTCATGCAGGATGAGCTTGACAGATTCTGGAGCAAAATCACCGGTGAAGGAGGACCTGATCCTTCCACCCAATTAGCAAACAAAATCCACAGCCCAGCTTTCTGTTACTTCCAAATGATCCTAGCCGATACTTTCTTTGGTAGAAGTGAAACCTTGAACCAGGTTACTGCAGAAAAGATTCTGATGCTCTTTTGTACTGCTGAGTCACGTCCTTTAGCAGTGGTAATTTTCTGATGTATAACCTATACTTAACTGCCGAATCATCCTAAGGACCCATCCATGTAGGTGGCACTGTTGCGCATATAGTTTATGCCCTAGGTCTAGCCAGCAAGCTAACTCATCTTACCCCACATTGTGGCTGCACCTTAATTGACATTAATCATTGCCTTGACCGTGGCCTTATCAGGAGAACATTTTTCAGTGCTCATAACTATAAGCTCCTAATCGACGACGAAGTCATTCACTACTTTGGTTTGCCAAACCACACCCGAATAAGTGTCCATGACAAAGCTAACTGGTCATACACTTTGGAAGGCCAAGACGAGACACCCATCCGACCTAGGACCCCACTTGTACCTGATTACCATCCTACACCCTATCCTAAAAGGACTACTGTCTATTCTTCTAACGTCAATCTGCAACGCAGGAACATATATTTAGAGTTTGGCGCTATGCGCAAGGAGATCATTTCTCTTCGCGAAGAATGCGCCCAGCTTACCTTACAGATGGAGGTCTCAGACGTAACAAATGCTTCATCATATGATTTGTTATATCAGGAGATTTACGATCTCAGATGCCAGCTTGCAGACGCACGGGCATCTTGTCTTCACATGGATCAGGGTGTTCGCCGACAGTCGTTCTAGAAGATATTCAGGAGCTCTGGGTCAGAGCTCACACTATGTGTGGGGGGGACTTACCACATTCTTATTATTATCATTTATTTTTTACCGTTACCACATTATTATTATTATTATTTTTACCGCTATTATCATAATTATCAGACTATTAGTAGATTTAATTTTCCATCATTATTATTAGACTCATTGCTACTAATATTTTGAATTTTATGGTACAATGCATCCATCAGCTATATGCAAGTGTCGTATTATTTATTGGTAATATTTAAACAAAAATTTGATTCATTCTCGTATTTTAAAGTTTTATAGAGTTACTAATATTATTGTTATTTAATTTCTACATTCATATTTTGCATTTATGCAAAAAGAAAAAAATATTCTCTATGTTTCTTACATGTACACCTATGAAGAAACAGCCTCAAATATGCTATACACACCCCAAGGAGGGATACATGGACCAACCAAAGCCCAATCCCGTGCCAGCCCAATTTACACAGTCCGTGAACGCGGAACCCTGGTCGGCGTACGCAGAGGCGTCCTGGGATATTAACGAACCAGAATGGAAAACCCCCCATTTTTTGCCACTCTCTTCATCTTCCACCTCCAATAACTCCGTTTTTAATCACCATAAAACCCCACTAAACCATTTCCATTCCTTATTTCATAACTACCCCACTACCATTACCACTTCCATTCCACATTATCTCTATAAAAACCAAAGATTTCACCCAAAAACCCAAATCTATAAAAACCCAAATTTATCCATTTTCCATCACTAAACCTTCATTTCACTTCAACAATGGCAGGGGAGGAACATGGAAACATCATTTTTCGAGATGGAGACGACGGAGTCAAGCAATGGGAAAAATGGGACAAACTGCAGACACGCAACATTCTTGCGACGAGGTACATTAATGATATCTGTCTGTATAACCTTGGTATACGATATAGCGTATTTTATCTGTTAGAGAATTTAAAATTAGAGAGTATCTTTATTCGCAAGGAGCCTACCTATGAAAGGCTAACCCGCGAGTTTTTGAGTTCTTTGGAGTACACTGTCAAGGATAACACTGCTAGCACTGTAGGCACAGTGAGGTTTAGGATGTTCAATGTTGAATACATTTATACCACTGATGCACTTGCTGAGTTATTAGGATTCCATTACGGGGATGGTGCCGTTTGTGAGGCACCCATAGACACAAATTGGTCAACTGAGGCTTTCCAACTGTGGAGAGACATCACAGGTCAGACCACCTACTTTTTTGATGGAAATGTGGCCTCCGACATCCATAACCCAGCCATACAAGTGTTCCACCTTTTATTAGCTGATACTATTCTTGCTCGTGAAAATTCTAACAAGTTGAACTCCAAAGAATTTATATTTTTACAGGATGCTTTACTTAGAAAAAGATTAAATTCCTGTGCCATTTATGATAGCTCATATGCGGGCTATTGAAAGAAAGGGCAGCACCGTGTCATTTGGAGGATTGATTACCTTCATTGCACGAGCCCTCCATCTGGACATCGAGTTGGCCACATTGGAACTACTCCCGCCTCGCACCATTGATTTAAGGTTTCTGAGAGATATGTGTTTATGCAAAACGAGGCCGGAAAGAGGCTATATCCTCATGGTTCGCAATGCTGTCGTCCCGAGTGTCGCTTTACCTTGCTCAAGTCGCACTGATGTGTGCCAAAGAGGAAACTGGCTCTATGATTTGAAGGCTGCTCCTATTTTAGGTCAGTTGCTACCAAACGTCCCCGGGGACGAAGGAAACGAGACGGAGGATGAGTTTGACCGTATGGACCAGTCTCCTATTCATGTATCATCTGCACACACTCCACCTGTTACTAACCGTTCTGCAGGTACCTCTTCCGGATTTTATATCACTGAAGAAATGTGGCAAGCACAACAAGCTAGAGAAGAAGAGCGTGATGGCATGTTCTATGCCATGTGCCAACACCAGCAGGAGATGATGGACCTTATGCGGGAGTCACAGCAATCCACTCTCGAGAACTTCCAAGCACTTAGGGATCAAAATGCCTCTCTCATAGAGAGGATTGAGCAGATGGAGCTGTCACATACCACCTGACATTGCAGTAGGAGTCGTCGCCCCAGACGTTCAGAGCATGGTGGAGATGGCCCCAGTGGCCGACATGAGTGATTGCCAGGTTTCACCTATCTCTTTCTCACTTTTTATCGAAACATTGAGGACAGTGTTCGGTTTAAGTGCGGGAGGAGATATTTACTGTTTTTAGTTGTCTTTATTATTTCTATTTTCTCTATATTATTTTACTATTGCTTTCTAGTGTAGTTTAGTTCGTTTTAATAATTTTCACATGTGCTTGATGAGTCATTTCGTGTAGTTCGTCTATTTTCCCAATTCTTGAGCCTTAACAAAAAAAAATATTTTTTGAACAAAGAAAACAGCATTTATTTTGAAATTTTGGGCTATTAGGACAAGTAAGTATCATTTGCAAAGGCTTGGGAAAACTTTTGAAAAATCGATATCGTTTTTACACCGTAAGTTTCTCAATTATAGGAACCTATCCAGGTTTTTATTATACGGTGGCCTTAAAATGTCACCCTTTATCGCTTACCCTTAAGTAGTTTATTCTAGCAGTCAGCACCATCTTAACCACCGCTAAGTGACAAATCGATGCAAATAGGTAAGATCCTGCAAAAGAAAAAGAAAAGAGAAAGAAAAATCCAAAAGATGCTAAAGTATCTTTGGAAAAATTGCAAGAAAAATTATTTATCAAAAGAAAAAAAAATAAACTGCAAAAAGTATCAAATTTCTGATATAATAACAGGATCGAGATTACCACAGGTTATGTTCACCATGCGAGTGCAAGATAACGGGCATAATGTGATTGAGCCTGAATGAAAAGGGGTAAGAAAGGAATGAGTAAGCTAGGCCTAAGTATAACACCTTGGTTTGGATTGGTTTGTATAGGAGAGAAACTTATGCCCGCAAATCAGGGAAAGTGCCATTACAATACCCTTGGTTCACAAGTTAGTACCTACTGATGCATTATTGATCAAACTTAAGTCTTTAGCTCAGATGAGATACTTGTGTGTTTGTTGTTCTTCTTTTTCTGCTTATGAGAGTTTGCTTGAGGACAAGCAAAGGTTTAAGTGTGGGAGAATTTGATAACACTAAAATACACTGTATGTTTGACTCCGATTGCACATGTTTTAAGTTGTTTATTTTTTATTTTCCCATGTTATGATGGTATTTTATCTTACTTTCAGATACATTGCCTGATTTGAGCCTGCAGTGAAGAAACGATGCAAAACGGGGCTAAAACGGAGATTTCCTGCACAAATTGTACACTAGTCGTTTCACTCAGCGAACGCCATAGAGGACGCCATTTGAGTAGTGGGTTTCACCCACGTTCCAACGGCTACAAGACACGTCTTCCCCATTTTACACACTCGGCAGACGCGGAGGGGGTCTCGGCGGACGCTGACTGTTGTAATGGGAGAGTGGTCAAGGGCGTTAGGAGCATTCACCCACGATTGGAGATTTTACCTCAACCATTTTCTATAACGTTATGCGCCCGTTACAGCATCACTAGCTCTATAAATAGGCCTTGCATTTTCACTTTTGGATCATCCAATTCTAGTTTCCATCCTTAGGCATAAAGTTCACTTTGTAAAGCAATAAGCTGTCACATCGGGGGGTTATTGCACTATTGTTGTTAGTTAGATTGGAGCACTGTAGTTAGGAGTTTTACATTCGAAGTTATTTATGTTCAAGTCAGATTTACATTTCCCGCAATTTACTTTCCAGCTCTGTACCAGATCCAGTCTCCGATTTGGAGCAGGTTTTTATATAATTTGCAATTTATTATTATCCGCATTGCCTTTACATTCATTTACATTATTGCACTGCCTTATATTCGTTTATTTTCTGTCTCTGCCATTACTTTATTACTGCTTGAGTTATATTTGCACGATTAGCGTGTGCTAATTATTTATTTGCTTGTGTGATTCGTTTGTCTTTCAAAACTGAACTTAAGCGTGACACTTGTGTTCACTCCTTTGAAACACACTCTCACACTTCGCACGTTTTCATTCTAAAAATGTCTTATTTCGCAAACCAATTTACCGTTATGTTTTCAATTACCATGTCCAGCTAAATCTCTTGTGCTGGGATGTGAGGACCGTCGTTCCGACGGTACTCCACATGTTATTTTTTTAGAAATACTTTAGGGGTTGTTTTTGGTTTTAATTAAACTCTTCTGAACTTCAATTGATCGGTTATTACGTAAACGAGACCGTGTTTTTGTTTGCGTAATGACTGTGACTAGATCGGGTAAGATCGAAAGCCGTCCGACATTTTAGAAAAGAGTTTGTTAGTTTTTAATTGATAAATACCACGAAAGCATTTATTAATTAATTAGGAAAGTTTTATATTATTAGAAAGAGATTTTAAACTATTTTCGGACGCGTTTATAGATTTAGGATCCGGTTGCCCGAGCATATGCCGGAAACCCTTTGGTATTAAATATTTCCAATCGAAAACACTTTTTAACTAAGTCTTAGAGGTAGTTATATAGAAAAGGACTTTATCACTTTAACGCAAAGAGCGACCGGTGCAGCGTGAGCGGCCGATATAGATTAAAGGTTAGGTCTGTTTCCGATCACGCTAACGCGACGGATCCTTTTTAATTAACTTTTTTCAAAGAAGAAAACATTGCCCCGTAGTATTACTACTTAGATAATAAGAGTACAGTTTTATTGATGTGAATTACATTCCAGTATAGTCTTTATCTGATTTATTTCTATTTTCGTTCAGTGGAAAACTATTACTCTGATTTTTCTTTAGCCTTAGATAAACACCGTAACAATAGTAATCGATAGATTGACATTGGTCTCCGTGGGATTGATAAATCTTTTATATTACTCTGACGTAATCCGTATACTTGCGGATATCACGCATCAGGTATACACCTTTAAACTCAGGCCCATTCATCCACTCTTATCGCACAAGGTAAACACATGCCCGATCGTTCAAAATGGGGTTTGAACAGATAAATGAGGAACTGAAGTCGAAGAAGAACATGAAAGCTTCAACTATATTATATCTCTTTATGCTAGCTTCCCAACGCAACTGACTGCGCCTCATTTCGAGTTACAGAACTTTGGCTATGATGAAAACAAGGTCGAAAATGAAAACCATATCCCATAATTTGAATCATGTTGTTTTCCCGATTCGAATCAAACTAGGCAGAAGGCTTTTATGAGAAATTTTGACCTCTGATTCGAATTAGGTTAGAGCCTTGATTCGAATCAAATCTCACAGAGGTAAAATTCTCAATTTTCTTCCCAAAAACTCAATTCTAACATGCAATATCATCCAATATCATTATTCATCATATAAACCCAAAATTCTTAGCATCAAATGACAGAAAATCACATTACATTTATTATCTAACATGCATTCAAGGTTCAATCTTTAACTTGATCAAGTTCATTCAAACTTTTAGCAATGTTCTTCAAGTGATTCAAGAACAATCCCCACCCAAGGATTATTCATGCCAATTATCAGTTTCACATAAAAAAATTGAAACACCAAATAACACATTCATGCAATTAACACATATGACACATAATCAAGCATAGCATGCAAGAATTTTATCAGGATTTAAACCCTCCCACATGTGAATCCCTAGTTTGGCATAAATTTTACCCCAACAAGTCTATAACTAGGAACCTACCTTAATTGGTAAAACCTGTGTTTTGGAAGCTTGAAGATGAAAAGGTTGATGATCCAATTGACCCTTTTGAACTTTACTTCAAGAATCTCTTCTAAATTCACACATGTTGTAACACCCCATAATTTGATTAATTTATTTAATAAAATTATTTAGATTTTTATTTAATTATCTGGTATGCTTCGAATTAAATATGTATATGTATGTGGGGCTTGGATGGGGTGTAGTGATAACCTTGGTAGGGTGGAAGAAAGAATAAAAGAAATAGAATAATGAAAATATTTAAAATTGAGGTTATTTCAATTAATTAATTAAAATAAAATGAGAAATAATGTGAATTAGAGGAGTTGGGGCTGTTTTTGCATAATGAGAAAATGGAGGGAACAGAGAGAGAGAGAGAGAGAGAGAGAGAGAGAGAGAGAGAGAGAGAGAGAGAGAGAGAGAGAGAGAGAGAGAGAGAGAGAGAGAGAGAGAGAGAGAGAGAATAGTATGAGGGGAGGAAAATAGAATTACTGAAAATTTGTAACAATTAGGTTTGGAATAAAAAATATTAGAGAGAAATCTAGAGTTGTCAGTACGTGAAAATAAACTTTTGGGAGAAAAAAGGCAAGGCAAGAGGCTAAGGCTTGAAGAGTGAAGGAGAACCTTGAGCATTTTGAATTTACAAGCAATCTAAGGTAATGGGAGAAAGGGATTTCACTATGGGTGTATTGCATGATAGGGTAGAGAAGAGAGGTTCTCGCTCTCGTTAGGGTTGTATAATTCTATTTTGGATGTGTTGTTGTTGTGTTCAAATTTGAAATTTGTGTTTGATTATGTTGATTAATTGATTGGCTGTGACTAAATTCATGTTTGATTCATCATGTTTATGCATATATAATTTTCTGCCATTGATGAATATATGAAGCTTTGAACATGAGTATAAATGTTGGTGAAGGTGATGATTAAGTTGTATAACAAATTGCCATGAATCATGATTGATGTATGTATTATAATATGTTTGATTGTTGTAATAATACGGTGTACTCTTCAATTCGTATTTTGGGTGAATTGAATGTGGAAAATATAAGTTGTAATGAGGGATGAGGGTTACTGAAGGAGAGGGGTGGAAATTAGGTGAAAACTGAGTTTTCTAGAAAAAAAAATTGCATGTGACCAATCGGATGACCCTAGGGAGAAATCGGTTGGTTCCCTTTGAAAATAGAAAAAAAAAATTGGACAGAAACACTGGAACAATCGATCGGTTCCCCAGGGCAATTGATTGACAATCGATTAGTCCCTTTGAAAAATTGAGAAAAATGCAGGCAGGGAGTTGAGGACAATCGATTGATCCTCCATGTCAATCGATTAGTCCGTTACAATAATTGAATGGTTCATTTGTTGTTTTAGCCATAACTTGAGCTACGTGACACCACTGGAGGTGCAGTTTGAAGCGTTGGAAAGATAACCATTGAGCTACCTCATGGTAGTGCTTGGTAAGATAATTGAGGTGTAGACATACGTTCGCTATAAGAAATGTATGTTATGGAATGTATGGATAATTTCGTGAATCGTTCTATTTACTTGATGGTGAAATGATGTTAGAATGATTTAACATTTTTGAATGATGTGTGAATACACCTTCGATGTAGTGTTGTTGTTTGATGATAAATTTGGTGATCATGGTGTACGGACTTCAGTCCAGTTTTGGTGTGCTCTGGTCCAATGGTGTGGATTCAGGAGTGGGTATATGGTTTCAGATGGGAATTGGTGAAACGTTACTTATGGTGATAGTAGCGAATTGGTGTGCTCTGGTCCTATGGTGAGGATTCAGGAGCAAGATGGACCTGTGTTGTCAATAATGGTACCACATGCATATATGTCATGTCGTGTCGTGAGTCGCATTTCATATGTATATGTGCATGTTGTTATTAATGGGTGTGGGACTCTGGTGATGTTGATTGTGTATTTAATGTGCGTTATGTCGTATGTTTCTCTATCTTCGCATTCTTTACACTGTTCATTTTGAATGTTGTTTCTCACCACTTTGCCTCATGTTGTCCACCATGGACATCTTGAAGATACTCTGGAGTAATCATTTTTGTTGTGTGTGGAAGGTGGCTTATTGGAGTTACTCTTTGTTTTGTTATTTATCGCTTTACCATACATTAGTGGTTTTTAGTTCTCTGATCGTGTAACATTGGGGACAGGAGTTGTTATGTTTCGAGTTGATATTGATTTTATTGTTTTGAACTTTAATACTTTAATTATGAAGTTGCTATGAAATGTTTTTCCGCTGCGTAGTTTCAAATAATTTGATGTGTTTCGAAGGATTGTTGTTGGTGACATCTTAATCTATCGTGTAAATATTTTTAAATAAGTTTTGGGGTTTACGGTGTTACATATGCAATGAGAGAATGTTGATGAACTTGGACCCTTCTCCCTCTTCTCCTTGAGTTTTCGTCCTCTCTCCCTCTTCCTCTCTCTCTCTCTCTCTCTCTCTCTCTCTCTCTCTCTCTCTCTCTCTCTCTCTCTCTCTTCTCTCTCTCTATCTATCTATCTATCTATATATATATATATATATGATTTCTAAAAAGAGAATTACAAATGATAAATGAGAGAAAATTTCTCCAATGACTTTATAAAGTGATAATGCAAAAACTCCATTTTTGCCCTTGATCTTAAATCCATATTTCTAATGAGTGCCATTATTCTATTAACCACACTTATAACTTTTACTTGGCACTTTAATCATCTCATTAAGCTTTAACTTACCAATTAACAATTAGAAACACATAGGACATTACATCCAAAATTTAAAATGTAGGTGTTGTTGAAATAGTTGGATGTACATGATTATATATCAAAGTATAGAATATCTAGTGATGGAAAATTCATTAAAGATATATTTTACCCGCATCTGATTTGAGTCATGATATTTAACATAATGTTTTTAAGATCCTATGAAACTATGTGAATAACAAATACATTGTAAGTTTTTACATATGAGTTTAATTACTATGCACTGACAGTGTAAAAAGTTTTACACTGTCAATACATCACCATCATCCGTTTGGGTTACTTTACAGATTATTAAATGAAAAGTCAAACTCCTCTTTACATCCAACGGTTATAATTAACTGACAGTGTAAAATCCTTTTACACTGTCAGTGCATTTCAATTAATTCCTTTACATATCTCATAGATTCTTTGATGATTTGAAAGAATTATTAGATCTTAACACTTGATTTGGATGGAAAAAAAGGTTTTGGAACTTTTGGGTCAAAAACGGAGAGAGAAAGATTGACTCATATTGAAGAGAAATACTGAAAATGAAACATTGAAGAACCCTAATTTTTCATCATGGATTGTATTCCTTCTTCTACCGTTGTCATTCGTCAATTGTATTTGTCTCAACCGTTTTATTTACTCAATCGCTCTACCAATTTGCATTCAAACAAAGGCTGTATTTCCTTAATTGCATTTAAGCAAATGTCATATTTTGTGAATTACATGCAAGAGAAGGTTGTATTTCGTGAATCACATTCAAGCGAAGATTGTTTCCACAAATCTTTTGCAAATGACGAAACCACCTGCACTGTGGAAGATCGATAAAAAAGTAAATTTGTGTCAGGTATGTTTTATTTTTCATAATGTGGTCCTTATGTTATTGTATGCTCCATTTTCCTCAACAATGTTCTTGTTTATATATTATGAATGTTGTAATCTCCATTGTTTATTGATAGAAAAATTTATGAAAGATGAAAAGAATTGAAAGAAATATTGGATATTGTTTCTTGAATTTGAGAGAAGAGAGATGAATGAATAGAGAGTGTATACTTTCATTAATGACTGAAATTCATCAGCTGGTTTACACAGCTTATAAAGCTATATATATATATATATATATATATATATATATACACCAAGACTTATAACAACTACAAACTAAAACAAGTTCTAACTAACAATGAATTACAAAACAAATATTAGAGTGTGATGTTGTGACATCACACTTAACATCACATCTGATCTAACTAATATTGAATTACAAAACCAATACACCTCCTTAATTCATTTAGTTAGATACTTCAGCCATTCCAAGTTTCATCTTCAAATAATCAAAGCTGCTTGACTTCAAAGGCTTTGTGAGCAAATCTGCTATCTGCTCATCTGTCTTGCAATGTTTCATTTCCAACTTTCCATTGTTCACCTGGTCTCTTAAGAAATGGAACTTGGTTTCAATATGTTTACTCCTACCATGTGCAATTGGATGTTTTGCTAAGTCTATGGCTGACTTGCTATCAGTTCTGAGCTCCATCTTTTCAGTCTTCACCAGCTTCAATTCCCTCAGTAACATGTTGATCCATTGAGCTTGACATGCTGCCATAGAAGCTGCAATATACTCAGCTTCGCACGAAGATAATGCAACAACTGGTTCCTTTCTTGAACTCCATGAAAAAGCTGCATTTCCAATCATGAACACATAGGCTGCAGTGCTTTTCCTGTCATCTTTATCACCACTCCAATCAGAATCTGAGTAGCCTACTAGATCATCATCTTGGTCCTTGCTGTATTAAATACCATAGCTACTTGTACCCTTCACATATCTCAAAATTCTCTTGGCTGCAATTAAGTGTGAGGTGGTAGGTTTTATCATGTATCTGCTGATCAAACCTACACCATAAGTGATATCAGGTCTTGTGTGGCACAAGTACCTCAAGGAGCCCACAATTTGTTTGAATAAGGTTGGATTTACTTCTTTCTCATCATTAACCAAAGACAACTTTACTCTTATATTAACTGGAGTTGAAATTGGTTTACAATTCAGCATATTAAACCTTTTCAAAACATCTTGTGCATATTTCCTTTGACGAATCACCACTCCTTTTGAATTCATTTCAAACTCAATTCCAAGGAAATATGTGAGATTGCCTAAATCAGACATCTCAAACATCCTCATCATGTTTCTCTTAAAGTCCTCCATCTCAGCTTCATTGCTTCCAGTTACTATCATATCATCTACATATAAGCATACAATAAGCTTATTTGTGGTATTTCTGCAGTAGATTCCATGTTCATTTACACACTTCATGAAACCTTGCTGAACAAGAAAACTGTCTATTTTCTTATTCCAAGCCCTTGGGGCTTGCTTCAACGCATACAGAGCTTTATTAAGCTTGTAAACATGCTCTTCCTTTCCCTTTATCTCAAATCCTGGTGGCTGATTCACATACACCTCTTCTTCTAGCTCACCATTGAGAAAAGCAGACTTTACATCTAGCTGATACATGGACCAATTTTTCTTGACTGCTATAGCCACAATCAATCTGACTGTTTCCATCCTTGCTACTGGAGCATACACTTCATAGTAATCTTGTCCATACTTTTGTAGAAAGCCTCTTGCAACTAATCTAGCCTTATACTTAGCAACTTGACCATTTGGCTTCAGTTTTGTTTTGAACACCCACTTAACATCAATACACTTCTTATCAGCAGGTAGTTGTACTAAGCTCCATGTTTCATTCTTCTCTATAGAGTCTAGTTCTTCAATCATTGCTTTCTTCCAATGTTGTTGTTTAAGAGCTTCCTCAAAAGACACTGGTTCAGTTTCAGCAAGCATTGCTAGTTGCACTATGTCACCCTCATCTGTAACAGCTTGATTAGGAAACCTCTCATAATCTCTCAACCTGACTGGTGGTTGAGTGTTCCTTGTTGGTCTATTTGTCACTTCTGCACCTCCTTCATTTGTGTCCTCAACAATTTCTTCTTGTTCCTCAGTCTCACCTTCTTCTGTCTCTGAATCAGCTAGAAAAAATTGACTATTAAACTTGTTTGATGCTTTATCTTTCCAGTTCCAGCATTTTGATTCATCAAACTTTACATCTTTGTTGAACACTATCTTCTTGCTACTTGGATCATAGAGTTTGTAGGCACCAGTTGAGTGGTAACCAACCATAATCATTACCTGAGATTTATCCTCCAGTTTTCTCCTTAATTGATCAGGTACATGTCTGAAACATACTGAGCCAAAGATCTTCAGATGTTGGACACTTGGTTTTACTCCACACCATGCCTCTTCTGGTGTCTTGTCTTGCAGCTTCTTTGTTGGACTTCTATTGAGGAGATATGCTGCAGTAGCAGCTGCTTCTCCCCACAAGTAATGAGGCATCTGCTTTTGCTTCAACATGCTTTTTATCATATTTACCAAAGTTCTGTTCTTTCTCTCTGAGATCCCATTGTGTTGGGGTGTGTATGGTGCAGTGACTTCATGATTTATGCCATTTGATGAGCAGAAATCATTAAATTCAGTGGAAGTATACTCACCTCCTCCATCTGTTCTCAGTCTGCTAATTACTTCTCCACTTTCATTTTGAACTAGCAGTCTAAACTTCTTGAACACGCCAAGCACTTCACTTTTCTTAGCTAACAAGTAAATCCATACTTTTCTAGTAAATTCATCTATGAATGTTACAAAATAGCTATTTCCTCATACTGACTTTACTTCCAGAGGTCCACATACATCTGAGTGAATTACCTCAAGTTTCCTGGTTGCATTGAATGGTACCTCTGCATTGTATGAATTCCTGACTTGCTTTCCAGTGTAGCACATATCACACACTTCATCAGGTAATTTTATCTTTGGCAAACCTTGGACCATGTTCTTCTCATGAAGCATATTCAAGTCTCTAAAGTTGATATGCCCATACCTTTGATGCCATAACCAATCTTCCTTCTTAGTTTTTGATAGCAAACACTGATCTTCAATCACACTGATGTTGATTTTGAAAGTTCTTTATTTTGACAATGGAGCTTTCAGAATCAACCTATTCTTGCTATCAAAAACCTTCATGGCTTGTGCTTCCATCTTCATAGTATATCCCTTCTGCAGTAATTGACCAATACTGATGAGATTGCTCTTCTTATTTGGTACATACAATACATCTGTAATGCATGCCTTCTTACCATCCTTCCTGTGAATCAATATTTTCCCAATTCCAGCTGCACAAACTATGCTATTGTCTGCAAATCTTATCTTTCTGTTTATTGAATCATCTAATTCAGAAAACCACGACTTCTTGCCTGTCATATGATTTGAACACCCAGTGTCCAAATACCATTCATCACTTCTTGCTTCTTCCTCCTTATCTGTTGCCATCAGGAGTACTTCATCAGAATCTGACTCCTCATTTTGAGCAAATTGAGCTTCATCTTTGTTTCTTGGAACCTTCTTCGATATACATTCAGATGCATAATGTCCCCACTTCTGACAATTATAGCACTGAATTTCCTTCTTATCTTTCTTGGATTTTCCTTTCTTCACATACTGGGACTGCAATGCTTGATCAGACGATGCATCTTTACCTCTTTCTTTGATTCTATTAGTCAACCTCAATTCATGAGCTTCAAGACTTGCTTGCAGTTCTTCTATCTTCATAGAATCTAGATCCTTAGATTCTTCTAAAGCAACCACAATGTGATCAAATCTTGGTGTTAAAGTTCTGAGAACTTTCTCCACCTTCATCACATCAGTGAAAGCTTCACCATTCCTTGTCATTTGATTTATGAGATTAATCAGCTTATCAAAGTACTAACTGATGGTTTCTTCTTCTTCCATCGCCAACACTTCATATTGTCTTCTTAATGCTTGAAGCCTCACCTTCTTCAGTTTACCATCCCCAGAATACAATTTCTCCATCGCATCCCACGTCTCCTTTGCACTTTCATAATGCATGATCTTTTCAAAGATCTCATTGCTTACACTCTGATGTATCAAGAACATGGCTTTCCCATCTTTCTTCTTCAAATCTTTATGTGCTGCTTGTTGTACCTCAGTTGCATTCGCTGCTAATGCTGGTACCCTTTCATCCACAACTTTAAGAACATC
This sequence comes from Lathyrus tuberosus, assembly GCA_022829125.1. Lineage (NCBI taxonomy): Eukaryota > Viridiplantae > Streptophyta > Magnoliopsida > Fabales > Fabaceae > Lathyrus > Lathyrus tuberosus. The sequence continues at coordinate 1,619,365 of JALAZF010000759.1, read as the reverse complement.
CTGGAACCTGAATATAACCTTCATCTTCACTATCCATTGATCAAAGTTCTTTCCTTCGAACACTGGTAGATGTGTAGAAATATTATTGTTGTGAGTTGCCATACTTCACGAATTCTCTAACAACAATGATCGAACCGAGCTCTGCTATACCAATTTGATAGAACAATTTATGAAAGATGAAAAGAATTGAAAGAAATATTGGATATTGTTTCTTGAATTTGAGAGAAGAGAAATGAATGAATAGAGAGTGTATATTTTCATTAATGACTGAAATTCATCAGTTGGTTTACACAGCTTATAAAGCTATATATATATATATATATATATATATATATATATATATATATATATATATATATATATATATATATATATATATATACACACCAAGACTTGTAACAACTACAAACTAAAACAAGTTCTAACTAACAATGAATTACAAAACAAATAGTAGAGTGTGATGTTGTGACATCACACTTAACATCACATCTGATCTAACTAATATTGAATTACAAAACCAATATTTATGATGTTTAATATGTATGAAGTGGTCCACATTTAATAAATTAAATGTGTTATTTTAAATTGTTGTCCAGGCAACTCAAAGTCAAAAGATTAGTTGATAATACATCATAGGGGTGAACAAGTACACATACCTATTAAATGATATATTAATGGGGATGTCTCGGAAATGAATTGAATTTGAAAGGTTAACTATATATACCTATTAAGATTACAAGGATATCAAGTTTATGTGGTACAAGAACCATGAGTTTAGTTTTCTCATGGTCTGAGACCTTTAAACAATGTTAATGTTGTTCTTCAAATTTGATGAAGATGTGAATGGGTATGAGTTGATAGATGTATATATGGAACATATTATTATAAACCTTGAGGTAGTCAATGAAAGTGAGTTAGTACATGATTATGATGAAGAAGTACAATGTACTGGTGATGGAGGCCTTGATGTTGTTGTTAATGATATATAATGTATTGGTGATATGATTGGTCTAGATGGTGACTTAGGTGCTAAAGTTAACGATGATGATGTCCGAGTAGGAAACAGTGCAGAGGATGTCTTATGTCATAATGCTAATAATGATGTCTGAGTAGGAAATAATGTAGGAAATTGTAAGTATGAATGCACAACCTAAGAGAGAGTGAATTAAGTTTTATGAAAATTTCTAGTTATTTTGCAGATGTTCCTTTTACTTTATTTTTTCGGAATTGTAATGATGAACTTATGAACAATAATGCAAAAAAATAAAATGCAGGAAAGTAAATGAAACACAAGAATTATACTATTTCGCCTTATCAATCAAGGGACCGTCTAGTCCCTTCATACCCCGTGATGGATTTTACTATGCTAGATCTTTGTACAACCTCACACCAATACTATCCTACTATCTTCTAACACAACACACCAAATCTTTGGTGGACTTTGAATCACCCCCGATTCAAAAGACCATTTTTCAACAAACTAAAAGAAAACACTTATTTGTAAACACCTCTAGAAAGTAAAACCACTTTCCTCATAGACAATGTACCCCACACTTGGTGAACAAATACAACAGACAGATAAATTGAATACAGACTGTTTGTATGTTTTCCAATATTTTGAAAATTTAATCTTCTCTTTCAAAGAGCAATTCAAGAATATGTAAACATTAAATGCTCAAGGTTTATGAAACTTTTTCTCAGATAAAATGAAATTTATACAGTAAAAGTTTCTATGACATTTTGTATGAACACTTGAAAAACAATAAGAATTATTTTGAAAAAAAATGATGAAAAAGGTGTATGAAAAATTTGAAAAACTTGCTTTAAATATATCTCAAAATGCCTCTTGAATGAACAACAACACTTTTAAAATGTTCATAATTAATTATAATGATTTGTGAAAAGGTATCATGAACATGTGTAATGTAAAGGTGTTGCAATGTTTCAGATTTTTCAAAAAGATGCAGATGACAATGATTGTTATAGCATGTCAATCGATTGTAGTAAGTTTTACCTTTAAAAAATGTAAAAATTACACATGACAATATATTTTATGGATGCCTCAGTCTATTTTGGGGGGGAATTTTCAAGGCAAGAATGGACCCCTAATAGATTGTAGGGTTTGCATCAATAGATTGCGGGGGATATTTTTCAAGGCAAATTGAGCGTTTTTCCCAAATAGTAACATATAAACAATCGACTGTAGCTTTTCATCAATCGATTTCTTGATGAATTAAATGGATTTTTCACTTTTCACTTTTTAAAAGATATGCCATGAATGTAAAAGATGTATAACCTTTAAGAATGATTTATATGAAATGACTTTGAGAATCTATAGCTTATTATATACATATGAATTTCCATAGTACCTTAATCTGCATAGTTCAATCCTTTGATTCCTAAAGCTTATGCAATCTTGATACTTGATTCTAATCTTTTTCTTCTTTTATCTTTCTTCATTGATAAGATTTGTCTTCATCAAAACTATGCTAGGATAGATGATGAACATCTTCTTCACATAAATGGCTTAGGTCATAATATATTTGATGTTAAAGTAGTCCCCCCCCCCCCCCCCCCCCCCCCCCCCCCCCCGAGACTAATATTTTTCTTCTTTGATCTTTCTTCATTAATAAGATTTGTCTTCGTCAAAACTATGTTAAGATAGATGATGAACATCTTCTTCAGATAAATGGCTTAGGTCATAATGTGTTTGATGATAAAATAGTCTCCCCCCCCCCCCCCCCCCCCCGACTTAGGGGAGGTTACTAAAAACAATGTGAGTGTTGATAATGAGATCACCGATAATAAACCAACAACTACAGGTTGGTATTGAGAATGAACTTGTCGATGATTCGGATCACTTGAATACCCCAAATGAGATTATTGATGAACATGATGATGAGAAGTTTATTGATGAAAATGATGATGAGAAGTTATTGATGGACTTGATTCAAATTTTTGGGATGAACCATTCAATTATTTAAGGAGTTATGCACAAGATTGCTCATATCAAAGTTGAATAGTAATGTTGTGGTACAAGCTATGAGTCCAGAATCGGTTATGTGTTTTAGAGAACTTGCATCCCTTTAGTTGCAAGCAAGGATGCATTTTCAAATACATGTAGGACCCTCGTTTGTTTAGATGAATGTTTATTGAAAGGGGATTATGGTTATCAATTTATGGCAGATGTGGGAAGAGTGAGAATAATTTTATATTTCATATATATTATGTTGTTGTAGAGGTTGAGACAATGGATTCTTGAAAATGATTCACATACTTACATTTTAATGATTTAATAGAAGTAAATAAGAGAGCTTATGCTTTAATTTTAGATAAGTAAAATGTATAATTTTGCATTACTCTTAATTCATTTTACTCATCTGATTTAGGGCTCGTTTTATTTGGCTTTTTTTTAAATGATTTTTAAAGTATAATATAATTTTGTGAAAAATAAATTTATAAAGAAACTTTTTATAAGAGCTTCAAATCAAAATTTGATTTGAATAGTTATTTTTAAAATGTTATTTTACGTATTTCATCATTTTATCGAAACTTTTTTTGGATATCAAAATTTCAAAAAATCACTTAATTTTGAAACTATTTCAAATAGTTTTTTATAAAAATTATTTTTGAAATATGACTTTTTGAAAAAATTGTGATTTTGATTATATTTTGAATTTCAATAATGTATATTAATATTATAGAATACCAAAATTAGTATTTTAATTTATAAAAAACAAATTTAAAAAAACTTGTAATATTTTAAAAAATATTTTTGTAGAATTCATTTTCGAAAATACAAAAAAAAATCATTTTTTTAAAGCTAAAACAAACTGACCCTTAACTATATTGAAACAATAATTCATTTGACTCATTTGATTTAACTATATTGAAGCAACTAATGCAAACAACATAATGAATATCATGAACCAAGTAAACTTTGTCTGCATGTAAAGGTTGAGACAAAAGATTTCTTAATTTTGACGATTTCTTTGAAGTAAATTAGAGAGCTTGAGCATAACCTGTATAAAAGGTCTCTGTTATTCCTTTGTTTGAATTTTTCATGATGGAATAGAACAATTTTATTATTTGATCTAAATTAAAAGATAAAAAAAATGATAGAAAATAATGTAATAGAAGGCAATGCATTCTATTCCGCCCCACTCCATAAATCGTAACATTGCCTAAGTGTATCCAAGTCCTTAATTAACATGCCTTACTAGTTAAAGATCTTTTAGTACACCATTCAATTATATTGATTTCATCATTGAAAATATTTGAATTTGAGTATGATTATTCTAAAAGTCACAAATATTTGAATTTGACCACTTAGCGGTGAAAAATATTTTAGTGACAATGCATTAAAATTATTATTTTGGTTATAAATGAGTTCAATTAATTTTGTCATACATTTGTCGTAGTATTATTTAGTCAAGATCTAAGAAGCTTATTAAGATAAAACTACGTAGTAAAAAATATTAGATTGAAATTGAAAAGATAGAATTAATAGCAAAATTTCAGTTATCACTTGATATTTGCACTAACAAGCATAATCTAACACCAGTTTCTACTATAATCTCACAACCACCACAAAAGAAGAAAGTTACATAGACATTAACTTTGGTCCATTATCTGGCATTCCCATCCCTGCAGCTAACTCAGCATCAAGTTGAGTGTGTGGTGCATCACCCATCATTTGTTTCACACTGCACAAAGATTAACAATATCAGAAGCAAAAGAATGTGGTAAACCTGCTAGTTTATGTAAACCATCTTGTTAACTTTGGAATACCAAAGGAGAGAAAATTATTAAGGAAGGTATATTCATTATAAAACCCTAATTACAATGTACAAGTGTAGTTAATATATATAGTAAACTAGGGAACTAACTAACTCCTAACTTAGCTCCGAACTTAGCTAAACTAATTCAGTTATAACTATGATTAACTAAGATTAATTAGAGTTATTATTTACATCACTATTTTCATCATGTAATAGCCCCCCACAAGCTGGATTATGAATGTCTAATAGACCAAGCTTGGAAATCAATGAATTGAAGGAGGAAGCAGGCAATGACTTGGTAAGTACATCTGCCAATTGTGCAGCAGAAGAAAGTGGCAGGAGGTGAATGAGGCCAGTTTGTATTTTTTCACGAATGACATGACAGTCAATTAATATTTCAATATGTTTTGTCCTCTCATGAAAAATGGGGTTGTGAGCAAGATAGATTGCACTCTTGTTATCACAGTAGACTGAGCTAGGTTGATCAAGAGAAATGTGAAGATCCTTAAACAAATATTGTAACCATTGTAATTCACAAGTTAAGCTAGCCAAAGCTCTATATTCCGCTTCTGAACTAGACCTGGATACTGTGGACTACTTTTTGGATTTCCAGGACAACAGAGATGTGCCAAGGAAGACACAGTAACCAGTCACTGATCTGCGAGTAGCAGGGCAACTTGCCCAATCCACGTCTGCAAAACCAGAAAGTTTGAGTGTGGAGGAGGAAGAATAAAACAATCCCTTAGCAGGAGCACTTTTGAGGTATTTGAGCACTCTAATTGCTGCAGAGTGATGAACTTGTAATGGCTTAGATATAAATTGACTAAGTTGCTGAACAATGAAAGCAATATCAGGCCTGGTTGTAGTCAAATATAACAGTTGGCCAACAAGTCTCCTATAGGCTGTTTCATCTTCATAGGGGGGTGAGTCACTGTCATGAAGTTTCAAGAAGTAATCAAAGGGAGTTGTACTAGGCTTTGTAGCCAATAAACCACTGTCCTCAAGCAATTCCAATGCATACTTCCTTTGATTGAGAAAGATACCTTGAGTGGATCGTGCAACTTCCAATCCAAGGAAGTATTTAAGCTTGCCAAGATCCTTGATTTTGAATGTGGAATCAAGAAATCGTTTGACAGAATGTATTTTCTGTAAATCATCACCTGTCAAGACAATATCGTCAACATAGACTAGAAGAGCAGTGAAATGAGAATTATGTATTTTTGTGAATAAAGAATGGCCAGCATATGAATGTGAATATCCAAGGGAGATAAGAGCAGTGGATAACTTGGAAAACCACTGTCGGCTAGCCTGTTTCAGTCCATATAAGGATTTATGTAATTTGCAGACTGTATTGGAAGAAGAATTAGGGGGCAAGAACCCAGGAGGCAGATCCATATACACTTCCTCATGCAGATCACCATGAAGGAATGCGTTGTTAACATCAAGTTGTTCTAAATGCCAGTCCTTAATAACAGCCACAGATAGAATGGTGTGAATTGTTGTGAGCTTAGCAACTGGTGAGAAGGTATCAAAATAATCCACACCCTCAAGTTGAGTGTATCCCTTTGCCACCAAACGGACCTTGTATCGTTCAATGGATCCATCGGCATGATGCTTGATCTTGTAGACCCATTTGCAACCAATTGGTTGCTTACCTGCAGGCAAATCAACAACAGGCCAAGTGCTTGTGGATACAAGAGCATCTAACTCAGATTTCATAGCAAGATTCCAACAGTCAAACTTACAGGCTTGTTTATAGGTTTTGGGTTCTGTAAGGGAACTAATGGATAGGCAAAACTGTTTGTGACAAGGACTACATTTGTCATATGACAATACAGAAGAAAGAGGGTAAGGAGAGTTACCTGGATTAGATGCTGGCAGCATTGAGGATAGCAAATTGCAGTGATATTCAGAGAGATAAGCTGGTGGTTTTGTGAGTCTATTAGATTTTCTGGTTGGTACAGGAGGGGAAGTAGGAGAGATTATGTCATGTGGTGAAGGAGGTAATTGGTGAAGAGAGGGAGAAGAGATGATGTCATGTGTTGAAGGAGGTAAATTATGAAGAGATGGAGGAGAGGTAGGTTCATTTGGTGAAGCTAAGGATGGTGGAATATCTGTGAGAATGTCAAATGTGTCAAAGGTATTTGTATCAGGGTTGATACTGACAGAATTATTTTCAGGTGGGGGTGAAGCAAAAGGAAAGATAGTTTCATGGAAGATTACATTCCTTGAAACATAAAATTCATGGGTGAGAGGATCATAAAGGAGGTAGCCTTTGGTGCCTTCCCTATATCCAAGAAAGATGGATTTTCTTGCCCTTGGTGCAAATTTTGTTCTATTGTTATGTAAGGTCGAGGAGTATGCAAGACATCCAAAAACTTTTAAATGATTAAGGCTGGGAGGAGTAGAATGAAGCATTTGATAAGGGGTGAGGTTGTTCAAAAGAGGGGTGAGAAGTCTGTTGATAATGTGAATAGCTTGTTGTATGGAGAGGTGCCAAAGGTTATGAGGGAGATGAGAGTGAAAAGAAAGAGCACGTGCAACATTCAAAATGTGTTGATGCTTTCTTTCCACGATGCCGTTTTGTTGAGGTGTTTCAACACATGACCTATGATGGATGATACCTCTAGAAAGGTAAAAACTAGTCATGAGAAACTCAGGCCCATTGTCACTACGAATACATTTGAGTTTCTTATTGAATTGAGTTTCTATGAAGGAAATGAAATTAATTAAGTGAGTTCGGGTTTCACTTTTATTTTTCATGAAAATTGTCCAAGTAAACCTGCTGTAATCATCTACAAGTGTTAGAAAATACTTATGACCACATATGGAAGAGGTGGAAAGAGGTCCCCATATATCAGCATGAATTAAATCAAAAATGGCAACAGATTTAGTATTACTATGAGCAAAGGGTAAATTTCTTTGTTTAGCCAAATGGCAAGTATGACAAGGTTTATGATTGTCATTGAAAGTGACAAAAGGAAAATGAGATGAAATACATTTGTGTATATGAGAACTTAAATGTCCTAGTCTAAAATGCCAAATGGTGGTAGGATCAGGTTTAGAAGAATGTAAATGAGTAGAGATGGAGGTGTTAACAGAATCAGGTGTGGGAGAGAGATCCAGAGATGAGGTAGTGTCAAGCACATACAATTTGCCAATCCTCCTAGCTGTAAATCCAGTCATCTTGGGATGGAGTAGCTGCACAATTTTACAACAATTAGGGTAGAGTTTGACATCATATAAGGTGGAATCAAATAGAGTAGTAACAGAGATAATGTTGACATGAAATGAAGGAAAATAGTAAACATTATGAAGAACAAGGGAGTCATATAACAAAACTGAACCAACTATTGTGGTAGTAACAGTGTCACCATTAGGCATGGTCATAGATTTGGGTGCAATGTGATATGTGGAAAAATAACTGTCAAAGATATGAGTGATGTGATCAGTGGCACTAGTGTCAATGATCCACCATTGACTAGTATTATCACATTGGGGTTTTGAGAGATTCTTACCAGATGAGGGAGAGGGAGAGGTATGAGAGACATAATTTGTAGCAAAAAGAGAATTAACTGAAGAAGGTGAATTAGATTGCAAGTTGGATTGTTGGAGGAGCTGTAAAATCTGAGTATATTGCTCTTGAATAGTGGACAAAGAAGCACTTGATCCATTTGTTGATGTGGAAGCGGATGATGATGAGGAAATTGGAGCAGAACCAGCATCTTGAACAGAGTTCACCACAGAAGCATTTCCAGCAGGTGATGAGGAATTTTGCTTACGATGTTGAAAACCAGGAGGATACCCGTGCTTGATGAAACAAGTCTCAATAGTGTGGTTGGTGCGACCACAGTGAGTGCATAGCCGGTTGCCACGGCCACCGGAGGAATATCCACGGCCACGACCACGACCGGAGTTGTGAGAAGAACGAGAAAGCGTTTGAGAAAAGTAATTCACCGACGATTGATTCTCAATTGAAGAATCAGTGGTTGAATGAAGATTGAACAGGCGTTCTTGTTGAAGAATCAGATTGAACGCATTGTCTAGGGTTGAAAGTGGAGACATCAGCATAATCTGCGAACGAACATGAGAGTATTGATCACCAAGACCTTTCAAGAACTTGATTACCTTATCTTGCTCCTTGAATTTGCGTAGATCTGTAGTAGCACCACAAGAACACGGTATAACACAAGTACAATCACGAATTGGGCGAAAAGTTTCGATTTCTTCCCAAAGTGTCATCAATTTGGTGAAATACGAAGATATATCAAGAGTTCCTTGTTGAAGACGAGCTACTTCCTCTTGAATATCAGCAATGCGAAAAATATCACCCTGAGAGAACCGATTCTCCAAACTTTTCCATACAAGAGAAGCACGATCACACCAGAGGAGAGATTTTGCAATATCTTCAGAGATGGAACGTTGAAGCCATGAGAGGACGAGGTTGTTACATCGAAGCCAGGGTTCATAGAGAGGATCAGAGATAGGAGGAGGAGAAAGAGTGCCATCAACAAATTTTACCTTGTTCTTGGAGGTAAGAGCCACCTTCATCGATCTGCACCATATTTGATAATTCTTGTTATCAAGCACAGGTTGAACGAGAATAAGAGATGGATTCTCATTCGGATGCATATAATATGGATTGGAGGGATTGGTAGCAAAATCAGAGTAAGATATCACCATTGTTGAGGTGATTCAGCAAGAAAAGAAATTGCAGAACGCAAAGAAGAAGATGAATCGCGGAAAAAAAAGGTTTTCAAATTGATACCATGTTAACTTTGGAATACCAAAGGAGAGAAAATTATTAAGGAAGGTATATTCATTATAAAACCCTAATTACAATGTACAAGTGTAGTTAATATATATAGTAAACTAGGGAACTAACTAACTCCTAACTTAGCTCCGAACTTAACTAAACTAATTCAGTTATAACTATGATTAATTAAGATTAATTAGAGTTATTATTTACATCACTATTTTCATCATGTAATACATCTAAAGAAATCTATAATATAAATATAGTAGATATAATAATAGTTCAATAAACTATTTATTGACGATATACTATGAAGCACAGACACCCCAAAACACAACCCCAACACTAACACGGCGACACTTCTAATAATTTAAAGTAAAAACAATTAAACGTAATCATAAGTGTTGGTATATTTAAACAAACTCAAGTATATTAGTATTCAGTTCAACTCCACTCAATTACATCCTTATTGAAAAGAAAGATTTGTTCATGTCGAGCTGGTTTATGAGTTTCATACAGATGAAAACATTTCAAAACAGGAATAGCCTCAAAACTCAAGCAATACAATAAATATGCCAAATCTTTACCAATATAAATATAGGAAGAATGTTACATAAGATAGATAGAGGATATAAACTGAAGCAAAAGGAAAATAAGCATACCGTCTCCTGTGTTTTTTGGTCTTGAAATGATCGTCTCTGACAGCTACATTGGCAAAGATCGATAAAAAAGTAAATTTGTGTCAGGTATGTCATTGTATACTCCATTTTCCTCAACAATGTTCTTGTTTATATATTTTTTTTCTATTATGGTCCTATATTGTATTTTGTTGTATGATATGGTCCCTATTGATTATCCTATTTACTATGAATGTTGTAATCTCCATTGTTTATGCTGTTTAATACATTCTCCGGTCACTATTATAAGTAATAAAAAATTTTTTAGCTTCATTGAATAAATGATGTATCTGGACATTATTATATATCAGATACATTAATTATTCAATGTACTTAAAAAAAATTTTATTGCTTATAATAGTGACCGGAGGGTGTATGTATGAAGTGGTCCACATTTACTAAATTAAATGTATTATTTTAAATTGTTGTTCAGGAAACTCAAAGTCAATAGATTAGTTGATAATACACCATAATGGGGAACAAGTACACATACCTATTAAATGATATATTTATGGGGATGTCTCGGAAATGAATTGGATTTGAGAGGTTAACTATATACTCCCTCCGGACACAATTATAAATCAAAATAACTACTTTCACATGTATTAAGAAAGTTAGTTAAGTGTAATTAATTTTCTTGATTTCATGTATTATCAAAGTAAAATTTAAGATAATATCCTTAGTTTATTTAATGAATCAACTACCAACATTAAATGCTTTTGAATTAAATTAAGGGTATAATAATAATACAAGCATTAATTAGTCTAAAATTTAATAACTTTTGTTTATAATAGTGACCAAAATTTAAGGTGTTTTTTTTTCTTATAATAGTGATCGGAGGGAGTACTATATATACATTTGAAGAGTTTGATAAAAAATTAGGATTACAAGGATATCAAATTTACGTGGTACTAGAACCATGAGTTTACTTTTTCGCATGGTCTGAGACCTTTAAACAATGCTAATGTTGTTCTTTAATTTGATGAAGATGTGAATGGATAGATGTATATATGGAACATAGTATTATAAACCTTGAGGTGGTCAATAAAAGTGAGTTAGTACTTGATTATAATGAAGAAGTACAATGTACTGGTGATGGAGGCCTTGCTGTTGTTGTTAATGATATATAATGTATTGGTGGTATGAATGGTTTAAATGGTAACTTAGGTGCTAAAGTTAACGATGATGATGATGCCCGAGTAGGAAACGGTGCAAGGGATGACTTATGACATAATGCTGACAATTATGTCCAAGTAGGAAACAATGTAGGAAATTGTAAGTATGAATGCACAACCTAAGGGGTGAATTATGTTTTATGAAAAATTCTAGTTATTTTGAAGATGTTCCTTTTATTTTATTTTTTCAGAATTGTAATGATGAACTTATAAAAATATAATGTCGAAAAATAAAATGCAGAAAAGTAAATGAAATACAAGAATTATACTATTTCTCCTTATCAATCAAGGGTACGTCTAGTCCCTTCATACCCTGTGATAAATTTTACTATGCTAAATCTTTGTACAACCTCACATAAATACTATCCTACTATCTCCTAACACAACACACCAAATCTTTGGTGAACTTTGAATCACCCCGATTCAAAAGACCATTTTTCAACAAACTGAAAGAAAACACTTATTTGTAAACACCTCTAGAAAGTAAAACCACTTTTCTCATAGACAATGTCACCACACACTTGGTGAACAAATACAACAGACAGATAAAATGAATACAAAGTGTTTGTATGCTTTCCAATATTTTGAAAATTTAACCTTCTCTTTCAAAGAGCAATTCATACAGTAAAAGTTGCTGAAACATTAAATGTATATAGTTAACCTCTCAAAGAGCAATTCAAGAATATGTAAACATTAAATGCTCAAGGTTTATGAAACTTTTTCTTAGATAAAATGAAATTTATACAGTAAAAGTTTCTATGACATTTTGTATGAACACTTGAAAAACTATAAGAATTGTTTTGAAAAAAAATGATGAAAGAGGTGTATGAAAATTTAGAAAAACTTGCTTTAAATATATCTCAAAATTCCTCTTGAATGAATAACAAACACTTTAAAAATGTTCATAATTAATTTTAATGATTTGTGAAAAAGTCTCATGAATATGTGCAATAAAAAGGTGTTGCAATGTTTCAGATTTTTCAAAAAGATCCAGATGACAATGATTGTTATAGCTTGTCAATCGATTGTAGCAAGTTTTACGTTAAAAAAAATATAAAAATTACACATGACAATATATTTTATGGATGCCTCAGTCTATTGTGGGAAAAAAATTTCAAGGCAAGAATAGACCCCTAATAGATTGTAGGGTTTGCATCAATAGATTGTGGGGATATTTTCTAAGACAAATTGAGTGCTTTTCACAAATAGCAACATATAAACAATCGACTGTAGCTTTTCATCAATCGATTTTTTGATGAATAAAATGGATTTTTCACTATTTAAAAGAGATGACTTTGAGAATCTAAAGCTTATTATATACATATGAATTTCCATAGTACCTTAATCTTTAGGATTCAATCCTTTGATTTCCAAAGCTTATGCAATCTTGATACTTGATTTTAATCTATTTCTTCTTTGATCTTTCTTCATTGATAAGATTTGTTTTCATCAAAACTACGCTAAGATAGATGATGAACATCTTCTTCACATAAATAGCTTAGGTCATAATGTGTTTGATGTTAAAGTAGGCGACAATGTATATGAAAGTAAATTTGGTCATCTTGATGAGGATGTTGATACAAATTATGTTTGCAAGTGATGATGAGACAGACAAATGTAGTGAATAATATGAGGATATGAATTTGACTAATGTCCCCCCTCCCCCCGAGACTTTAGGGGAGGTTACTAAAAACAATGTGAGTGTTGATAATGAGATCACCGATAATAAACCAACAAGTGCAATTGGTATTGAGAATGAACCTGTAGATGATTCAGATAACTTGAATACCCCAAATGAGAGTATTGATGAACATGATGATGAGAAGTTTTTAACCTAAAAAAATGGTGAGGAAATAAAGTTTCAACTAGGTACAGGTTTTAACAACAAAGATGTGATAAATGGGGGCATTAAAGAACTATGCAATGAAAAATAAGAATATTTTCATATATAAAAATGATGCAAATAAGATGGTTATCAGAGATAGTCCAGCCGTGAAACCAATCGGGCCCATAGTTATAATAGATATTGATACATGGGGAGTCAAATCGTCACATGATCAAGCATATGGATCCAAAAGATGGACAATGGACTCGATTCAAATTTTTGGGATGAACCATTCAATTATTTAAGGAGTTATGCGCAAGATTGCTCAAATCAAATCTGAATAGTAATGTTGTGGTACAAAGCTAGTCCAGTATCGGTTATGTGTTTTAGAGAACTCACATCTCTGTAGTTGCAAGCAATGATGCATTTTCAAATACATGTAAGCCCCTCAGATGAATGTTTATTGAAAGGGGAATATGGTTATCAATTTATGGCAGATGTGGGAAGGGTGAGAATAATCTAATATTTCATATATATTGAGACAATGAATTCCTGAAAATGATTCACATACTTACATTTTAATGATTTAATAGAAATAAATCGTAGAGCTTATGCATTCGTTTTAGATAAGTAAAATGTATAATTTTGCATTACTCTTAATTCATTTTATTCGTCTGATTTAACTCTATTGAAGCAACTAATGCAAACAACATAATGAATGTCACGAACCAAGTAAATTTCAACTGCATGTAAAGGTTGAGACGAAAGATTTCTGGACATCGTTCATATACTTACATTTTGACGATTTCTTTGAAGTAAATTAGAGAGCTTGAGCATAGCTTATATAAAAGGTCTAATGTTATTCCATTATTTAAATGAGCTCAATTAATTTGATATCTGGAACACACTTGAATTCCTTCGTTTCATATTTTTAACACGTTTAGCAAGGATTCTTATATAGTCAATATCTAAGAAGCTTATTAAGATAAAATTACGTAGAAAAAAATATTAGATTGAAATTGAAAGGAGAGAATTAATAGCAAAATTTCACTTTTCTCTTGATATTGTACTAACAAGCATAATCTAACACCAGTTTCTACTATAATCTCCCAACGACCACAAAAGAAGAAAGTTACATAGACATTAACTTTGGTCCATTATCTGGCATTCCCATCCCTGCAGCTAACTCAGCATCAAGTTGAGTGTGTGGTGCATCACCCATCATTTGTTTCACACTGCACAAAGATAAAGTACCAATATCAGAAGCAATACAAAGTAGTAAACTTGCTAGTTTATGTAATTGAGTCGACTCCACTCAATTACATCCTTATTGAAAAGAAAGATTTGTTCATGTCCAGCTGCTTTATGAGTGCATACAGAAGAAAACATTTCAAAACAGGAATAGCCTCAAAACTCAAGCAATACCATAAATATGCGCAATACGATAGATAGAGGATAGAAACTGAAGCAAAAGGAAAAAAAGCTACCGTCTCCTGTGTTTTTTGGTCTTGAAATGATCGTCTCTGACAGCTACATTGGCAAAGAATCGACTGCATATACAAAAAAAAACACATACTAGATTAAAAAAACAACTAAAGAGAGACAGACAAAAAAGAGTTGGTGATGAAATAGAACTCTGTGGCATCCATAAATCTTAATAACCACAATATCAATAAAACAAAAGAGAGCAATAAGGAAAAACAAACTGTTAACAACAAATGAATGACTTTTCTCCAATGATGTACACTATGTACACTTGGCATGATAGTGCATCTGTACCAGTAAAACTTCTCAACTCTCATCACGGAGTCATTAAATAATGTTTGGTTAAAGGCAAAATTAATTCTAAAATTATAGAATTGATTGACTTGTTTAGTTATTCTCTAGTATATATGATTTTGCCTAATGAATTGATTCTAAGAAAGCTAGAATCTGCATGTGTTTAGTTTTGCGGTGAAAAAAAAATTGATTCTGAGTGAATTGATTATGTAAAATAGATTCTGACTAAAAGTGAGTTAAAGGTAAAGTGATTTATGCTAGGAGAAATTACTGCAAAAGTGAGTTTAATAGTGTATAAAAATCATGTTTTAACTCAATAACTACAAATCTCAACTACAAGTAGAATCAATTCTGAAATGCATGAACCAATTCAACTCTAGAGCAACCAAACACGTCAAAATCAATTATACACATCCATAATCAATTCTAACTGCTCCAACCATGAAACCAAACATACACTTCAGAGATTTTACATCTATAATTGATTTTAAACCTAGAAATCACTTTGGTTCAACACAGTTTTAACCAAAAACACTAATTAGCAATAAATTAATAAACAATAGAGACATACTCGCAGTGAAGGCAATAGTGTTGGCCCATTCCAGGCAAATCTTCATCAACAGGTAAAGATTTTCTCTCTTCTTCAGGCTTTTTCAATTCATCATAAACCATGTCATCGCGTGATCAATTCTCCAGTTAAGAATTCAAATTCAAAACACGTTCCAAAAGAACTACAAATTAAAAAAAAAAAAAAAAGGTAGATTTCATTGAAATAACAATAATGAAACATAACGAAAAGGATATCTTTGATGAGGAATCTGGCACGGCGATCGGTTTTGTGGGACAATCTTCTCTTCTTCACCTTTCTGTGTGGACATTTGCCTCCCATTTTTTGAGTTCCTGCTTTGTTACGGTTTTCGTTTTTCTGAGGTCTGGTTTCTTTTACTTTTCTGCAGTCACTGATTAGGGTTTTTCTTTCTCTTTAGATTTAGGGTATTTTTTGTAAGAAAGATGAAACGACGCCACTTCAAGTGTTTTCGAAAAAATAATAGCGGGCGTTACCTATTTAAGCGGTGGTTTGGGCCAGAGCCTATGGTCCTTTTATTTTGGTACAGGCCTATGTTTCCAATTAGAACTTTGATTCGAGCATTTACTTTATACCCTTTATTTGAACCTAACACCCCATTAGGTATGAAAAGAGGATACTGTCCTTACAAAATCATTTTTCCCATATTTCAAAGGGTGTTAATACACCTTTTGCCGCTGTCATATGGGCGAAATTTCAAAAACAATCATATAAAAAAAAACACAGATTCTTCCCTATCATTTTAAGATTCTCTTCTTTTAGTCCTTGAGTGTATCTGATCACTTAAAACGCTTATGTAGCAAGGACATGTTGACATTTTTAATTTTTATTTAATTTTATAAAATCCATGTGGCATATATATATATATATATATATATATATATATAAAGGGGTTTTTAAGGCTTGTATCTCTTTTTTTAATAATCTAACTTCTTCATAGAGATCATTTATAGACAGGGGTTTATCTAGGGGTTTTTTAAACATATTCATAACATCCTTAAATTCAATTTTATTAACGTGGTGTTTAGTAAGATCGTTATCGTCAATTATATCTTTTATTTGCCTCATGAAGGCATCCCTAGTTTCGGATGGTTCTATTTTATCTAAAATGGTTATTAAGATGTTAGCTTGGCTATTGGATATAACATTAACAATTTTCCTATTACAATTTCTGCAATCACAGAAATCAATTCCTAAGCATTCTTCATGTTCAGACTCAGAATCTTCTGAGCTATTAATTTGGTTTAAATCTTCATAAGAAGATTCTTCAGAGGAGGTCGTTTCTTCATAATCTGAATTTAACATAATTTTATTTAGTGTATTAACTAAAGTATCCTTTAATTCTTCAGATATATTTAAATTACTTAATTGTTTTATTTTATCTTTAACTTTACAATTGCTGGCATAGTGACCGAATCTTCCACACTTATAACATTTTATATCTTTATTTTTGTTCTTATCAAATTTCTTTTCCTTTTGGGAAAAAGGTTTTTTATAAGGCTTTTTACCTTTTTGGTAATAATCCGGTTTAGAATGTTTTTGTTTTTCATAATTTTTATAGTTCCTTCTTCCTTTACTAATATTCTTTTTATGTTTAGGGTTACTAGGAGCCCTCAAAGGAGTAGCTCCATACTGTTCGCAAAACGTTCCCATTTCGCGTTTACTATTAGCCTGTTCATTCTTAATTTTGTTTTGAATTTTATAATCTGTACAGATTTGAATTCCAGTTTCTATAACATAATTAGAAAGTTCACCTATAGTTAACTTATCATAAGGAATCTCCCCTTGGTAATTTTGTTGTATGTTGGTTTTGACCTTTTCAGAAAAAAGTCTGGGTAATCCACTAATAAATCGTTCTTTCCAAAAAGCTGCAGATCCATCAGCTCTTAAGCATAACTTAGAGAGGAACATATCTCTGTACCATCTATAATCAGACATAGTCGGGCAATAAAGATTCATTAATTGATCTGAAGCTCTTTTCTGGAGCTTTAAAGGTTCTCCTACAAAGAATTTGGTAATGGCGTAGAGCAACGCCGTAACACTGGCTGGTTCATTATTTTCAGTCTTAACCGCTATGTCTATAAGATTTTTATCTTCAGGACTAAGAAGGTTATCCCACCAACCTTTTAGCTGGCCGGTAAACCCCATAACTAACATTTCTCTAGACTTCTTGTCTGAGTTTTTTCTTAACATAAAGGCGGTTGCTGCCATGGTCATATTTTGAATTGTGTCTAAAATTTGCTGTTCAGAAGCTCCATCTATGTTCCATTCTATAATGGCTTCTCCTGAATAACTATTCTCTATAAAACTAGATCTTTCCTCAAACTGGACGTCAGCAAAGGAATGTCTAGGGTAGTAAGTTCTAGTAGAGTTTCTAGGAGGTCTTCCTAGTTTATTAACCATATTCTCGAATTCCTCTTCTTTTGATAGAGTGTTAACCTGGGGGTCAGGTTTTAAATCTAAAATTTTTAGTCTTTCTACTAATTCTTCTATTTTATCATGCGTTGAATTTCCTAGTTTTATTTTCTGTAATTCTGAGGAGGACGGAATGTCATAATCGTATATAGGCATAGTAGGATCTGGTTTTTCTATGGGTTCAGTGAGTTTAAACCCAGAAGTTTCTATCCTTTCTAGTTGTTGTGACATGTTATATAATATTTGATTCGAGTAATTGAGTTGACTGTGTATATTATTTAAATCTCTTCTTTCCGTCGTAGGGGCAATAATTGCCTTAAAGGGTGTAGCCTCTATTTCTAAATTCTTTTCTGGGGAAATTTTTATAGATTCTAAAGGTGGATGAACCGATTCTATTATATCTCTTTTTAGGGTTTTCCATCGGACACTAACTCTTTTATTGACTTCTATTAATAAATCTGGAGCAAACGGATTTTTAATGTCTTCCTCTAAACAGAGTAATTCAAACCAAGTGAAAAAGTAGATATTAATTTCGTGGGTTTCTAAAAATTGGTAAAATTGATTCAAATAATCCTGTGTTTGGTTTTTAGAGAAAGTTTCGAAATACCACTTTCTTTTTTCTTTATTGTAATCTGCTTCAAAGTCTTCTCTTATCCAGGATTTATCTATGGTAAAGGGTTCTTCTCTAATAATGGTGTTTACTATCTGTGATTCAGTTGGAGAAGGGGACCTTGAAGTCCTTTCTTCGTAAAAGCATTGAGGGACATTAGGGTTAAAGTTAATTCCAGCTAGGTTTACCCTAATAGTAGAATCTACTGAATGTCTAGCGCTTGAAGCTTGACTAATACTAGGAGAGTTGTGGTACCTATAGGATTGACTCCTGTTCATCCTAATGGCTACCGTTCCATCAGTGCTTTGTATAACGTTTCTAATTGATCTAGATTCTATTTTTTCAGGTTTTATTACATCTTTTAATATCCATTCTTCTGGGATTTTATCCATAATTTCAGATGCAGTTAGTATTTTTGGTGTAATAACATTTGAACGTCTTAAGTTAGCCTCTAAAAGGCAAACTTGGTTTTTAGGAGTACTTCTTATGGATTTAAAATCATAATTAACAGTTGAAACCTTATAGGTTACTCTACTAATCATACTCAGGTTCGAAGCACCTTGAACGAAGGTATCTCCTAACCCAGCAATCATAACAACTAACGAGCTTTTGGTAAATTCATTAGCTAAACTCATCGAGTAATTAGGATGACAGTTAAAGTATATTGGTCCATCATTTAGATTGGATTCTATAACCGCAATTGTTGAATTATGAAAATCTTTAATTCTGGTATCCCTTAAAACTAGTAATATAGGGGTGTTAAGTCCTAATTTGTGTAAAGGTTTTATAGCAATTTGTATTAATCCTAGATGTATATATTTAAAATTTTCACGATAATGTGATTCTAGTAAATTTCTATCTAATAATTCTATAGTTTCTTGTTTATTGCTAATAGACCTAGCATTTTCAATTGTATGTATGATCTTTTTAGCATTGTAATCAAACGTTCCTACTTTATATATTTCTTTTAATTTAACCTCGGGCATAGACCAATTTAGTAATCTATTTTCCATTTCTTGAATTTCTAATTCTTTATTCTGAAATGTATCTTGGTCTAGCATGTTACTAGGTTCAGACGTACTAGCTATATCATTCTGGTGACGCTGGTGTCTCCTACTACTTCCTAGTGAACTCAAAGACCTAACGATGCTTGACATGATTACTTCAGAAATTTTTAAACAAACTAAGATATTTTCTCTTTCACTATCTCTCTCCCCCCTTATAGTTTGTTCTAAGAGTGATTACCTCAACAAGCTGACCAACCGATTTACTACACTTCTCTCTGTGGGTTTTACTACGTGGACCACCTGCTATTCAGAAGCTTTCAACCTAGACTCAAAGGTCAGGGTAAGGTTTAAGATAATCTTGGAGAAAATAAAACAATTTGTTAAAATAACTTTATAATCACGTATCAGCACCTATAAAGGCTCTGATACCAGTAAAGAAGTCAAGGATCGAGAAGTAGTTGGTGATGTAAAAGTAATATATATGGCAGAAGATAGATTAAAATTAACATATACTTGAATATATAAATTCATGCTTGGTAAAATATCAGAGTTTCTAAAACGGAATGTATTAGAATAATTTACATAAACAGTTACAAATAAAGCCATGAGTTTATTCAAAATAAAGACTTACAGAGATTGAAGGGTTCAGGTTTCTACTCAAGTGTGAGAGCAAAATGAGCATACCTTCAACTTAGACAAGTGAATGATTTTATAGCATTCGGACTTCAAAGGAAACTAAATTACAACATAATTTTACATAGGTGGCCGACACACTTAATGGCCTGTCAAAGCAAAAGAAAAGCAAAATGGCCGACAAACACTAAAGGCCAGAAAAGAAAAGTAAAGATAAGGAATCTTATCTTTTCTAAAGAAAAGTAGTATGGCCCACATGGCCTGATAATGTAAGTAATAAAAACATGGCCCACATGGCCTAATAATACTGGAAATAATTAAAGGTAATTTGTCGTTATACCAAAAGTAAGATCAAGAGTAATCCATAGGAAACCTAGTCAAAGATTCTGTAACAGTCGTCTTCATTCTCTGGGGCAGCATCTGCAGAGTTTGATGAACCAACATCTTCTGACATGGCACCCATAACTTCTTGTAATTTCTCAGCGAACTTCTTAGGATCAGAAATTGTTGCTAACGAGGCTAACAACTTACTTTTATCTGTTAAGAAGCTAGCATCAGAGGCGGTTGTAAGGTTTGTGCACAAATGAGGATGCTTAGCGTACCAAGCATTTCTAACTTCGGGAGAAAGGAGGGCTGGATTGAACGCATCCCACCATTTAATTGATATCTTTCTGACTAGTTGGGAGGCATTAGCATTGGCCCAGATCTGTTCTGTGGTGAACGGCCAAGACATAATCCAAGTAATTCCAAAGGCAGCTGTAAAGGATATTAATCTTTTATGCGTAGGGCATGTAGTAAGATCACAAAATTCTTGGTAAGCTTTAGACGCCAATCCTGGGAGGATGCAGGTGTCCAAACTAAATATTTCAAACCACTTAATAAACCAGTTGGGAAACTTTAAAGATATATTTTTATTAAACCAAATAAACCAGGTATGGTCATAAGGTCTAACGGTAAGGAAATAAGACCAAGCGTCTACATAATCCAGGTAAGAGTAGTGTTGAGGATTGTAAATTCTTGTAAAACATTCTGTGTGGTACAGATGAGTCCCCCAGTCCGATGGAGAGAGAACTTTGTTAATTTTGAACTTTGAAAACTTAATGTTGCCAGTAGCTTCATCTTTAATATGGGTCAGAGTAATGGAATCCGTATCTACCAAAACGAATTCATAAAACGATCTCGTCTTATTAATATCTGAGTTAATAAAATGAGTTCCCTGAGGAAATACTTTGCTAACGGTCTGGAGTAATGATCCTTCATTAGAACAGTAAGCATCTTCCAGAGTAATAATTGAAATAGATAATTCTTTGGTAATAAATTTTGATTTTACTCCCTGAGGAGGAGTGTAATAAGCTAATTTACTTTTAATGGGGGTCATCTTTGAAGATGACGTAATATCCTGAACAAACTGCGAAGGTGATACCAACGCAGGGTTGGCTCCTATTCCCTTTGAAGAGGAAATGGGAGAAGTAATTTTTGATATATAGGAAGGTGATCCTAATAGCAATTGTTTCTGGTTTTCTGGTTTCTGTAATGGCGGTCCATATGAGTCTTTTGAAGCGGATTTGTTACCCATTATTTTCCTTGTAAAAATTCTCTAGTTAAAAAATCTGGTAATGCATTTTTAATACCTTCAATATGCGTAATTTCAAAATCAAAACATGCAAGTAATGACTGCCATCTGGAAAATATGTGTTTTGACACTAAATTCTTGACATCCTTTTGTAAAACGCTTTTGGCTGATTTACAATCGGTTTTAAGCAAAAATGATTTTGAAAACAAATCATCTTGAAATTTTGTAATACAAAGAACAATAGATAAAATTTCTTTCTTAATAGTACTATAATTTAATTGGGCTGAAGACCAAGTTCCAGAGTAAAATCTGACTACTTGTTCCTTTTCAGTACCCGGTAACTTTTGTTTTAAAATACCTCCAAAACCAATGTCAGAAGCATCTGTTTCTACAATGAGATTGGCTTCTGGGTCTGGGAGTCCTAGACACGGTAATTTTTTAACAACTTGTTTTAACTGGATAATACTTTGGGTCATGTTTTCGTCCCACGGAGGTGGACTTTTTCTTAACCTTTTGAACAAGGGTAGACATATGGTTCTAAGGTTTGGGATAAAATCGGACACGTAATTAAGGCAACCTAAAAACCTTTGTAATTGTGTTTTGTCTTTAATTTCATTAGGGAATTTACTAACAAATTCCAAAGATCTGGAAATTAGGGTGTACTCTCCTTGACAAATGTCAAACCCTATAAATCTTATTTTAGGTTGAAAAAGTTTTAATTTACTTTCAGACAAGACCAACCCGTTGTTCTTAATGATTTCAAAGAATTGCTCTAAATGCTGAAAGTGTTGATTAATAGAATCTGAGTACACTAGAATATCATCTAGGTAAACTATAGTAAAGTTTGAATATTGATAAAAAATATCGTTCATTATATTCTGAAATTCTGACAGTGCATTTTTTAATCCTAGGGGCATAACATTCCATTCGTAATGTCCAAAGGGTACTGTGAAAGCAGTTTTATACTTATCTTCTTCTTTGACTTGAATTTGATAATATCCTGATTTTAAATCAAACTTAGAAAAAAAATACTCTTATTATGTAATCAATTAATTAGGTCTTTTTTTATTAGGTATGGGATATCTAATCCATTGTAATGCCGTGTTTAAGGGCTTGTAATTTATAACTAATCTAGGACTACCTCGTTCTAATTCCGCAACATTAACTACATAGAAGGCTGAACAACTCCAAGGAGATTTACTGGGCCTAATTAATCCTTTATCCAAGAATTCTTGTATTTCCTTTTTACAATACTCTAAATGTTGTTTATTCATCTGTATAGGTCTAGCTTTCGTAGGTATGTTTGACTCTTTAAAGTCAGGATTGTATGGTAATGATATCTCATGAGTTTTTCTAGTCCAAAACGCATTAGGTTGTTCGGAACATAAATTTTTAATAAATTTATTTTGGAGGACATTAATTCTTTCTTTGATAACAGGGGCTTGTAATTGTTCAATTATTCTTTTGTAGTGTATTTCTTTATTGATGAAATTAATCTGTTTTTTCTTATTAGTTATGAGGTTAATTACGGTAATATTTATACTTTGTACTGAATTAAGTTCTCTTATTTTAGGTTTATCTAAAAACTCAAAACTAACTGAATGTCCTAAGGCTTCAGTAGTAATAGCTTGATCGTTAACACTGAAAGGATAAAGCAAAGATAAAAATGGAGTTCCTAAGATAATGACTTCTTGAAGGTTTTTGACTAACAGAAAGGAGGTTTTGTAACAAACTTTTCCTTTACAGATTTTTACATTTGGTAGTTTATATGTTACTTGAAGTCTACTTCCATTAGCTCCTCTAATTTTTTCTTTTGTCTTTTTGTAATATTGGGTTGGAATCAATCCTTCTTGTACACAGTTAAGGTCGGCTCCTGAGTCTATTAGGGCAACTAGTTTCAATTCTTTATCCTGAATAATTAAGTCTATCATGGTGTACCATTTGTGAGAGATTATTCTTTCCATGTTGAAAATATAAGGTTCTTCTTTGTTTTTCTCTTTTGCCTCACCTTCTGGGTTATTGGCTAAAGATTTTAGTGCGTTAATAAATTCTTTATCCTCTATTTTGCTGGCATTATCTCTTAATTGTTGTTGGGTAGTTTTTATTCTTAGCCTATCTTCAAAATTTTGATTTTGTATTATCATGGTTCCTTGTAATTCTAAATATTTAACTTCTAATTCATCCTCCCGGGTTTTTAAGGCTTGTATCTCTTTTTTTAATAATCTAACTTCTTTATAGAGATCATTTATAGACAGGGGTTTGATACCAGTAAAGAAGTCAAGGATCGAGAAGTAGTTGGTGATGTAAAAGTAATATATATGGCAGAAGATAGATTAAAATTAACATATACTTGAATATATAAATTCATGCTTGGTAAAATATCAGAGTTTCTAAAACGGAATGTATTAGAATAATTTACATAAACAGTTACAAATAAAGCCATGAGTTTATTCAAAATAAAGACTTACAGAGATTGAACGGTTCAGGTTTCTACTCAAGTGTGAGAGAAAAATGAGCATTCCTTCAACTTAGACAAGTGAATGCTTTTATAGCATTCGGACTTCAAAGGAAACTAATTACAACATAATTTTACATAGGTGGCCGACACACTTAATGGCATGTCAAAGCAAAAGAAAAGAAAAATGGCCGACAAACACTAAAGGCCAGAAAAGAAAATTAAAGATAAGGAATTTTATCTTTTCTAAAGAAAAGTAGTATGGCCCACATGGCCTGATAATGTAAGTAATAAAAACATGGCCCACATGGCCCAATAATACTGGAAATAATTAAAGGTAATTTGTCGTTATACCAAAAGTAAGATCAAGAGTAATCCATAGGAAACCTAGTCAAAGATTCCGTAACAGTCGTCTTCATTCTCTGGGGCAGCATCTGCAGAGTTTGATGAACCAGCATCTTCTGACATGGTACCCATAACTTCTTGTAATTTCTCAGCGAACTTCTTAGGATCAGAAATTGCTGCTAACGAGGCTAACAACTTACTTTTATCTGTTAAGAAGCTAGCATCAGAGGCGGTTGTAAGGTTTGTGCACAAATGAGGATGCTTAGCGTACCAAGCATTTCTAACTTCGAGAGAAAGGAGGGCTGGATTGAACGCATCCCACCATTTAATTGATATCTTTCTGACTAGTTGGGAGGCATTAGCATTGGCCCAGATCTGTTCTGTGGTGAACGACAAAGACATAATCCAAGTAATTCCAAAGGCATCTGTAAAGGATATTAATCTTTTATGCGTAAGGCATGTAGTAAGATCACAAAATTCTTGGTAAGCTTTAGACGCCAATCTTGGGAGGATGCAGATGTCCAAACCAAATATTTGAAACCACTTAATAAACCAGTTGGGAAACTTTAAAGATATATTTTTATTAAACCAAATAAACCAAGTATGGTCATAAGGTCTAACGGTAAGGAAATAAGACCAAGCGTCTACATAATCCAGGTAAGAGTAGTGTTCAGGATTGTAAATTCTTGTAAAACTTTCTGTGTGGTACGGATGAGTCCCCCAGTCCGATGGAGAGAGAACTTTGTTAATTTTGAACTTTGAAAACTTAATGTTGTCAGTAGCTTCATCTTTAATATGGGTCAGAGTAATGGAATCCGTATCTACCAAAACGAATTCATAAAACGATCTCGTCTTATTAATATCTGAGTTAATAAAATGAGTTCCCTGAGGAAATACTTTGCTAACGGTCTGGAGTAATGATCCTTCATTAGAACAGTAAGCATCTTCCAGAGTAATAATTGGAACAGATAATTCTTTGGTAATAAATTTTGATTTTACTCCCTGAGGAGGAGTGTAATAAGCTAATTTACTTTTAATGGGGGTCATCTTTGAAGATGACGTAATATCCTGAACAAACTGCGAAGGTGATACCAACGCAGGGTTGGCTCCTATTCCCTTTGAAGAGGAAATGGGAGAAGTAATTTTTGATATATAGGAAGGTGATCCTAATATCAATTGTTTCTGGTTTTCTGGTTTCTGTAATGGCGGTCCATAAGAGTCTTTTGAAGTGGATTTGTTACTCATGATTTTCCCTGTAAAAATTCTCTAGTTAAAAAATCTGGTAATGCATTTTTAATACCTTCAATATGCGTAATTTCAAAATCAAAACATGCAAGTAATGACTGCCATCTGGCAAATATGTGTTTTGACACTAAATTCTTGACATCCTTTTGTAAAACACTTTTGGCTGATTTACAATCGGTTTTAAGCAAAAATGATTTTGAAAACAAATCATCTTGAAATTTTGTAATACAAAGAACAATAGATAAAATTTCTTTCTTAATAGTCCTATAATTTAATTGGGCTGAAGACCAATTTCCAGAGTAAAATCTGACTACTTGTTCCTTTTCAGTACCCGGTAACTTTTGTTTTAAAATACCTCCAAAACCAATGTCAGAAGCATCTGTTTCTATAATGAGATTGGCTTCTGGGTCTGGGAGTCCTAGACACGGTAATTTTTTAACAACTTGTTTTAACTGGATAATACTTTGGGTCATGGTTTCGTCCCACGGAGGTGGACTTTTTCTTAACCTTTTGAACAAGGGTAGACATATGGTTCTAAGGTTTGGGATAAAATCAAACACGTAATTAAGGCAACCTAAAAACCTTTGTAATTGTGTTTTGTCTTTAATTTCATTAGGGGATTTACTAACAAATTCCAAAGATCTGGAAATTGGGGTGTACTCTCCTTGACTAATGTCAAACCCTAGAAATCTGATTTTAGGTTGAAAAAGTTTTAATTTACTTTCAGACAAGACCAACCCGTTGTTCTTAATGATTTCAAAGAATTGCTCTAAATGCTGAAAGTGCTGATTAATAGAATCTGAGTACACTAGAATATCATCTAGGTAAACTATAGTAAAGTTTGAATATTGATAAAAAATATCGTTCATTATATTCTGAAATTCTGACGGTGCATTTTTTAATCCTAGGGGCATAACATTCCATTCGTAATGTCCAAAGGGGACTGCGAAAGCAGTTTTATACTTATCTTCTTCTTTGACTTGAATTTGATAATATCCTGATTTTAAATCAAACTTAGAAAAAATACTCTTATTATGTAATCTATTAATTAGGTCTTTTTTATTAGGTATGGGATATCTAATCCATTGTAATGTCGTGTTTAAGGGCTTGTAATTTATAACTAATCTAGGACTACCTCGTTCTAATTCCGTAGCATTGACTACATAGAAGGCTGAACAACTCCAAGGAGATTTACTGGGCCTAATTAATCCTTTATCCAAGAATTCTTGTATTTCCTTTTCACAATACTCTAAATGTTGTTTATTCATCTGTATAGGTCTAGCTTTCGTAGGTATGTCCGACTCTTTAAAGTCAGGATTGTATGGTAATGATATCTCATGAGTTTTTCTAGTCCAAAACGCATTAGGTTGTTCGGAACATAAATTTTTAATAAATTTATTTTGGAGGACATTAATTCTTTCTTTGATAACAGGGGCTTGTAATTGTTCAATTATTCTTTTGTAGTGTATTTCTTTATTGATGAAATTAATCTGTTTTTTCTTATTAGTTATGAGGTTAATTACGGTAATATTTCTACTTTGTACTGAATTAAGTTCTCTTATTTTAGGTTTATCTAAAAACTCAAAACTAACTGAATGTCCTAAGGCTTCAGTAGTAATAGCTTGATCGTTAACACTGAAAGGATAAAGCAAAGATAAAAATGGAGTTCCTAAGATAATGACTTCTTGAAGGTTTTTGACTAACAGAAAGAAGGTTTTGTAACAAACTTTTCCTTTACAGATTTTTACATTTGGTAGTTTATATGTTACTTGAAGTCTACTTCCATTAGCTCCTCTAATTTTTTCTTTTGTCTTTTTGTAATATTGGGTTGGAATCAATCCTTCTTGTACACAGTTAAGGTCGGCTCCTGAGTCTATTAGGGCAACTAGTTTGAATTCTTTATCCCGAATGATTAAGTCTATCATGGTGTACCATTTGTGAGGGATTGTTCTTTCCATGTTGAAAATATAAGGTTCTTCTTTGTTTTTCTCTTTTACCTCACCTTCTGGGGTAGTGGCTAAAGATTTTAGTGCATTAATAAATTCTTTATCCTCTATTTTGCTGGCATTATCTCTTAATTGTTGTTGGGTAGTTTTTATTCTTAGCCTATCTTCAAAATTTTGATTTTGTATTATCATGGTTCCTTGTAATTCTAAATATTTAATTTCTAATTCATCCTCCCGGGTTTTTAAGGCTTGTATCTCTTTTTTTAATAATCTAACTTCTTCATAGAGATCATTTATAGACAGGGGTTTATCTAGGGGGTTTTTAAACATATTCATAACATCCTTAAATTCAATTTTATTAACGTGGTGTTTAGTAAGATCGTTATCGTCAATTATATCTTTTATTTGCCTCATGAAGGCATCCCTAGTTTCGGATGGTTTCGTTTTATCTAAAATGGTTATTAAGATGTTAGCTTGGCTATTGGATATAACATTAACAATTTTCCAATTACAATTTCTGCAATCACAGAAATCAATTCCTAAGCATTCTTCATGTTCATACTCAGAATCTTCTGAGCTATTAATTTGGTTTAAATCTTCATAAGAAGATTCTTCAGAGGAGGTCGTTTCTTCGTAATTTGAATTTAACATAATTTTATTTAGTGTATTAACTAAAGTATCCTTTAATTCTTCAGATATATTTAAATTATTTAATTGTTTTATTTTATCTTTAACTTTACAATTGCTAGCATAGTGACCAAATCTTCCACACTTATAACATTTTATATCTTTATTTTTGTTCTTATCAAATTTCTTTTCCTTTTGGGAAAAAGGTTTTTTATAAGGCTTTTTACCTTTTTGGTAATAATCCGGTTTAGAATGTTTTTGTTTTTCATAATTTTTATAGTTCCTTCTTCCTTTACTAATATTCTTTTTATGTTTAGAGTTACTAGGAGCCCTCAAAGGAGTAGCTCCATATTGTTCGCAAAACGTTCCCATTTCGCGTTTACTATTAGCCTGTTCATTCTTAATTTTATTTTGAATTTTATAATCTGTACAAATTTGAATTCCAGTTTCTATAACGTAATTAGAAAGTTCACCTATAGTTAACTTATCATAAGGAATCTCCCCTTGGTAATTTTGTTGTATGTTGGTTTTGACCTTTTCAGAAAAAAGTCTGGGTAATCCACTAATAAATCTTTCTTTCCAAAAAGCTGCAGATCCATCAGCTCTTAAGCATAACTTAGAGAGGAACATATCTCTGTACCATCTATAATCAGACATAGTCGGGCAATAAAGATTTATTAATTGATCTGAATCTCTTTTCAGGAGCTTTAAAGGTTCTCCTACAAAGAATTTGGTAATGGCGTAGAGCAACGCCGTAACACTGGCTGGTTCATTATTTTCAGTCTTAACCGCTATGTCTATAAGATTTTTACCTTCAGGACTAAGAAGGTTATCCCACCAACCTTTCAGCTGGCCGGTAAACCCCATAACTAACATTTCTCTAGACTTCTTGTCTGAGTTTTTTCTTAACATAAAGGCGGTTGCTGCCATGGTCATATTTTGAATATTGTCTAAAATTTGTTGTTCAGAAGCTCCATCTATGTTCCATTCTACAATGGCTTCTCCTGAATAGCTATTCTCTATAAAACTAGATCTTTCCTCAAACTGGACGTCAGCAAAGGAATATCTAGGGTAGTAAGTTCTAGTAGAGTTTCTAGGAGGTCTTCCTAGTTTATTAACCATATTCTCGAATTCCTCTTCTTTTGATAGAGTGTTAACCTGGGGGTCAGGTTTTAAATCTAAAATTTTTAGTCTTTCTACTAATTCTTCTATTTTATCATGCGTTGAATTTCTTAGTTTTATTTTCTGTAATTCTGAGGAGGACGGAATGTCATAATGGTATATAGGCCTAGTATGATCTGGTTTTTCTATGGGTTCAGTGAGTTTAAACCCAGAAGTTTCCATCCTTTCTAGTTGTGGTGACATGGTATATAATATCTGATTCGAGTAATTGAGTTGACTGTGTATATTATTTAAATCTCTTCTTTCCGTCGTAGGGGCAATAATTGCCTTAAAGGGTGTAGCCTCTATTTCTAAATTCTTTTCTGGGGAAATTTTTATAGATTCTAAAGGTGGATGAACCGATTCTATTATATCTCTTTTTAGGGTTTTCCATTGGACACTAACTCTTTTATTGACTTCTATTAATAAATCTGAAGCAAACGGATTTTTAATGTCTTCCTCTAAACAGAGTAATTCAAACCAAGTGAAAAAGTAGATATTAATTTCGTGGGTTTCTAAAAATTGGTAAAATTGATTCAAATAATCCTGTGTTTGGTTTTTAGAGAAAGTATCGAAATACCACTTTCTTTTTTCTTTATTGTAATCTGCTTCAAAGTCTTCTCTTATCCAGAATTTATCTATGGTAAAGGGTTCTTCTCTAATAACGGTGCTTACTATTTGTGATTCATTTGGAGAAGGGGACCTTGAAGTCCTTTATTCGTAAAAGCATTGAGGGACATTAGGGTTAAAGTTAATTCCAGCTAGGTTTACCCTAATAGTAGAATCTACTGAATGTCTAGCGCTTGAAGCTTGACTAATACTAGGAGAGTTGTGGTACCTATAGGATTGACTCCTGTTCATCCTAATGGCCTCCGTTCCATCAGTGCTTTGTATAACGTTTCTAATTGATCTAAATTCTATTTTTTCAGGTTTTATTACATCTTTTAATATCCATTCTTCTGGGATTTTATCCATAATTTCAGATGCAGCTAGTATTTTTGGTGTAATAACATTTGAACGTCTTAAGTTAGCCTCTAAAAGGCAAACTTGGTTTTTAGGAGTACTTCTTATGGATTTAAATCATAGTTAACAGTTGAAACCTTATAGGTTACTCTACTAATCATACTCAGGTTCGAAGCACCTTGAACGAAGGTATCTCCTAACCCAGCAATCATAACAACTAACGAGCTTTTGGTAAATTCATCAGCTAAACTCATCGAGTAATTAGGATGACAGTTAAAGTATACTGGTCCATCATTTAGATTGGATTCTATAACCGTAATTGTTGAATTATGAAAATCTTTAATTCTGGTATCCCTTAAAACTAGTAATATAGGGGTGTTAAGTCCTAATTTGTGTAAAGGTTTTATAGCAATTTGTATTAATCCTAGATATATATATTTAAAATTTTCACGATAATGTGATTCTAGTAAATTTCTATCTAATAATTCTATAGTTTCTTGTTTATTGCTAATAGACCTAGCATTTTCAATTGTATGTATGATCTTTTTAGCGTTGTAATCAAACGTTCCTACTTTATATATTTCTTTTAATTTAACCTCGGGCATAGACCAATTTAGTAATCTATTTTCCATTTCTTGAATTTCTAATTCTTTATTCTAAAATGTATCTTGGTCTAGCATGTTACTAGGTTCAGACGTACTAGCTATATCATTCTGGTGACGCTGGTGTCTCCTACTACTTCCTAGTGAACTCAAAGCCCTAACGATGCTTGACATGATTACTTCAGAAATTTTTAAACAAACTAAGATATTTTCTCTTTCACTATCTTTCTCCCCCCTTATAGTTTGTTCTAAGAGTGATTACCTCAACAAGCTGACCAACCGATTTACTACCCTTCTCTCTGCGGGTTTCACTACGTGGACCACCTGCTATTCAGAAGCTTTCAACCTAGACTCAAAGGTCAGGGTAAGGTTTAAGATAATCTTGGAGAAAATAAAACAATTTGTAAAAATAAATTTATAATCACGTATCAGCACCTATAAAGGCTCTGATACCAGTAAAGAAGTCAAGGATCGAGAAGTAGTTGGTGATGTAAAAGTAATATATATATGGCAGAAGATAGATTAAAATTAACAAATACTTGAATATATAAATTCATGCTTGGTAAAATATTAGAGTTTCTAAAACGGAATGTATTAGAATAATTTACATAAACAGTTACAAATAAAGCCATGAGTTTATTCAAAATAAAGACTTACAGAGATTGAAGGGTTCAGGTTTCTACTCAAGTGTGAGAGAAAAATGAGCATGCCTTCAACTTAGACAAGTGAATGCTTTTATAGCATTCGGACTTCAAAGGAAACTAAATTACAACATAATTTTACATAGGTGGCCGACACAATTAATGACCTGTCAAAGCAAAAGAAAAGCAAAATGGCCGATAAACACTAAAGGCCAGAAAAGAAAAGTAAAGAGAAGGAATCTTATCTTTTCTAAAGAAAAGTAGTATGGCCCACATGGCCTGATAATGTAAGTAATAAAAACATTGCCCACATGGCCTAATAATACTGGAAATAATTAAAGGTAATTTGTCGTTATACCAAAAGTAAGATTAAGAGTAATCCATAGGAAACCTAGTCAAAGATTCCGTAACAGTCGTCTTCATTCTCTGGGGCAGCATCTGCAGAGTTTGATGAACCAACATCTTCTGACATGGCACCCATAACTTCTTGTAATTTCTCAGCGAACTTCTTAGGATCAGAAATTGCTGCTAACGAGGCTAACAACTTACTTTTATCTGTTAAGAAGCTAGCATCAGAGGCGGTTGTAAGGTTTGTGCACAAATGAGGATGCTTAGCGTACCAAGCATTTCTAACTTCGGGAGAAAGGAGGGCTGGATTGAACGCATCCCACCATTTAATTGATATCTTTCTGACTAGTTGGGAGGCATTAGCATTGGCCCAGATCTGTTCTGTGGTGAACGACCAAGACATAATCCAAGTAATTCCAAAGGCAGCTGTAAAGGATATTAATCTTTTATGCGTAGGGCATGTAGTAAGATCACAAAATTCTTGGTAAGCTTTAGACGCCAATCCTGGGAGGATGCAGGTGTCCAAACCAAATATTTCAAACCACTTAATAAACCAGTTGGGAAACTTTAAAGATATATTTTTATTAAACCAAATAAACCAGGTATGGTCATAAGGTCTAACGGTAAGGAAATAAGACCAAGCGTCTACATAATCCAGGTAAGAGTAGTGTTGAGGATTGTAAATTCTTGTAAAACTTTCCGTGTGGTACGGATGAGTCCCCCAGTCCGATGGAGAGAGAACTTTGTTAATTTTGAACTTTGAAAACTTAATGTTGCCAGTAGCTTCATCTTTAATATGGGTCAGAGTAATGGAATCCGTATCTACCAAAACGAATTCATAAAACGATCTCGTCTTATTAATATCTGAGTTAATAAAATGAGTTCCCTGAGGAAATACTTTGCTAACGGTCTGGAGTAATGATCCTTCATTAGAACAGTAAACATCTTCCAGAGTAATAATTGGAACAGATAATTCTTTGGTAATAAATTTTGATTTTACTCCCTGAGGAGGAGTGTAATAAGCTAATTTACTTTTAATGGGGGTCATCTTTGAAGATGACGTAATATCCTGAACAAACTGCGAAGGTGATACCAACGCAGGGTTGGCTCCTATTCCCTTTGAAGAGAAAATGGGAGAAGTAATTTTTGATATATAGGAAGGTGATCCTAATATCAATTGTTTCTGGTTTTCTGGTTTCTGTAATGGCAGTCCATAAGAGTCTTTTGAAGTGGATTTGTTACTCATGATTTTCCCTGTAAAAATTCTCTAGTTAAAAAATCTGGTAATGCATTTTTAATACCTTCAATATGCGTAATTTCAAAATCAAAACATGCAAGTAATGACTGCCATCTGGCGAATATGTGTTTTGACACTAAATTCTTGACATCCTTTTGTAAAACGCTTTTGGCTGATTTACAATCGGTTTTAAGCAAAAATGATTTTGAAAAAAAATCATCTTGAAATTTTGTAATACAAAGAACAATAGATAAAATTTCTTTCTTAATAGTACTATAATTTAATTGGGCTGAAGACCAAGTTCCAGAGTAAAATCTGACTACTTGTTCCTTTTCAGTACCCGGTAACTTTTGTTTTAAAATACCTCCAAAACCAATGTCAGAAGCATCTGTTTCTACAATGAGATTGGCTTCTGGGTCTAGGAGTCCTAGACACGGTAATTTTTTAACAACTTGTTTTAACTGGATAATACTTTGGGTCATGGTTTCGTCCCACGGAGGTGGACTTTCTTAACCTTTTGAACAAGGGTAGACATATGGTTCTAAGGTTTGGGATAAAATCGGACACGTAATTAAGGCAACCTAAAAACCTTTGTAATTGTGTTTTGTCTTTAATTTCATTAGGGAATTTACTAACAAATTCCAAAGATCTGGAAATTGGGGTGTACTCTCCTTGAATAATGTCAAACCCTAGAAATCTTATTTTAGGTTGAAAAAGTTTTAATTTACTTTCAGACAAGACCAACCCGTTGTTCTTAATGATTTCAAAGAATTGCTCTAAATGCTGAAAGTGCTGATTAATAGAATCTGAGTACACTAGAATATCATCTAGGTAAACTATAGTAAAGTTTGAATATTGATAAAAAATATCGTTCATTATATTCTGAAATCCTGACGGTGCATTTTTTAATCCTAGGGGCATAACATTCCATTCGTAATGTCCAAAGGGGACTGTGAAAGCAGTTTTATACTTATCTTCTTCTTTGACTTGAATTTGATAATATCTTGATTTTAAATCAAACTTAGAAAAAAATACTCTTATTATGTAATCTATAAATTAGGTCTTTTTTATTAGGTATGGGATATCTAATCCATTGTAATGCCGTGTTTAAGGGCTTGTAATTTATAACTAATCTAGGACTACCTCGTTCTAATTCCGCAGCATTAACTACATAGAAGGCTGAACAACTCCAAGGAGATTTACTGGGCCTAATTAATCCTTTATCCAAGAATTCTTGTATTTCCTTTTTACAATACTCTAAATGTTGTTTATTCATCTGTATAGGTCTAGCTTTCGTAGGTATGTTTGACTCTTTAAAGTCAGGATTGTATGGTAATGATATCTCATGAGTTTTTCTAGTCCAAAACGCATTAGGTTGTTCGGAACATAAATTTTTAATAAATTTATTTTGGAGAACATTAATTCTTTCTTTGATAACAGGGGCTTGTAATTGTTCAATTATTCTTTTGTAGTGTATTTCTTTATTGATAAAATTAATTTGTTTTTTCTTATTAGTTATGAGGTTAATTACGGTAATATTTCTACTTTGTACTGAATTAAGTTCTCTTATTTTAGGTTTATCTAAAAACTCAAAACTAACTGAATGTCCTAAGGCTTCAGTAGTAATAGCTTGATCGTTAACACTGAAAGGATAAAGCAAAGATAAAAATGGAGTTCCTAAGATAATGACTTCTTGAAGGTTTTTGACTAACAGAAAGGAGGTTTTGTAACAAACTTTTCCTTTACAGATTTTTACATTTGGTAGTTTATATGTTACTTGAAGTCTACTTCCATTAGCTCCTCTAATTTTTTCTTTTGTCTTTTTGTAATATTGGGTTGGAATCAATCCTTCTTGTACAAAGTTAAGGTCGGCTCCTGAGTCTATTAGGGCAACTAGTTTGAATTCTTTATCCTGAATAATTAAGTTTATCATGGTGTACCATTTGTGAGAGATTATTCTTTCCATGTTGAAAATATAAGGTTCTTCTTTGTTTTTCTCTTTTGCCTCACCTTCTGGGTTAGTGGCTAAAGATTTTAGTGCATTAATAAATTCTTTATCCTCTATTTTGCTGGCATTATCTCTTAATTGTTGTTGGGTAGTTTTTATTCTTAGCCTATCTTCAAAATTTTGATTTTGTATTATCATGGTTCCTTGTAATTCTAAATATTTAACTTCTAATTCATCCTCTCGGGTTTTTAAGGCTTGTATCTCTTTTTTTAATAATCTAACTTCTTCATAGAGATCATTTATAGACAGGGGTTTATCTAGGGGTTTTTTAAACATATTCATAGCATCCTTAAATTCAATTTTATCAACGTGGTGTTTAGGAAGATCGTTATCGTCAATTATATCTTTTATTTGCCTCATGAAGGCATCCCTAGTTTCGGATGGTTCCATTTTATCTAAAATGGTTATTAAGATGTTAGATTGGCTATTGGATATAACATTAACAATTTTCCTATTACAATTTCTGCAATCACAGAAATCAATTCCTAAGCATTCTTCATGTTCAGACTCAGAATCTTCTGAGCTATTAATTTGGTTTAAATCTTCATAAGAAGATTCTTCAGAGGAGGTCGTTTCTTCGTAATCTGAATTTAACATAATTTTATTTAGTGTATTAACTAAAGTATCCTTTAATTCTTCAGATATATTTAAATTACTTAATTGTTTTATTTTATCTTTAACTTTACAATTGCTAGCATAGTGACCGAATCTTCCACACTTATAACATTTTATATCTTTATTTTTGTTCTTAGCAAATTTCTTTTCCTTTTAGGAAAAAGGTTTTTTATAAGGCTTTTTACCTTTTTGGTAATAATCTGGTTTAGAATGTTTTTGTTTTTCATAATTTTTATAGTTCCTTCTTCCTTTACTAATATTCTTTTTATGTTTAGGGTTACTAGGAGCCCTCAAAGGAGTAACTCCATACTGTTCGCAAAACGTTCCCATTTCGCGTTTACTATTAGCCTGTTCATTCTTAATTTTGTTTTGAATTTTATAATATGTACAGATTTGAATTCCAGTTTCTATAACGTAATTAGAAAGTTCACCTATAGTTAACTTATCATAAGGAATCTCCCCTTGGTAATTTTGTTGTATGTTGGTTTTGAGCTTTTCAGAAAAAAATCTGGGTAATCCACTAATAAATCTTTCTTTCCAAAAAGCTGCAGATCCATCAGCTCTTAAGCATAACTTAGAGAGGAACATATCTCTGTACCATCTATAATCAGACATAGTCGGGCAATAAAGATTCATTAATTGATCTGAAGCTCTTTTCTGGAGCTTTAAAGGT
Source organism: Lathyrus tuberosus (assembly GCA_022829125.1). Classification (NCBI taxonomy): domain Eukaryota; kingdom Viridiplantae; phylum Streptophyta; class Magnoliopsida; order Fabales; family Fabaceae; genus Lathyrus; species Lathyrus tuberosus. Next base: position 1,582,682 of record JALAZF010000759.1, on the reverse strand, counting down.
TCTCCAACAAAGAATTTGGTAATGGCGTAGAGCAACGCCGTAACACTGGCTGGTTCATTATTTTCAGTCTTAACCGCTATGTCTATAAGATTTTTATCTTTAGGACTAAGAAGGTTATCCCACCAACCTTTCAGCTGGCCAGTAAACCCCATAACTAACATTTCTCTAGACTTCTTGTCTGAGTTTTTTCTTAACATAAAGGCGGTTGCTGCCATGGTCATATTTTGAATTGTGTCTAAAATTTGCTGTTCAGAAGCTCCATCTATGTTCCATTCTACAATGGCTTCTCCTGAATAACTATTCTCTATAAAACTAGATCTTTCCTCAAACTGGACGTCAGCAAAGGAATGTCTAGGGTAGTAAGTTCTAGTAGAGTTTCTAGGAGGTCTTCCTAGTTTATTAACCATATTCTCGAATTCCTCTTCTTTTGATAGAGTGTTAACCTGGGGGTCAGGTTTTAAATATAAATTTTTTAGTCTTTCTACTAATTCTTCTATTTTATCATGCGTTGAATTTCCTAGTTTTATTTTCTGTAATTCTGAGGAGGACGGAATGTCATAATGGTATATAGGCCTAGTAGGATCTGGTTTTTCTATGGGTTCAGTGAGTTTAAACCCAGAAGTTTCTATACTTTCTAGTTGTTGTGACATGGTATATAATATCTGATTTGAGTAATTGAGTTGACTGTGTATATTATTTAAATCTCTTCTTTCCATCGTAGGGGCAATAATTGCCTTAAAGGGTGTAGCCTATATTTCTAAATTCTTTTCTGGGGAAATTTTTATAGATTCTAAAGGTGGATGAACCGATTCTATTATATCTCTTTTTAGGGTTTTCCATCGGACACTAACTCTTTTATTGACTTCTATTAATAAATCTGTAGCAAACAGATTTTTAATGTCTTCCTCTAAACAGAGTAATTCAAACCAAGTGAAAAAGTAGATATTAATTTCGTGGGTTTCTAAAAATTGCTAAAATTGATTCAAATAATCCTGTGTTTGGTTTTTAGAGAAAGTTTTGAAATACCACTTTCTTTTTTATTTATTGTAATCTGCTTCAAAGTCTTCTCTTATCCAGGATTTATCTATGGTAAAGGGTTCTTCTCTAATAATGGTGCTTACTATCTGTGATTCAGTTGGAGAAGGGGACCGTGAAGTCCTTTATTCGTAAAAGCATTGAGGGACATTAGGGTAAAAGTTAACTCCAGCTAGGTTTACCCTAATTGTAGAATCTACTGAATGTCTAGCGCTTGAAGCTTGACTAATACTAGGAGAGTTGTGGTACCTATAGGATTGACTCCTGTTCATCCTAATGGCTACCGTTCCATCAGTGCTTTGTATAACGTTTCTAATTGATCTAGATTCTATTTTTTCAGGTTTTATTACATCTTTTAATATCCATTCTTCTGGGATTTTATCCATAATTTCAGATGCAGTTAGTATTTTTGGTGTAATAACATTTGAACGTCTTAAGTTAGCCTCTAAAAGGCAAACTTGGTTTTTAGGAGTACTTCTTATGGATTTAAAATCATAATTAACAGTTGAAACCTTATAGGTTACTCTACTAATCATACTCAGGTTCGAAGCACCTTGAACGAAGGTATCTCCTAACCCAGCAATCATAACAACTAACGAGCTTTTGGTAAATTCATTAGCTAAACTCATCGAGTAATTAGGATGACAGTTAAAGTATATTGGTCCATCATTTAGATTGGATTCTATAACCGCAATTGTTGAATTATGAAAATCTTTAATTCTGGTACCCCTTAAAACTAGTAATATAGGGGTGTTAAGTCCTAATTTGTGTAAAGGTTTTATAGCAATTTGTATTAATCCTAGATGTATATATTTAAAATTTTCACGATAATGTGATTCTAGTAAATTTCTATCTAATAATTCTATAGTTTCTTGTTTATTGCTAATAGACCTAGCATTTTCAATTGTATGTATGATCTTTTTAGCATTGTAATCAAACGTTCCTACTTTATATATTTCTTTTAATTTAACCTCGGGCATAGACCAATTTAGTAATCTATTTTCCATTTCTTGAATTTCTAATTCTTTATTCTGAAATGTATCTTGGTCTAGCATGTTACTAGGTTCAGACGTACTAGCTATATCATTCTGGTGACGCTGGTGTCTCCTACTACTTCCTAGTGAACTCAAAGCCCTAACGATGCTTGACATGATTACTTCAGAAATTTTTAAACAAACTAAGATATTTTCTCTTTCACTATCTCTCTCCCCCCCTTATAGTTTGTTCTAAGAGTGATTACCTCAACAAGCTGACCAACCGATTTACTACCCTTCTCTCTGCGGGTTTCACTACGTGGACCACCTGCTATTCAGAAGCTTTCAACCTAGACTCAAAGGTCAGGGTAAGGTTTAAGATAATCTTGGAGAAAATAAAACAATTTGTAAAAATAACTTTATAATCACGTATCAGCACCTATAAAGGCTCTGATACCAGTAAAGAAGTCAAGGATCGAGAAGTAGTTGGTGATGTAATATATATGGCAGAAGATAGTTTAAAATTAACATATACTTGAATATATAAATTCATGCTTGGTAAAATATCAGAGTTTCTAAAACGGAATGTATTAGAATAATTTACATAAACAGTTACAAATAAAGCCATGAGTTTATTCAAAATAAAGACTTACAGAGATTGAAGGGTTCAGGTTTCTACTCAAGTGTGAGAGAAAAATGAGCATGCCTTCAACTTAGACAAGTGAATGCTTTTATAGCATTCGGACTTCAAAGGAAACTAAATTACAACATAATTTTACATAGGTGGCCGACACACTTAATGGCATGTCAAAGCAAAAGAAAAGCAAAATGGCCGACAAACACTAAAGGCTAGAAAAGAAAAGTAAAGATAAGGAATCTTATCTTTTCTAAAGAAAAGTAGTATGGCCCACATGGCCTGATAATGTAAGTAATAAAAACATGGCCCACATGGCCTAATAATACTGGAAATAATTAAAGGTAATTTGTCATTATACCAAAAGTAAGATCAAGAGTGATCCATAGGAAACCTAGTCAAAGATTCCGTAACAGTCGTCTTCATTCTCTGGGGCAGCATCTGCAGAGTTTGATGAACCAGCATCTTCTGACATGGCACCCATAACTTCTTGTAATTTCTCAGCGAACTTCTTAGGATTAGAAATTGCTGCTAACGAGGCTAACAACTTACTTTTATCTGTTAAGAAGCTAGCATCAGAGGCGGTTGTAAGGTTTGTGCACAAATGAGGATGCTTAGCGTACCAAGCATTTCTAACTTTGGGAGAAAGGAGGGCTGGATTGAACGCATCCCACCATTTAACTGATATCTTTCTGAAGTAATCATGTCAAGCATCGTTAGGGCTTTGAGTTCACTAGGAAGTAGTAGGAGACACCAGCGTCACCAAAATGATATAGCTAGTACGTCTGAACCTAGTAACATGCTAGACCAAGATACATTTCAGAATAATGAATTAGAAATTCAAGAAATGGAAAATAGATTACTAAATTGGTCTATGCCCGAGGTTAAATTAAAAGAAATATATAAAGTAGGAACATTTGATTACAACGCTAAAAAGATCATACATACAATTGAAAATGCTAGGTCTATTAGCAATAAACAAGAAACTATAGAATTATTAGATAGAAATTTACTAGAATCACATTATCGTTAAAATTTTAAATATATACATCTAGGATTAATACAAATTGCTATAAAACCTTTACACAAATTAGGACTTAACACCCCTATATTACTAGTTTTAAGGGATACCAGAATTAAAGATTTTCATAATTCAACAATTGCGGTTATAGAATCCAATCTAAATGATGGACCAATATACTTTAACTGTCATCTTAATTACTCGATGAGTTTAGCTGATGAATTCACCAAAAGCTCGTTAGTTGTTATGATTGCTGGGTTAGGAGATACCTTCGTTCAAGGTGCTTCGAACCTGAGTATGATTAGTAGAGTAACCTATAAGGTTTCAACTGTTAATTATGATTTTAAATCCATAAGAAGTACTCCTAAAAACCAAGTTTGCCTTTTAGAGGCTAACTTAAGACGTTCAAATGTTATTACACCAAAAATACTAACTGCATCTGAAATTATGGATAAAATCCCAAAAGAATGGATATTAAAAGATGTAATAAAACCTGAAAAAATAGAATCTAGATCAATTAGAAACGTTATACAAAGCACTGATGGAACGGTAGCCATTAGGATGAACAGGAGTCAATCCTATAGGTACCACAACTCTCCTAGTATTAATCAAGCTTCAAGCGCTAGACATTCAGTAGATTCTACTATTAGGGTAAACCTAGTTGGAATTAACTTTAACCCTAATGTCCCTCAATGCTTTTACGAAGAAAGGACTTCAAGGTCCCCTTCTCCAACTGAATCACAGATAGTAAGCACCATTATTAGAGAAGAACCCTTTACCATAGATAAATCCTGGATAAGAGAAGACTTTGAAGCAGATTACAATAAAGAAAAAAGAAAGTGGTATTTCGAAACTTTCTCTAAAAACAAAACACAGGATTATTTGAATCAATTTTACCAATTTTTAGAAACCCACGAAATTAATATCTACTTTTTCACTTGGTTTGAATTACTCTGTTTAGAGGAAGACATTAAAAATCTGTTTGCTACATATTTATTAATAGAAGTCAATAAAAGAGTTAGTGTCCGATGGAAAACCCTAAAAAGAGATATAATAGAATCGGTTCATCCACCTTTAGAATCTATAAAAATTTCCCCAGAAAAGAATTTAGAAATAAAGGCTACACCCTTTAAGGCAATTATTGCCCCTACGACGGAAAGAAGAGATTTAAATAATATACACAGTCAACTCAATTACTCGAATCAGATATTATATACCATGTCACAATAACTAGAAAGGATAGAAACTTCTGGGTTTAAACTCACTGAACCCATAGAAAAACCAGATCCTACTAGGCCTATATACCATTATGACATTCCGTCCTCCTCAGAATTACAGAAAATAAAACTAGGAAATTCAACGCATGATAAAATAGAAGAATTAGTAGAAAGACTAAAAATTTTAGATTTAAAACCTGGCCCCCAGGTTAACACTCTATCAAAAGAAGAGGAATTCGAGAATATGGTTAATAAACTAGGAAGACCTCCTAGAAACTCTACTAGAACTTACTACCCTAGACATTCCTTTGCTGACGTCCAATTTGAGGAAAGATCTAGTTTTATAGAGAATAGCTATTCAGGAAAAGCCATTGTAGAATGGAACATAGATGGAGCTTCTGAACAACAAATTTTAGACACAATTCAAAATATGACCATGGCAGCAACTGCCTTTATGTTAAGAAAAAACTCAGACAAGAAGTCTAGAGAAATGTTAGTTATGGGGTTTACCGGCCAGCTGAAAGGTTGGTGGGATAACCTTCTTAGTCCTGAAGATAAAAATCTTATAGACATAGCGGTTAAGACTGAAAATAATGAACCAGCCAGTGTTACGGCGTTGCTCTACGCCATTACCAAATTCTTTGTAGGAGAACCTTTAAAGCTCCAGAAAAGAGCTTCAGATCAATTAATGAATCTTTATTGCTCGACTATGTCTGATTATAGATGGTACAAAGATATGTTCCTCTCTAAGTTATGCTTAAGAGCTGATGGATCTGCAGCTTTTTGGAAAGAAAGATTTATTAGTGGATTACACAGACTTTTTTCTGAAAAGGTCAAAACCAACATACAACAAAATTACCAAGGGGAGATTCCTTATGATAAGTTAACTATAGGTGAACTTTCTAATTACGTTATAAAAACTGGAATTCAAATCTGTACAGATTATAAAATTCAAAACAAAATTAAGAATGAACAGGCTAATAGTAAACGCGAAATGGGAACGTTTTGCAAACAGTATGGAGCTACTCCTTTGAGGGCTCCTAGTAACCCTAAACATAAAAAGAATATTAGTAAAGGAAGAAGGAACTATAAAAATTATGAAAAACAAAAACATTCTAAACTGGATTATTACCAAAAAGGTAAAAAGCCTTATAAAAAACCTTTTTCCCAAAAGGAAAAGAAATTTGATAAGAACAAAAATAAAGATATAAAATGTTATAAGTGTGGAAGATTCGGTCACTATGCCAGCAATTGTAAAGTTAAAGATAAAATAAAACAATTAAGTAATTTAAATATATCTGAAGAATTAAAGGATACTTTAGTTAATACACTAACTAAAATTATGTTAAATTCAGATTACGAAGAAACGACCTCCTCTGAAGAATCTTCTTATGAAGATTTAAACCAAATTAATAGCTCAGAAGATTCTGAGTCTGAACATGAAGAATGCTTAGGAATTGATTTCTGTGATTGCAGAAATTGTAATAGGAAAATTGTTAATGTTATATCCAATAGCCAAGCTAACATCTTAATAACCATTTTAGATAAAATGGAACCATCCGAAACTAGGGATGCCTTCATGAGGCAAATAAAAGATATAATTGACGATAACGATCTTACTAAACACCACGTTAATAAAATTGAATTTAAGGATGTTATGAATATGTTTAAAAAACCCCTAGATAAACCCCTGTCTATAAATGATCTCTATGAAGAAGTTAGATTATTAAAAAAAGAGATACAAGCCTTAAAAACCCGGGAGGATGAATTAGAAGTTAAATATTTAGAATTACAAGGAACCATGATAATACAAAATCAAAATTTTGAAGATAGGCTAAGAATAAAAACTACCCAACAACAATCAAGAGATAATGCCAGCAAAATAGAGGATAAAGAATTTATTAACGCACTAAAATCTTTAGCCACTAACCCAGAAGGTGAGGCAAAAGAGAAAAACAAAGAAGAACCTTATATTTTCAACATGGAAAGAATAATCTCTCACAAATGGTACACCATGATAGACTTAATTATTCAGGATAAAGAATTCAAACTAGTTGCCCTAATAGACTCCGGAGCCGACCTTAACTGTGTATAAGAAGGATTGATTCCAACCCAATATTACAAAAAGACAAAAGAAAAAATTAGAGGAGCTAATGGAAGTAGACTTCAAGTAACATATAAACTACCAAATGTAAAAATCTGTAAAGGAAAAGTTTGTTACAAAACCTCCTTTTTGTTAGTCAAAAACCTTCAAGAAGTCATTATCTTAGGAACTCCATTTTTATCTTTGCTTTATCCTTTCAGTGTTAACGATCAAGCTATTACTACTGAAGCCTTAGGACATTCAGTTAGTTTTGAGTTTTTAGATAAACCTAAAATAAGAGAACTTAATTCAGTACAAAGTAGAAATATTACCATAATTAACCTCATAACTAATAAGAAAAAACAGATTAATTTCATCAATAAAGAAATACACTACAAAAGAATAATTGAACAATTACAAGCCCCTGTTATCAAAGAAAGAATTAATGTCCTCCAAAATAAATTTATTAAAAATTTATGTTCCGAACAACCTAATGTGTTTTAGACTAGAAAAACTCATGAGATATCATTACCATACAATCCTGACTTTAAAGAGTCGAACATACCTACGAAAGCTAGACCTATACAGATGAATAAACAACATTTAGAGTATTGTAAAAAGGAAATTCAAGAATTCTTGGATAAAGGATTAATTAGGCCCAGTAAATCTCCTTGGAGTTGTTCAGCCTTCTATGTAGTTAATGCTGCGGAATTAGAACGAGGTAGTCCTAGATTAGTTATAAATTACAAGCCCTTAAACACGACATTACAATGGATTAGATATCCCATACCTAATAAAAAAGACCTAATTAATAGATTACATAATAAGAGTATTTTTTCTAAGTTTGATTTAAAATCAGGATATTATCAAATTCAAGTCAAAGAAGAAGATAAGTATAAAACTGCTTTCACAGTCCCCTTTGGACATTACGAATGGAATGTTATTCCCCTAGGATTAAAAAATGCACCGTCAGAATTTCAGAATATAATGAATGATATTTTTTATCAATATTCAAACTTAACTATAGTTTACCTAGATGATATTCTAGTGTACTCAGATTCTATTAATCAGCACTTTCAGCATTTAGAGCAATTCTTTGAAATCATTAAGAACAACGGGTTGGTCTTGTCTGAAAGTAAATTAAAACTTTTTCAACCTAAAATCAGATTTCTAGGGTTTGATATTAGTCAAGGAGAGTACACCCCAATTTCCAGATCTTTGGAATTTGTTAGTAAATTCCCTAATGAAATTAAAGACAAAACACAATTACAAAGGTTTTTAGGTTGCCTTAATTACGTGTCCGATTTTATCCCAAACCTTAGAACCATATGTCTACCCTTGTTCAAAAGGTTAAGAAAAAGTCCACCTCCGTGGGACGAAACCATGACCCAAAGTATTAGCCAGTTAAAACAAGTTGTTAAAAAATTACCGTGTCTAGGACTCCCAGACCCAGAAGCCAATCTCATTGTAGAAACAGATGCTTCTGACATTGGTTTTGGAGGTATTTTAAAACAAAAGTTACCGGGTACTGAAAAGGAACAAGTAGTCAGATTTTACTCTGGAACTCTGGAACTTAGTACTATAATAGAATCGGTTCATCCGCCTTTAGAATCTATAAAAATTTCCCCAGAAAAGAATTTAGAAATAGAGGCTACTATATATATATATATATATATATATATATATATATATATATATATATATATATATATATATTTATAAATATTTTTTTAATTCTATTTATTTTTAATTGTATTCTATTTATTTTTAATTTTCATGTGGCATTTTTAAATTTTTAAATTATTTTTTTTAGATTAATTTTTAATTCTTTTTTTTTTCGTATTATTTTTTACTTTTAATTTAATTCTATTTTTTTTTCAAATTAATAATTTAAAAATTATTTTATTTGGGCCAAGCACATATTCCAATTTTTTTTAGCCCAAGTATTTTTCCATTTGAAATCCATAACACAAGTATCTAATATAAACACTATATTTTTTCCTGCATCAAACGATGTGGGACAACTACACTTCTCTTCATCATCAATTTTTCACTTGCAGTAACACTGTTTCTTCTTCAATATGCCATTCACCATTTTTAACCCACTAAACTCAACCATAAAAATAACAACACACTGTTTCTTCTTCAATATGGCATTCACCAATTTCTATACAAATAACAACACACCGTGTCAAAGGGTCTTCCTCCTCTTCTCTTTATCTTAACACAAATCAAGTGATTTTCAACTTATATATTTGGCAGGTTTGCAATCTTGTCTGGTCCAAAAATGCCAATGAACTAGTAACCATACACGACTACTCCCAGAACTAGATAATTGTTTGGAGACACCCCACCATGTCAAAGGTACATAGTGTCTTCTGTGATGAAGTGGATATCTTTTATTTTACCTTAAACAAGTTTTACCATCTTTTTTAGTTCTTTCCTGCAGTTGGTCACTCTTGCAGGCCATACTTATAGGGTTCTTTAGGTTCTGGAAAATCACAGGTAAATTACTCATTAAATGATGGAGAAAAATCTTGTGCTCCTCTTCCCTTAAATATGACTGGGCTCTGGTGATTGGATGATAGTCTTCATTAATTCACTTCAATAATTTTTTTAAAGGGCTACATTAATCTTATGGATTATTTCATTGTGCCTATGTTAATTGACAAATGTGACATTCGATGCAGAATACTGAAAGTGAAATCGGAGCATTATCTCTTGGAAGAACTACTATTAGGTGACCACTCCTGGCATTTCAACCCAACCATATGGCATATTTTTAAGCTTGGGTTGTTGTGCAGAACTAAATTCCAGAGCAAAGAACACCATGGTAGAAGAGTTGTGGTTGCTTACTGGCAATGGAAGTTTATGTTGCAATGAAGGTTGTATGTTCTGAAAAAAAGGAGAGGCAAGTCCCACATCGAAATATAATGTAGAAATACAAGTGTTTATAAATAAGTCTTACACAAGACTTATCAATTCATTGACTATTGGGCTCCTACTGGTGCTAGCATTGGGTTTGGGTCTATTTAATCTTGGCCCAATTAAAATAATTTTTAAAATAACAATTTGAAAAAATAAAAATAATACGAAAAAAAATAAATAGAATAAAATTAAAAATAAATAGTATTAAATATATATATATATATATATATATATATATATATATATATATATATATATATATATATAAATGCCACGTAGATTTTAAAAAATTAAATAAAAATTAAAAATGCCAACATGTCCTTGCCACATAAGCATTTTAAGTGACCAGATCCACTCAAGGACTAAAAGAAGCACTACGCCAAAAATGAATTTTCGCAGCGCAACAAAGACAGCGCTTTCTGGCAGAAGCGCTGCTATATGTTTCGCTAAAAACAAAAATAAAAAACGAAAGAAAAAAGCGCTGCTAAATGGGAGACATAAGACAGCGCTTTTGAAAAGCGCTGCTAAAGCCCTAAGGCAGGTGAACTTTAGAAAGTGTTTTATGAAAAAGCGCTGCTAAACGTGGGACATAAGGCAGCGCTTTTAAAAAGCGTTGCTAAAGGGCTTTTGTACAACACGCTTTAGCCAGCGCTTTTGGAAAGCGCCGCTAAAGGCCTTTCATTAATCCCACATAAGAAAGCGCTTTTACCCCAAAAGCGCTGCTAAAGGATTAACATAAGAAAGCGCTTTCTAAAAGCGCTGCTAAAGGTCTTTTAAAATATTAAAATTAAAACAGATTCTGATCTCCCTCTATTTTCATTACGACAGTTTCTATTTCGCCCTAGCGACTACTGTTTCATTATGACCATTTTTTCTGCAAACGAACGAAACCACGCTGTCTGCCGTTTTTTCTGCAAACGAACGAAACCACGCCGTCCGCCGTCGTTTCTGCTTACTCACACAGTTGTCCGCCATTGTTGATTGTTTCTCTGAGGTTTTTACTCTCCTTTTTCTGGTTTTCTCTCCATTAATGAAAATGTCTAATATTCTCCATTGTAGACTGTTTCTCTACTGTTTCTGTGAGATAAATTTGGTGTATTATTAGTTGTTGATGTTAGGTTTTCATTTTTTTGATTTGTAGGAGTTAGTTAGTGATTAATTGGAAAAGTGATTAATTAGAAAAGTGATTAATTAGTATAAGTTAGTATAGTGATTATTGTGTAAAATGTGATTAATTTGTAGAAGTTAGTTTAATGATTAATTTGTAGAATAGTAGAAGTTAGTTTAATGTGTAAAATTTGTAGAATAGTGATTAATTAGAAAATTTAAGGTAGTTAAGAGTGTTTTAGAAGTTAGATTGTTGAGGTTGTTATAGGGCTATTTGTAAAGTTAAAGTGAACATTTATCGGAAAATTTCAGTGATGTAAGAATTTGGTTGTTATTGAAAATGATAATGAAATTAGTAGTTAAGTGAACTAGTGATTGAATTTATTTTGAGAGATGATTGAAAATGATAAATAGTGATTGAATTGTTACTTGAACTTAAGCGTTGAAGTTGTTTTTTTTACAATGTTGAGTTGAAACTATACCTTGCTATTTGATTTAATGATGATGTTTACTAAATTTGTTTCTTGAAACTTTGACTTGTTATATGTGGTATACACCATCACTTACTAACTTACGTTCATTTGCTATAGGGGTTACTTGTGAAGAGTGAATTCGGATCGTTTTCAAGAATCTTACACTTTGTGGTTCAGTCCAGAAGTTGTTGACATCTATATAGACAGGTACGTAGTTGTTCTTTTGTTTTTGTTTTGCTTACTTAGTAAAATCATGGATAAAAAATGGATGTCGTCCAATCGATTGTCGAAAGAGTACGAGAATGGGGTATCAGAATTCGTTAAGTTTGTTGTTGAACATGCCAAAGACCCAAGTCAAATCACATGTCTATTATCTGGATTCGCTAGAGGGTGATTGCACAAAATACCCGGAGATGAAGAATATGATTGATACGTAAGTGATGCAATTGTTCTAAATATTCGTGTGTGTATTTCTTTATTTATGTAAGATTGTTCTAACTATTCGTTTATAATATGTTAGATCCATAAAAATATTCCGATCACAACGACAAGCTCGGGTACCAAAGTCCAGAGCAAACAATATTACGTGGATAAGAGTGGAGGTATGATTTGATATTATAATAGTAATGTAACTTGATAAGACAATTCATCTATGATACTTATTAATACTTCTTTTTTCTATGTGTAGTGTCCTCGGCAACGTAATGGTATCGATTATGGTTATTTTGTCTTGAGATTCAAGAAAGAAATTATTCTTTTGGAACACATAGAGATTCCAACCATGGTATGAATTTATTTTAAGATTTATTATCGGATATTTCATCTAATTAATTACTTTTAACTAAATCTTGCATATTATGTAAAATATAGTATTTTGATGAATTCAAGTGTGCCACCTACACGAAAGACAAATTGGAAGAAATAAAGGAGGATTGGTGTCAATACATGGTTGAAATGAGAATTTGTTAGTTTTAGAAATTGTGTTAGGTTTATGGAAGGTGTTGTGTAACGCCCTGTATAATATTTATCTAGAATAATACCATACAAGTGTTAATTTGGTACTGACACATCAAAAGTGCCTAATGGCATAGTTCACATACTTGTCCATTTCTAAAACATAAATACAACATATGGCCCAAGACATGGAAACTACCCAAAATAATCAAATCTAAGAATAATATACAATATCCTCAATTGTATACAACAAAAGAAATACTACACAGTGGAATAAGCTTAACTAAGCTTCTCTTGAAACATCCAAGCATCGCTCCACTTGTAAACTTAAACCTGCAAACCACACCTGAAATACAGCAACTGTAGTGGGGTGAGATACATCAAATCTCAGTGGGTTCCCTATCTTATAGATTCTCTCGGCTCTACAAGGTACATGCAATCAAACAGATCCGCCGTGGATCCGGGTTTACTCACGGTCTGGGGCAAATACACAACAATGGGTAATATCCTCATTGGTAGTCCCTTGACTCACAATGAAATAATAACAAGTACACAAACAATAATAACCAGATCAATAAACCAAACATGCAGACCCGTACTCACGTAGGAGGAATCCAGAAGTAGTATCAACCTGTCTACATAGGCCACAATATATCACACCCTCGATGAGTAACCAAGTGCCTACGTCAAGAGACTAGCACAAGCACACAACACGATGAGTCAGATGAGTCCGAAGTGATATACGCCTAAGTGGCCGCGGAACCCATCCATCCATCATCAATACGCATGTGTGTATCGGCAAGTGCAAGAACGCCTACATGACTGCACAAGCCCACCGGGAGAAAGCCTAGTGGTATTGCCTACATGACACCACTAGAGGTGAGTAACGGAGTGATATTGCCTTCATGGCATCACAACCCCACCATACCGATCACGTCGATGTGTTAACGGCAAGTGGGTAAACGCCCTATAAGACCCCCACAAGCACATCGCAACGGTAGCTAAGGTGTATACCGAGCACGTAGATGAGTTAACGGCAAGTGGGAAATACGTCCTAGTGGACCCTCACAAGCTCATCGCAACGGTAATCTTCGGAACAAGTCCGGTATCCATCGGACCACGTCCGAAACTCAGGTGAAACACCACCTAGTAGCTTAGGCCTACTCCGATTCAAGCATACATCACCACCACATCACAATCACATCTGAACGTTCAACCGGAATGAACGGGAACAAGCAACGAAAAGATCACATCACATCATTTATCAACATAATGCATTATACAAGGAATACATAACAAGTGATCACATAAAGCCATTAAGCAAGCCACAACCAATACATAAGCATCACATGCTAACATAATCAATATAGTGATTTACATACATTACTTTCCATATTTCCTTATCAATCCATAGCATAAACATATGTTTCTATTCTACTATCATAAAGAGCATAAAATTAGCTTCCCAACGTTTCGAACGGGGACCGAAACAGACTTACGGTTCAAAAGATACGGCCGTTTCAATTTTCATTTTTCTGTCAATAGCAGTGGTAACCGGTTAGCAGATATGCTGTAATCGGTTACTGGCTACAAAACAGCCCAGAAACGTCATTTTTCAAAGGGTAACCGGTTAGCACATATGCTGTAACCGGTTACTGCGTAACAGAACCCAAAAATTCATATTTTCCTCCATTCTAAACCATCCCAACTCATCCCTAAACATATTGGGACATCAAAACAATTATCGACAGATGATTCTACACCTATAGTGATTATACTACACAACTTATAGCTCATTTTATCCGTTAGATTTCATTGATTAATCTGTTTAATCATTTTCTCTCAAATCTAACCTAAGTTCTAAATCCTTAATTCTAGAACTTAGAGTGTCTAACTAGAACCCACCTGATAATCGAAGAGGAGTTTGAAGAAGATGATGATGATGATCCATGAGTTTTCTTTCTTCTTCCTCTTCTCCACTTTCTCTCTTTCTCTTCCTCTTCTTCTTCCTAACTTCTTCTTCTTCTTTTTCCTTTTTTCTTTCTTTCTAACAATATATATATAATCCAATATTATATAATATAATCCAATAGAGTAAAATATCTCCAATTGATATTTTATCGTCTCAACCCAATTGATCAATTATTAGAGTTACTTTAAAATCCTTTCTTGAATTAAAATAATTGATCTCTTCAGAGTTCATTAGTTGCTCTATTGGTCCCAATTGATAATACTTAAAGTACTTAGAGGATTCCATTAATCCAATTATCCAAAGATAGAGCATATAGATATTCATCTGATATCCAATTGAGCATTTAGATATTACGGGGTATTACACTCTCCCCCCCTTAAATAGAAATTCGCCCCCGAATTTCCTTCGCTCAACAATAACCACAACTTGCATCATTGATTTAGATTCACACTCAACTTTACTTCCATTCAATTCTGACGTACTCAACTTCCAACTTGACTTCACAGACCAAAATTCTTATTTTCACAAATTAACAAACTTCACGTCCTTAATCATACTCTTGTTCCAATATCAAGTTAACTTCTAACTTTGCCCCTTCCGTAATTCATCTGTTGATCCACACAAAACACTTGGTCACATTCTACCTTCGGATAGAAGGTACCATTCTACATTCCTCTACCGAGTCACAACCCAAAACCGTAACACCTTATCTTGGCTTAGGACAACAACCACTCATCAAATCCTTGTGATGTAATTCGATGATTTCTTTCCTTTAACATTCGAACCACTTTATAACTAGTCAACAACTTCTTTACCAGTTCCATCTGGTCTGATACTAAACATTGTAATCATTACCTCTGATATTTCCTTTCTTTCGTGTCACACCAAAAGGTAACACACTTAAAAACAAGATCTCCTTATTTTTTTTTCTTATAAGTAGCCATCCTTCCGATCCTTATTAATCCGACTGAACTCTTTCATCTGCCATCCTCCACTGCGCAAATCCAAAATCTAACAGTGGAACACCACGAATTCTCAAGCACTACCAAGTAGCTAACAATCCACGGAGAAACACACTTATCCACTGGGATCCTTACTAATCAATGATACTAGAAAGTTACCGACTTCCTAAGGTAGAATAATTTCCACGCCGTCACAAAATTATAACATCCGTACAACACTCTCTCAACGATAGAGGCCCAGGAGTTATACTGTTACACCCATAACATATACAACTCCAATCATTCTAAAATCGAAGCAATATATCCAAAATAGTTTAACAACCTTTGGTCTTGGTTACTACATTCCAAATCGATTCTTCTCACGGGGTTTCGACTCACTTAAGGTTTCTTGATGACTTCGAGATCTCAATCCATCATATGTAACACCCTCACGAAATTTCAATCACGTGCGAGTCACCACTTATCAAAACTTAACCCATTCAAAATACAATTGTGAGTTTCCACACTACTCACCAATCTACATACAACACTCCACACGTACACACACCCCCAAGGACATGCCACGCTTCTCGATTGAATCAATTCCTCTCATTCGTTCCGTTTCATAAACGATTCCAAGTTATACGCTTAACTTCGGAACGTCCAATTCTTACTCGCACTTGGAAGGATAACATTCGAATTTCCTTCTCTCGGTAAAACACAATTGATACCACTCCCGCAGTCTAAATCCAATACCATGAACCCACGGAAGTTAACGATTACTAAATTCTGACCAACCGCTCATACCTTACTAATACCATAATTACACACCGAAATATTCCTTGTAAGATTAATACTTCGTGAGTATTTTCCAACTTCATCCTTAAGACTCGCAACAGTACTGATAGGAATACCCTTAAGACTTTCTCACACTCACACGGTTCACCAGATTATTCCCCCAAAGTCAATTTCCCTTGTCATTCTAAACAGATGATCGACTAAGTGACACCCGTCCTGAAGTTCCAAGTTCAAAACACAATTTCTTTTAATTCAAAGTCACCCCTACCCAAAACCATCAATCCGTCTTGCTCTAACCCACAATATACTTCTCAATTCGCAGCTCTTTAACTTGTATAACATTTACTACCCCTGATCCACTCAAGGTAAAACCGAACAAAGTCAAAACATACAGATGACACACTCCACCCAATGACAAGGCAAAATTCCAAATTCTGACGCAGTCACACGACAATCTTCGGCGGGATAATTCAAACATAATTATACCACTTTTGGGTTTCCTCTGATCATTTAATCGGGCAATAAAATCGATATCTTTCACTTCTATTATATAGAGTATTCTCATAGCTTTCCATCGGTACCAAGAATACCTCGATCGGAAACACGGTTTGAAAGTTATGAATTTTCAAAGATAAAATTTTCAAAATACCACAGTGGTAACCGGTTAACACATATGCTGTAACCGGTTACTTCAAGCTTCACTGTTCACACAGAATCAAAATGAGAGTTAGAGGCACATTTCGTAACCGGTTAGCACATGCGCTGTAACCGGTTACTGCGTTCAAAATCTGAGCAGAATACCAATTTTCAACAGGGTAACCGGTTAGCACATATGCTGTAACCGGTTACTCTGGGCTCAAAACCATAAAACTTGCTTTTAATCATACCTTTCCATCTCAAACTCATTCCAATCATTCACAATTACAGGAGTTTCTCTATACTTGAAAATAAATCGGGGTAATGCATCCTCTTAAAGAACCTTTCAATGATTTACACGTAGTCCGTAATAAGCCTTAATTTGCTTCTCGTTGTTTTACCGAAATCTTACTTCTTAAAATACAATATTCACGGTTCCACAAGGTACGTCCCTTCACACTTGTCTCAAGAGTAAGAATCCATTACGTACACTTGTGACCATGGTTCAACTGGTACGCTTGTTCTTGATTCCAAGGTGTAACTTTCTCATTCCCCGTCATACTAATAGGGTTCTCATGGGTGAACCATCCTTGATTACACTTCCTTAATTTGAGCCTCACAACTACACAATAACTCTATTGCACCTTCGTCCAAAAAAATACATTCCGTTGTCACTTCCTCATAACATACCGTTAATACCGTTTTCCACATCGTGCTTACTTTCACTCTCCATTGTAATCCTCTTAGGTCCAATCATACAACCATCTTACCAAGATTCCCTTAAGTCCAAGATACTTACTCTGTTTCTTAACACACACTACTTCCGGTCCATATCACTACACTTCCGGTACTAAATGGAGTTCATTCTCCCTCCGACATAATATCTCATAATGTTCTTTAGGTAATTTAACAATCCCAAATTGGTCTCTTACCGAAAACAGAAATCCTGAAGTATTTTCCTGAACCTGATCTCCCTTCCTAACCGAAGGTACATAATTTATCTCATACTCTACGCCCGGTGCATACTTGTTTCACTTGAAGCATGTAAACACATTCTCGTGTTCTTTCACACACTTCTCTACTACTTTAGGTTCCCATAAAAGCCGAACTTCCTTAACTCTCAACTTTTAACTAGTCAGAAAAGATTGTTCCGAACACATTCCTTAAGGTACTCTCGTCCGTCCAAGATACCATAGCGACCTCATAAACTGAAACACCAATACCTATCTCACTTCCGGACCTTACGCCACGCGTTCCATAAAACAACTTTTCTTTTTCACGGAATGAGATTACTTGAAATCCTTATCCATACTAGTGGCCAATCCAGCTCCACTAGCGATTTTACATATTCCTTGATACCTTAACCAATCGTCTGATAGAGGTCCTCAACTTTCAGACTCCATTCCAAAGGATTGCTTGAACAACACACCACTCCTTTAATTTCCATGCTACCCAAGCACAACTTCTACTAAAACCTCACTGAGCTGACCAAAACTCTTGACTACTAACTCTTGGCTTGAGCCTACCCTTACAGCACAAGTTCCGACAACACTTCGGAGTCCTCATGGTCGCTCAACCATGATTCTACCTATCACATACATAGCATTAGGTTGATCAGGCCCAACACTAGGTAGTATGGTATTAAGTTTCATGATGGCAAGACATACTTAAGAGGCATGAATAGATTTACTTATGATGTTTCAAGGCTAGGTCGAGGATACGACCAGCTTTGATACCAACTGTAACGCCCTGTATAATATTTATCTAGAATAATACCATACAAGTGTTAATTTGGTACTGACACATCAAAAGTGCCTAATGGCATAGTTCACATACTTGTCCATTTCTAAAACATAAATACAACATATGGCCCAAGACATGGTAACTAGCCAAAATAATCAAATCTAAGAATAATATACAATATCCTCAATTGTATACAACAAAAGAAATACTACACATCGGAATAAGCTTAACTAAGCTTCTCTTGAAACATCCAAGCATCGCTCCACTTGTAAACTTAAACCTGCAAACCACACCTGAAATACAACAACTGTAGTGAGGTGAGATACATCAAATCTCAGTGGATTCCCTATCTTATAGATTCTCTCGGTTCTACAAGGTACATGCAATCAAACAGATCCGCCGTGGATCCGGGTTTACTCACGGTCTGGGGCAAATACACAACAATGGGTAATATCCTCATTGGTAGTCCCTTGACTCACAATGAAATAATAACAAGTACACAAACAACAATAACCAGATCAATCAACCAAACATGCAGACCCGTACTCACGTAGGAGGAATCCAGAAGTAGTATCAACCTGTCTACATAGGCCACAATATATCACACCCTCGATGAGTAACCAAGTGCCTACGTCAAGAGACTAGCACAAGCACACAGCACGATGAGTCAGATGAGTCCGAAGTGATATACGCCTAAGTGGCCGCGGAACCCATCCATCCATCATCAATACGCATGTGTGTATCGGCAAGTGCAAGAACGCCTACATGACTGCACAAGCCCACCGGGAGAAAGCCTAGTGGTATTGCCTACATGACACCACTAGAGGTGAGTAACAGAGTGATATTGCCTTCATGGCATCACAACCCAACCATACCGATCACGCCGATGTGTTAACGGCAAGTGGGTAAACGCCCTATAAGACCCCCACAAGCACATCGCAACGGTAGCTAAGGTGTATACCGAGCACGTAGATGAGTTAACGGCAAGTGGGAAATACGTCCTAGTGGACCCTCACAAGCTCATCGCAACGGTAATCTTCGGAACAAGTCCGGTATCCATCGGACCACGTCCGAAACTCAGGTGAAACACCACCTAGTAGCTTAGGCCTACTCCGATTCAAGCATACATCACCACCACATCACAATCACATCCGAACGTTCAACCGGAACGAACGGGAACAAGCAAGGAAAAGATCACATCACATCATTTATCAACATAATGCATTATACAAGGAATACATAACAAGTGATCACATCAAGACATTAAGCAAGCCACAACCAATACATAAGCATCACATGCTAACATAATCAATATAGTGATTTACATACATTACTTTCCATATTTCCTTATCAATCCATAGCATAAACATATGTTTCTATTCTACTATCATAAAGAGCATAAAATTAGCTTCCCAACGCTTCGAACGGGGACCGAAACAGACTTACGGTTCAAAAGATACGGCCGTTTCAATTTTCATTTTTCTGTCAATAGCAGTGGTAACCGGTTAGCAGATATGCTGTAACCGGTTACTGGCTACAAAACAGCCCAGAATCGTCGTTTTTCAAAGGGTAACCGGTTAGCACATATGCTGTAACCGGTTACTGCGTAACAGAACCCAAAAATTCATATTTTCCTCCATTCTAAACCATCCCAACTCATCCCTAAACATATTGGGACATCAAAACAATTATCGACAGATGATTCTACACCTATAGTGATTATACTACACAACTTATAGCTCATTTTATCCGTTAGATTTCATTGATTAATCTGTTTAATCATTTTCTCTCAAATCTAACCTAAGTTCTAAATCCTTAATTCTAGAACTTAGAGTGTCTAACTAGAACCCACCTGATAATCGAAGAGGAGTTTGAAGAAGATGATGATGATGATCCATGAGTTTTCTTTCTTCTTCCTCTTCTCTACTTTCTCTCTTTCTCTTCCTCTTCTTCTTCCTAACTTCTTCTTCTTCTTTTTCCTTTTTTTTTCTTTCTAACAATATATATATATATATATATATATATATATATATATATAATCCAATATTATATAATATAATCCAATAGAGTAAAATATCTCCAATTGATATTTTATCGTCTCAACCCAATTGATCAATTATTAGAGTTACTTTAAAATCCTTTCTTGAATTAAAATAATTGATCTCTTCAGAGTTCATTAGTTGCTCTATTGGTCCCAATTGATAATACTTAAAGTACTTAGAGGATTCCATTAATCCAATTATCCAAAGATAGAGCATATAGATATTCATCTGATATCCAATTGAGCATTTAGATATTACGGGGTATTACATGTTGTATATATAGGTGATGGATATGGTGTATAAGGTTTCGAATTGGTGTATGGAATTGGTGTTGTATAGTTTGTATTGAGTTATATATATGTAATGTTTATTTTTGTGTTGTATATATAATGGTTTTTACCATTTATGTGTTGAAGTTTAATCGTATAAAGGCCTATTGTTGAATTATAATGCTATAAGGCCTATGTGTTGACATATAATGGTATCAAAGGTCATGTGATGAATTGTTATGAATTCTGATAAATTATACAGGTTTAAATTATACAGGTTTGAATTATACAGGTTTAATAATTAATTTTTCAAAAAAAAGCTTTTAAAAAGCTCTTTAATAAAAGACAACACTTTCTAAAAAAAACGCTGCCTAAAGGGGTGTAATGGCGTATACATAAGACATCGCTTTTAAAGTGCTGCTAAAAGTGGGCATACGAAAGCGCTTTTCTTTGGAAAAGCGCTGCCTAAAGTGGGACCTTTAGCAGCGCTTTATAAAGCGCTGCTAAAGGGGGACATACGAAAGCGCTTTTCTTTGTAAAAGCGCTGCCTAAAGGTGGACCTTTAGCAGCGCTTTTAAAAGCGCTGCTAAAGGGGGGCCTACGAAAACGCTTTTTTGTGGAAAAGCGCTGCTATAGGGATCCTTAGGGGGACCTAAAACAGTGTTTTTTAAAGGAAAAAAACGATGTCTTTACCTTTAGCAGCGCCAACTTTGGCAGCGCTTTTAAGCGCTGCTAAAGGTAAAAAAAATGCTGCTAAAGGTCTTCTTTGGCGTAGTGAAGGGAATCTTAAAATGACAGGGGGGAATCTGTGTTTTTTTACAGGGTTGTTTTTGAGATTTCTCCCATATGGCAGGGGGCAAAAGGTGTATTAACCCTTTTTCAAATTTACAGTATACTGACGTGAATTTGAAAATTTTGGTGTGATACCGGAAATTTGGAAGAGCGTACCGGAAATTTCAAAGACAGTAAGTGTTTATATTGAAAATTACAAAAATTGTGATATTTTGTACTAGAAATTTTAAAATCTCCGGTGTTTATTATAAAATATTTATCATAAATTTTAAAATTTTTGGTATAAAATCTCATGGAACATACCGGAAATAGTTATAAAAATCAGGTTATGTATCGGAAATTATGAAATTTTCTGTATTGATAAAACTTTGTTTTGACCGGAAATTCTCCAGAATTTCCGGTAGTTATAAAACTTTGTTTTTTTACCGGAAATTTCAGAGTTTTCGGTAGTTGCTATATTTTTAAAAAAAAATTCCTTCTTTTGTAGTGAAATATAGAGGTTAAGACGACACTATTGTAGGGAGAGCTATTGATAGAGTGGAAGACCAGGCTAGGGCTTCTAGGGGGTGTTGAGACAGAGTCTTCCCAGATACGGGATAGACGAGTGGTCCCAACCGGTTCACACCAGAAGCAGTTGGCTGAGCAGGCTCAGTTCCGCACACCTTGTAACACTCAACGCTGACCAGAATAATCGATTATGCAACCTAGAGATGAGGTGGCATATAAGGTGGTGCCAGATGCTATTGTTGTTGATTCATTGGTTGTTGAGGAGGTTGCAGATCTGGTGTTTGAGGAGGTTGTCGAGGAGGTTGCTTTGGAGGAGGTTGCCGAGGAGGTGGTTGTTGATGATGTTGTTACTCAGGTGGTCCAGCCAGATGCTGTTGTTGCTGATTCGGTCCCATCTGTTACTATTGACACTGAGGTTACAACTCCTTCGAATGAGCCCTCTATGCACACTGATGGAGGATTCCCTAGAGGACCCATTTAATTTGTTTATTATTGTGCCATGAAAGATAATTTTTAATTTGTTTATATTTGTTTGTCACGGGAGCGTTCCACACTGAAGGTGACACCTCATGGGTTGAAGATGAAGGACTTCCCAAAGATTTTGATGCCTGAGCAGGTCAGTTGGATTATAACGGAGTTCAAGCTACTTGATTTTGCCCACTGCTCTCTCACCATGCTCGACGCTCCACTACTTATTGCGTTTGTTGAGAGATGGCACAAGCAGACATCTTTATTTCATCTTCCATTTAGGGAGATGACTATGACTCTAGATGATGTCACCTCATTGTTCCATCTCCCCATCGGCGGCAGATTCTAGACGACTCATGTTCTTAGCATGTCACTTACATGTATGACTGCTGCACGAGATTTAAGAGTTTTTTAGATGGTCGTACAAAAGGAGTTTGGCATTAACAGGGGCACTCACCTTAGTATGTATTAGCTTCGGAAGATGTATAAGGAGCTTGTAGCGGTTGGGAGTTATGAGGTTGGCGCTAGGGTGTACATGCTACATCTAGTAGCATGCACTCTCTTTGCGGACAAGTATGGTGTTTATGTCGATGCCCGATAAGTGTGCCTATTCAGTAGCCTCGAGGATACCAATTGAGCTTATAAGTGTGCTGCGTTGACCATTCTGTATACAAAAATTGGAGTGGCGACAATATTTGAGACCAAACAGCTTGTTGGTTATTTGAGTTTGTTACAGGTATACTTTAAAATAATATTGTGTCTGTGTTTTGATACTAGTGCTAGATATACGAGCATTTCCCCACCATTTGTGACAAGAGGGTGCAACATTCCCCAGTGGGGTCCCCACAGGCAAGGAGATGGAAGGCCAGGTAGGCACATCCAGGTGGTGTTGCTGAGTACAAGAGGAGGCTCGATGCTCCGACTGTAGATGATGTCATCTGGATACCATACACTAGTCATAGAGTCCACCGTGAGTTCGAGGAGTCGTCATAATATTCAGGTTATATGCGGTGTGAGACCATGGTTACTAGACACTTACCTGAGAGGTGTCTGTGACAGTATGGTTATGTTCAGAGTATCCCACGACCAGTTCCAGATATACCATTTGCAGGCATTGATTAGTGGTTTCAGAGTAACTTCATTAGCTTTGGTCGTGCCATTAGAGATCAAGCAATTACGGTTCAACACCCCTCGCAGTATAAGGATGGTTACTTAGAGTGGTACCTCATTGTATCATACCCTCACATCATTCCACCTACAACTAATGTTAGGGGTACCTGTTGATGACGTGCCGCTGCCAACTCCTCCAACTAATGTCGATGACCAGCAGCGCCTCCAAATGATTGTAGTTATTATGGATAACTGTTAGTTTACAAATATAGGGGGGTTTTGTTATCGTCTCCACATGGATTGTTCTGATATCTGATGCTTGTCGTTCAATAGTTTACCGTTTCAAGAAAAAGGATTTTCAAAGTTTGTTTCATAAATTGTCACGATTTTAGTAGCAAAGCTTATAAATTCTAAAGTGTTTGATTAACAAAGTATATCAAAAGTAGTTTTCATCTACCCTAACTTATACGTATTCTTTTAATATTGCATGTGAAGTCGGATTCGATTAATATCATCATGTATTCTCTCAATACTGTCTATCTCTAGAGCGACATCGTGAGAAATATCATATTCGTCGCTACATGATCTCTCCATATAACAACCAATATAGTAAGCTTTAAGTTCAATACAAAGCAAATATCAACCATATACCGATCTCTCCAATCTATAAATCGATAGATGAATATTTTAGGTCAAGTTCCATAAAATATATGTCTAGAGTTCTACAAAACAAGAATGGATCATTAAGAACAAAAATATTCATCATATATTAATCATCACTTGTTCCCATACAAGGCCAATCAAAAGAAATACATAAAGCTAAGGTAGACTACCTTTACCTTTGATACAAAAAGTGTGAAAATTACTTATATAGTACAACTAAAGTCTGCCAAGTTCGCCCATCAAACACTTTCTTTGCCCAACGAACCTCACTTTATGGCACTTGAAGTGCCTCTGAATAGTTAAATCTCCCCTGAGGAAATCACAAAGTTCGTTGTGTGAACACTTCTTCGCTCAACGAGCTTCTTCTCTACAAGTTCGTACATTGAACTTATGGTTCTTTAGTTACTACGTCAATCTGGGATGGTTCACTGGGGCTTCGCTGCAACCTCGCCCAGCGAATATTCGCTTCTAGTTCGCCCAGCGAACTTAGTGCCCTTTTCTTACTGCCATCATTCTAAGATGGTTCGCTGGGGCTTCGCCAAGAGCTCGCCCAACGAACATTCGCTGTTGTTCCTCGCTGGTTGTTTGCCCAACGTACATGCTGAATTTTCACATTTTCTTTGGCTTCCTTGACTAATTACTTGTGTCTTACACTTTGATGTTTTATGCCTAATTCCTGCACAATAACACACGAATCAAAGCAACCAAAGGTATTTGCAGCATAATTGAAGAATATCATGAAAACATGGAATAAATCCAACAAAACATAACAAATGCGATGAAAAATGCCAATAAATATGGATCAAATTAAAGCATGTTTGGCATTCAACAAACTCTCCCCCAACTAGATTTTTGCTTGTCCTCAAGCAAAGTATGCCTCTCATTAAAAACAAGAGGATTTGCTCGAGCATTTAATTCAACCAAGAATGGATTTATGGCTCAAATTAACAAACAAATGTGCACAAGCAATGTTCACCACTTCCTAGAATTGAACAATGAAAAAGAATTTAGTTCTTAAACAAATATCATGCAATGTTTCAAATAACAACTAAATTCTCTTGCTTGAATCACTCTAACACTCCTCTTCGAATAAGTATGAAGAAATTAACGTGTTTGCAACCGCGGGGCAATTTCACTCACCTGACAAACAATGCAAATACAATCCAATTCATACATTCATCTAATCAATCAACAATGAATTCATGGAATCAAGAAGATCACTAAGGTCTTTAAAGGTTGTAGCTTGGTTAGGTTCACAACAAAGGGACATTTCTAAGGCCATGGATTCAAAGTTGCCAATGCAAAAGAAACATTCACCATAAAAGGTTATGTACACACTACAACTTCATCTAACACTTTATTTTCTCAATTGTTTCCCCTTCCAAACTTCCTTTATGCAAATTATTCATTTTCTATTTTTTTTCATTCGAATAAGCATGCTTGTTCTTTTTCTTTTTCACAATCATATTCACAATTTTATTTTCAATGCTTGTTTGAAAATTTTCCAAATTTTTGAGTAACCTACCACTTTTCTTTTCACTCTCCCAACTTGAATTCAACTGAACCTCAAGTGAATTCTCCTTGCTTTTTATGGCAAGGAAATCAATTTAAACAATTGTTCAAAGGTTCAAGATTTTTTTTAGAATCCCACAAAATTCAATGATGAACTAACTTTTAATTTATGTATAACAAACACCAAGTTCATAACTAAATTAGATCTAAACTATTAAGCTCAAAGGGGTTAGCAAATTCTCACTACTCACGGGTAAGTTACTTTTTTGGGATATGGTTATGCTCAATATCAACAAATGCCTTGATCATTTTTAATGCTTCCACACAATCAAAATAATCACAAGATTAAGCATGAATCAAATGTATTTAACAAATTTTATCAGACATCCTATGCATATAGTAAACAATGGAGGTTTTTAACAAATTTGTGGCTATTGGAACCTAAGTGAAACAAGCATTCAAACAAAGTTGCAAAATGAAACAAAAATACATTTGCGCCAAGAAAAAAAATTCTTAAACATTCTAACATCCTAGAAATAGGTAACCATATATCTTGCTTGCATTTACATGTTCAATTACTATCATCACCATTCAAACTTGGGAGAAACTTCATTGAATACTTTTAGCAAATAGTAACCAATCTAGAAGTTCTCACATTCAATCACCAAAGAAAGAAACATTAAATTCAAAATAAGCTACCAATAACCATAAAAAACTAGAGTTGAACATTCTTAAACTAAAGAATTCAAATCTAAATGACATAAAAAACAAAAGTTGAACATTCGTAAACTGAAGAATTCAACTAATATAACACTAAATTGTTATGGTGCCGAACACCAACAAAAGTAAGAGTACCCAAAAGTGGTACATACATACATTATCCAAAATAATCCACAAAGTGGTTATTGTACAACACCAAATAGAATACAATCAAAATAAAATATAGCAATGATCTAAGCTAAACAAAAGACTTCACTTTGTAGCAACCAAAGTAAGTAACTTAAGATCATGCTCAAAACATCACAAAAAACTAGTCTTCATCGGAGTCGGTCTCCTCTTCATCCAAATCGGCCTCCTCACCAGATCCAGAATTGGCATCAATACCAGCATCCTCCTTATCACCAGCCTCCTCAACGTCATCAGCCTCATCAATATCAGCTACGCCCGCCCCCTCTCCAAAGAATGGTCTGGCCTCAGGCCAACTAGCATAAGTTAGGAACTACTCCCTAGTCATGATCAATCGCCCCACCGAAGGCTCTCAGTACAGTAGCCGTAAACCCTGCATTGAATCATGTATATCAATCATGGCATGCTGAGTAGCCGCCATCCAATCCTAGTTGTAGTTGCAAATCTCCCTCTAAAACAGGTCAAAGCCCTGAGAGCCTGCAACTCAAGAAACAGAAGCCTCTCCTGCTCCTGAACATGTACTGCACCAGCACCAGAAGTCTGCCCTCCTCTCATGCTATTGGGCCTGCAAAACTTATCCACATAATTGTCATCAGTTGCAGCTGGAATGGTAACTGACGGCGGGAGGGTAACTTCACCCTCGAATGCACACATAAAGCCATAATCAAGCATGGGAAAACCAAAGGGAAATTAACTTACGCCCATGGTTTGATACCACTTTCTGCCACTGCACGCACCTCGTCAGCAATAATCTGAGCCACGTCAATTTGTGTATTAATCAAGATGTTATGGATCAAGTGAGCAACTGGAATAGGCACAATGGAGGTATGCATCCCGGCTTAATGTTCGTTAAGACCAAGAGTAACACTAGTTGTGCTAGAGGACGCATATCCTCCCTGTGATATCTTCTTGGAACCCTAGATGGGTTCAGTTCCACCGACTTTCCTTCCCTTAACAAGGCACCAAAAATCTCCTCAATGTCTCTATTCAGACTCAAAGTCCTATGATACTCATCCAATTCATCCTCCCCCAAGGTAAGAGGTCTACCCAACACAAGGTTAATAGTATTCCTATCAAACTTCACCTCTCTTCTGCAAACTTATGTAGTTCAAGAAAAAACCTCATTGTCGTCCGAAAGGGCACTAGCGTAGAACTTTCTCACAAGTTCCACGTTATAACTATCACATAGGGTAATTAGTTTGTCCCACTTTTTCTCGTGAAGAATCGTGGCTACCGCCCGGTAGGAGCCTTAGGGGTTAATATTAAACACCTTCTCAGCAAAGATGTTCCTTCTCTCTAGAGAAACATATCTAGCGGCTACTCCTTTGAACCGCTCGGTGTCATATGAGAATGGTTACAGGCGGGAGGAGCTTCCAACCTTTCTTTTCTTGGAAGGAGTTGTTCTTAGAGGTGCCATGTGCACAACACCAAACATAACTAGCTAACAAAAACACATGACACATTAGTAACAAAGCAAAGCGCAAAAGACCAGAGTAATAAATCATAGCACAATTAAAAAAAAAATTAATGTCATGTTCGCATTGGGTTTGCCTAGCGAGAACCAACAAACACTCACTCCAGGTTCGCCCAGCAAACTCAAGGTGAACCCCGCGAATTTGAAAATTTCCAGGTTCTACCTATTCAATCTCAACACAACAACAATGTAATTTCTATCATTCAATCAATGTTATCCAATTTTAAAATGAGTATCAAGTAAACAACAACAACCAAGCCACATTATTAATGCAAAGATTCAAAGTTCTTAAAAAAAAAATTCAATTCAATTTCAACTTAACCTAAGTAAGAACATCTCAAACTCTAAAAAAATTCTTACAACTCAGTACCCAAACAAATATAGCAATGGAAACCAATAATTATTACACATGCATAACAGATTTACAAAGCCAAAAATAAAGTTTCCAAAAAAATTTCACATCAATCCAAACCACATGCTTCTAATAAGAACAAATAATAAATAATAGAAATCAAACCTGTAATGAAGTGGATAGAGAGAATTGAGATTGAAACTCAAACTTGGGAGAATTTTCTTCACTTGCAAAGGTACGGATGAGAGAGACAAGAGAATGTGTGTTGTGTGTTTTGTGCTAGAGAAAAGAGAAGGGAAGGACAAAATGGGAAGTGGGGAAAGGTTTGCCCCACAAAATCTAGCAAAAAGGCATTGGGCCCACGAATTTGGCCCACCAAAAAAAACTTAAGTGATGTGGCCAAAAAATTGACATTTTGTTCTGTCTTGCTCAGCTCGCTCAACGAACTTCCAGCGAGCATTCACCCCAGGTTCGCCCAGCGAACTCAAGGCGAATGAGACAGATTTTTGATTTTTTTTTTCTTTTCTTTACCTTCTACCATAAAACTTCCTATACTAACTTAACACTAAAAAATGCAATAAATATGAAAGGAAACTTACAATATTGGGGTGCCTCCCAACTAGCGCTTTGTGTAACGTCGTTTGAACTCGACGGTCTGACGTTTGAAACCTCGGAACTAAAAGTAATTGAATTAGCTTCCGGATGAAACCAAAGGTCCTTAATCAGTGTGATACCCAGTTTTTGGTCCACTTTTCCTTAAGAAAGAAAAATTCCAACATGACTTCATCATAGCCTTCTTGGCCTCTTCATCCTTCTTTTTTAACATCGCTTCAATATTTGCATCTTTGTCCTTCTTTTTCATCATCGCAGCTCTAGTATCTTTCTTTCTCACATGATCATCATCCTCCAATTGATTTGAATACACCACACCTTTGAAAAGTGTAAAACACACTTCTTTATCATTAGTCCTCACCTTCATTATACCTTTATCAATATCAATTAACATCCTAGCGGTCTTCATGAAGGGTCTTCCAAGGATTATTGGTGTATCCTCATCTTCTTCCATGTCCATGACTATGAAATCAACCTAAAATAAAAATTTGTCAACTTTCAATAACACGTCTTCTACAACACCATGAGGACGAGTCATTGACTTGTCTGCTAGTTGCAAAGTCATGTTGGTTGATTTCATCTCCATGTTCTCAAGTCTTTTGACCATGGATAAATGAATCAAATTAATACTAGCACCCATATCGACCAAAGCCTTGCATTTGAAATCACTACCTATAGTTATAGGTAGAGCTACTCTTCCCGGATCTTCTTCCTTCCACAGAAGAATGCTTTGGACGATAACACTACAGTTTGCATTAAGCTCAATGGTTTCTTTATTTGTATACCTCTTCTTCTTTGTAAGTATGTCCTTCATGAATTTTGCATACTTTGGCATTTGCTCTAGAGCCTTGGAAAATGGAATGGTTATTTGAAACCGGATAAATATGTCTAAGAATCTAGCTTAATGCTTCTCATTGTCTTTTTTCGTAGTAGCATTTGGATATGGAAACTTTTTCATTGGAACTTCACTATCATGCTCCTTTACTTTCTTACTTTTTTTCTTCTTCTCCTCTTTCAACTTCTTTTCTACATCCTCCTTTTGAACTAACTACTTATCAATCTCGTTTTCACTTTCTTCCAAAATTTTCTCCACAACTTCAACATTTTTCTCCTCAACATTTTTATCAACTCCCACACTAATTGTTCTACCACTCCTAGTAAATATGAATTTGCAAGATTCCTTCGGATTCACTTGAGTATTAGCCGGAAAGGTTTCTTTATGTTGGTCGGCTAATTGCTTGGGTAATTGTCTAACTTGAGTTTTAAGGTTCTGAATTGCCGCATCCGTACTTTTTTGAGTGGAGATAGACATTTGCATGAATTGGTTAAAGTTTCCTCAATCTTTGAGCTTCCACCTTGGTTTTGTTGCGGTTGGTTGTAACTTTGGTAAGTTTGACGGTTAGAAGATCCCGGTTCTTGCCTCCACCCTTGTTGGTAACCTTGACTATTACCTCTCGGTTGGTAGCCTTGTTTATTGCTTTGATACGGTGGTCTTGTTTGATAGCCTTGATTTTGGTTTCCTGCATAGTTGGCTTCTTCAACGACCGGTGGACAATAGCGCGGTAGGATGATCACCTTTGCAAAGTTCACAACTTGCTACATGTTGATTTTTGTTGGGAACTTCTTGCATCTCTTTGATTTGTTGTGGAAGCTTTGACATTTGCTTTGTCAACAACTCCACTTGCTGCGAGAGTAATTTATTTTGAGCAAAAATAGAATCATTCGTTCCTAACTCGATAATTCCCGGTTTTCTTTTTAAAGTACCACAGTTGTGTTGACCTTGATGATCGTTTAATGCCATCCTATCAATGATGGACATTGCTTCTTCCGCGCTTTTTGACATTAGAGAACCACCCGCCGTAGCATCCAAAAGAGTTTTATGAAACGGGTTCAAGTTTGTTGTGGAATATGTGCACTTTAGTCAAGTCATCAAAACCATGGCCCTTGCACTTTCTCAACATAGATTTGAATCTCTCCCAAGCTTCGTTGAGAGATTCGCTTCTTCCTTGCGCAAATACCGAAATCGCCGTCTTGGCCTCCATAAATCGATTGTGAAGGAAGAATCGTTCAAGAAACTTCTCCTCCAATACGTTCTAATTCTTCATCACAAGAGTAGATTGGTCAAGATACCATTCCTTTGCCTTCCCAATTAAGGAATTCGGGAATAGTCTTTTGAACAAAGGTTCATCTTCGACTTCCGGAGCTCCAGTTGCACCCGCTATCTCGTAAAACTTCGTGAGATGTGTAAATGGATCCTCATAGTCCATCCCCGCAAAGGGATTTACATATAAAAGAGCTAGGATTCCCGTCTTCATCTCAGAATTCCTTTTGTTGTTGGCATTATGTGCAAACTGAGCGTTGTGTCTTGGACTGTTAACGCATGGGGTTGAAGTAGGGGTGGTGGTGGTGGATCTGCCATATTTTGCGTAACAATGGATGTAGGTGAAGAAGTTTCTTCGCGTTCTTGTCTTTCTTTTATAAGTTTCCTTCTCTATCTAGTTCTACTATTAAGCTTCCATGCGGTTCTTTCAATCTCAGGATCGAAAAGAAGTTGGTCCGCAGGTACACTTCCTCGCATAAACAAAATCTGCACACTTAACCAAACAAATTAAACAACACAAGAAAAATAAACAGAGGTAAGAGATCACAATACAAAGATCTTCAAATCAATAAACTATTGCAATGCTTATAATATCAACAACGATCCCCGGCAACAGCGCCATTTTGTTAGTTTGCAGATATAGGGGTTTTTTGTTATCGTTTCCATAGGGATTGTTCTGATATCTAATGCTTATCGTTCAATAGTTTACAGTTTCAAGAAAAAGGGTTTTCAAAGTTTGTTTCATAATTGTCACGATTTTAGTAGCAAAGCTTTAAATTCTAAAGTGTTTGATTAACAAAGTATATCAAAAGTAGTTTTCATCTACCCTGACTTATATTTATTCTTTCAATCTTGCATGTGAAGTCAGATCTGATTAATATCATCGCATATTCTCTTAATACCGTCTATCTTTAGAGCGGCATCGTGAGAAATACCGTATTCATCGCTACAAGATCTCTCCATATAACAACCAATATAGTAAGCTTTAAGTTCAATACAAAGCAAATATCAACCATAGACCGATCTCTCCAATCTATAAATTAATAGATGAATATTTTAGGTCAAGTTCCATAAAATCTATGTCTAGAGTTTTACAAAATAAGAATGGATCATTAAGAACAAAAATATTCATCATATATTAATCATCACTTGTTCACATACAAAGCCAATCAAAAGAAATACATAAAGCTAAGGTAGACTACCTCTACCTTTGATACAAAGAAAATTAGCTACCCATAACCATGGTAGCTTGCTTTACAAGTCTTGAGAGAAGATGAATAAGCATCCATGTCGAAGAATCGAACTCCGATACAAATCCAGCTTCTATTTGCAAAATATCACTCTTTGGTGAAGAAATGCTGAAAAATGAGGTTTTTATGTGAAAATGGGGTTATGATCCCCAAAAAGTGTGAAAAGCACTTATATACTACAACTAAAGTCTGCCAAGTTTTCCCAGCGAACGCTTTCATCGCCCAGCAAACCTTACTTTATGGCACCTGAAATGCCTCTGAATAGTTATACTGCCCTTGAGGAAATCACAAAGTTCGCTGTGCGAACACTTCTTCGCCCAGCAAGCTTCTTTGCTACAAGTTTGCACAATGAACTTATGGTCTTTTAGTTATTGCTTCAATCTGGGATGGTTCGCTGGGGCTTCGTTGCAACCTCGCCCAACGAATATTCACTCCAAGTTCGCCCAGTGAACTTAGTGCCCTTTTCTTACTGCCATCATTCTGAGATGGTTCGCTGGGGCTTCGCCAGGAGCTCGCCCAACGAACATTCACTGTTATTCCTCGCTGGTTGTTAGCCCAGTGAACATGCTGAATCTTCAAATTTTGTTTGGCTTCCTTGTCAAATTACTTGTGTCTAACACTTTGATGTTTTATGCCTAATTCCTGCATAATAACACACAAATCAAAGCAACCAAAGGTATTTGCAGCATAATTGAAGAATAGCATGAAAACATGGAATAAATCCAACAAAACATAACAAAATGAGATGAAAAATGCCAATAAATATGGATCAAATTAAAGCATGTCTGGCATTCAACAAAAACATCATAGGTTTGGTAAACCCATATGGTGAGATTTATACTGGATTATCTCAGGCTGCACACATAGTCAGTGGGGGCCTATTTAGACATCTTTTATATATATGGATTTGGTATATTATGTATTATTTGTATATTATTCTGACATCTTCATCATAACTTTTTATTACGTAATATTTTTGATCTTCCATTGATGCAACATCAATATTAACTAACAGTTGACAATAAATTACATAACTTAAACATAACTTAAGAAAACAATAATAAATAAGAAAAATCTAAACACTACCATATGATTCTGAAAGTTTAAGCATCTTCATTATGTCGTCAACAGATCTTGAAATCTTAGCATCTAACTCGATCTGCCCCTTTGTTATCCTACGTCAAAATGATCTCCACATATCCTTCACATTTTCACCGGTCTTCAACTTAATAAGGTTGTATTTCACCCTCCTGTCAATATCAATCAAATCTTCATAAAAGTTGATCTTTCTCACCTTTCTATTTTTGGCATCAGGCAATAATTCTTCAACTTGGACGTCAGGCCGGCGAGAGACGTGGTGTCATTCAGAAGCCAAAAACTCTACGAGAGGTGAAACTCCATTGAAGTACACTTATGCCTTATTCAAAAATTGAGGAAGATGCATTTTTTGAGATGTTTTTATCAAATAACATGTGACCCCTTATTTATACAACTTTGCATTTACTCTGGACCATACAAAACCGTCGGTGTAATCACAACCATCCAAAAATGTCGGCAAAATCCTGAACATCAAAAAAAAAATTACACCGCCAAAAATTTCACTTAGGTTGAAATTTCCAATATCAACTAGTAAATTTCAAATTCCATAATTTAATAAAACATACCAGAAATTTTGGTCTGTACCGTAAATTTCATTTAGCCAACCAGAAATTTGGAACAGAAATTTCATTCAATTTTCGGCCAAGGGCCGTTTTGGCTATATGAAAGTATGAGGGGTGTCAGCTATAATTTGGGGGGTGGCAAGTTAAAATCTCTTGTTCTTCACACCCTTGCAGTGAATAGTCATGAAAATCTAAGGGTTGTTCTTCACACCCTTGTGGTGAAGAGTCATTCTTGTAAATTTCAAAAGTATATTTTCATACACATTCAAAATACACAACATTCTTTCATAAGTGAGTCACTCATTCTAGTAACCATTTGAAGGATCAAATTGTATGTTCACTTCCATAATAAACCTTGGACACATTTTGAACTTATGGTAGTGTGTTTATTTAACAACTTAGGGAATAATTCAAAAATTTGATATGGTAGTGTGTTTATTTCACAATCTTCTATAAATTTGATATTTTTTTTAAATCTTATATTTTACGTTGTAACACCCCAAATATACCCGCGAAATATAATTAAAATATCAGAGTAAATACATCATTTATATTCAGGATGTCACACAACTAAACATAAAACAGCTGCTCATATATGATGATATGTAACACATGCAATGTTTGAAAATTAGTTATAATAACTATAACAAATCAACAGGTCTTAAATTCTAACTTTATTGAAAATAGCAGAAGCATCAACATAAGAAGATATTCAAAACATAATCATTCATCTAAATAACATAAACCACAAATTCTAGAGATATCCAAAAGTCTCTACAAAACTAAACATAGCAAAACATTCCCTGACCTCGGTGTTACACATCAGAGCAGACGCCGACACAAAAGGAAAAATAGAAGACTTCATCTTCTACTTACTTCAACTCCTCTACTGCGAGTTATCTGTACGATGCCCATGTAAAGGAAACATTCAAACAGAATGGGTGAGATATCATAAATAGATAAAGGAAAGCATAATAATAAGCAGGCAACAAATTATTTCATGCACATCACCCATTCCACATAACTAACACAACAACCACCCAACACAACAATAACATCCAACATACATCTACAAAGTTAACATACAACAGACATCAATCACAAAAACCAATGCAATCAATGTGGAAATGCAATGAGACTCACAACTCGACTCAATGTATGTAGTAACATTCAGTTCCTATTTCAGAACTCGATCCCTTTTTCAGAATCACAATCCCTTCGGAATTCCAATACGTGAACACTCAGGTTCACCGGCTCCAATCCCCACCTCTTAGGATATTGAGCTCACAATTCGTTATCATCATTATTGATAACACCTCACTGATTCCATTCATCCTGATAATCAGCTACTGATATACATTCCTCACTTCCTAGGATTGATGCTCACAATTCGTTATCATCATTATCGATAATATCTCACTGATTCCATTTACCTCGACAATCAGCTACCGACATACAATCCTCACTTCCTAGGATTGATGCTCACAACAATGGACCAATATCCTAACATCATGAATTCATGCAACGTATTAATCATGCAACTACAACAACAACATCGAGTATAAACAACAACATCGAGTATAGTGACCAACACCTCCATAGTCATGTACTCCGCCAATACAGGCCATCATGCTCAACATACTTGTTAAGATAGTTCCATAACAGCAACACAACAACATGGCAACATGTTAAGCATCCACAAGACATTTAAAATCATCTTACACCACAACAAAATGATAATAATGTGTTCAACATTAACAAACAACAAAATCATTCAACTACTACCACTGAAACTATTTTTAAATTAAAGTTCGTCACGCTAGCTTTCCGACGCTTCGAATGACACTCAAATCAGACTCCCGAAACGAAAGTTATGAATTTTTATAGTTTTTTTTCAAAAATAAATATTTCTAGTGTAACGGGTTACCTAAGTTAGGATTGACATGTTATACCCTTGAAAACCAGCCAACAAGGCCGAATTTGAGCCCGTGCAACCTGGCCTGTTGCAAAGGGCCTCCAAAATTTGGGGGCCTCAAATTTTTTTAAGCGGCGCAATGGTAATGGTGTAAATTTTGAACATTAGGAAGCAGGTTCGATTCTTGTTGTTGGAACCTATACTTATAATTTAACTATTTTATTTTTTTAAAAGTGACTAAAACAACATTGGATAGAATTGAACCCCACTTGTTTAAGCCTTAAACTATTATATATAGGAGAATTTATATATTTATATTAAAAATAAACCCATATTTACCATTTAATTTGTAAAAATAAAGTTTGGATAATTTTTATAGAATATAATTAAATATTTATTAAAATATTTATAAATAATGTTTTTAAAATTTTTTAATGTTATTTATAATTTGGCTTAATTGCAAATTTGGTCCCTCTATTTTTATTTTATTTTTGTTTTGATCCCCCTATTTTAAAATTCGGAAATTTTGTCCCTCCATTTTTAGTTTTTTTGAGTTTTGGTCCCCCTATTTTAAAATCTAGAATTTTGGTCCCTCTATTTTCATTTTTGTTTAGTTTTGATCCCTGATTTTAAATTTTGTTTTGGATTTTAGTCCCCCTTTACCATTTGGAACTAATTTAGTAAGGGGATTAAAAGTTAAAAAAAATGAAAATAAGGGGACCAAAACTAAAAAAAAAATGAAAATGGAGGGACAATAATTTTGTGTTTTAAAATAGGGGGACCAAAACTAAAAAAAAACTGAAAATAGAGGGAGAAAAATTCCGGATTTTAAAATTGGGGGATCAAAACTAAAAAAAAATGAAAATAGAGGGACCCAAAGTGCAATTAAGCTAAAATGGGACTCTTTCTTCTTCTATATTTTTTTTCATCAAGGGCAATTTTAAAACTAGAATAGGGCTTTAAATTTTTTGAGACGGCTCTGCCAGCCAACCACGCAAAATTAACATAGGGTAACGGGTTACCTAAATCAGGGTAAGCGGTTACCCCCTTACCGTTTGTCCAAAAACACTGTTTTTCAACAGTGTAATGGGTTACCCTATATCTGGTAACCGATTACACCTGCACCATAATCACTTTTCTGTTGCTTATCAGTACGAACAATGTTTTTTATCCCAATCCAAAACCTCACTTTTCATATAAAACGTGTAATCTATTAATTTACTCAAAAGTCAGGTTTTATCAACACAAAAATCCCGCTTTCTTCCCCCGAAAACACCCAAAACATTTGTTCTGACTCTGATTCTCGAATTCACACAACGACATCCATCAACCATCATTCGACGAATCAACAACAACAACAATTGTATCAAATTCATCAATAAAAACAGTCCCAACATCAACATACAACGATCAACAGAAAAATAATCAATTCATAATTACCATTCAATTGAATTTACGAACAACAATGCGAGAGATACAAAACCTACATGATAGAATCTACCCACCATGATCATCATATTATCCCTTAACTAGTTAGAACCCCACACTTACCTTAGAGTTTTGCAAAGAGTTATCCTTCCTCAACAATGGAGTTCTCCCTCTTCTTCCTTAAGCCCTAGCCTTTTCTCCTTTTTTCTCACGTTCCTCTGTTTTCACGTTCTGGAAAAAGTTCCTCTCCACTTCCCCTTTTCTATTTCTAATATTATTTTTATTTCATATTATTATTATTATTATTATCCCAAATATATTATTATTATTATTATTATTACCAATTAAATAATAATAACAATATCTCCTAATAAAATAACCAATTAGCCACACACCCCTCACCCTTAAGGTCACTAACACTAAGGTCATTACCCTTTATCTTAGGGTACCCCAACATAATAAAACACACATATAATCACATACAATCACATAATTTTAATTACGAAAAATAATTAAAGTTAAACGGGCGTTACAACTATCCCTCACTTAGAATATTTTCGTCCTTGAAAATTTACCTGATCTAAACAGCTCAGGATATGCCTCGCGCATACTGCTCTCCAACTCCCAAGTCATGCTCCCACCAGCAGTGCCTCCCCACACTACCTTCACGAGAGCAATCTCCTTGTCCCTCAGTTGCTTCACCTCACGGCCTTTAATTCTTATAGGCAAAGCCTCAACTGTAAGGTTATCCCTTACTTGAACATCATCCATCAGAATCACATGCGACGGATCCGGAACATACTTCCAAAGTTGTGAAACATGGAATACATCATTCAAATTCGACAAATTTGGCGGCAACGCCACCTTATAAGCCACAACTCCAACTCTCGCTAATATTTGATACAGACCGATAAACCGATGAGTAAGCTTCCTTGACTTCAAAGCACGTACGATACCGATCACCGAAGTGACTCTCAAGAATAAATGATCTCCTTCTTGGAACTCAAGATCCTTCCTCCTCTTATCATGATAACTCTTCTGCCTACTCTGCGAAGCTTTCATCTTCTCCCGAATCAGATTCACCTTCTCAGTAGTCTGTTGAACAATCTCAGGTCTAAGAACCACACGCTCACCAGATTCATGCCAACATAAAGGTATCCTACACCTCTGACCATACAAAGCTTCAAAAGACGTCATTCCAATACTAGAATGATAATTGTTATAATAAGTGAACTCAATCAACGACAAATAAATATCTCAATAGCCTTCTTGTTCAAGAACACAAGCCCTCAACAAATCCTCCAAAGACTGAATAGTCCTCTCAGTCTGACCATCTGTCTGTGGATGATAAGTTGAACTCAACCTCAACTTCGAACCCAAATCCTCTTACAAACTTTCCCAAAATCTGGAAGTAAACCGCAGATCTCTATCCGATACAATACTCAACGGAACTCCATGCAGCTTCACAATAACACAGATATAAATCTCTGCCAACTTCTACAAAGAAAAATTGATGTTAATCGGAATAAAATGCGCCGACTTCGTCAGTCTATCAACCACCACCCATATGGCATCATGCCCTCTTGGAGTGTTCGGCTATCCAGTCACAAAATCCATAGAAGTGATGTCCCATTTCCACTCTAGGATGTCTAACGGTTGCATCAACCCTGCAGGTTTCTGATGTTCGACTTTCGATTTCTGACAAGTCAAACAAGCATACACAAATTGTGCCACATCTCTTTTGAATCCATGCCACCAAAATATCTTCTTCAAATCCTGATACATCTTTGTAGCTCATGGATGAATACTCAGGCTACTCTTATGACTTTCCTCTAGAATCATTTTTTTCAACTCAGAATCATCTGAAATACAAATCATGTCACGAAGCCTAAACACACCTTGCTCATCCACTCTGAAGTCACCATCCTTAGTCAGATTACCTCCGATCATCAAGTCCACCAACTCCACATCCAACTTCTGACCTTCTCTAATATCATTAAGAAAATCATTGTTGATCTTCAGCATACCCAACATAACACTCTGCGGTGTCAACTCATATACCAAACTCACGTCTCTAAACTTCTCAATCAATCCCAACTCTCTAACCATCATAGCAGACATATGCAAGGACTTCTGACTCAAAACATCAGCCACGACATTAGCTTTATCAGGATGATAATTCAAGCCAAAGTCATAATATTTCAAAAATTCCAACCATCTCCTCTGCCTCATATTCAACTATTTATGATCAAACAGACACTTCAAGCTCTTATGGTCACTATTAGGGCTAGAAATGAGTCAAGTCAAACTCGCCCCAACTCGGTTCGACTCGATAAGAATTGGTTCAGCTCAAATATCAGTTCGATTTTGACACAGACTTTTTTTAAGCTCAAACTCGACTCATTATAGGTTCACGAATAATTCGGTTCAATTCGTTAGGTTCAACTCACTTGCTTCACGGACTTAAAAGCCACTTTTTAAGTCTATTTTTTTTTTTTATATATTTGACATTTTAAAATAATATTTTTTAAAAAGAAGATATTGAAATAAAATAAAAGTTATCATATTGGAATTTAACTTTGTCTAAAAAATCTACTAATTCAAAAACTACACAACTTTCAAGAGATACATTTGAAGGTCTAATTCAAAAACTACTCTATTGAAGTTTAAACTTGTCTAAAAAATCCACAAATTCATATAAATATTTAGGAATATTACAAATTTAATAAAATAGTACATAAAAATTACTAGAAATTGATACATATCCATCACAAAATGTGTACATCACTTGCAACCTTCATTACACATGTTATTTTTGCAAATGCCATAAGGCCTCCAACAAGGATGACTCTAAATGCAATTGTCAGCTTTACTACCATAACTAGTATGAAAGGGACAATATAGGGTTAAGATTTAGAGTAAATCTTTAAACCTACTCTTAAAGACACTATAATCCTTCTCATATATAATAGAGTTGACTCATGAACCTAACGAGTCAAACTATGTATAGTTCAAGTTCAGCTCATTTAGTTAACGAACTAAGTTTTTTGCTCATATTCAACTCATTTGGTTTATAAACTTAGTTCAAAGATTTAATTATCGAACCGAGTGCCGAACTATTTTCGAGTTGGTTCGGTTCATTGTCAGCCCTAATCAATATAAACCTCAAATCTGGAACCAAGAGATAATGCCTCCAAATCTTCAACAAAAAAATAATCACAGCTAACTCTAAATCATGAGTATGATAGTTTCTCTCATGAACCCTCAACTGTCACGAAGCATAAGCCACAACCTTACCATCTTGCATCAACACACCACCTAAACCCATCAAGGAAGCATCACAATATACCACAATGGTTCATCCGGTTCAGGTAGAATAAAAAATAGAGCGGTAGTCAACCTCTTCTTCAGCTCAATAAAACTCTTCTCACAATGAAAATCCCACACAAAAGCTTTACCTTTACAAGTCAATTGCATCAACGGAAGTGCTAACTTAGAAAAGCCTTCAATAAACCTACGATAATAACCAGCTAATTCCAAAAAGCTTATAATCTTTGTAACCGACTTTGGAGCCTCCCATTATAGAACCGCGTCTACTTTGGATGGATCCACAACAATACCATCATCTGAAATAACATGACCAAGAAAGCTCACCTCTTTCAACCAGAATTCACACTTCGACAATTTAGCATAAAACTTATTCTCTTTCAATACTTGCAATAAAATCCGAAAATGCTCGGCATGCTCTTCTTCCGACTTCGAATAAATCCAAATATCATCAATAAAAACCACCACAAATTGATCCAAGTAAGTACGAAAGATTCAATTCATATACTCCATAAACACACCAGGTGCATTAGAAACTCCCAACGACATTACCAAATACTCATAATGTCCATACCGAGTCCTGAAATCCGTCTTCTGAATATCTTTATCCTTCACTCGAATCTGATGATAACCCGACCTCAAGTCAATTTTGCTAAACACACGTGCACCCACCAATTGATCCATCAAGTCATCTATTCTTGGAAGCGGATACTTGTTCTTAATTGTCACTTTATTCAATTATCTGTAATCCACACACAACCTCATACTACCATCCTTCTTCTTTACCAACAACACCGGAGCTCCCCAAGGCAATACACTTGGTCTCACAAATTTCTTTTCCAACAACTCTTCTAACTGCTTTTTCAACTCTGCTAACTCCGATGCTGACATCCTGTATGTTGCCATAGAAACAGGTCTGGTACCAGGACAAGATTAATAGCAAACTCTACCTCTCTCTCTTCGGCGGCACATTCAAAATATCATATGTAAATACATCTGGAAATTCACGCACTACGTGCAACTCATCAATCACTGCTTGACTCTTCACAGATAATGACGCGAACAACGCAAGCACCTGAGCTTCCTCTTCCAAAAGCTTTCCCAACTCTCTAAAAGACAAGAAACCAACTTCTTCCTCATTATCAGGAGCAAGAAACCGCACTGACTTGTTATAACAGTTGATATGAACGTGATTAAAATCCATCCAGTTCATTCCCAAGATAACATTAACTTGTTACAATGAAAGGCAAACTGTGCTCACCCTTAGGAAACACGTCAGGATACTCAACACACCATTGGCCAATCTTCAGTCAAAACATCGCCTTCCCATTCACCATGAAGCGAACAATAAGAACACCTGACCATCTTTCCTCAAGGATCGCACCATTTTGCCAACCGACACTATTCTTGAATTCGATCTTCATTCGGGTTCAGGAACAACACAATATTTTCAAAACAGTTGAAGTAACCAACATAACACTCTCGCATGCAGCTACACGATATCCAATCTCTCAACAGTTGGAATATCCACGAGAAGTAGACGCTTCTCCCCCACTTGGCTTCTTACCATCAATAACTCTCTGTTTACCCTTATCAGCTGGAGCACTGTAAGGGTTCCCACGATTTACAATTTACTTCAGCTCTAAAAGCCCAATCTCTTTCTTCCCACGAACATCCTCAGGAAAGTACTCCCTCAGGAACTCCCTACGACTCAACAAAGACAAAAAGACAACATTCAACTGTCACAACAAAGAAAGTATTCAACTGTCACAACACTACGACTCAACAAATTGGCCGAAAAGACCGACCTGCTCTGATACCACTAATGTAACACCCCAAATATACCCGCAAAATATAATTAAAATATCAGAGTAAATACATCATTTATATTCAGGATGTCACACAACTAAACATAAAACAGCTGCTCATTTATGATGATATGTAACACATGCAATGTTTGAAAATTAGTTATAATAACTATAACAATTCAATAGGTCTTGTCGACAAGTGTGGAATTTTCTCCACTTCCTTTTAGATTGGATGCTCCATTCATCGTCAATATCAATACATAAAGGGATTTCTCATCGGATGGGGAGATGAAATCGAATAGGAAGTCGGCCAACACTTGAGATTTTATACTACCCCTAAGAGGAAGTGTATTTCTTACTCTAAAATTTAGGCTAACCATAAAACCATCCTTCCAGCCAAATATGGCTTCTTCAATACCTAGCGAACTAGGTAGTTCGTCTTCA
This sequence comes from Lathyrus tuberosus, assembly GCA_022829125.1. Lineage (NCBI taxonomy): Eukaryota > Viridiplantae > Streptophyta > Magnoliopsida > Fabales > Fabaceae > Lathyrus > Lathyrus tuberosus. The sequence continues at coordinate 1,539,525 of JALAZF010000759.1, read as the reverse complement.
CCATGACTTTGTGTCACTGAAAATAAGGCTTTAATTTCCTCACCATTTTCATTATTTCCAATTCCAACCTTTCAATATTCTAATATCCTAACTATGCACCATTGAACACTTTATTGATGAAGTAAATCAGTTGCTCATCACGCTCTCGTTCTTGGACTAACACCAAGCTCATGGCTTTATCTTTTACTAAAAGGTACATAAACAAAGGTGCCCCTCTGTTTGGACAAGTCAATGTATAAGTAGTCTCCAAAAAGGTCTTCATCCTAGAAAAGGCTTCCTCACAACCTTCAGTCCACTTGAAATATTCTTTCTTATTCAATATGGAAAAAAAGTGGAACACATTGTCTCTAACATAAGAGAGGAAATGAGAGAGGGACTAAGCATCTTATCAATTGTTGAACTCATTTTATTATAGCCAGGATTCTAAACTCGAGGTTCAAGCGCGTGCTATGTTTCTTGGTCGGGCCCAGGATGTCTTTTAGATTTTCGTAGTGGTTACCCTCATCAGGGGTCTTCACGAACAATAAAAAGACTTGTTTGATATCCTTTCAAGCATTTGGTCCATGAATGGTAATGAAAATTGGTCATTTCATGTATCTATATTTAACCTCCTATAATCAATAAACATCCTCGATATAGTAACTTCTTGGGTCAAAATTTTTGGGAACGTACATCCAATGCATTGATGCATCATATCAATAATAAACATCATATATCCATAGGGAGTGATGTGATATCAAACACATTTAATAATATTTGTGATTTTAAGAGAAGTATCTGGAAAATTTTGTTTGTGTCTATAGAACTAAATTGAAGTAACATTAAATGGAAATAAGGTTAACATATGAAATGATTATGTTGGGGGTTAATTTCAATATCATATCCTCATGTATCCCCATAATCGGTTATATATATATATATATATATATATATATATATATTCTTAGTCATCGATTAATATTATCACCTATTGTTCAGTGTATGTTGTTTATGCCTAAATAACAATGTGAAATCAATTACATTTCTTATAAGACGATCTCTCATCCAGTTAACCAATACTATAACAATAAGTTTTGATAGTATATGTGAATGCTAAACCTAAACCTGTTTCTATAGTTTTAGTATATAACATATGAAAATCTTTAATCTAGTTCAGAAAAGTATTTATCAATATCAATTCAAAACCATTATAACAAGTTATAAGTAGATAGTTTATAACAAGCATTAAGAACAAAAATAGTCATCAATATTAATGAATAACTAGAACATATATAACGCCGTGATCAAGATGAATATACGATTATTTGGAAAATTATATCTAACCCCAACAAAAAAGAATTTAGCCACTCTTACTCATAGTAGATTTACAATGATGGTCAAGAAGAAAGAGATGGAATAACATCAGTGGAAATTTCTCTACTCAGAAGGAGCCCCCACCATCGATCTTTAATACCTCTATTGGGATTTATCCATATCAATTACCTATGTTTCACTTGAAATTGCAGTTGCACTACCGTATGATATTTTTCTTTGTATTGATGTTTTTGTCAATTCACATGTATGTGTGTTTGTAATTTTTTCGTTATTTAAATATCCACGTGTTTGTTATAAGTTCGCATTTAAGTTGTATTATGTTTGCTTCGACTATTTAGATTGTATCATTAAGACCCCTCATTATTCAATAATTAGAGTGTTGATCCATGATAGTGTTCCTTTTTTAGCCTATCAAATTGATTTTTGTCATTTCATCAAGTGTTGCTTGAATCACAGGTTAGAACACTTAAATCAAAGTGTTAAGTCATTTGATTCTAATCATGTATAATGTTTGACTCGAATCATGCTTACTGTGAAAATTGGATTTTGCCTTTGGATGATTTGATTCGAATCATGCTTTGAACTTAACTCGAGTTATAGCTCTCCATGAAAGCTAAAATTAAGCCCTGCTTAATTTGACTCAAATCATAAATTGAACTTGACTCAAATCACAACACCATGTGACTCGAATCATGATTTCTACTTGAATCGAATCATAGCTTCACAAAGTTGATTTTCTACCTTAGATTTAAATAGTCGTTTCTTTGATCCAAAAATAATGGCACTAAGACATAAGTCATGAAGAAGTAGCTTTGATTGTGATTATTTTTCATGATGAAAGCTTAAGTGAAACCCTAAAATAAAAATGTCAATTTGGATTTTCTTCTTTAGTGTGTCTATTTCTAGCACCTTGATTCTTTCTCTTATTTGAAGAACAACTTCTTGAGAGTTAATCCATGTTAGGTTGCATATCTTTCCTTTTTGTTACACGTTGTTCATGTGTAATTTGTTGTTGTTTGAGGGAAACCAGAAAAAAGAGTTGATCAATCTTGTAGTGATTTAAGCTTGATCAATCTCATGATGACTATCAAGATCCCATACCCATTTTATCTAGAAACTTGAGATAACCTTTGTGTGTGTTCCTCATTCATCGCCATCTGATTACTTGTTGTTATATAGTGAATTTGTGTGTGTGTGTGTGTGTGTGAGAGAGAGGGAGAGAGATTCTTTTGGTATTTTTCATCGTCTTAAACCTTAGTCCTTTCCAGTGTTGTTGACATTCATCTCTTAAGATTGAGTGTTTTAGGGAGACTAGTGGTACATTAGGGTATCTAATATTTTTGTGTTGAGTTTTCTTTTTGTAACAGGTGCAAAGATCACTTCTTGAATGTAGTTTGGATATTGACATATTCATCAATAAAATAGTTTCACTATACTCGATTAAAGACTCTAGCAAGGTCGAGTACATACTTTTCGTAAGACAGAGTTGGAAGTTGTCCAACTTTGGTGAGGTTGTGTAAAGAATATTGCTAGATAAAGTTGGGAGCTGTCCAATTAATGCTTAGCTAATGGAAATCACCTAGACAAGAAATTGGTGGGATCAATGTGGATTTTTCACATACGGAGACTTGTCCAAGGTTATTGTGGATAACAAGGTTATTGGATCAAGATCATTGAATTTTTTTTGTAGTTCGAGTATCTACATCAATAGAGGAAATTATCGTATAATATTTTGTTGTAACAAAAATGCTTGTATCAAACTTATCAAATAGTCAAAGATTGTGATTATTTGCCTATGGTTTTAACACCATTGAAGAGTGGAGTAGGCAAAGCGATGAAGAACTTCAAACCATTATATATTTATGTGTACCTTTATCTCTTCCATTATCTCTTTTAATCTTTTGCATTCATTACTATAGTTGTTGCATTATTGCCTCGTTTGTATGCTACTTAAGTTAGATATTGATTATAGAGATTTAATGTGTAAGCTTAGGTTTGTGATGTATACAATATATTGAATCATCATAAATTCAATTACGTCTTGAATGAATTTCTACGTAAAGTGTTTTTAAATCGCTTTGTTAAAAGCGACTTTGGTTATCTTGTAATTGACTTGCATTAGATAGAATCATTTTTTTAGTGATGTCTTATTATGATTTTGTTGGATTAATTCATTAAGATGCTTCCAAGATCTCTTAGTGTTGTATTTTGCTTCATCGTATTTTAAAATCTTTGATTTCATTTTATGGGACCTAAAATGTTTTTAAAATTGTTTACTTGGGGAAAGGTCTATTCAACTCCCCTTCTAGACCTGTTTGTGTCCATATTCTCACCCAACATCTCTGAGTTCTATTCTTCCAATTATTGAATGAATTATTTTCATGTGAATAGTTATGACATCTATTTATAGAGGGTTGTGTAGGATTTTTTGCCCAACAATGTTATTAGCTTGCTCAATGAACATGCTTTTTTTATTAGTAAGTCATGTCTAACTCATCTAAGTGGGATCTGGCCACCTTATTTCTCTTTCTCTCTCTCTCTCTCTCTCTCTCTCTCTCTCTCTCTCTCTCTCTCTCCCATTTAGTAAACCATTTTTTCACCCTGAAGTTACTTAAACAAGTGGTCTTAAAACCTCCATGTTTCGCCCATCGAGTTTGTCATCTCTCCCAACAATCTACCTTGATTCTCCATGAAGTAACTTGGCCAGAAAGTCATCAGAAAATATGCCTTGTTTTTGTCATGTCTTTGTTGAGCGAGTATATGCTTCACCCAACGAATTCTCTGCTACTTAGCTTCTATGTTTTGTGATTTTTTTTGGGTGTTTTCATCTACACTCATAAATAACATAGTTAAAATGTCCATGCAAATGTTTTATCTCCTTTTTATGATAGTTTAAGAATTTTTCATGTGATTTATTTTATTTTAAATTAATAAGTGCTGATGCAAAACAAGTAATTATGTCACTTATCACCTTTCAACTTTTATTGGGAGAGGAGGACCGTCTTCAGCTTGGCCTTAAATCTAGGCAAACTTCTCGCCTGATTTCTTGGAATCTTTCTGGGCCATTTCAAGAGCAACCTTTAGCTTCACCTCAGAATGTTGTGACTCGTCACTTTCCTAAATAATAGTCTTCATGGGCTCCTACTTTTAAGTCAGCACCTCCCTCGTACTCTACAAATCCGCCTTCAGCTCATCGACAAACATGTTGCATGATTATGATTACTAAATGGCACACGCTTCAACATCAAGCCTCTGAGAAAATGGCTCTCCACCATGTTCGATAAGTATCGGGACCCCATTTTACTCTCGGCGTTAAAATCATTGGGGAAGTCTTCAGCAAAAGGGATGTGAGCACTGACATATCTCTTTGCGTCATAATGCTCCCATAAGGACGGTTGAATCACACCTTCATGTTAGCCTTGACAAGCCTCTGCGTGAATATTTGACCCGCTATGGTCGTCACCCTCTACCTTTTCCTCTAGGACAAGAGTTATGATAGTCATAGCTCCATAATAATCACCATTTTTTGAAAAATAAGGTTGGAGAAAGAGAGGAAGGGATTACACCTGTTTGTGAAGAAGACAAAGCTGAAGAAATGTTGAACGCAATTTAACCTGTTAGAAACATAGACTTTCGAATAACATAAGTGCTAATGAGCCGAGGGTTTCCTTTTATAAATGCAGAAAACTTAGGTCACATAGGTTATGATTGCCTTCTGTTAGGTACGCACAAATAATTACATAATAAACCGTCACATGTCTCACATATTGACGCGTGTTTGTGAACCAAGGGTCTTATGAGGAGAATCCATCATTAGGAGCATTTAATGTTATGTGTGCTTTCCTAGATCACGCTTGAGGGAATCACCATATGCTTCATTTGAGGGACTTACCTTAGGTGATAGTTGAGGGACTCACCATATGCTTCGCTTGAAGGACTCTCCTATACTTCACTAAAGAAAATTCGTAGAGCTTCGTGAAGGCAATGCGCTATAATTAAATCATTTCGTCCTTTTTTAAGCCCTCGTGCTTGAGGGATTGTGGTGTGGGATAATTTATCTGGGCCTGAATAAAGAATAACCTATGAAAAGTACGCTATTGGTAAAGCCCAACTAGGGACATAAAATGGGCTAGTAACACTACGCAAATTTAGGGGCCCAAAGTGGTGTGGACGCCCGAATGGGAGTGACTAGTTGCTCGACGAGATTAAAGTCTCCCACCCACGATCTGCCTCGTTTATCACATGTGGATATAATAGTATAAATATATCAAGGAGGGAGGAAAATCATCTCCTTACAATCTATGGAGAAAGAGCTCTCCAAGCCCCCACATTTTTTATGATGGAGTTATGGGATCCATTCTTGGCTAAGGTCTCGGGTCTCTATAAAAGCTCCAAACCTCCAATGTTACAGACAAAGGTAAATACAAAGAGAAAAAAAATACAAAATCTCTCACAATCATTACTTGAGTAGATCCTTGTTTTCTTACTATTGTACTTTAACAAGTACAAATATAAATAACGTCTATACAAAAATATGTTATTATGAAAAGGATATGAATATGAATAACATCTATAAAAAATATGTTTAAAAAAAAATGTTATTATGAAGGAGATATGAATAACATTAATAAATAGTAGTGATTTTAGGAGGATCAAACTCGTTATCGTACAAATATTCAATTTTTTCTATCATAATTTATCTACCATTAGCCATCATGAAAACATTCTAATTACGAATCAGATATGGATGAATGGAGTCTTGGTAGTTTACCTCATCTTTAAATCATATAAAGTACACAATTTAATGTTTTTATGAAAGTGATTATCATATATTCAAAAAACGCATATAATAATGATAATTTATGTAATTAATTTACGGTATAATTAAAATTTAACTAACTTGTAGTATCAAATTATTATATTACCGAATTATGTGGTTCTTCATTAATATTAATTTTTTCCTCTCAAAATTATTACTTTTCTCTTAAGAAATATGACTTGCTATAAACATTTCATAATTAAAACATAGTCCATTGCTTTTGAGAAAAATCTCTGCATATAACACATAAGGTTAAAAATAATCAATCATAATTTTTTTATTAATTAGTAAATAAAAATAAAATTTTCTCTCTCTTTTATTATCACCACCACTTCATGATTCAAATTAATAAATAAATAAATAAATTTAAAATTTCTCTCTCTCTCTCTTCCTGTTGATTGTTTATAAAAATATGAATATAAGTACATAGTTATGCAAATATTTCTCTGTTATTGATCTATAAAATTGTACAACCTTAGAATTCTCAATCACCTTACATACACATGATTGCATCCTTACAATCTAAGGTGACCATGGTCCCTATTTTTTCATCATTAGCTGACTTGTAGGAAAGTTCATAAGCCGTCACTGTGGGACATACATAGATTCTCTTTTTATGTTTTACCCTTTTGCTCTTTAATCTCTATCACATAATATATCCCTGAATATACCTTTAATTTGAATAATCAACTTTTCTTTAGGACGAACCTTCCTACTCTGCATAAATCATACATGTGCGACAATGAGTATTGTCACATGACACTATTTGTAACGTATTCTTAAACTAACTCCAAAGCCAAGTAAACATCATAAACATGTGCTGCATGACAAGAGCATCTTCCTTCCAAATTATACAACTTATTTTAATTCCATTAGATCATAAAGAAGTAAATTATATATAACAAGAGTGCATTTTTTCTGACTAAAATAAAAACTTAAATTAATTAAAATCATGCACACTTTATGTATGCACTTGTCATCATATCTTAATGCTAAATTATGTGAATGTTGCCAAAATCTGTGAGTACACAGTGTGAGATAAGTTTGAAGTGTACCTAAAATGCCAAATAAATTTGACTCATATTTTTCATACTTTGTTATTTAATATTTATCACATCACAATTGCAAAATGAACATAGACCACACGGGTTGCTTCCAGGAAGTGATGATTTTGGTTGAGACTCAGACAAACATCGTTGTTGTTTTTCTCAAAAAGTACTAATGTCTATGTTCTTAGAATCGGATGTAGACAATTTTTATTGCTCGTCTATCTAACTCATGAAATAATGTCTATGTACTAAAGTTCAACTCATTGTAACATTCATAATTAAAGAGGTTAAATGGATTGTTATCCTAAAAATTATCATGTTTCATCCTTACTCAAAAAAAAAAAAAGAGAGAGAATTTTTTATTCTTACTAAATAATTGTTTAAACAGTTCTAATTTCTAATTTTTTATTATATGTATTTTATTCATTTTTTCAAACATCTTTACATCATTATAGAAAGTTCTTATATAAAAAAAAAATTGAAATTTGATTTAAGAATTTAAATTTTATGTTAGTTATATCTTAAAATTTTAGCATTTATTTTTTCTAATGGAAAATAAATATATTATTTATAAAAAAATAATGTAAAAAATGAAAAAGAAAAAATAAGACAAAAAGATTCAAAGAGTATAAGGAGTACCCTAAACCCAACACACCCAACTAAAATAAATAAAAATAAGTTTAAATTACAGTTTTGGTCTCCTGTTTTAGTCTATGGATTTAGTCCTCCTCTTTTTAAATAGTTTTGGTCGCTCATCTCCAATTTTGATCCAAAAACACTTATCTAGATTTTTTTAAATAACATGTCATATATTTTTTTTATGCTAGGTCATTAATAAATGACATAAAATAATTCTTTATTTTTAATATTATATTTAAAATTGCAATCAATCTTTGTTGTCCTAGCTCACTTTCCTTTCTCCGAGTCTTCGTTGTCAACCCTTCTCTTCTCTTTGTTTCACATCGTCGTCCTTGTTCTTCATTTCAAAGCGTCATCCCTTTTGTTAATTTCAAATCGTCACCCCTGCTCTTGTTTTAATCGTTGTCTGCGTTTTAAGTTGTTATGGGTTTCGAGTCTGTGCAAATATCAAGTTATTCTTCTCATTCTAGGAGGAGAAGGATGCACAGTTGCTATGAATTGGATTCACCACTTATGACTGCATGGACATCTCAGAATCCAAGGCAGATGTTCTATGGTTGTGGGTTGTATAAGGTACATCTAAATCCCTAATTGTTAGTTTGTATATTCATCTTTTAAAGTAAAAATTTCTGGGTAATCCCTAACATTCACATTTTATTATTATTCAGCTACAAGAAAGGAGATGATGTTCAGTTTTTGACTGGTATGATGAGTGAATTCCAGATCGTTCACATAAAATGATTAACTCACTTTTGAAGAAGGTTAATGAATTGATGAAGAATAATGGTTTAACTAAGAAGATTGATGATGACGTCAAAAAGAATATCAAGATTTTGGTTTTTTTTATTTGGTTTTGTCTTGGGTTTGATCATCCCATTGATCACAAAAACTAGATTGGATAATGTAACTTTGTTTAACAAATTATGATGATGTTATAGTAATGTTACTATCATTGTATTGTAATGAGGATTTGTTGTAATGTTACTGTAATTTTAATGAGGTTATTTTGTAAACTCAATGTATAATTAGGTTAAGTTGTAATGATAATGTTATTTGAATGAAGCTATGTTGTTATGAGGTTGTGTTCTTTTGTATGTTCTATTTATGTTAGCTGACATAAAATAATGTTATTTTGTCATTTTATTGACATAAAACATAATGTTAACTGATGCATAATGTTATTGTCATTTTAATGAGGTAATTTTGTAAACTCATTGTATATTATGAGGTAATTGTTATAAGACATACATAATAAGTGAGAAAACACTAATATTTCATTAATAATGGATCAATTACAAAAAGTCATAGGTTTCACAATAAACATGTGATTCATTACACAAAAATTCATGCAACATGTTCAGTCAACTTGATTCTAAAGGAGTCAAACCATTACATGAAAAAGAACATTTTACAACATTTTTAATCAATTAGTTTCTTGTGTTTGCGGTTGTTGTGATCCTTGTGTCAACACAGTGGATGACTCCTTGGTTGATGTCATCATTTGCTTCTTAGTCTTGTTAGCCTTGTTACTACCTTTTGCTAATTGTTGATCCACCGCTGATTTCCCTTTGCAAGTTCTTGAATTGTGCCCTAAAGTCCCACAACTTTTACACTTAACAGTGGTCAAATTTCTTTGTAGTACATTGCTTGAAGTTGGTTCATTATTAGCCCTGTTTATTTTCTTCTTGGGTCTGAAGCTCTTCTCATAACCGATGGACTAATTATTTCCCTATTAGTTATAGGTCAGAGTTTTAGCCCATTAGATGTCAGCACAATATACGAATAAGTTACTAAGAAGTTTGATTTCTTGAAACATTATGCAATACATTTCAAATAATGCAACATATACATCAGTTCAATTCAAATAATGTAGTTCAAAAACATATACATCAGTTAACCAACATATAATTCAGTTTCAATACACAAGATGCACCAATTCAATTTCAATACATAAGTAACATAAGCCCCATATGCATCAATTCAATTTAGTTGAGGTCATTATACATCAATTATGTTCAGTTGAGTCGAGTTCAGTATGCACCATAAGCACCATATGTATGCATCAGTTTAGTTTTGTTGAGTTCAGTATGCACTAATTCAGTTTCAATACATAAGTAACATAAGAACCATATACATCAATTCAATTCAGTTGAGGTTATTATGCATCAATTCAATTCAGTTCAGTCGAGTTCAATATGCACCATAAGCACCATAGTTATGCATCACTTTAGTTCAGTTGAGTTTAGTATGCACCAACTTAATTTTAATACACAAGTAACATAAGCACCATGTGCATCAAATCAGTTTAGTTGAGGTCATTATATATCAATTCAATTTAGTTCAGTTGAGTTCAGTAGGCACCATAAGCACCATATGTATGCATCAGTTTAGTTTAGTTGAGTTTATTATGCACCAATTCAATTTCAATACACAAGTAACATAAGCACCGTATGCATCAATTCAGTTCAGTTGAGGTCATTATGCATCAATTTAGTTCAGTTGAGTTGAGTTAATTATGCACCATAAGCACCATAGATATGCATGAATTTAGTTCAGTTGAGTTCAGTATGCACCAATTCAGTTTCAATACACAAGTAACATAAACACCATACGCATCGATTCAGTTCAGTTGAGTCGAGTTCAGTATGCACCATAAGCACCATATGTATGCATCTGTTTAGTTCAGTTGAGTTCAGTATGCACTAATTCAGTTTCAATACACAAGTAACAAAAGCACCATATGCATTTTTAAGATAAACTTGGAGCATCTAACTATTGCAATTATGACTTTGACAGACATACACTAAGACAAATGCATGATACTTATGCTATAGGTTATGTGCAGTTCATTTCAAATACATTTTTAACACATAATACATATGCATGAGTCCACAAGTAATGCATCAGTTCAAACTATGCTATTGGATCTACTTCATACGTATCTATAATATGTTGACACAAAAGGATCTACTTCAGCCTTATTGTGTAAAATACAAACAATATCATAGACATGTGGTATGCCACTCAGAGCCCATTTACGACAAGTTCATTAATGTCGTTGTAAATTCACCTAGAAAGTGTCAATACCATTGGTCACACTAAATATGTTGAATGTATCATCTCCATGCCAAGTTGGTGTTTAACCACCGGTTGTGCGCTTTAAGCTTTCTATTACTTGTTCCACCTTATGACAAATTGTGCCTCTGAATCGACTCAAAAGATTATTTTGCTTCACTATCCTAATTGTAATGTAATGCTTTAAACTATCGAGCAAACTAATGATGGGCTTATCTTTGTACTCCAATATAGCCATGTTGAATGCCTCACAAATATTATTTACCTGTAAATCACATTGGATGTCAGTGTGGAATGCAAACCTAGTCCACATGAAAGGTGGAATTTCCATCATGTCTTTCCAGAAATCTTCATTGATATTCTTAAACTTGGGATACTTATGTTCATCACCTTCATCTTCACTTCCTTAGGGTGTATCAATGTCATCTGATTCAATGTCATGGGCTTCTTTAAAACCAGATACTTTGGTTGGTTCTTTGTTTGAAGAGACTTGGTTTGCATAATTGTTTTCCTGCATAAATGTGTGGCTTGGTACCTCATGTGTCCAATCCCAATCATTTTCATCTAAGTCATCAAAGTTCACTATCCTCCAAATCATCCTTATCATCTTTCACAAAATCTTCATTTTCCTCACTCTCATCCACATGTACTTCTTCCCCCACATGCACTTCTTCCCTCTCATACACATGTACTTCATCATCCAAGTTGATCTTAATTGGATCATGTACAGGTTCAACATACTCCTTTACTTTCTCTTCTGATATAGTAATAGGTTCATCTACTATATCCTCAACGTAGATATTAGCAAGGTCATAACCATTCATGTCTTGCCCGAATTTCAAGACATCTGCATCATTGTTAAGGGGTCTAATCCTACGCTCAAATGAAAACTCTAGGTGATGATACCACATGCACTTGATTCTTACATAACCCAAATTGTTGATAACCTTGATAGAGTCCATATAAGAAATAAAATACACATCAAATTTCCAATTCATTTCTTCTACCTTTCCATTTACATAAATATTGTAAGGATATTGAACTAGGTTCTCCCATGATTAATCCTCAGTCTAACTACATTTGTAACAATTGGCCTAGAACAAACCAAAAAAATAAAACATCTTATAATGGTAACCAACGCAAAACAACAAATATTCATTTCATTTCGAAACAGCAAAAACTCAAGTCATAATCAATAATCAGCATAGCTAGAACAAAACTTAGGATCATCCTTAGTCCAAGATGAAGGTTGGCCATAAGAGTAAGACGTTTCTACCAATGAAATAAAATGAAATTTAGGCTTTTTGAAGATCCTAAACAAAAGATTAAGAAATCAAAATTTAGGTTATCGTATTACCTGGAAATGAAATAAATGTTTTTGAAATATTCATTTGATGTGTTTATGAATAATTCTTCCTTATTATACCTTCACTACTAAAAAAACACCTTCGGTAACATAATATTACTACGATTAGGCTTTCCACCATTGTAATATGGCAAACTGGATGCGCCTGATGTTTATTTATTTTTTGAAAGTTATTCAATTAAGGTTGTTATAAACAACCATGGTGATAAAGTGAGTGTAACAAGGTTTGAATCCTAGCCACAACATTTTTTCATTTTTCCTATTACAAAAAGCGTGTGTCACAGCAAAATACCCTTTTTGGTTCAGTATCTTAACCTCGGGGTTCATTTTGGTCCCTTAACTTTAAAAAGGTCCATATTGGTCCCTTAACTCTTCAAAACGTTCCATACTAGTCCTTCTTGTCCTATTAGCGACGGAAAAATTCAAAAATCAGTCGCTAAATTCATCGCTAATTAGACAAAAAGGACTAATTTGGACCGTTTTGAAGAGTTAAGGTGTAACACCACAAATTTGGTAAGAATGTTTATTTAATTTATTTAAATATAATATTTGTGCATTTTTGTGAATTTTGGTGGTTTGTGTTGACGTTGGCATTTTCGTGGAGTTTTGGTTATTTAATTAAATAATAGTATATAATATGAATATATTAGTATTATTATTAATTTAAATAATATTAGAAGGATTAAGGGTAAATTGGACTTTTAAGGAGGAGTTAGTGAGGGTAATATGGGGAAAGCCCATTTTAGAAGCCCAAGAGTTAGGTTTAACAAAAAGGAGAATTTGGGAATAGGATTCATTTTTTGTTAGACCGTGAAAAGAAGGAAAGAAGGCGAGAGCTCTGAGGAAAAAGGAAAAGGTGAGGATTCGAGAAGGTTTCCAAAGACTCAATAGAGAAAGCTCTGAATCGACAATCTAAGGTATGGGGAGTATTGCCTTTCATTGTTTTCAATATATTTGTTGAGTTTAGTGCCATGAGGGGTATTTTGGGAATTTCACAATGTTTTGATTGTTTTGGAATTACTTAGGCAAGGTTTGGAGAGGAGAGAGAACACTTTTTACTTTACGAACAAATTTACGATAGTTGGAGGCGATCAAGGAGATAAGGAGAAGGGGATTGTTCATGAGCGGAAGCGATTGAAGAATCAATTTACTCCGATCAATTTGTAATGTCTTTCTTTAATCTTATTGTTGTTTTTATTTTGAATATTATGAGAGGCTAAACCCCCCAATGCTAGGGGGTGTCCCTGAATTGTGAGGTAATGAACCTTTATTGAATTATTTGATGAGATTATGTTTTCTTACCTTAATCTTTTGTTATGCAAATTATTTAATATTTATCGACCGGTTAAATTGGGAACGATTTACGATTAGGGATTTGGCCTGAAAAACCAATCTATTGATTTTGCATAATAACATTACGGTAGATATTGCCTAGGAATGGGGATATCCCGTAGTGACTAAAAAACTTTGTCAAAACTATTGCTTGATGTTCTTTCTAGAGTGCTGAGGAATTAGGGTCAAGGGAGAATATCAAAGGTTTTTCTGTTAAGGAATTTAAGAAAAATATTTGAGGGTCAGTAAAATTAAGGTTTTGAGGCATATATCTCTGATGATAATTTCGGGTTCTTACTGAGCAATTTATACACCTTCCCTAGCATATTTCATCATATTCGTCAAAAGCACTTTTTATTGTTCTGCTTATTTTATATTGTTATTATAACTCTTTTCAACCCAAACAAACCCCAAAAGTAATTTTTGTTTAATTGAAATAACACCCACACTTACATATTATACGCAGTCCTCGAGAGACCGACTCTGGGGATAACCCCAATTATTACTACATCGTTAAATAATACACTTGCTATTAAACCGATCAAGATGCATTTTCCAAAAAACAGGAATTAGGGTTTCTTGACCTAATTCACCCCTAAGTTGACTTTTGAGGCAAAGCATGAGCCAAGACCTCAAGACATGATTTGAGGATTTCAAATACACTACATTGATCCATTTGCAACAATGGATTGACCCAAGAAGCTTGGTTCACCAGTTTCAATTTCATCTGGACCATAATTAGGGTTTTGAAGGGAAAAGTCAACTGTACCTTTGACTGTTGACCAAGACATGCTCCCAAACATTGGAACATGATTCAATACACCCTATATCACCTATGGATTCCATCCATTAGGTTTGATTTAGGTCAAGGACTTGATTTCACAAAGGATCGCACAGTTTGGATTTCATCCGATAAAAAGTCAAATGTGCACAAAATAAAGTTTGACTTTTTGGAATTTTTCACAAATATGATTCCCCTAAGTCAAAAATAATGTTAATGTATGGTATTGATCATCATTCATCAAGAAAAATCAAGAAAAGTGAGGTTTCTTACAAAAGGGGCAACCTTAAGAAACCAAATTTTTTCTAAGTTATGGAATAAAAGTGATTTTGGTACCAACTTCCAAGGATCATAACTTGAGATCCAAGCAACCATTTTGGGTGATCCAAAGCTGGATTTGTAGGTCTTACTACACTCTACAAAAGCTTCAACTACCTCAGACTCCAATTCCTTATGGATTTTGAGTTATGGATTGATCAAAATCACAAAAACATGAAAATAACACTTTTTCCAACACTTAGTGAAAATCTGCCTAAGTTACCAGCCTTGAACATCCATGTTCATGAGGTTTTTTAGTTGGATCCAAATAGTTTCAAAACAAACTATGATCACACATGTTTTGTATCATACGAGGGCTTTCTAAAAAGCACAAGAGCCTCCCATAACTCAACCTGAGCAGGGAGATATGAATCCCTCAAAATCACCATTTCCAACTATCCTAGGCAAGGCAGATTTTGGCAGATTTTGTTGTTTTGCTCGATTTGGGAAATTTGAACAACTCCAAGCCTTGTCATCATTTTGGACACATCTAAGGATAAAATAAAAGGAGAATGATCTGATCCCCAAGCCTCCAAAGTTCAAGAATCTACCTTAGCCATAACAAACCTAAAAAGGCTAAAAAGGTGCCAAGACTCCAATTTTGTTGCAATGCGTTTAATGGATACACCAAGGTGGCATGGACTGGCACATTCCTAACTGAATGAGTCAAGGATCAGCACTGAATCATAGGACCATAGGCATGTGCCCTAACCTCAAGTCAATGGCTAGAGGAGACTTGAGTTTCCTTTTGCTCAACATTGGCCAAAGGCCTGCTGCAGCTGTCATTCACTATTGCTTGCAAAACAAACTTGCTCTACTATAAATAAGCTCATTTGTGCTCAGTTTGAATACACCATAGCACTACAACACTTGCTTTCCTCAAAATCCCTCTCTTTAGGCCAAAAAGCCTTCTTTTGTAAGGTATCTATGAGTTTTTGAGTTAGAGAGCAATTTCATCAGAGCTCATGATCCAAACACCTCTAATATGTTGTATCTAAGCTGTTCAAACACTCACTTGTGACCTGAAACACCAAAATCACAAAGTCCACTTCCAAAACCTCAAAATTGGACTTTTATGCATTTTTCAAGCCATGTCTTGATTCAGTCACTTCCAAAACCAAATAAAGCCTCAAACACACTCTAAATATCATCCTTGAACTGTCCCAAATGGTTCCCCTCATCTGGAACACCATTTGAGAGAGTTGCCATATTGGTCACTTTTGCCCCTTTTGCAAGAAAGTGCCACAACTTGTTCCTGAGGATTCCAGCTGGTTCTAACCATTCTAAAAGCTTCTAAGGGATCAATTGAGAGTGTCCAAAGCATCAAAGTACTTCTGGCACAAGGAACTTGGCAGATAGCACAAAAAGCTCCAAGAGGTAAGTGCATGACAACTTGAACTCTTTGAATTATGAATTGCTTTGAAGTCCACTGATCATAAACATCTCATACATGTTATATATGTTGTGTTTGAACCAATTTTCCATGTAATTCTTGCCTGTACCATGTGATAGCATAGCAAATGAAAATTTTGGCCTATTTCAAAACCACTATTGGGTTTTAAAATAGGGACCTCATCTGAAAAACCCAAGACCACCATTGGATTCCTTGTGAAATTCTGGGTCAGATGCACCTAAAATTTGTCCCAATCCATGGAGAAATGAGAAAGTTAGAGGCTTCACGTAAATTGCCCAAACGCTTGCCTTGCCTTGCCCAGGCCTAGAAACAAGGCATGCCTTATGTATTTGTGGGGTGGTTTTAATACACGGATTTATCACCACCCAAGTGGTAGCGCGCATGTGTGTTTGGCTTGATGGTCGTGGGTTCAAACCCCACCCAGACCTTTTTGCCATTTTCTTTGTTTTTGCTATTTTTTTCCATATTTTCATGACGTCACAAAAATATGGAAATTCACAAAAACATTAAAATGTTTTATTCCATGAAAATTTCACAAAAATATTATTTATTTTATATACTTGGTATTTTTGTAAAAATTTTATTTTTATTTATTTTTAAACATTAAAAATATTTCTTTTTATTGGTTTTGCAAAATTCAAATGATTTTTAAATCATCCTATGAATGAAACTTGATTTTCCAAATATATATCCAAGATCACAACCTTTTTTTTTTTTACATATTTGGTTATTTTAATTGAATTTTTATTCAATTAAAATACATTTTAAAAAAACAAAAATTAGGGTTTTGATCACCATCGCCCTAACAAATCTTTTCAAACACTTTTTGGGCCTCTAATAGAGTGTAAGACCCATTCCTTGTAAATAAAAACCTCTCTGGGCCTCAGTCATTGTATAAGTCCCACTGCGATTTCAAAATCTCGGCGCGGTCATCGCCTTTTAAACGAAAATCATATGGGCATACCTTTGTGTTGTAAGTCCCATTTCTTTTCTTTTTTTCAAACTTTTGGGCCTCTCCTTGAGTTGTAAGACCCACTCCTTTGTACAAAAAACCTTTTGGGCCTCAGTCATTGTATAAGCCCCAATACAGTTTACAAAACGACGGAACGATTATTGTTTTTCATCTGGGCTTCTCCTTGAGTATAAGCCCCTAACAATCTTTTCAAAAACAACTTCCCTTTTGATTTAGGTTCAAATATACAGTTGTTATCAAAACTTTCTTTAATTTATCGAACAACTAATAATACAGCTATGGAAGCTTGCCCACTTGTAAGTTTTTATCAGCTTTCTTTTACCTGCTTTTATATATTGTGGGAAGCTTGCTCACCTGTAAGTCCTTCTTTCATCCTTTTAAATACATTTCAAATATAAATATATATATATATATATATATATATATATATATAACTGTATTATGGGATGCTTGCTCACCTGTAAGTCCTTCTTTCATCCTTTTAAATACATGTAAAATATATATAATTGTATTGTGGAAATCTTGCTCACCTGTAAGTCCTTCTTTCATATCCTTTTAAATACTTATCATATATCAACGGTATATATACTGGTAAATTTGCTTAGAGTTTTCCCCGGCAACTAGGTCTAGAACTAGGTAAAGCCAGTTGGTCACTCTTTAATACAGTCAAAACTAGATTCTAGGATTTCCAGATACAGTCTTGGCTTCTTTTGGGCTTAAATAATATGGAATAAAGAGAAAGACATTATTCCCGGTGAAACTTTTCTCAGACTATCACTATTAGAAATTTTCAAAGGAGTTTAGTTCCCCGGAGAGGATTAATTCTCGGTGAAATCTCTCTTGAATTTCTTCAAACCCTAGAACTGTTTACTAAAGGATTAATTCTCGGTGAAACCTTTCTTGAACTTTTATTAGGTTTGGGACCCACATTCTTCCTAAAAGCATCCCCGACTCCTCTTGGGCTTTGTACAAGGAGCCTCCGGCTTCTTAGAAGTTCTCATGCCTTCTCTTGGGCTTAATACAAGTACCATGAAGACCTCTTAAAGGTATAGGACAAAACTTAGTCATCCTTTGCTAGAGCAGTCTTTCCAGTGTCAATACATCAAACCATTTTAGGGTTGATACTCAACCCTTATCTGCCTCCTCTTGGGCATTATACAAAGATAAACTCTTCCACACCAGTAGACTTGGACAGTCTTATCCCTTCTTGGGTCTCAAAGACATTCTCAAGTTCCCTACAAACATAGGAGAAACCCTGGTCATTTTAATAAATCTCCAGCAGAGTTAAAACCCAGGGATTCTAAAACCCAGTCTTTTTCCTAAAAATTCCACAACTAGGGTTACCCTACCATCAGTATAACACTATCCCAAATCAGAACCTCAAGGCCTCTGATATCTCAACTCTTCTGTAACCCTCAGCAAGAGTTGATTTCCCATTTGGACCTGCCTCTGGATCTTAATAATCCTCATCAGAAGTTTTCCTTCTCTTAAGCTTTGTACAATGATTCTCCCTTAGCAGAGCTAACCTTTTCAGACTCTCTTGTTGAGTTAATCATTTTTCAGACTCTCTTGTTGAGGCAATCACTTTTCAAACTCTCTTGTTGAGTCAATCAATTTTCAGACTCTCTTGTTGAGTCAATCACTTTTCAGACTCTCTTGTTGAGTCAATCACCTTTCAATACTCTCTTGTTGAGTCAACCCTTTTCAGCCTCAATCTTGGGCTTTGTACAAGACAGATAAAAACACTCTATTGTTGAGTCAATGTTTTTCAGCCTCCTCTTAGGCTTTGTATAATGATTTTTCCAGCATGTTCAGCCTCAATCTTGGGCTTTATACAAGACACTATATAAATTTCCTAAACAGAGTCAATCCTCTTTTTAGCCTCAATCTTGGGCTTTGTACAAGATACATGCAAACCCTCCCCAGTGGAGTAAAAATCCCTTTTAGCCTCAATCTTGGGCTTTGTACAAGACAGACAAAATATCTTCCTCGAAAAAGTCAAACTTTTAGCCTCCTCTTAGGCTTTGTATAATGATATCCCTAACAAAGTCAGTCTCTTTTAGCCTCAATCTTGGGCTTTGTACAAGACAAATAAAAACTTTCTTGTTGAGTCAGCCCTTTCCAGCCTCCTCTTAGGCTTTGTATAAGGACTTCCCAAGTGGAGTCAATCAACCTCTTAGCTTCAACCTTGGGCTTTGATCAAGGCACCCAAAAATCAACATCCCTTCAAGGGAAAGCAAAAATCTCTCTGTAGAAGACATTTAAATCAAACCCTAATCCCAGATAACTGCTGTAAGTGGCACACTTGTTGATTCAAATATCCAAGCTGTCGTCCATCTCTTATCCTGGTAAAACCCTTTCTTTCATCTAATTGCTGTAAGCGACAAGCCTCTTGATTATTTACATCCACGCCACTGTCCCTCTCTTAGCATGAGAAATTCCTAAGGAAAAATGGCATTGTTCAACACTGAGTTAAAGTTTCCTCCTTTAGGACAAATCCCCTATAAAGGAAATTATGGCATTGTTGGAATCACATTTCCCAATTAAAGTAATTTTCCTTTATAATCAGTCACCCAAAAGTCGTGATAAACAAACCGGATGTCTCCCTTTAGAGATGACAAATTCCCTCTCAGTCAAACCTTTTAGTTTCAATCTTGGGCTTTGAACAAGACACATACTCCTTTAGCTTCAATCTTGGGCTTTGAACAAGACACCAAAACATCATTTTTTTCCTCCCTTAGAATAGGAGGAACTACGATTGCTCTGATTTCCCTGTTTTTCTTTAACAGGAATACGTAGGCATAAGATTGCGAAATCTTAGCGAGCATACCAAACAAAAAACTCTAGGTCCAGTACCTTCATACCAATCAAAACCTAGGTCCATTACCTTGCCAATAACATCAGAAAACCCGAACATCAACATCAACTCACTCTCTCTCTCATATTTCCCAAGAAACTTTCCCAACCCATCAAACAAATAAACACCATCAAGTACAAAGCAGAACCTATTGCTAACAAACTGTGGATAACCACATTTAGGATGGGTAATTGACAACTCCCCATTGTATAACCTAGCCCCGGACCCCCAATCTCTTTAAGCGTTTGTTCAGTTAAACATTCGCGTGCAAGGTTAGTTTTAGATAGCTTCCCTTTCCCTTCCAGCTTCACGGGATAAATAATAAATCAGAAAGTAGCACCCCACTCCCCCTCGTAAGGTGGTCGCGTCACCGACAAAAATCGCACGCTACAGATAAATGGCGACTCTGCTGGGGAGTGCCATTAGGATCTGTTTTACCTTAGTCATCATCGTTACCATTTTCCAAGAGATAAATGGCGACTCTGCTGGGGAAATTCTTTGATCTGTTTAGGATTATAGACTAGAATTCCTAAGAGGTCTAGGATGTTGGTTTTAGGAATATATATATATATATATATATATATATATATATATCACTTTTCCTACTTGATATCCGTGTTTATTTTTCTGCTAATGGAAATGCGAGTGATGTCACATGCGGAAAGTTTGAGTGATACCTAAGATAGGTAATGGCAGAGACGGGCGGTCTTACAGGGAGTGAATCCCGAATAAGCTGTCTTGGTAGACCATCAAATCAGTGGAGATACCCTTTGCGGATTCAATGTCTAACGACTTTGGTTGTGAAAGCGGATTGTTCGATTGTGGTATCTATGAAACTGAGGATTTAGTAGACAGTAACCATGTGGTTATTTAGTAGTGCGGTAGATATCGGAAATAGTTGTCACACGATACTACACTTAATTGAGATTACCCTAAGATGCTACAGCTCGCTCGGGTGAACCAGCCTGCTGTTGTTATCCCAAGGGGGGTCAATGATTTTGAGTACAGGTACAAAAATTCACCATAGTACAACCTTTGGGGATGGTTAGATCCATGACTCCATGCTCATGATGCTGAACCTTTGAACCCATGTTTTTTCTATGTTTTTGTGTGCTGCATTCATGCATTCATTTAAAAAAACTTTAATAAAGAAAAAATCTTCTTTTCTAGTATCTCTTTTTCAAATTAAACTAAGACAATGATTGCAAATATCAGAGAAAAAGACTGCGTTATGGATTTCGATAGAAGGAAGACTCACAAGTACACCTTCAAGGTTCCAAAACTAGAGGATTTAAGAGGGATGGCAAGGATGATCACCAACCCTGATGCTTTCAGAGCTAAGTACGGAGGATTGTTGTCTCTGTTAAGGGTCCATGTAGTTGAAGGAATCCTGTCTACGCTAATCCAGTTTTATGATCCGGTTTATCACTGTTTCCCATTCCCGGATTATCAACTAGCACCAACACTGGAGGAGTACTCTCACCTGACTGATTTACCCATCATTGACCAAGCTCCCTTTTCTGGACTGGAAGAAATTCCAAAAGATCAAACCATTGCAAGAGCAATCTATTTAGACGAGTCAAAAGTCAGGACTCACATGACCGCTAAGGATGGAATCCAAGGTTTACCGGCCAAGTTTTTGGTAGAGAAAGCCCTGTACTTTGCCAGTATAGGACACGTTACTACTTTCGAAGATATCTTTGTTCTACTCACATACGGGCTTTTCCTTTTTCCTAACATTGATAACTTCGTTGATATCAATGCCATTAAGATATTTCTGATTGGAAACCTTGTACCAACCTTGCTCGCAGATGCTTATCATTTTGTACACTTAAGGAATTTGTACAGTGGAGGAATGATCACATGATGTGTACCCCTGCTATACAAATGGTTCACTTCCCATTTACCCAAGTCTGCTGCTTTTTGGGATCATAAGAGTACTCTACATTGGTCACAGAGAATCGTGTCTCTTACCAACTCTGACATAGATTGGTACAATCAGATCTATGACGGGATAAGAATCATCGACCTTTGTGGAAACTTCCTTAATATACCCCTCATAGGAACTAAAGGAGGAATCAACTATCATCCAGTTTTAGTTCGTCGTCAACTCGGATACCCGATGAGACATATCCCGTGTAATGTTCATCTGGAAGGTCTTTTCTTCAAGGGAGGAGAAAATGACAGGGCACTAAAGATAGAAATAGTGCATGCCTGGAAACATGTTCACAGGAATGGAAAAGAGTCTCTAGGAAAACCAGACTGTGTCTCTGTGGAACCTTATCTCCACTGGGTACAAACTAAAGCCCTCAAGCTGAGGATGCCTTACCCTCGTCAAGAAGTTCTTCCGCTAAAGGAATCTGTCCTTTACTTTATGTCTGAAACGGAAAAACTCCAGGTCGCTCTCAACAAAGTTCAACGGGAAAAGAAATCTTGGAAGAACAAGTACCGCATTCTTAATGTGGAGTGTACCAAAATACAACAACTGGTAAAAGAAAAGGAAACTCTGATCAGGATATTAGAGCAACATGTTGTAGAAAATCAAGAAGACCGAAGAAATTTGCTCGCTCCTTTCACTTGGCAAAGGATTGACAACCCGACAACAGCTCAAGAGCCTCGATCAAAGAAAAAGAAAGTACCAAAACCAGCACCTAAGGCCTCCTCAGAGAGGACTCAGGATCCATAAGCTTAGACATTTCCTTTTACAACACTTTGTAAAATACTGTATTTCCATTTCCGCAATCTTTCAAATTCAATAAAACGGGGTTTCCCCACTGTATGATATTTGCAATCTATTTGTTGAAGTTTCTTTTTTATTAAAGCAAAAACAAAAAAAAATTAATATATATATCATTGCATTCATCATTCTCACATAGTACATTCTTCTTACCTACGAATCTCACGTCTGTGTCTCGATTCTAGAGTAAAGTTGTCTCATTCGTACAATACTCGGGCCAATCGACAAAAGAAAATGGACGATCTAGAGGAAGAGAGCAGAGAGCTGAGAGAAGAAATCGACGCTCTGAAAGAAGATCTGAGAAAACTTCACAGTGATAAGTAATCTCTGGCAGCAGCTCAGAGGCAACAACAAAGGACTGTGATCTCGGAGATCACATCTACGCCCATAGTGGAGAAATATGATCCTCGGTACAACATGCCTAAAGATCATCCCTGGGGCATGCCTCTTAACTTTATCCCTGAAGGATATATTCCGCCGGTCACGGAAGACCCGAAAACTGCAGCTGGAACCTCTAGGCCTGAAGGTTACAAACTTCGGGAAAGCGAAGACGCAAGAGTGATGACCGCAACTCCTAAAGGTTACAAACTTCGGGATAGGGAAGCACCAGGAGTCACCGCCGTAATGACTATACCACAACCCATGGTACACTGTCTTGGAAGGACAGATTCTACAAGTAATCTCTAGTGGGAACGAAAGTATGTACGACAGAATGAATGAGTTCTGGGAACAATTCCTAGAGATGCAGAAGGAACTACATGCCATTCGCGGCCAGGATTTATTTGGAAAGGACGCTGCAGACCTTTGTTTGGTCCCCAATGTGAAAATCCCTCACAAATTCAAGGTGCCTGACTTTGAAAAATACAAGGGTAACTCTTGCCCTCAAAGTCATTTGGTGATGTATGCTCGAAAGATGTCAACTCAGACTAAAAATCAACAGCTACTGATCCATTACTTTTAAGATAGTTTAACCGGTGCCGCACTCAAATGGTACATGGGACTAAACCGCACCAAGATTGTCACTTTTAGAGATCTTGGCGCTGCCTTCGTTCAGCAGTATAAGTATAACCTGGACATGGCACCAGATAGAGATCAGCTCAGAGCAATGTAACAGAAGGACAAGGAAACCTTTAAGGAATATGCTCAGAGATGGCGTGAAATTTCCGCCCAGATTTGTCCCCCTCTTGAGGAAAAAGAGTTGACAAAGATCTTTCTGAAAACCTTGAGTTCATTCTATTATGACCGAATGGTCGCCAGTGCGCCCAACAACTTCACCGAAATAGTGAACATGGGAGTCGCCTTGAAGAAGCAGTCCGAGAAGGACGCCTGGTCAAAGATACAGGACCATCAAGCAGTACCAAAAGATACGGTAATGCTTTCCCTAAGAAAAAAGAGCAAGATATTGGTAATATCTCTCTCAGAAAGCAAAGGCGACGGTATCAACCAGTAGCAGCAGTAACTCCTGCAATTAACCCAACCCCGGTTCCAACGTATCAACCTCAAGTTGCTCAGAGCCAACCGAATCAACAACAGCATAGGCAAAGTACACAACATCCTCTTCAGCAGGCTCGTCCTCAATACAACAACAACCGTACAACGCGACCACCAAGGTTTGACCCTATACCAATGTTGTACATAGAACTGTTTCCACTACTACTGGTCAAGGGGCATGTCCAAACCAGGTCTCCTCTTACAGTACCAGAAAATCTGCCTTTTTGGTTCAAAGCGGATCAAACTTGCCCTTATCATCAAGGAGGACCAGGGCATAACATTGAAAACTGTCTCAGCTTCAAGTCCGATGTACAAAAGCTTGTCAGGAATGGGGTCCTATCTTTCAAAAATATAAATCCAAATGTTCAGATGAACTCGTTGCCTCAACATGTGAAAACTACAGTAAATTTGATAGAGGAAGAATTTAACCACAGCTATCAAATTCACGATGTACTCCTATTGGGAACCAATCTGGTCAGGATGCATTGTAAACAGAGCGGATACGATCGTGTACCGTCTCATAATTATCACCAGTGTAATATCTGCTCAAAGAATAATCAAGGATGTTCCGTAGTGCAATCAGCCCTACAAGAACAAATGGATCTCAGATGGATCCAAGATCATCGAATCTGTGAGGTTAACGTGACTTATACAAATTCCAACATCATTCAAAACCACGACATCTGTGCGATGAATGTCAACTTGGTGGCAATGCACTCAAGGCAAAGCCAACATCATGATCTGCCATGACACGATTACAATTCCTGTCTGATCTGCTCAATAAACAATCAGGGATGCTCTTTTGTACAAGAGGCCCTCCAGCGTCAGATGAATCTTAGATGGATCCAGGATTACTGTGATAGAAGTCATTATCAAGTCAATATGATTCAAATCTTTGATATTCGCTTGATGAATACCAGTTTGATAGAATTGCATGCTAAGCAGGTCAGGCTCGGTTTTCTGGTTTCACATGATTATCAAAACTGTAAAGTGTGTCGTGAAGACGACCAAGGATGTGCACTTGTCCAAAGAACACTTCAACATCTGTTGAACCACCGGTGGCTTCCGATCTATCTAGATGAAGACACACAATAGATCAGTATGACTGACGGGAATCCTACTAGGCATCAAAGTCAGGATGTTCGATCAATGGAAACAGACCTAGTGAAGTTGCACTGCATACAAAGCGGACGTGTCCGGGTGCCACCACACAATTATGAGCGCTGTAGAGTTTGCTCAGAGAATAACCCAGGATGCTACCTCGTGCGAGCAGGCCTTCAAAACCAGTTGGACCACAAAGAGATTCGACCATGTTCAAGCTCTGGGTCGATTCATGTAATGCAAGACTATCTTCCCGATCAAAGCAAAGACGTTGTCTTAATCCCTAAATAGGAAGTGGCGAAAGACATATGTGCCATAATCCCTCTACTCCATGAATCAAGAGTTCCTCTTGATGGCGGAAGGATTCTCAACCTCAACCAATTGAGGCCGACTACGATGGTCAGAAAAATCAAAAGGCTCGTGTAGTTATCTATCTGCCAGGACCAATACCTTACCAATTCAATAAGGCTATCCCTTACAAGTACGGTGCAACAATAATCGAGAATGGAAAGGAAACTCTATTACCCTCTGTCATGAATATTACAGACATCAGTCGAGTAACACGGAGCGGCCGAATCTTCAACACAGGAGTTGGAGAACCCACCAAGGAGAAGGAACCTTAAACAGAAGTTCCCAATCAACCAGTCAGAAGTAATCCCCGACCTTTCAAAGAACAACGCTGAGATGCTGAAGCTCATCCAAAAGAGCGAGTATAACATAGTAGATCAACTGTTGTAAACTCCTTCGAGAATCTCTGTGTTATCTCTTTTGCTCAATTCCAAAGCTAACAGAGAAGCTCTACAGAAAGTCTTAGAGCAAGCCTTTGTGGAACAAGATGCGACAATAAGACAATTTGACAGCATCATCTCCAACATCACTTCCTGCAACAATTTAGGATTCAGTGATAAAGAACTGCCGGAAGGAGGCAAAAATCACAACATGGCGCTTAACATTACAGTTAACTGCCAGGACGATGCTCTAGCCAGTGTACTGGTAGACACAGGATCAGCTCTGAATGTTATGCCAAAATCTACTCTGATGCGACTATCATTTCAAGGATCCCCGATGAGAGGCAGTGAGGTCATTGTCAAAGCATTTGACGGATCCAGAAAAACAATTATTGGTGAAGTCGACCTTCCCATAACTATCGGTCCTCACACTTTCCAAGTCACTTTCCAGGTCATGGACATCCGAGCAGCATACAGCTAAGACCTTGGATACACGAGGCTGGGGCAGTCACTTCGACACTTCACCAGAAGTTGAAGTTCGTCAAGAACGACCAACTAGTCACAGTCTGTGGGGAGCAAGCCTTAATCGTGAGCAACTTATCATCATCATCCTGTTTAGAACCCGAGGAGGTTATTGGAACCCAGTTCCAAACACTTTCGGTGAGCAATGAGAATCGACCAGAGAAAGGAACGTCGATTTCCTCATATCAAGATGCTCTTGAAGTGATCAAGAGTAACAATGCAAAAGGATGGGGACAGCTCGTCATGCCTACTGATAACAAGACAAAGAAAGGTCTTGGTTTCTCTTCGACCTGTACCCAGACTGCTACTAACGATGAAAGTTTTCATCCCATTCAGGACTTCTTCCACAGTGGAGGCTTCCTTCGCCCAGTGTCTCAAGAAGTACATACCATCAATGAGGGTGATTCCTCCGATACAGATGAAGAATGGAAGTCCTATGTCAACGAGGACGGTTATATGTCTCAGGAAGAAACGCCTACGCCATTTTGCTATCTCGTGCAAAGTCCGAGATATATACCTAGATCAGATGTCAAGATGATGTACGGAGATTGTGATCCGGAAGGATGTCGTGCTCCACCAAACTCATTAGAGGAGGACACTCTGATGAAAGACAACTTTAATTATGGCTATTATGACCCAATGGATGACTTGCCTATCTGGAAGCCGTACCCAGAAGACTTGGGACAAAAGAGTCAGCCAAACGATGCATATCAACTGAGAATCATTGAAAAGAAAACCTGCGTCCCCACCAAATCATGGGATCACTACTCAGGGCATTCAGAAAATATCCAGCACAATGATGAATCTACAAAGATCGCAGGACTAGAGTTCATCAACTATGCTTTTCCTGATGTCAACGTCATCGAGAAGGATGACTCATCCTGTTCCACCGAAGTATGGGATATCTTAGGACAACCGAGTGGCAAGTACGACTTCTTGGTCAAGTACACCGCTCCTGAAAACTCGCGTATCATGCTTGCAGATATCCAGCCAACTGGATGGGGAGATCCGCCTGAGAATGAAAACACTGTGCAAGATACAACAGAAGAGCTCGTCTACGACAACTCTGCATGGGAGGAAGACTCCAACGATCCTACTCCGCCAGAAATTAGCGTCATTTCTGAGGACAAACCAAGAAAGAAGGTACCAGACTTTGTGATTCACCGAGGAGTTCGCCGCTAATGGGTTGCTGTCGATGTCCCGAAAGTCGTCCATAAGTCTAAGTAATTGTCATCTTTGTTTTAACCTTTCGCCCTGCCCAGGTGAAACGAATGTTTTGATAAGGCTCACTTTCTGTAAATGTCCCTCTTCGCTTCGCCCAAAGCGACAGAGTTTTGTTTTATAGGGCTGTAGTTTCATGAATCGACCAAATCATAAATAAAATAATGTCGTTCTGTAATTTCTGCATTTATTGTTGTTTTCACTGTTCGCTTTTTCAAAAAATGGTAATCCTGAAAACAACTCAAAAATTAAAAGCAAGCATTTTTCAGAAAATACACTGCACACACTCTTGCATTTCTCTATATCTCTTCTAAAAAATAAAATCATCACGTCATGCAGATTGCTTGTTTTAAACCCCATTGAAACATACGATCCAATGCTTTCTCCCAACTTTGAATTCCCGATATTTGAGGCTGAAGAAGAAGATGACGAAGAAATTTCGGAAGAGATCTCCCGATTACTCAGATAAGAGGAAATGTCCATTGAACCTCATAAAGAGCCGTTGGAAATAGTAAACTTGGGTTCAAAAGAAGAGAGAAAAGAAGTCAAGATTAGGGCACTACTCAGTCTGACTGTCAAAGAAGACTTGATAAAACTTCTCAAAGAGTTTCCCGATGTTTTCGCTTGGTCCTATCAGGACATGCCAGGGTTGGACACCAGCATCGTGGAACATCATCTACCATTAAGATCAAAATGTCTGCCAGTAAAATAGAGGTTGAGAAGAACTCACCTGGACATGACCATCAAAATCAAAGAGGAAGTGCAGAAACAGATTGACGCGGGCTTCCTCGCCACGTAAGAATATCCTCAATGGTTAGCCAACATAGTACCAGTTCCGAAAAAGGACGGAAAATTCAGAATGTGTGTAAACTACAAGGATCTGAACAAAACCAGACCAAAGGATGACTTTCGTCTACCGCACATAGACATGCTGATGGACAGTACAACAAAGTTCAAAGTATTCTCCTTCATGGATGGATTCTCGGGCTATAATCAAATCAAAATGGCGTCGGAAGACATGTAGAAAACTTCCTTCATTACCCCATGGGGCACCTTTTATTACAAGATAATGCCGTTCGGTTTGAAGAACGTCGGGGCAACTATCAAAGGGCCATGACTACTCTGTTCCACGACATGATGCACAAAGAAATCGAAGTGTATGTCAATGACATGATTGCCAAATACAAAACAGAAGATGAGCATGTGACCCACCTTTCAAAACTATTCGAGTGTCTGAGAAAGTACAAACTCCGCTTGAATCCTAACAAGTGCACATTCGGTGTCCGCTCAGGAAAACTGCTAGGGTTCATTGTTAGCCAGAAAGGAATTGAGGTTGATCCTAAAAAGGTCAAGGCCATTCAAGAAATGCCTTCTCCAAAGACTAAAAAACAAGTCAGAGGATTTCTGGGACGTTTAAATTACATTTCCAGATTCATATTCCTCATGACCGCGACATACGCGCCATCTTCAAATTACTCAAAAAGAATCTGGACTGCGTATGGACAGAAGACTGCCAAACCGCCTTCGACAGTATCAAAGAATACCTATTGAACCCACCTATCCTGTCACCTCCAGTGGAGGGAAGACCACTGATCATCTATTTAACAGTCTTGGAAGACTCCATAGGTTGTGTACTTGGCCAACAAGACGAAACGAAAAGAAAAGAGTCCGCCATCTACTATTTGAGCAAGAAATTTACCGATTATGAAACTCGGTACACTATGCTTGAAAAAACTTGTTGTGCTCTGGCTTGGGCAGCCAAACGTCTTCGCCAGTACATGATTTGTCACACTACTTGGTTAATCTCAGAAATTGATCCGATCAAGTACGTCTTTGAAAAGCCTGCTCTCACGGGAAGGAGTGCCTGGTGGCAGATGTTGTTATCAGAATACGACATAGAGTACCATGCTCAGAAAGTCGTCAAAGGAAGTATTTTAGCCGATCATTTATCTCATCAACCGATTGATGATCGAGAATCAGTCGGGTTTGACTTCCCAGACGAAGATGTCATGTACTTAAAAATGAAAGATTGCCATGAACTGCTACCTAGTGAAGGGCCAGAACCAGGTTCCCAATGGGGACTAATCTTTGACGGAGTTGTCAACAATAATGGAAATGGAATTGGGACAATCATCATAACACCTCAGGGTACCCATATTCCTTTCACTGCCAGATTAACATTCAAATGCACAAACAACGAGGCCGAATACGAAGCTTGTATCATGGGTCTCGAAGAAGAAATTGACTTAAGGATTAAGAACTTAGATGTGTATGGAGACTCGACCCGAGTATCCATCAGATCAAAGGAGATTGGAATACATACCAATCAGGACTGATTCCTTACAAAGACTATGCGGGAAGGTTGTTACCATTCTTCAACATAATCGAGTTTCATCACATCCCTTGGGAAGAGAATCACATGGCTGATGCATTAGCCACTCTCTCCTCTATGATTAGTGTAGGTCAATGGAATGATGTACCTAAGATCGACGTAACGCGCCTTGAACGGCGCGCTTACATCTTTACAATTAAAGCAGTCATAGACAGCAAATCTTGGTATCATGATATCAAATGCTTCCTTCAGAAACAAGAGTACCCACCTGGGGCAATAAGAAAAGACAGAAAGACCGTCAAAAGGCTGGCAGGCAGTTTCTTTCTGAGCGGTGATACACTCTATAAGAGGAACTTTGACATGGTCTTGCTCCGATGCGTAGATAGGCCAGAAGCCAGTTTGCTGATAAAAGAAGTTCATGAAGGATCCTTCGGCACTCATGCCAACGGACACACAATGGCGAGAAAAATTCTGAGAGCAGGATATTATTAGCTGACAATGGAATCCGATTGCTACAAGTACATGAGAAGATGTCACAAGTGTCAGATATACTCAGATAAAATCCATGTACCACCAACGCATCTCAAAGTTCTTTCTTCCCCATGGACTTTTTCCATATGGGGAATCGACATAATTGGCATGATTGAACCCAAAGCTTCAAACAGACATCGGTTCATCCTGGTAGCCATTGACTACTTCACCAAGTGGGTCGAAGTAGTGTCATACACCAATGTAACCCGACAAGTCGTGGTCTGTTTTATCAAAAACAATATCATCTGCCATTATGGTGTTCCAAGCCAGACCATTACTGATAATGGATCTAACTTGAACAACAAGATGATGAAAGAGTTATGTGCTGAGTTCAAGATCGAACACCATAACTCATCTCCCTACCGACCCAAAATGAACGGAGCGGTAGAAGCGGCTAACAAGAACATCAAAAAGATCATTCAGAAGATGGTTGTAACCTACAAAGAATGGCACAAGATGCTACCCTTTGCTCTTCACGGTTATCGCACATCTGTTTGGACTTCAACAGGGGCAACCCTTTTCTCTCTAGTATATGGCATGGAGGCAGTGCTCCCCATAGAAGTAGAGATACCATCGATCAGGGTATTGATGGAAGCTAAGCTAACAGAGGCAGAATGGTGTCAAAGCAGACACGACGAATTAAATGTGATAGAAGAAAAGTGAATAAAGGCATTATGCCACGGTCAGTTATATCAGCAAAGAATGAAGAAGGAGTTCGACAAAAAGGTCCGACCCCAGGTCTACAGGAAAGGAGACCTTGTGCTCAAAAAGATACAATCATTCTTCACTGATTCCCGGGGCAAGTGGACTCCAAATTATGAAGGCCCCTATGTGGTCAAGAAAGCTTTCTCAGGTGGTGCCTTGAGACTCGCAACCATGGATGGAGAAGAATTTTCCTACCCCACGAATGTTGACGTAGTCAAGAAATACTTCGCCTAGAAAAAAAACGTCTCGGAGGATTGAAAACCCGAAAGGGCGGTCCAGGAAAAAATTAGAGACATAATAAAAAATCATCCCGATGGATTGGAAATCTCAAAGTACAATCCAGGAAAAAGTTAGGGATTAATAGCAAGTAACTATGTCTGACGAGGTTAAATCCCCAGCAGTAATGCCATCCATCAGGAAAACTCCAGTCAAGGTCATCTTCGACAAAAGCTCAGGATGTCAAGAATTCAAAGTTGGTAGAAGGATAACGGTCGTTATGTTTCAATGTAGCCCTTTTCCCTTAAATTACCATTTTCTAAACTTTGTAAATACTCTATGGGATTACGCGCTTGGCTGATTTCCATCCTATCAATAAAATTTGAGCCCATGTGCTTTTGTTTGCAATTCTTATTTGTTTTAGCTTTACATAATGACATTTTAACAATGATCAATGATTCTTGAAATAAAACAAAAATGAATTTACTTGTCAAAATTTTTCTGCTTTTAAAATAAAGATGGCAATTCTTTTGATTGTTGAACATCGAAAGAACATCGATCGCTTCTCCGAAGGCGGTTGAACCTCAAAGTCCTGAATCAAAGTACTCCTTCTAAACCAGTACGCCTGAATAAAGGATCAACTGTGTCAGAAACCATGTTTCATCTGACATCCCCGACAGAGTCCTTACCTCTTAAGACCGATCAACGATTCTTTCTCCCCCACAGGGACTACCTCTCCTAAGCAAAACAGGATTGCTATCTTGAACCGATGGTACTTTTCATCCCCCCGCAGTGGCCGAGTATCCAGTCGTATTTATCCCTTAGTCTGTATGTCGCGTCAGTTTTGTCAGCATATACATACATACATCATGCATTATTGATTCACATTCATATTCATATTGCATCACTACCACTCTAGTCGGTCTTGTCCCCTAGTAGTAAAAGTCCTCTCAGTCGAGTCGTCAGTTCTTTCCTCGTTAGGAAATGTTTTGTCTAAGCAATCTCTCTACCCCAGTGTATTTCTGGATTGGAGACGGTTCTCAACCACTTTGATAACTTGAACCTCTGAAAGGCAAGAAGACATTCAACAAATGTCACTCTTCACCATTGAAGATGATATTTTTGCTTTCCCGGATTAAGGAAAATCCCCAGAGAAAGCCTCGCAACTAAAGACTCTCAGCAACACATTAATTTTTCTCTCCAGAAAGTCAATGTTAATGAAGTCATCAGCATCTCAAAATTGGATTACATCGCATGACATTTCTCCGAGAAGATCTCGAAGAAAAGTACGATGTAATATCCCCAAGCAGGAAACAACCTCTCAAGAGACTCATTTTTCCCAGTAGAGTCAACAATTGGCGTCTCCAACAAAGAAGTTTGAACACCTCTACAGCTTAGACGAATGGGTTTTCCCAGCAAGTCTGACATCAAAACTCTTTCCCATCAAATGGCATTTCCCCAGCAAGTCTGACATCAAAACTCTTTCCCATCAAATGGCATTCATAACCACTGTCAAAATTTTGGTTATTTCGATATTTATCCTCTTGCACCCTGAATGTTCGAACATCTTCGCCATTCACGCCTTCGGGTCCAAGAAGATTAAATAGGGGCATCTGTCATACCCCAAATTTTGACCACTAAGATTTCCCATCATTGTGCAAGACATCATCATAATATGGATGTACCTCCATGCCTCATCAATCTCCTCAAAGATGGTTGAGCATTCACCACAATCAAGAATTAGGGTTTTAAGCCCTCTCAGAGCACTTAGACAAAGGATCAATCAAGAAATGACATGATCTTCAAATTTTCTAACCTCTTAAACACCCACAAAGGATCAAGAGGACTCCCACATTAAGAATCAAGCACAAAGTTGCAACATTCCAAGTGGATCAAGCCTCAAGATCGACAATGTCACCAAATTAGGGTTTTGGTCGACCAAGGCCTCCAGATGGATTTTCCTCTGGGCATGAGCCAATGCTTCAAAGCACAACCCAAGATACTCCAAGGGACCTCATGAACCCAATCATCAGGTCAATTTAACCTCAGGGGATGCATTTACCAAAAATCAGGAATTAGGGTTTCTTGACCTAATTCACCCCTAAGTTGACTTTTGAGGCAAAGCATGAGCCAAGACCTCAAGACATGATTTGAGGACTTCAAATACACTACATTAATCCATTTACAACAATGTATTGACCCAAGAAACTTGGTTCACCGGTTTCAATTTCATCTGGACCACAATTAGGGTTTTGAAGGGAAAAGTCAACTGTACCTTTGACTGTTGACCAAGACATGCTCCCAAACCTTGGGACATGATTCAATACACCCTACATCACCTATGGATTTTGTCCATTAGGTTTTATTTAGGTCAAGGACTTGATTTCATAAAGTATCGCACAGTTTGGATTTCATCCGATAAAAAGTCAACTGTGCACAAAATGAAGTTTGACTTTTTGGAATTTTTCACAAATATGATTCCACTAAGTAAAAAATAATGTTAATGTGTGGTATTGATCATCATTCATCAAGAGAAATCAAGAAAAGTGAGATTTCTTGCAAAAGGGGCAACCTTAAGAAACCAAAATTTTTCTAAGTTATGGAATAAAAGTGATTTTGGTACCAACTTCCAAGGATCATAACTTGAGATCCAAGCAACCATTTTGGGTGATCCAAAGCTGGATTTGTAGGTCTTGCTACACTCTACAAAAGCTTAAACTACCTCAGACTCCAATTCCTTATGGATTTTGAGTTATCGATTGATCAAAATCACAAAAACATGAAAATAACACTTTTTCCAACACTTAGTGAAAATCTGCCTAAGTTACCAGCCTTGAACATCCATGTTCATGAGGTTTTTTCAGTTGGATCCAAAAAGTTTCAAAACAAACTATGATCACAGATGTTTTGTATCATATGAGGGCTTTCTAAAAAGCACAAGAGCCTCCCATAACTCAACCTGAGCAGGGAGATATAAATCCCTCAAAATCACCATTTCCAACTGTCCTAGGCAAGGCAGATTTTGGCATATTTTGTTGTCTTGCTCGATTTGAGAAATTTGAACAGCTCCAAGCCTTGTCATCATTTTCGACACATCTGAGGATAAAAAAAAGGAGAATGATCTGATCCCCAAGCTTCCAAAGTCCAAGAATCTACCTTAGCCATAACAAACTTAAAAAGGCTAAAAAGGTGCCAAGACTCCAATTTTGTTGCAATGCATTTAATTGATACACCAAGGTGGCATGGAGTGACACATTCCTAACTGAATGAGTCAAGGATCAGCACTGAATCATAGCACCATAGGCATGTTCCCTAACCTCAAGTCAATGGCGAGAGGAGACCTGAGATTCCTTTTTCTCAACATTGGCCAAAGGCTTGCTGCAGCTGCCATTCACTATTGCTTGCAAAAAAAACATACTCTACTATAAATAGAGCTCATTTGTGCTCAGTTTGAATACACCAAAGCACTACAACACTTGCTTTCCTCAAAATCCCTCTCTTTAGGCCAAAAAGCCTTCTTTTGTAAGGTATCTATGAGTTTTTGAGTTAGAGAGCAATTTCATCAGAGCTCATGATCCAAACACCTCTTTGAATTATGAATTGCTTTGAAGTTCATTGATTATAAACATCTCATACATGTTATATATGTTGTGTTTGAACCAATTTGCCATGTAATTCTTGCCTGTACCATGTGATAGCATAGAAAATGCAAATTTTGGCCTATTTCAAAACCACTATCGGGTTTTAAAATAGGGACCTCATCTGAAAAAACCAAGACCACCATTGGATTCCTTGTGAAATTCTGAGTCAGATGCACCTAAATTTTGTCCCAATCCATGGAGAAATGAGAAAGTTAGAGGCTTCACGTAAATTGCCCAAAAGCTGGCCTTGCCTTGCCTTGCCCAGACCTAGAAACAAGGCATGCCTTATGTATTTGTAGGGTGGTTTTGATACACGGATGTATCACCACCCCAGTGGTAGCGCGCACGTGTGTTTGGCTTGATGGTTGTGGGTTCAAACCCCACCCAGACTATTTTGCCATTTTCTTTGTTTTTGCT
Organism: Lathyrus tuberosus; assembly: GCA_022829125.1. Classification (NCBI taxonomy): domain Eukaryota; kingdom Viridiplantae; phylum Streptophyta; class Magnoliopsida; order Fabales; family Fabaceae; genus Lathyrus; species Lathyrus tuberosus. Next base: position 1,503,946 of record JALAZF010000759.1, on the reverse strand, counting down.
ATTTTTTTCCATATTTTCATGTTTTTATTAATTAATTGAAAAATTAATTTCTCTCTCAATTTTTATTATTTTTTATTGATTCTTTTTTGGAAAATTCACAAAAACATTAAAATATTTTATTCCATGAAAATTTCACAAAAATATTATTTATTTCATATACTTGGTATTTTTGTAAAGAATTATATTTTTATTTGTTTTTAAACATTAAAAATATTTCTTTCTATTGGTTTTGCAAAATTCAAATGATTTTTAAATCATCCTATGAATGAAACTTGATTTTCCAAATATAAATCCAAGAACACAACCTTTTTTTTGCATATTTGGTTATTTTAATTGAATTTTTATTCAATTAAAATACATTTAAAAAAAACAAAAATTAGGGTTTTGATCACCATCGCCCTAACAAATCTTTTCAAACACTTTTTGGGCCTCTAATAGAGTTTAAGACCCATTCCTTGTAAATAAAAACCTCTTTGGTCCTCAGTCATTGTATAAGTCCCACTGCGATTTTAAAATCTCAGCGCGGTCGTCTCTTGTTAAACGAAAATCATCTGGGCCTACCTTTGTGTTGTAAGTCCCATTTCTTTTCTTTTTTTCAAACTTTTGGGTCTCTCCTTGAGTTGTAAGACCCATTCCTTTGTAAAGAAAACCCTTTGGGCCTCAGTCATTGTATAAGCCCCAGTACAGTTTACAAAATGACGGTACGATTACTGTTTTTCATCTGGACCTCTCCTTGAGTACAAGCCCCTAACAATCTTTTCAAAAACAACTTCCCTTTTGATTTAGGTTCAAATATACAGTTGTTATCAAAACTTTCTTTAATTTATTGAACAACTAATAATACAACTATGGAAGCTTGCCCACCTGTAAGTTTTTATCAGCTTTCTTTTACCTGCTTTTATATATATAATTGTGTTGTGGGAAGCTTGCTCACCTGTAAGTCCTTTTTTCATCCTTTTAAATACATGTAATATATATATATATATATATATATATATATATATATATATATATATATATATATATATATATATATATATATATATATATATATATATATATTGTGGAAAGCTTGCTCACCTGTAAGTCCTTCTTTCATATCCTTTTAAATACTTGTCATATATCAACTGTATATATACTAGTATATCTGCTTAAAGTTTTTCCCAGCAACTAGGTCTAGAACTATGTAAAGCCAGTTGGTCACTCTTTAATACAGTCAAAACTAGATGCCTATAGGATTTCCAGATACAGTCTTACCTTCTCTTGGGATTAAACAACGTGGAACAAAGAGAAAGGCATTATTCCCGGTGAAACTTTTCTCAGACTTTCACTATTAGAAATTGTCAAAGGAGTTCAGTTCCCCGGAGTGGATTAATTCTCGGTGAAACCTCTCTTGAATTTCTTCAAACCCTAGAACTGTTTACTAAAGGATTAATTATCGGTGAAACCTTTCTTGAACTTTTCTTAGGTTTGGGACCCACAGGCTTCCTAAAAGCATCCCCGCCTCCTCTTGGCCTTTGTACAAGGACCCTCCGGCTTCTTAGAAGTTTCTATGCCTTCTCTTGGAATTAATACAAGGACCCTGAAGACCTCTTAAAGGTATAGGACAAAACTTATTCATCCTTTGCTAGAGCAGTCTTTCCAGTGTCAATACATCAAACCATTTTAGGGTTGATACTCAACCCTTATTTGCCTCCTCTTGGGCATCATACAAAGATAAACTCTTCCACACCAGTAGACTTGGACAATCTCATCCCTTCTTAGGTCTCAAAGACATTCTCAAGTTCCCTACAAGCATAGGAGAAACCCTGGTCATTTTAATAAATCTCCAGCAGAGTTAAAACCCGGGATTCTAAAACCCAGTCTTTCTCCTAAAAATTCCACAACCAGGGTTAGCCTACCATCAGTATAACACTATCCCAAATCAGAACCTCAAGGCCCCTGATATCTCAACTCTTCTGTAACCCTCAGCAAGAGTTGATTTCCTATTTGGACCTGCCTCTGGATCTTAATAATCCTCAGCAGAAGTCAGCCTTCTATTGGGCTTTGTACAATGATTCTCCCTTAGCAGAGCTAACCTTTTCAGACTCTCTTGTTGAGTCAATCACTTTTCAGACTCTCTTGTTGAGTCAATCACTTTTCAGACTCTCTTGTTGAGTCAATCACCTTTCAATACTCTCTTGTTGAGTCAACCCTTTTCAGCCTTAATCTTGGGCTTTGTACAAGACAGATAAAAACACTCTCTTGTTGAGTCAATCTTTTTCAGCCTCCTCTTAGGCTTTGTATAATGATTTCTCCAGCTTGTTCAACCTCAATCTTGGGACAAGACACCATATAAATTTCCTAAACAGAGTCAATCCTCTTTTCAGTCTCAATCTTAGGCTTTGTACAAGATACATACAAACCCTCCCCAACGGAGTAAAAATCCCTTTTAGCCTAAATCTTGGGCTTTGTACAAGACAAACAAAATATCTTCTCTGGAAAAGTCAAACTTTTAGCCTCCTCTTAGGCATTGTATAATGATATCCCCAAAAGAGTCAGTCTCTTTTAGCCTCAATCTTGGGCTTTTTACAAGACAGATAAAAACTTTCTTGTTGAGTCAGCCCTTTCCAGCCTCCTCTTAGGCTTTGTAAAAGGACTTCCCCATTGGAGTCAATCAACCTCTTAGCTTCAACCTTGGGCTTTGATCAAGGCACCCAAAAATCAACATCCCTTTAGGGGAAAGCAAAAATCTCTCTGTAGGAAGACATTTCTCTATATATCACATATCAAAACAGACATTTAAATCAAACCCTAATCCCAGATAACTGTTGTAAGTGGCACACTTGTTGATTCAAATATCCAAGCTGTCATCCATCTCTTATCTTGGTAAAACCCTTTCTTTCATCTAATTGCTGTAAGCGGCAAGCATCTGGATTATTTACATCCACGCCACTGTCCCTCTCTTAGCATGAGAAATTCCTAAGGAAAAATGGCATTGCTCAACACTGAGTTAAAGTTTCCTCCTTCAGGGCAAATCCCCTATAAAGGAAATTATGGCATTGCTGGATTCACATATTCCAGTTAAAGTAATTTTCCTTTATAATCAGTCACCCAACAGTCGTGATAAACAGACCGGATGTCTCCCTTTAGAGATGACAAATTCCCTCTCAGTCAAACCTTTTAGCTTCAATCTTGGGCTTTGAACAAGACACAAATACTCCTTTAGCTTCAATCTAGGGCTTTGAACAAGACACCAAAACATCATTTTTTTTCCTTCCTTAGAATAGGAGGAACTACGATTGCTCTGATTTCCCTGTTTATCTTTAACAGGAATACGTAGGCATAAGATTACGAAATCTTAGCGAGCATACCAAACAAAAAACTCTAGGTCTAGTACCTTCATACCAATCAAAACCTAGGTCCAATACCTTGCCAACAACATCGGAAAACCCGAACATCAATATCAACTCACTCTCTCTCTTTCTCTCTTACATATTTCCCAAGAAACCTTTCCAACCCATCAAATAAATAAACACCATCAAGTACAAAGCAGAAACTATTGCTAACAACCTGTGGATAACCATATATAGGATGGGTAATTGACAACTCCCCATTGTATAACCTGACCCCGGACCCCCCAATCTCTTTAAGCGTTTATTCAGTTAAACATTCGCGTGCAAGGTTAGTTTTAGATAGCTTCCCTTTCCCTTCCAGCTTCACGGGATAAATAAGAAATCAGAAAGTAGTACCCCAATCCTCCTCTTTTGAGGAGGAAACCAACTCTGCGATAAGGTGGTCGCGTCACCGACAAAAGTTGCATGCTACAACATGATCATGAAGTCCCACGAGGAATCCGATCACACGGCCCATTTAAGGAAAGTCTTCGAGCAGGCCAGGAAGTACCGGATGCGTTTTAACCTGGAGAAGTGCACGTTCGGGGTACGAGCGGCCGAATTCCTCATCTTCTATCTAACGGAATAAGGAATAGAAGCTAACCCTGAAAAGTGCAGGGGCTTATCCGAGTTCCCTACGCATAGCTCGAAGAAATCCATCCAATCCCTCAACAGGATGCTCGCTTCATTATCCCGTTTTGTGGTCAAGTCTTCCCAGCACGTACTGCCCTTTTTCAAACTCCTCCGCAAGGAGGCAGCTTTCGAATGGACGGAGGAATGCGACCAGGCTCTCCTCCACCTAAAACAAGAATTGTTAGAACAACCAGTCCTCTCTCGGCTAGACAACGGCGAAACCCTATATCTCTACCTCGTTGTGACAACCGAGGCCGTCAGCGCCGCCCTCATCTGTGAAACGCCCGATGGGCAAAAACCCATATACTTCACGAGCAAGGCCTTGCAAGGACCAGAGCTGAGGTATCAACAAATAGAGAAAGTAGCCATAGCCATCATCAATGCCGCGAGGAGACTAAGACACTACTTTCTAGCCCACACAATCGAGGTCCGAACAGACCAGCCCGTGAAGCAACTGTTAGGCCGACCATATATGACCAGCAGAATGCTCAAGTAGTCGTTAGAACTGTCTAAATTCGACATCCAATATGAGAGCAAAAAAGCCCTCAAGGCCCATACACAGGCCGATTTCGTTGCAGAAATGACATTCGCCGATTCCCCCACTTGCAGGGTATGCAAATGGACAATCTTTGACGACGGGGCATCTAGTTCGACAAGAAACGGAGCAGGTATCATCTTGGAAAACAAGGAAGGAATTATCGTCGAAGTCTCGTTTACCTTATTTTTCCCTACTTCCAACAATCAGGCTGAATACGAAGCCTTTCTCGCCGGTCAACGCCTGGCCGAAGACCTAGGAGCCGAGGAAGTCACCATTTGCACCGATTCTCAACTCGTGGCCCTCCAAGTGCAAGGAGAATACCAGGCCAAAAACGACAACTTGTCTGAATACTTGGCCCTGGTCAAGGAGAAGATGGCAAAATTCGCAAGGTAGAAGTAAAGCATGTTCCCCGCGAACATAATGTCAGAGCGGACGTTTTGTCAAAGCTGGCGAGCACGAAGAAAAAGGGCGGAAACAAATCCGTTAGCCAGGAAGTACATCCTCGGCCCAGCTTCGAGAAAGCTTCCACGATCCTAGACGTGCAAGTCATCGGCGAGAACAACTGCTGGATGGCCCCCGTCTATAACTACCTAGCCAAAGATGAACTACCATCTGACCCCAAGGAGGCCAGCGTAGTCAGGCGCAGAGCCTGCTCCTACGTCCTGGTCGAAAATAAACTCTACAGACGAGGGTTCTTCATCCTTTTTCTCAAATGTGTCAAGGAAGAGATGGTCGCCCACGTCCTACGCGAGATCCACAAAGGGATCAATGCCCAGCACCTCGGGGGGAGATCCATCCCCAGGAAAGCTCTACGAGCAGGATACTACTGGCCGACCATGCAGCATGATGCAAAAGAGCACGTGAAGAAATGCGACAAATACCAATGGCACGGAGACATGCACTTGGAACCACCCAATGAACTCAAAGCAATGTCCTCCCCATGGTCCTTTGCATGGTGGGGCCTGGATATCCTGGGACCATTTGTCGTGGGGTCAAACTAGAACAAGTACCTGATAATGGGCGTTGATTACATCACTAAGTGGATAGAAGCAGAGGCTCTGGCCAAAATAACGGCCCACAACATACTCTGCTTCTACAAGCGGAACATCCTTGCCCGCTTCGGCATCCCCCAAGTAATAATCACTTACAACAGGACGCAGTTCACAGATAGAAAGTTTCAGGAGTTTGTCGCCCAACTGGGCATGAAATAACACTTCACGTCCGTCGAACATCCCCAGACTAACTGGCAAGCCAAAGCAGCAAACAGGGTAATCCTACAAGGCCTCAAATGAAGGCTGGATGAAATGAAGAAAACTTGGGTCGAGGAGCTGCACAACGTGCTCTGGGCCTACCGCACTACGCCCCACTCTCCGACCGGGGAAACCCATTTCCGTCTAGCTTACGAAACTGAGGCAATGATCCCCATTGAGATACACGTGCCCTCCAGGCGGACTGAATACCCCCTGGACAAGGAGACAAATAACGAGGCACTAAGGGAGGAGCTCGATCTCGTCGAAGAGGTCCAATCAGGAGCAGCTCTCCACGAAGCGTCACTAAAACAAAAAATTGCAATTAGGCACAACGCCAAAGTTATACGATGAAACTTCCAAGTCGGAACTCCCATCTTAAGAAGGAATCACAAAGATTCTCGAGAAGGCAAACTCGCCGCGAACTGGGAAGGGCCCTATCGAGTTCGAGCAAAGACAGAAAATGGGGCCTATTACCTAAAACAACTCAACAGGGAAGAACTTGCTCGACCATGGAATGGCGAAAAGCTAAAACAATACTATAGCTAAGGCCCTAATCGTCAGCTTGATTTGTCGTTGCGACGAGCATAACGTCCCGACCATGAATGTGCGCCCAGGTACAAGCGCTATATACAAACTGAGGCAGGCTTTCGCTTAAGAATGAGCATAACCCATGCCCGACGGCGGTTCCTAGACCGAGCCCTCCGTCGTTAAAGTACCGTGATAGGCAGAACACCCATCTCGCGATGGGAAGTTCATGCCGCGAACTCAGGCCTCAAATACGACCTGAGCTCCGCTCTCATGCCCAGAAGCTACCAAGGCCGTTCGACTAGTCCCCCTCACTGTCGAACACATCTAAGTCGAGCAAATCCCAAAATAATAAATAAATCACTGTTACTCTTATTACGGGCACACACGCGCACCGAGCGATAATTCAACACTTAGTGAAAATAAAAGGAAAGTAAAGCCATGCGCGAAATAGATCATAGAGAACTGAACAGATCGGCCGGAAACATATATATTACAATAATATGTGGTCGCGAGGACCACAGTTGTACTTGTTACATTAACAAGGGGCCATGCCCCATACAAAACAAAAAGTTACACAAATATGGCGCGCAGGTCAGGGATACAACAAAAAAGAGATCACTTCTCCATCTTCTGAGGCTCCTCGAGGAGAGTCTGTGCATGCTCCTCTCCAATCTGAAGAAAGTCGGGGTTGAAGATCTTTCCATTCTCAACATGGTACAGGAACCCGGTCACCTCAGTGGACAGTTGGACCCCGGGGTTCACGAGCTTCAGCTGCGCCACATCGTTGTTGAAAGAATCCTCACCAATGCCTTTGACGTCATCCTCCGCCTGGACAATACAGGAAACCAACTCAGCCCGAGTCTTCAACTTCTTCAGCTCCTCGTGCTCATCTTCAGCAAGGGCAGCAGCAGACCTCAATTGCTCGACCAAATCCTTCGTGACTTTCTTCTCCGCAGCCAGAGTCTCTTTCTCCCCTTGGATCTTGGTCAGATCCTCCTGGGACTTTTTCATCGCCTCCTCGGCGGCCCTATCCTCCTCCTTAGACTTCTTCAACTTCTCCTCCAGGACCGCTATCGCGACCTGGGCCTTCTTCAGCTCAAAATCATGATGGGAATCTTCCTCGGCGTAAACTGTCGCCATCTCCAAGACCCTAATCATGGCGGAAGCATCCTGTGTCAGCATTTCCCTTTTACTCGGGTGATCCATTGCCCGAGCCTTAGAGACTCCGCACGAGGAACCGTCAAAGAGGAGCCTTCGAAGAACCTTATATTATGGAGGCACAGAGGCAGCTCGAACCTACTCTTCTCCCCTGTATGGCTGAGGTCCACCGTCTTGGTTGTTCGGAAGCGCTTGAACCTCAAGGTTACAGGCACTAGGGAACTTTGGACAGGCGGCGGAGTCGACGAGGAGGTCCCCGACCCCGTTTGTGGAGGTGGCCCTTGTTGGCTGAGCCGGCTCTTCGTGTTTGCTGCGCCACCCTTGCCCTTCGCATGTGCATTCTTCATCATCCGTTCGTGCACCGAAGACATCTCATGTGCAAAAACAAAACGAACGCGTTAGCAAACGGGGAAGACAATAATCCAAACAAGTTAAGAAATAAAGACTACCCAGTATTTTAAGAGCATCATCGTGAGTCCGGCACTCAAGGAGCTCCTTTGTGTTAATATAACGACTCTCCACCTTCTTCCCCCTATCTTCCTCGAAGATTGGGTCCCCGCTCTTAGTCCCGCACTGGGCAGGGGTAAAACCGTTGACAAAGTTCACCAGCGTTGCATAGCCAGCCTTGTCACCATCATTCAACATCTCCGGCTGGGCAAGATACTGGTCAGTCCCCTAGGAAAAGTGAGCACCACTCCAGCAAAAGGGGAACTTCAGCAACCTCCGCGCCACTACTTTGCCCTCCTCGTCGTAAAGATCCTCCCCGTTCTCATCCGTCGACACCTCCCAGACATACGTGGAGTCTTTGGCCTTCTCTGACACGGGCTCGATAATGTAAAACCTCTCCTTAAAAGTCCTAATGGACTCAGAGAACAACTTGAATAACTTCCTCGTCTGCTTCAACGAGACCCAGCCGAATCTCCTCCCCGAGACTTGTCACTGGAGATGGAAGACTGTAAAGAACAAGGGGAGGGCAGCTCCTATCTTCAGGAACTCGCACGTCAATTTGAATGCCCGGATGAAGCCTAGAGAATTGGGATGCAGCTGCGAGGGGGCCAGATCTAAATGCACAAAGACCGACCTTTGGAAATCAGTAAAGGGCAGCCTCAGCTCAATATCTTTGAAAACATACTCGTACATCAGGAACCTCTCCTTGTAGTCCGTGCAGATGCGGTCATCTTCTCCAGGGAAATGAACCTTTCATTCCCCTTTAGCCCCCACGGTCGTAAAGGCGTCCCCAAAATATGAAGAAAAAACAGAGGCATGCTCCGCGGGTTCTGCAACTGACCACTCCTCCGCGGAGGTCCTCGCAGATGGGGGTCTCGTCGACATCGTTGAGAGTAGTTGTATCTTTTGTATCACTACTTTTCGAGGAGCTCTCCTCGGACGAGTCTATAAGGATTTCGTCTTCAGTTTCATAGGCCATCTCCTTCACCTAAAAAGCAGAGGACAAAAGTGAATTCGATGACAAAATCAAATCCACCCTTCCACCGCTAGTCAAGTGAAAGGGCGCGCAAAGGCCTGAGGACGAAGTCCCCGTCCTAAGCCCTACTCAAATGGCACAGCTAATAGTGCGAGGAGATGCCCGGGGCAACCCCTCTAACGCACGTGGGGAGTCCTCCCCAGTTTACTACCTAGATTACTGGTTGAAGATCTACCGGAAAACTCATGAATCTGCCAGAAAACTCATGAGTATATCAGAGGGTTCATGAGCTCCGCCGACGAAAAATGCACCCTTCATCGCAACGACACCAGAATCAACCTGAAGTCCTAAGTTTCTAAGCTTCTGACGACTACGACAGAGGCAAAAATGGCCAAGCCACCGTCTGCCACCAACAGTCACCGGAAACTGCTACTACACTACCTAGATTCAACCTAACAGCATGCATTCTAGAAGAACAGAAAGCAAAAAAATCCTAAAACAAGGATCAGGTCGAGTTACTTACGTGGTCGAGGATGGGATTAGAAGGTCGAAGACTCTGGCCGGAGCTGGTACGGCGGCTAGACGGCAGCGAACGGCGGAAGAAAAACCAAAGAAGCGAAGGAGGAGAGATAAGTGAAAAGTGGAAATGAGCAACTTTTCCCTCTATTTATAGGCGTTCTAATGGCACGAGCACGCGCGGCTAGGGGTATAATCATGGTTCTAGCCTAGCCATCATGACGCATTTAATGCAGCACAGGGCTCGAGGCACACGTGGCACTTCACCTCTTCATATCATCTCAACCGTTAGGCTCCCCGGGCACGCCATACGGCGTTACGTATCCCTCGGGTACCAACTCCCTCGGGCATCGTAGAACAACTTCATCTCGTCGACAAGCGAAGACCATTTCTAGATCTCTCTGGGACTGCGAATTACCCTTAAGTCATCACTCTCATGCTCGGGAGCAACGACTTGGGGGGGCTCCTGTTTCGAACTGGCCCAATGACTAGGCATGGCCTAATCCACTTCTGCTCCCAGAATGACCCAATTTCCTAAGTCCATTCAGTTTGGGGCAGAATTTACCCTTTCTGCCCCTCTACCGGGCAAATATACTCGGATGACCCCAAGGGTCACCTGCCCCTCCTCAGTAGCTCATGTCCCTCATGCACGGTTCCACCATCCAGAAACAGTCACGACGCCCATGCCCGCAACTGCGCCTTTGCCTGTGGCAATGGCTAGTTTCGGGCACCTCAGTCCGTCCCAACGGCTAGTTTCTGGAAGTTACCTATTCTTCAGGAAACGGTTATCTCGCTCCGAAAGTAGGGACCGTTGGCCACGCGTTGGGGGCACTATAAAAACCCTCTCATTTGAGAGGGTCAGGTATTCTAAATCACCCTACGAAATACATAATTTGCACTTGCTCTCTCTCTCTCTCTCTCTCTCTCTCTCTCTTCTGATTCTTACTTTAGCATTAGAGTGCCTTGCAGGTACACCCGCTCCTCATCTCACACACCCAGCATCATAAACGTCATCTTTACCCCACTTCAGGTTCTGATGAGTCGTCAAGATCATGTCTCATCAACCCAAGAATTATTTATACACTCCCTATTCATTGAAGTCGATTATTTTGGGCTAGTTTGTATCAACTTTTCATCTTCATATCAATATTTCTCTTAAAAGTAGTGTGATAACGAGCTTATGGTCTCCCCTTCCCATAAGTTAGATTTAGACAGTTAACAAAATAACTTGATTTTAATTGTGTGTTAAAGAGGTTATTGTAGACATATTTCCAAACTATTTTTTCTTCATGACCCGCATTTAAATTATTCGATTTCTTTTAATTGTTTCATTTCGACTATAAACACATGTTACTTTAGTCACATAACACGTCCTTTATTTCCATTCATAACCTCTCTCTCTCTCTCTCTCTCTCTCTCTCTCTCTCTCTCTCTCTCTCTCTCTCTCTCTCTCTCTCTCTCTCTCTCTCTCTCTCTCTCTCTCTCTCTCTCTCTCTCTCTCTCTCTCTCTCTCTCTCTCTCTCTCTCTATATATATATATATATATATATATATATATATATATATATATATTATATGTTTGTTATCTTCAAAAAACAGAATATTGTCGAACCAAATATAGTTTGAAGAACAATAACTTCTATTTGTTGAGTTTAAATTATAACAATATAATTAAGAACAATTAGTACTCTAATGTGTTTATCTATATGTATTGAACAATTTTCAATCATCTATGGGAAATATAGTCATGATCATTTATGCTAGAGTCAATGAGTTTGACCATATGATCATATGCATCTAGAAATGTGCATTTGTCCATATAAGAAAATGATCATTTGTGCTAAAGTCGAAATGTTGACTATCTATACCTCAAGATAAATATAATCATCTATACTCAAACAAACAGAATCATATGTACTTAATGCAAGTGATCACATGTGTCCAAATGAAGAATTGGTCACCTATGCCCAGATGACAGAAGACCTAATATATTGTATCATCAAAAAGAATATTCTCTTAATGACCGCATTATGACAATTGTGTAAGTACAAAGAATAAAAGTTTAAAATTTAGATCATATAATATAATTCCAATAACCTTATTCTCAATGGACAAATGTAAGGCTTATATACAGGATATCTTCAAAAATTAAAGAGTAGTGATTTATGAATAATGATACTATTTATGAATCACCATAACATCATTTTGAATATTTGCAAGTTTTACAAAATATTGTGATATTAACAAAGAACAAACACCTAGACGCAAGTTTTATTTATTAATAATTATTTTTTTAATAAAAGTAAAACACTTGTAACCAAAAGGTTAAAAACAAAAATTCATCTAGTGTGAGACAAGGAAATCTTACAGTTGTATGACAATGAAGTTCTCTAATGTGAGGCAAGGAAATCTAAGACTGGGTTGTCTTAGTGATTGTGTGTAATCATGTGCGATTATAGTATAAATCTCTCAAGTGTGAGAAAATTAAGTTAGTCTCTAATTAACGAGGTGTACTCGTATAAATTATGTATTAGAATCTATTCTTTATCATTTTTACTTTCTATTACATTGTAATTTGTGCTTTAGAATATTGTTATTTTTTTTAATTAATACAATCTAAAATTTTCATTTCTTGTATTTTTCTCACCTTCACACATATACGTGAAAGGGACAACTAAAAACACCTCATTATTTTTCAATATATATCAGTGTATCTATCATCATGCCTTGATACATGTACTCATTTGATGGACGTCAAGAAATTCGATAGGCAATTAAGCTATTTTTAAAAATTCAAGGATTAAGTTGATTGATGAACCAATTACATATTTAAAATTTCTTAATCAATTTTGATATCTAAATCAAAATAGATAAATAGTCTTTGAAAAATCAGGTATGCTATGTTAAGACCACTTTCTACACTTAAATTTTTTTTTTTTTATTGGAATAAGAGGATATATATTAAACCAAAAACAGTTGATACAAGCCGATCTACACGATCCAAGCTACAAGACGACTAAAAAAAAACAAAGAATAAAAGAACAAACACAACAAGCACATCTTTAAGAGGCCCCTTGATAGTAAGTTAAAAACTTCATGTTTGCTTCAACCTTAGGCATCACCATCTCTTTAATTGTGTGAACACTCAGGTCATCAACTTTACCGTTTTGAAAAATTATACGGTTTCTACACATCCAAATGTGATAAATTGTCTCCGCAACGACACACTTGGTTAATTTGACCTTCAGCCCTTTCCCTTTTGTTGCGCAAGTGACCCAGCTGAAATCAATCGTTCTTCTCTTAGGTAAAGGGAGGTTAAACATTCGTAGCACTTGTTGCCATAAGTGCTGGACAGTTACGCAGTCAAACATTACATGAGTATTAGTTTCAGGGTGAGAGAAAAACACACAGCAACCATCCGTAACGACCCCCATTATCGCCATTCTATCCTTTGTCAAAAGTCTACCAAGGCATGCCATCCAAGTTGTGAATGCAGCCCTAGGTCTTGCAATGTTTTTGATCATCATGCCCCTCCAATCAACTCTGGGTTTTTCCCCTCTCAATGAGACATACACACCCCTAGTATCATATTTATCAGCAACTAGGATGCTTTGCCAAGTATTAGAAGTTATAATGGCCTCTCTGTGTTTGAAGTCACTTTTTATAATCCAAGAACAGTTGTTGCCCGGAACATAATGAGAAGCAAGGGTATTCCTGATGAAGTACGTATGCATCCACTTGATCCAAAGAATGTCTTTCTTTGTCCAATGTTTCCAAAGCAATTTCCCCATGGTTTCCATATTCCACTCTTTCAACGAAATGATGTTTCTACCTCCTGTTGAGACTGAATCACAGATTTTGTCCCAAGCAACCGGGGCTTTCTTTGTGTTCTCCTCTCTCCCAGTCCAAAGAAACACTTTCTACACTTAAATTTGACACCATGCACTATTTACTGTAATTATAAGGTAAAAAGTGATTTTTTTTGCAATTTTTTTTAAAAATAAAAAATTATTTACAAATTAAAAACAATTGTAATACAAATACAAGGTTATATCATTAACTAACTTCACCATTATATTAACCACAAAATGTATGTTATTAATCACTTATTTTACTTATAATTCATTAACCATGTTTACTATTTCATTAATCAATAAAATACATACTATTAACCATTTTTATATCTAAATTATAAAATGTATTAACCAATTTTTACGCTCCATTAACCAACTTTATTTAAGAGTTTTTTAATGTTTGAGAACTCGTTAACAAAGTTATGAAATGTATTAACCAACTTTATAAGAATTCTTTTTCGATGTCAGGACACTCAATAATCAAGTTATGAACTATAATAATTCATTTATTACACTCAATTAATCAACTTTGTTTTCTCACTTAATACTACTTTTTAATGTTAATGAACATATTAACCGAAATATATGTTATATTAACTAAAACTCAGTTTTATATATATCCCACTGGGTTTTTTCTAGTAAGGTTTTAACGAGGCATATCCAAAACAAACATCCAAGGGGGAGTGTTATGAATAATTGGATGATTTGTCTCCCAATAACTTCTTTCCTTATTTAATCAATTTGTATTTATTATAATGTTTATATGACGTCCTATAAATAGGACCAATCTCATTATATACGAGAGACCAATGAAATAATACATAATTATTCTAATCATTCTCTCTTCTATTTTATATTCTTTCTCCTTATTTTATAACATGTTATCAGCACGAAACTCTACCATATGAATGTTAACTAATTGTGTAAGAAGTGATATAAATAATTTGATAATGAAGGTCTGACTATATGAAGCTCAAAGATTTAGAAGGTAACATTTTTTTTTGTAATATATATTTCTAATTCTACCTATTATCTATTGATATATTGATTAGAAGAAAAAATCAACAATGATTTTCATGAATCTCAGAAGGATTAGATGAATAATGTTAAAATATCTCTGAAAGATTATAAAAGAATGTGTTTGTTATATAGTTCCTGAAGAACTTAACAAATATCCTTGATGGATAGAAAAATAATAATTTATTATATAATTCCTGAAGAACTTATCAAACATCCCTGAAGGAGAGCAACATAATAATTTATTATATAGTTCCTGAAAAACTTATCAAGCATCTTAAAGGATAGAAAAATAATAATTTATTATATAGTTCCCGAAGAAATTATCAAGCATCTCTTAAGGAGAGCAACATAATAATTTATTATATAGTTCCTGAAGAACTTATCAAGCATCCTAAAGGATAGAAAAATAATAATTTATTATATAGTTCCTGAAGAACTTATCAAGCATCCCTGAAGGAGAGTAGCATAATAATTTATTATATAGTTCCAGAAGAGCTTATCAAGCATCCTTAGTTCCTGAAGAACTTATCAAGCATCCCTGAAGGAGAGCAACATAATAATTTATTATATAGTTCCTGAAGAACTTATCAAGCATCCTAAAGGATAGAAAAATAATAATTTATTATATAGTTCCTGAAAAACTAATCAAGATCCCTAAATGATATAAAAATAAGGGTTAAATATGTTTTTAGTCTCTATAAAGTTTGAAATTTCATTTTTAGTCCTTCCCTACCTTTTGGCAACGGTTTTTACAAAAAAACCGTTGCCAAAACCAGCTAAAACCGTTGCCAAAACCCAGGAGGGACTAAAAATAAAATTTCAAACTTTATAGGGACTAAAAACATATTTAACCCTAAAAATAATAATTTATATAGTTCTTGAAGAACTTATAATGCATCCCTGGAGGATTACACGAAAACTGTTTATCTTTATCATTGATTGAAGATCTATGATCTACCTCTCGAAAAAATTATATATATTATAAAGAATTCCTAGAGGATTGTTCAAAGAATGAATTACTTTTATTCATTCATCAAAGAATGGTTATCCCTTGATGATTGATAAAAAATGATTATTCTGTCTCCATTGATCATAAAAGTATCAATAACGATTTTCAGGGATCTTAGAAAAATTGACAATCACAGAAGGATTGCATGAATAATATTAATAATTGTAAATTTATTAAGATTGAAAAATATATATTATATACAAATTATTTTATATTTACTAGAGATTGAAACAAATTAGAAGAATAGAATCCTATGAATTATGGTAAACTAGATGTTTACAAATCACACTTAAGTGTGTTATTGGCAAAATTGGTTGGGTCATCTCAGATGTATTATAATGTGAGAACTAGTTTTGAAGAACCAGAAGTTTCTTCAATCCAATAAAATTTGTGTGTTCCTAAAGGAAAATTTGAGAAATTGAGTTTTTATGACATTAATTGTTGCTTCAACTAAAAGATCGTGCATATGTCTATTCACAGCCAGAAGTTTGGAAATTATTTTCTCAACTAATTAGATTAAGATCTTGTTTTCTGGATTTTTCAGAAATTCCCTGATAAGTATCACATATATTACTAAAATTAATATTGAACATCTTGAAGGACATGCTAAAAAAAATGGAGTTGAAGATCCATTCTTTAGACGTCTAAAGTTAGTTATATAGTTGATACTTGTGAGATCATCAATTCTAATTTAGATATTTGAAACACACAAAGTATGATATTAAGATATTCATTCGCATTAAGCCAACAAGTTAATATAAGATGATTCTCCCCTTAACTTACAAATTATTTTATGTTAATAACCTATTATATCTCATCTAAGTAAACTTTTGGATGTGTTGTAATTATTCAATTGCTCCAATTTAGTACGATAATTTGAGTTTTGAAAGAATTTTGAGAAAAGGTATTTTATATGAACCTCGTACTTGAGGATATATCTTGATCCAATAAGTGAATACTTATTTGAAGCCTAGTAAGCTGATTATCAATTGATAAATTAATTTTCTCAATAAGTGAATACAATCGGACATAATCGGAAACAGCAAAAAAGTTTTACAATCGGACACAATTTTTTCCAAAACCGATTTTTTTGAATGGGCCGGACGCGAGACGGGACGTCCGGACGCGAAAACGTACAAAACCGCAGAAAAATTCAGAAAAATAACAGAAAATTGCAGAATATCAAAACACACAATACCTAAAACTAAACTATTGGCTAATTCAACAAGAATCCCCGGCAACATCGCCAATTTGATCCGCTGTCGCGCATGGATCAAAACGAGTGATTTTTAAAACTGTCGTTTAGCGACAATGGCTCGAGTCGTATCGCAAGGATTCTTGGCAGAATTAACCAAGTAAGATTGGGGGGTTTGTTTTCATTTCAATCTGTTGTTCGTTCTCCTACTTATAATTGATCATATAATTACCAAGCCCTAAGCGGATTTCATTCTCTTTCGATCATAGTAACAATAGCAAGCGTGATTGAATTACTATATGATTTATGTTCCTAAATCCGAATTAAGCAAAGAGATAACGCAAACACGAATTAAGCAAACGCGGTTACGATTAACAGAACATACATCAATCGAATTAATTCAATCCTATCCTATAAAATATGCAATTGAATTAAGCAAACAATATGCAACTGAATTAAGCAAACAAGATTATAGATATAATTGAAAATATAATTGAGATTACTTGGAAAATTTATTAACCTCAAAGTGAACGGAGATACGGTTACAGCAGATCAACTCTAAGGGTTTAGTTCTCCATGGAATACGTGAAAGCCAAATAAAAATTTGTGAAAGTAAGGTTCCGTAAATAGTAACACGCTTCCCTAATTATACATGAAACAAGGAAATCGGGTCATAACCCAACTGGGTCAAAAACAAGAAAAAAAACCGGCCCAAAAACGATCCAAAACTAATTGTTTCTTATGACTGAAACTTCAACGAATTTTCCTAGGCATCTATATTTCGAATCAGCTTCTGGCTTCCAAAATAAAGCTGTAGCTCTTTCTTTTAACTTTCCAACAAATATTAGAACGCCTCAATCCGATTCTTGTAGCTCCAGTTATGAATTTTTTATTGAAAGCTACTAATGCTGAAAATAACAAACGAAAATCAAATAAGGCTGAAAATAAATTGAATTATAAACATAGAGGAATGTGCATCAAAATGCACTGATCAGGTATCAAGGTAAAGGAAATATAAGAGAATACATTATGGGCATGTCAAAAATTGTTTCAAAATTCAAGACACTAAAGCTTAAGCTGTCAGAAGACTTGCTCAATCATTTAGTATTATTTTCTCTTCCTTCACAGCTCAGTCAGTTTAAGATATCTCATAACTATCAAAAGGAGAAATGGCCTCTTAATGAACTCATTTCATTTTGTGTGCAAGAAGAGGAAAGAATGAAGCAAGATAAGACAAAAAGTGCTCAGTTTGTTGGAACCTCTAAAGACAAGGGAAAAAGAAAGAAAACTAATGGGCCCAAGAATGAAGCTAAAAATGTTCCAGCATAAAAGAAGCAAAAACAGGTTGATAATTGTTTCTTTTGCAAAATGTCTGTACATATGAAGAAGAAATGTCCTAAATATCATGCTTGGTGTGCAAGGAAAGGTACATTTCTCAATGTGGTATTTTCTGAGGTCAATTTAGCTTCAGTACCTAGAAACACTTGGTGGTTAGACTCTAGTGCAACTATTAACATCAGTATTTCAATGCAGGGTTGCCTGAAGTATCGGAAGCCAAATGATGTTGAAAGATACATCTATGTTGGAGATGACAAGTCAGTGGAGGTGGAAGATATATGGCATTTAGATTATTATTGTGTACTGGGTTTTATTTGGACTTGAAAGACAATTTTGTGGTACCATCATTAGATGGAATTTAATTTTAGTTTCTTATTTGGACAAATCAGGTTATTTATGTTCATTTGGAAACAATGTGTTTAATTTGTCTTTTAATTCAAATATTGTTGGAATAGGTTCACTTATGGGTCATGATTATCTATGTTTTCTTGACACAGTAGCTACTTATGGTGAATCCTTAAATGTGGAATCACGTGGTAATAAGCATAACATTGATAATAACGATTCATGAGCATTATGAAACAAGTGTCTAGGCCACATCTCTAAAAATAAAGTTGAATGAATAGTGTCTGATGGAATTTTAGATTCCATTGACTTACAAACTTTAATGTTTGTGTTGAGTGCATTAAAGGAAAGCAGACCAAAATAAAGAAATTTGGTGCATATGGAGCAACAAATGTCTTAGAATTGATACAAACATTTATGTACCATTTCCCACACCTTCTTGGAATGACCAACGACACTTTATATCATTCATAGATGATTATTCTAGATATGCATACATATTTTTTATGCATGAAAAGTCTCAATCATTGGATGTGTTCAAATCATTTAAGGCTGAAGTTAAGAATCAACTCAACAAAAGAATTTAGAAAGTATAATCTAACTGTGGCGGTGAATATTACGACATATATGACGATTTAAGTGAACAACGTCGGAGGCCTTTTGCAAAATACCTAGAGAAATTTGAAATCGTCCTACAATACACCATGCCAGAGTAACCTAGCATGAACGATGTGTCTGAAAGAAGAAACTAAATCCTTAAGGTTATGGTAAAGAGTAGTATTTGTCATTCTACCTTACTAAAGGAACTCTAGGGAGACACACTAAAGACTACAACTTACATTCTAAATAGAGTGCCAACCAAGGCAGCTACCAAAACACCTTATGAGCTTTGGAATGGGTGAAAGCCTAGTTTGAACCATTTTCACGTATGGTGATGTCTAACTGAGGCAAGACCTTACAGTACAAATGAAAACAAATTGGACTCCCAAACAGTGAGTAACTACTTTATTGGTTATTTTTAAAGATCCAGTGCTACAAATTTTATGATTCCAAATTAAACTCTATTTTTGAGACGGGTGTAGCGGCAAAATTGTGAGTGTAAGCTATTGATTAACTTAACTTGAAAAGCAAGAGTCGCCACCGCACTTTTATTTTATCCAAAAAAAGGAAAGGAAAAAGAGCGAACAAAACCTACACAAGCTCTAAACAAGAACAAGTGAAGAGAGACCGGGTAAGGGGGTTGGTTACGCAATGGGAAGGTGTTAGCACCCAAAACGTCTATAGTACTCTATAGGAGCCCTTTGAAATATCTACGCTTTTGGTCTGAAAAAGATTTGCTTGCAAAGAGATTGAGGAGATGAGAAGAGAAATTGTTTTTAAGATTTTTGTGTTTGGAGAGACTTGTCGCCTCATGCCTACGTACCCACGATGTGCAATGTAGGATCAAAACCTCGTAGTTTGTGGTACAAAGAATGAAATTTGTTTGTTTTGGTTGATTTTAAAATGTAAAGATAAGTCGTCAATTCCAAGCGAATAATTCCGCTTAAAGAAATGAATCATGTCTAAACTTATGAAAAAGTTAAAGGAAAAAGTGCACGAGGGCACAAAAAGAGAGTGATGAGTTTGATGTTTTTTAAGTCTTTTGAAAAAGGTGTCAATATGCTTATGTAGTTTAGCATTTGTTAAGAAATGAAAAGAAAAGAGTAAAATCACTTGACAAAGTCAAGGTTTGATTATGAAAGAGGTGATAGTTTGAAATCAAGAAAGTTTTGAAAAAGGGAGAGAGTTTTGAAAATTGAAGAATGGGGAGGAGAAGAAGTGACTATCCTAAAGCATAAAGTAAAAGCTAAGGATAAGAAAGATCTAACCACAAATGTAGTTGTCTTCACCATAAACCAAGCAAAAGCACAAGTCTTCAAAGTCTTCGAACTATAATTCCAAAGCAAAGGGAAAAGGCCCTAGTTCTAAGTCCAAGGATCCAAGAATAGCATTGAAGTCCAAAGTCTTCGAACCATAATTCCAAAGCAAAGGGAAAAAGCTCTAGTTCTAAGTCCAAGGATCCAATAATAGCATTGAAGTCCAAGTTCTAGGTGCAAAACTCTATGTCCATTGCAAAGGATAGTAACCATAGTCCAAGATTAGAAGCACAAGTTTTTTAGAGGTTTTGGCCTTTATTAATGTTTTTGGTCCAAGTGGACAAAGAGAAAAAGGCATAAGCATAAACATGTGTCCAACGGACAAAGGAAAAATTGCGGAAGCATAAACATGTGTCCAACTGACAAAGGAAAAATTGCGGAAGTATAAACATGATATGAAATGATAATAATGGAGCATAAAAGTAAAAGAGAGATAGGGAGCGAGAAGGAATTGTAAAGAAGTTATAAGTTAGTAATTAGTTGTTAGTTGTTAGAGTAAGTGATCAATAATGATTGAATAATGTACTTAGGTCAATGTTAATGAAGACTTGTTAGAAGATTGATAGAATCAAAGCCTCTACAACAACAAGTTTCGTAGATTTTGAACCTAATACAAAAGATCAATCAACATTGAGTTGTTTTCCGATAAGGGGCATAATGTTGCGCTATGTTAAGCAATCGTCGAGTAATTTATGAAGTAATTACCCTACAATGAGGCTGGTCAATAGATCTTTGTGCTAATGCATGCTAGATGAACGATATGTAGATCGTCATCGAAAAGCAATACCGCACGAAAAGAAAAGAACGTAGCGATCTAGTCTTGATCAAAATTCAACAAAGGAATTCTATGATCCATAAGACTTTCATCAATCAAAAGAAAAGAGAAATAGATGATGAGAAAGCCAAATTAAACCAAAAAATTATGTGATATAAGGCTAAGAACAAAATGAAAGGGAAGAAAATGGAAAAGGAGCCAAAACAGCCCAAAAAACAAGGCAAAATATGCATTTTGTTTCGAAGTAACCGGTTACTCACCAGACGTTAACCGGTTACTCTAGTTCAAAATAAACAGTTTTTCAAAATTAACACAGAGTAACCGATTACTCACCAGACGTTAACCGGTTACTCTGCACCAGAATGCAGAAATTTGTGCAAAATTCAGCATGATCATCTTTCAAACCTTTTTGCAAACACCTTATGATCATGGAACTGAAATTGCACAAAATTTAAAGTAAAATAACAGTAAAAACCAGCAATTAAACATAATTACAAGATCCAAAGAATCAAGTAACAAAGATCTCCAAAGATCTACATAATGGAAGATGAAGATGAAACTTCAACAATGGTGAAAGATGAATTACCACTTCAAATCTGAAAATTCCTTCAAATTGCTTCAAGATCCAAACACCAAAGCCTTGATCTATGAGAATTGATGAAGAAAACAAGTTTGGATGAAGGTTTAGCTCAAATTTGAACAAGATTCAATGTGAATTCTTGTTAACTTTCAAAAGAAGAAAAGTGAGCTTTGGTGAATTTTGTGGCTGGGAAGAGAATTTGCAAGAGGTTTGTTGGCTATCAAAAGCTTCAAGAGAAATTTTAGCAAGGTGAATTTGGCTCTCAAATGCTTGTAGAATGAATGAAATGAGGGTTCTATTTATATATTTTAGGTTTGGAAAAATTGGTGGTTTGGAAATGAAAATTAGGCTTGGAATTTGAATTTGGAGGGAAATTCATAAAAGAGTGGTGATTAGTGAAGGTGTATGGTAGGAAATGATCAATGTGATGTAGGGGAATTAAAATGAGATGGTCTAGAATATTCCAAATGTGATCAAGGACTGAGATTGGTGCAAAATTGCTGAATTTAAATTTGCTGCCATTTTTCAAATTTTTACGAGGGTAATCGGTTACTCACCACAGGGTAACCGGTTACTCAGTGCAAAATTTGTGAAAAATGAACATTTTGTTGCACTGTTGTGGTTCCGGCTCGATTCTCTTGCTTGTCAAAGAATGCATGTAAATAAACACATGAACCTTGGAATTCCTTGAATAATAATCAATTAAAACTTGGAAACTCTTGATCAGATAATTTTTGAATTAATTGAAGATCAACTTTGACTTTGTTCAGATTAAATTCATTCGAGCTGTGGCACTATTATTTTGGCATTTTTAACCTGTTCTTCCCCTGAAAATGTTAACAAAATATTTTTGGGTTTTGGTTAAGGTTAGTAAAATATAAACAAATAAAGCAATAAAGTGAATAAGAAACACACAGATGCTCGGTGAACCCTGCAAGACATAAACCCAGAGAAGAGAGGGTTAAAGGAACCATTGTGTGATCTTGTTTGTGGTAAAGTGCAAATGAGATGCAAATGATATGTGGAATCTTAGGGGTCAAAAAATAGGGTCTTACAGCTGCCCCTATTTAAGTCTCTTCTATCGGGAGATATGAAGATACTTAAATATAAAAAGCTATATTTTTTAGCCCTAAGATGCCACAAGATAAAATGAATCCAAAGCATGAAACAAATTGCGGGGAAACTTGAAACAAGAGAGTTATGGTAAATTGAGGGAGATGACGCGAAAAGATACGCCGGGGAACATAAGCTATTTTTGGAGATCTGTCAAGGTGACAAGAAGTATCCATCAATAGTTGGAAAGAGAGGGACAAGACCCTGGGAAGACGAGTAGTGAATTCCAAGAATAGCATTGGATGAAAACTACGAACAAGACAAAAGGTATGACAAAAGATGTCCAATAATGGCATTGGACAATAACAAGAAAGTTTCTGGTAAACACAACAACGTCATCCAAGAATAGCATTGGATGGAGGGAAAAACACTCTATTGGGAGTAGAATATCCAAGAATGGCATTGGATAAATGGAACTACAAGTATCAGAGTCATCCAAGAATGGCATTGGATATAAACAAAATTCAATTTGAAAACTTCATTGGGGGACATCCAAGAATGGCATTGGATGACAAGGTTAAACATCAGAGATATCCAAGAATAGCATTGGACTCGGTTGGGGAAAAGGTGTCCAAGAATGGCATTGAAATGAAGAATCTCAATATCCAAGAATGGCATTAGATGAAGTGAGAAAATTTTTGGAAAATATATCAGAAGTATCCAAGAATGGCATTGGATAAAAAGGGTTCACGATATCCAAGACTGACATTGAATAAAGTAAGCAGGGACTTTCAGGAATGGCACTGAAAGGTAAAGGTAAATCACTATATTCAAGAATGACATTGAATGATAGTGAGAAAGACATCTAGGAATGACACTGAATGCAAAGGAGAAAAGTCATTCAGGAATGGAACTGAATGAACGGATAAAACTTTCAGGAATGGCATTGAAAGATATCCAAGCAAATCTGTTGGGGATTATAGAAGAGAGGCAAAACTTCCAGGAATAGCACCGGGAGAAACAAGAGGAACAAGGTATCCAGGAATGGCACTGGAGGTCAAAAGAGACAGATATCCAGGAATGGCATTGGAGTGAAAGAAAATAAAGATCCAGGAATAGCACTGGAATGGAAGAAAACAAATATCTAACAACAGCAATAGATGCACAGGGAAACGACAACATCCAGGAATGGCACTAGAAAGAAACAAGACAGGTAAACGACAACATTCAGGAATGGCACTGAATGAAAAGGCAGGTAAAAGTTTTGGTAGGCGCCAAGTAAGTTGGACTTTGATCACAAGGTAAGATGTTGATAGCAACAGGACCTCGGGAAAATGCATATGAGCGTGAAGCACACTTCGAGCTATGAAAATCTTTCTATGTATGATATATGAATGATTTATGTATGCAATGCAGATGATTGAGACAACCGAGATAGACTCCTTTGTGAGGGAAGAATGGAACTCTGATTCCTCAACACAGGGAACACTGCCCACTCTGCTTGGAGAGGAGATGTTGAACACATCTCTGTTACACTTATGAATTGTATCAGGCTGGTGGTCTTTTGAGGAAAGACATCTTGAGGATTCTTGAAGAAGACTGTCCCAGATTGATTGACTGATGAGGATAAACTGATCATGGCTTCAGTTTGACTGCTGCAGGGAAAGAATGAACTGATCATGGCTTCAATTCTTGAAATGAATGTTGAGAATAAACTGATCATGGCTTCAGTTGCTGGGGATGGACTGATCATGGCTTCAGTTCTTGAAAAGACTGTTGAGAAGGCTAAACTCAGTATGGGTCTTGAAAGAGATCTCCGAGTTAACCAATTCTAAAAATAACTTGCATTGAGCAACAAATCTTGAACTGATTCACAACAGGATCTGGAAGTAATGTGCCCCTGATAGGATCACTGACCAAGTTTCTTAACTGTTTGAAATTTCTTGATGAGGAAAGTTTGTCTGCAAATAAAATTATTCAAACAAGCATGGTAATTTTAATACAAATCTCAATGCAATTTTTGAAATCAAAAATCATTTTTGGAATGATATTATTGATGTAAAGAAAAATGAATCACTTGTCAAAACACGGAGGTTTAGACATTAAAGAATGAAAGATAAAGCAAAGGTATTGTAGCGAGCGATTTTGGACGCGGTTCTTAAGCGCTGGTCGCTCTCTGCGGTTTGAGCTTACTACAGGTCGATTCATTTTTTATCCTATTGTGAGCTAATGAAGGAAGGGAAATAGATGTCTCCAATTAACCTTGCTTTGCATACTGAGTTTAAACAGCGGTCTGTTAGGTTACGAATGCTATCAATGTGGGGGGCCTTTGTACTGGTTATTTGTATTTTCGCCAATACTGGTTTCTTTCTTGACAGAAGGTTTCCGGCGGGGAACAAGGATTAGGATGTCAGGGCTGATGCTTTTGAATTACTGCTTTTGATTGATGGAGATATGGGATTTTGGGTTTTTGTTTAGTGTGCTCGCTAAGATCTTTTCTTTCGATCTTATGCCTACGTATTCCCGTTTACCGAAACAGGGAAATCAGAGCGTTCATAGTTCCTCCTATTCTATGGGAGGAAATTGGTTGTTTTGGTGTCTTGTTCAAAGCCCAAGACGTGAAGCGAAAAGTGGTTTGTATCTTGTTTAAAGCCCAAGATGTGAAGCTGAAAAGTCTATTTGTATCTTGTTCAAAGCCCAAGATATGAAGCTGAAGGGTGTCAACTTTAGAGAGAATTTGTCATCTCTAAAGAGGGGGTTGTATGTCACAACTATTTTATAAAGGAGAATTACTTTAACCGGGATACGCGGATCCGGCAATGCCATAATTTCCTTTAAAGGGGATTTTAACCTGAAGGAGAAAACTTTAACTCAGTGTAGAGTAATGCCATCTTTCTTTAGGAATTCCTCATGCTAAAAGAGGGACAGTGGCATGGATGTAGATAATCCAGAGGCTTGCCGCTTACAGTGATTAGATGAAGGGGAAGGAGTTGTTGATGTTTGTGTACTGTGAACGAGGCACAACTTTGATGCTAAAAGGTTGATTGGATCAACCAGTGGTTTTCTTATACAAAGCCTAAGAGGAGGCTAATATGTGTCTCGCACAAAGCCCAAGAGAGAGGCTAAAAGGTTTTGACTCAACGAGGGAATCTTTTTGGTATCTCGTATAAAGCCCGAGATGGAGGCTATTTGACTTAACAAGAGAGTTTTTTGTATCTCGTACGAAGCCCGAGTTGGAGGCTGTTGTTTGTTTGGCTCAATAAGAACCTTTTTGTATCTCGTATAAAGCCCGAGATAGAGGCTAAAGGGGTGATTGACTCAATTAGGGAGTCTCTTATGTGTCTCGTACAAAGCCCGAGAGAGAGGCTAAACGTTGTTTGACTCCGCTGGGGAGAATCATTGTACAAAGCCCAAGAGGAGGCTAAGGTAACTGTTTAAGTGACAGGTCCAGTATACTGATTTTGAAAGAGAAAATCAGTTCTTATATGAGCAACACTATACTCATGGATTTGATTCAAGGATCCGGGTTATTCCCGTTCTTTAAGGAAGCGGGAAATCCGAAGGGTATTGAGACTGTCCGAGTCTACGGGTTTTCTTCCTATTTAACGAAGGGGTCACTTGAGAATGTCTTTGAGACTCAAGGAGCTTAGACTGTCCAAGTCTAGAGTTTCATCTTCGTACTATGTTTTGAGAAACAGTAGTAGACTCTTTGAAAGGACTGTTCTATACAGATGACTAAGTTTTGTTCCTATACCTCTAGGAGGTCGTCGGGACAATTTGTACGAAGCCCAAGAGGAGGCTAGAAACTTTTAAGAAGCCGATGGGTCCTTGTACTAAGCCCAAGAGGAGGCTATCATTCCCGGAGGAAGACATCATTATACGAAGCCTAAGAGGAGGCTGTGAATACTTCTAAGAAGCCGTAGGGTCCTTGTACTAAGCCCAAGAGGAGGCGAGTTTGCTTTTAGGAAGCCTGTGGGTCCTTGTACAATGCCCAAGAGGAGGCCGATTGCTTTTAAGAAGCCGATGGGTCCCCAAACCCCGAGAAATTCAAGGCAAGCTATTCACAAGGAATAGATCAAGTCAAGAAAGTTTGAGAATTTGGAAGAAACTCAAGATATGCCATTCACGGAGAAAAGATCATCTCTGGGGAGTAGAGTTTCTTGACAAGTGCTTTTAAGAAGCCTGTGGGTCCCCAAACCCCAAGAAGTTCAAGACATGCCATTCACCGAGAATAGATCAAGCCAGGAAAGTCTGAGAATTTGGAAGAAACTCAAGAGATGCAATTCACGGAGAAGAGATCATCTCTGGGGAATAGAGTTTCTTGACAACTTCTATGAGTGACAGTCTATGAAAGGGTTCACAGAGAATGCTGCCTTTCATATCTCCATATTGTTTAACCCCAAGAGGAGGGAAGACTGTGTCTGGTAATCTTATGGGGATCTAGTTTAGACTATTTCTAAGAGTGATCAACGGGCTTAATGCTAGACGTAGTTGCCGGGGAAACTCTAAATATCTATACTATTATTACACAGTTGATATGAGTTTATGAAAGAAGACTTACAGTGAAACAGCCCCACAATACAGTTATATGTATATGAAAGCGGTAAATGAAAACAATAACCACTTACTCGGTTGTAGAGCTTCCATGTTGTTTGGTTAGTTGTTCAACAAAGAAAGATTGAAAACAACAGTATATTCAAAATCAAAGGAGAAAGTGCTTTGAAAAAGAAAGATTTGGGGCTTACAGCTCAAGGAGAGGCCCAGGATTTTATCAGTGAGCGCACTGTTTGAATTTGTACAGAGGGACTTATACAAGTGACTGAGGCCCCAAAATGGTTTCTGTACAAAGGGATGGGTCTTACACTCTCTCAAGAGGCCCAAAAAGTTTAAAGAAAAAGAGTGGGGCTTATAACACGAGGGTAGGCCCAAATGATTTTTTCGTTTAAAATGGCGATCGCGCCGAGATTTTCTTTTAATGCAAAGGGACTTATACAATAAGTGAGGCCCAAAATTGTTTTGGTTAAAAGGGGGTTGGGTCTTACACTCTAATAGAGGCCCAAAAAATTTTAAATGGGTCTTATAGCTCAAGGAGAGGCCCAAGGTTATTTTTTCAAAAGGCGACGATCGCGCCGTTGGTTTTTGATGGTATCGGGACTTATACAATACACTGAGGCCCAAAAATGATTTGGTCAAAAAAAGGAATGGGTCTTACACTCTATTAGAGGCCCAAAGAGTTTTAAGAAAAGAAATGGGTCTTACTACTCGAGGGTAGGCCCAATGGTTATTTTTGAAAAGGCGACGTTCGCGCCGTTTATTTTTTGATGGTATCGAGACTTATACAATACATTGAGGCCCAAAAATGATTTGGTAAAAAAAAAGGATTGGGTCTTACACTCTATTAGAGGCCCAAAGAGTTTTAAGAAAAGAAATGGGTCTTACTACTCGAGGGTAGGCCCAGTGGTTATTTTTAAAAAGGCGACGTTCGCGCCGTTTGTTTTTTGACGGTATCGGGACTTATACAATGCACTGAGGCCCAAAAATGATTTGGTAAAAAAAAAGGATTGGGTCTTACACTCTATTAGAGGCCCAAGTGTTTTGAAAATGATTTATGAGGGTTGAATTAATCCAAAAATCCTAATTTGTTTTCAAAAATGTATTTAATTGAATAAAAATTCAATTAAAATGATCAAAATTGTTTAACATGTGAAAAACAAATTGTGATCTTGGATTAATGCTTCAAAAATTTAGTATTGACCTACAAAATAATTAGAAAGCATTAAAAGTTGCAAAATCAAGGTGGAAAAAATATTTTAAATGTCAAAAACAATTAAAACATTAATTCTTTGCAAAAATATTAATTATATGAAATAAATAATATTTTTGGGATTTTTTGATAAAATAAAATATTTTAACATTTTTGTGAATTATAAAAAAAAGAATAAACTCAAAATCATTAAAACTCAGAGAGAAATTAATTTTTGAATCAATTAAATAAAATCACAAAATTCAAATATTCAAATTTCTAAAAATGGCGCCAAGAACACGCGCGTGTTCTGGGCTTGGCCAGATTTGCATTTTCTCTCCAATCTCACTGAATACTTGATTATAACATGCAATCCACATATCATTATGCTCGTCTCAACCTCACGATCATGTCTATGGCATTTAATTTCATTTAAATTAAACATAAAACATGAAATCACGAAGAAACCTCAAGAACCTTAATTTCTGCATGAAGGCTAGGGTTTTTGATACACGATTCAAACAAGGAAATTAATTGAGGGAAAACATTCCATGCATGATTATGAACATATGGCCAAATTATTGTGTAGCAAAAATTGCATGGATCATAGAGTTAGAAGAGCTCATGCTTACCACTTGCAGCTGGTGATCGTGTTTGGTGTTGGAGGTGTTACAACTTGGTTCCAATGATGTGGATAACTTCCCTAGGTGCCAAGTGATGTGTCTGAGTGCTTGGAATGGATTGAAATGGTTTGGAGTTGAAGATGGTACCTCAACTGCAAAACTGTCAAGAACTTGAGCAATTGGCTGGTGATTTTGTGAAATCTGTGTTCCAGATGTTATGTGAGTGTTTGGATCACTTCTATATGATGTATGTGAGGTGTGTGAGTGATTGGTTTGATTGGAAAAGCTCTCAAACTCAAAACCCGATAGCTACCTTGCAAAGAAAGGCATTTTTGCCAAGAGAAAGAGATTTTGAGGAAAGCATCTGTTAGATGGCTTTGGTGTACTCAAACTGATCACAATTGAGCTCTATTTATATTAGAGCAAGTTTGTTTTGCAAGGAATAGTGAATGGCAACTGCTAAGTAGGTTTGGCCAATGTTAGCAAATGAAAATCCAAGTCTCCTCTAGCCATTGACTAGAGGTTAGGGCACAGAGCTTTGGTCCCCTTGGTCTTGGAAAAGTCTTGACTGATTTCAGATGAGAATGGCTTAGTCCATGCCACCTTGATGCTTTCATTGAATGCTTCAATCCAAATTTGGAGTCTTGTCCCTATTTTGGCCATTCTAGGTTCAACATGCTATTTCTTGTTCCATGGACTTTGGAGGCTTGGCTCAGTGATTGTCCCCTTTAGATTTAATCCTCAGATGTGTCCAAGTGGATAGGAGCATTTAAATTTGGCTGATTTTGGCAAATCAAGCAAAATTGCAAATTCTGCCTTGCCTTTGACAGATTTCAGCAAGGCAACTTGCCAATGTCATATCTCATTACTTAAATGGAATTTGGCAATGTTCTTGGCCATTTTGGAAAGCCCTTACATGATACAACAACTGTTTGAACATGTTTGGTTTTGATCTCTTTTGAATCCAAGTGAAAAATCCCCCTACATTTGGAAAAAAATGAAGACAGATTTGGACTTAGTGAAAATTTCACTAAGTGTTGGAAAAAGTGACATTTTCATTTTTCAGCCATTTTGATCACTCCATAACTCAAAATCCTTAATGAATTGGACTTAGGTCTAGTTGAAGTTTTTGTAGAGGGTAATGAGGGCTACAAATCCATCTTTGGATGGGAAAAAATGGCCTTGTGGTTTAGGAGTTATGATCCTCCAAAGTTGGTACCCTAGCCACTTTATTTTTAACTTAGAAAATTTTATAAGTTTTTATGATTACCCCTTTTACAAGTTATCCAACTTTTCTTGAGCAAAATGGGACAACCTTCCCCCTTTTATACTGAGGGGCATGTGCACACACGCGCCCGTAGGTAATAATGACTGCCCACTAGCCATAATTACCTATTAACTGCTACGCAGGGCTCGATGCACATGTGGCAGCCCAACGTTTCCCATTCTGCCTGACGCTTTATCTTCCCGAATACCGGGCAATAGGTTCACGACCACAAACATCACGGGCACAGAGGGCCGCGGGCACCTCGAGACAATCTTCCACGAGCAGTCCTTAAGTCATCACCCCCATGCTCGGGAGCAACGACTTGGGGGGCTCCTGTTCTGGACTGGACCAATGGCTAGAATTGGCCCGATCCACCTCTGCTCCAGAGCGGCCCAAATTGCCTAAGCCCAATCCACAGAGGGGCAAAAGTGACAATTCTGTCCCTCCAACCGGGCAAGGAACGTGACATCCCTCCCTGACTTTAATGCCCGTTACGCACGACTTCCTCGCTGCCCGAACAGCAAAGGACAGGTGCCCGGAACTGCATTTATGCCCGACATAACGACTAGTTTCTGGCACCCTGCCCGACATAACGGCTAGTTTGGGCAGTTACCTATTCTTTGGGAAAAACGGTTAGTTCGCCCCAAAAATAGGATCGTTGGCCATGCGCTGGGGGCTATATATAAACCCTCTCGCTTGAGAGGGTCATGTATCACATTTTCACCATAAGAATACACTTTGTACTTGCCCATTTTCTCTCTGACCCTTTCTTACTTGGGCGTCGGAGTGCCTTGCAGGTACACCCCCTCCTCTCCTCATTCACAAGCCGGACACTTTGCATGCCTGATGACCAGCTTCCATCCGAGCACCTCGCCATCTGACGACCAGCTTACGTGGACCTGGTCGAATACTTCGGATCAATTTGGAAAAAAATGAAGACAGATTTGGACTTAGTGAAAATTTCACTAAGTGTTGGAAAAAGTGACATTTTCATTTTCAGCCATTTTGATCACTCCATAACTCAAAATCCTTAATGAATTGGACTTAGGTCTAGTTGAACTTTTTGTAGAGGGTAATGAGGGCTACAAATCCATCTTTGGATGGGAAAAAATGGCCTTGTGGTTTAGGAGTTATGATCCTCCAAAGTTGGTACCCTAGCCACTTTATTTTTAACTTAGAAAATTTTATAAGTTTTTATGATTACCCCTTTTACAAGTTATCCAAGTTTTCTTGATTTTTCTTGATGAATGATGATTCAAATCATACATTAACATCATTTTAGGGTTTAAAATCCATTTTGGTGAAAAATCTCAAAAAGTCAAAGTTGACTTTTGTGCACAGTTGACTTTTTATCAGATGAATTCCAAACTGTGCAATTCCTTAGGAAATCATGTCCTTGACCTAAATCAAACTTGATGGACATGTTCCATGGATGTCTTAGGGTGTATTGAGTCATGTCTTAGGGCTTGGGAGCATGTCCTGGTCAAAAGTCAAAGTTACAGTTGACTTTTCTTGCGAAACCCTAATTGTGGTGCAGATGAAATTGAGACTTGTTGCTCAAACTTCTTGGATTAATCCATTGTCCCAAATGGATCAATATGGTATATTAGAGACCCTCAAATCATGTCTTGAGGTCTTGGTTCATGATTTGTCCCAAAAGTCCACTTAGGGGTGAATTAGGTCAAGAAACCCTAATTCCTGATTTTGAGGTATGCATCCCCTGAGGCAAAATTGACTTGATGATTGGGTCCATGAGGTTCCATGGAGTATATTAGGTTATGTTTCGGATCATTGGCTCATGCCCAGATGAAAATTTCCATCTGGAGGCCCTGGTCGACCAAAACCCTAATTTGGTGACACTGGCGATCTTGAAGCTTGATCCACCTAGAATGGAGAAACCTTGTGCTTAATCCTTGAAGTGGGAGTCCTCTTGATCCCTTGTGAATGTTTGAGAGGTTAGACAAGTTTAAGATCATGTCATTCCTTGATTGATCCTTTGCCTAAGGCTCTGAGAGGGCTAGAAACCCTAATTTTGATTGTAGTGGATGCTCACCCATCTTTGGGGAGACTGATGAAGCATGATGGTTCCTCCATACTATGATGATGATTCTCACAATGATGGGAAATCTTAGTGGTCAAAATTTGGGGTATGACAGATGCCTCTATTTAATCTTCTTGGACACGAAGGTGTGAATGACGAAGGTATTCGGGCATTCGGGGTGCAAGAGGATTAAATATCGGAATACCCGAAATTTTGATGACTATGAATGATAGCTTACGCATTCATCTTCTTTTGCTAAGCAATGATGCTTAGAAAAGGTAAACTTCCCCTCGATCCTGGTCTTCAGCCAAGGAGCTGGTCTCAGTTTTCTTTTTCAACTTCCCCTCGATCTTGGTTTCCTACCAAGGAACTGGTCTAAGTTTCTGATTCAAACTTCCCATCGATCCTGGTTTCCTACCAAGGAACTGGTCTTAGTTTCTGATTCAAACTTCCCCTCGATCCTGGTTTCCTACCAAGGAACTGGTCTTAGTTTCTTTCGTCAATAAACTTTATTGACAAGGGATGCTATTTGTAGCGGTTTTCCTCAAACTTCTCGCCGAATTTTCCTGGAGAGATGCCATTTGTGTGGAAAAAGTTTCGATGTCAGACTTACTGGGGAACCCAGCCGTCTGAGTTGTAGAGGTGTACAAACTTCTCTGTTGGAGATGCCATTTGTTGACTCTACTCGGGGAATGCGAGTCCCTTGAGAGACTGCATTCGCTTGGGGTTACATCATACTTTTCTCGGGATCTTCCCGGAGAGACGCCATATGATGGGGTCCAACTTTGAGGTGCTGATGACCTTTCCATCAGTGGGTTTTTTGGAGAATGGCAGTTGTACTGCCAAATCTCTGCTTATGAGGCTTTCTCTGTGGATTTTCCTTAATCCGGGAAAGCAAGGATATCATCTTCAATGGCGAAGAGTGATGTTAACTGAGGGCTCTCTGGTCTTTCAGAGGTTCAAGTTATCAAAGTGGTCGAGGGCCAATTCTGATCTAGAACTACACTGGAAGAGAGATATTGTTCAGACGCAGCATTTCCTAACGAGGCAAGAACTGGCAACTCGATTAAGAGAACTTCTATAACTAGGGGACAAGACCGGATAGAGTGATAGTGATGCAATATGAAATGTGAATGCAAATCAATAATGCATGATGTATGTATGTTTATGCTGACAAAACTGACGCGACATACAAACTAATGGATGAACACGACTGGATACTCAGCCATCGCGGGGCGAAGAAGTACCGTTGGTCCAAAAGTAGCAATTCTACCTTGCTTAGGAGAAGTAGTCCTCGCGGGGAACTATGTTGGTCGGGCTTAGGAGATGAGAACTCGGCCGAGGCGTGTCAGACGAAACAAGGTCTCTGACACAGTTGATCCCTTCTGTTGTACCCCAAATTTTACCCTCAGATGTTCTGATCGTTTGCATATCATTTTAAATCGGTCAGCAATTTTTGCATTTTTAGTTAAACATTTCATGGATCATATTAATCATGCATTTGTCATTCCACGCCATTCTTGACTCTATTTATTTATCTATTTTTATATTTGCTTAAGTATTTATTTTTGAATTATTTAGAATCAATCTAGTTTAATTTTGAATTTAGTTTATATCTTTTAATTCATTTTTATTTTTTTAATTTAGTTATTTATTTGTCTTAAGTTTAGTAATTAGGCTAATTTTAATTTAATTTGCTTTTAACTTTAATTCAATAAGATTAATTTTATTTTATTTAATTTTTAATTTTAATTTTTAATTTTAATTTTAATTGTAATTTAGGTTTAGTTTTTTATAAGTTTCATTTAATTATGTTCTTTTGTCTAAAAAAATCAAAAATATTTATACTTATGAGTCTCTTTATTTATTTATAATGTAATACAAAACCAAAATGAAAAAAGCCAATAACCCAAGCCAGCTATCCCTGCATACACCGTACGACCTGCTTTCCTGCATCATCCATGCTGCCCAAGTCCAAAGCCTCTGCTTCACCTTGCCCCTGCGTCTCAGTTTTCACCCAAAATTGACCTGCAATTCTCTGTAACATTTCTGTAACATGAATTTGATCTACACTCCATACAACAGTCCAAACCTTACACCAAAACATGCCAAGCTTTGCCCCCAACATTACAATTTTAACCGTATCAAACCATACACCAAGCTGCTACCAAAACCTGCTAATCTACCAAATCCCTGCACACTGATAAAGACCCCCAACGTTACAATTGTTTGAATTTCAGAAGAAGACATATTTTCAGAGTTAAAAGGAGAGGGGGGAGAGCAGATTAAAAAAAACACAGACCTCTTCATCATTTTGCTTCTGCTGAAAACTATCCACACCTCTCATAAACATCAAAACCCTGCTACACTCCTTACATATTCGCCAACCTTCACTGCACTTCCTGCACAAACCCTCACCACCAACAACCACTTCCGGCCACTTCACCATCCAAACAAATTCAATCTTCAAACTGTTCCACCCAAACAAACTTAGCCACAACCAAAACAACCCTTCCTCCCACTTCCTCAAACCAATAACCATCATGAGACACAACTAAAAGCAACACCGAATCAGAACAGAATAGGAGAAAGTGAAAAGGAGAAGCAGAGTAAAAGAAAGGAAACGAGATACATGCAGAGTTGTCGCGAAACCGTGGAATCGACGAGTCAGATTTCGGTAAGTACATTATAACCTTCGCTTAAACTTATTGATTTTGATTTGCCTCTAAGCTTGTTCACAACCCTCACTAGTCTCCAGTTGGTTTTTTTTCAAATGCGTTCTCTGAATCCGACCTTGAACCGTGAACCCATCGTGTTCAAGTTTTGACGCAGTCCCACATTGTTGAGCATTCACGAACGCGATGCTTAAAATCGGAAGGAGAATGAGTTTCTTTGCACGGATGACGTTTCGTCGTACGAAGTATTCGCGCACGGATTCGCCAGCCATGGGACATTGTCCGAACCTTCAAATTTTCGCGACGATGAACTCCGGTGAGAACGTGGGCATTATGATTGAAAAAGGAATGGAGGAAGCCACGAGAACGAGGATGAGAGTGACGGAGAGTTACAACGTGGAGAGAGGATGAGTTCGTGAAAGCGATTGAGGAAGCGATAGGGAGGTTTTGAATCGTTTGTCCCTTGAAGTTTTGTAGCGGCTGTGTCTAGGTTATTGCTGATCCCTTTCAAGATTCAATTGGATCGGATACCCAACCCGTTTCAGCTTCATCCGACCCAGCATGACCCATGACCCGTCTGTTTTTTAGTGGGCTTAGATTATTGTTTTTTACTGGCCCATGTTCTTTGTTTTTTCTTAGTTTTCAAAATTAATTAAGCTTTAATTTATTTAGAATTAGTATTAGATGTAGTTAATAATTTTAGTTAGAGTTTGGTTAATTTTAGTTAATCATTAGTTTTTAAGTTAGAATGTGTGACTCCGTTTTAAATAGATTTTTTATTTTAATTTAGACTTAGAATTAGCTTTATTTATTTAATTAGTTATTTTTAGAATTAGATTTAGTTTAGAGGTTTTTAACCATAGAATTTTTCTAATTAGTTTTTAGATTTAGACTAGAAATTAGTTGAGATTAGCTTTAGTTAGAAACTAGTTTAGTTAGTTTTATTTAATTAAATTTAGTTTAGTTAATTAGAAATTAATTTAGTTAATTAGCTAGAAATTTGTTTAGTTAATTAAAATTAGTGTAGTTAGTTTCATTTAGAATTGGAGTAAGTGGTGGAATTATCTAATTAGTGTAAATAGTTTAACTAGTTTTAAGTAAATTTGGTTTATTTTTGATCTTGTTTATTTAGATTTTTATTAGTTCTTAATTTGTCTTTACATTCCGTACTTTCATTTTAGCTAATTCCTAATATTCACTTTGTATTTAACTATTGTTACATTTGCTGTATACATTGCTATTTATCATACACTTAAGCCTGAAGGGTTTCCTACTTGTTTCTCTGTTTCTTATACCTCGTTCCAAAGGAAAGGACCCTACCCAATTCACTGCCCAGTCAGTTAGGATAGCCTTGTTGTCAGATCATACTCAATTCAATTCCCCTTTTAACTCTTGTTTACAAGATGTTGCTTTCCCCACCATTCCAAAGGAAAAGTCTCTCTATTGACTTCATGTCATAGATAGCTCAAATACCCTGTTAACCTTAAACCATTTCACAAGAGATAGCCATTAATCTCTTCTCCCTTATGACCTGGCCTTCCCAAATAGATAGTTATTAATCTCTTCTCCTTTAAGACGGTCCAACCTTTCACAATCTTTTCAAGAGATAGCCATTAATCTCTTTCTTCTAACCAATCAATCCTTACAAGCTTTGCTTTCAAGCTTTTCACCCTTTTACCCCATCTGGTGAACTACGGTTGCTCTGATTCTTTAGTCAGATACGTAGGCACAAGATGCGACATCTTGGCGAGCAAATTAGTGTACATACCTAGGTCTTTACCTTTAGCATTTCTCTTAGCAAGCAAACATAGGATAACACAAACTAAACAAGAGGTTCCTGTAGAGTACTACAGATACTTAGGGTGCTAATACCTTCCCTTTGTATAACCAACCCCCGAACCTTAGATCTCCCCCCTTTAGGTTTTTCTAACGATCTTGAACCTTTCCTTTGGATAAATCAAAGTCGGTTGTAAAAGAAATATGATGCAAGTTAATTAATAGCTTGTTATCTGATTTTCACCGCAACAGAAATGGCGACTTCACTGGGGATCTCCCTAAGAGGGTTAAGCCTATCTTGTTTGAATTTGTGTTATTTATATGCTTGTTTGCTTGTACATTTGTATATTTATATCTGTATATATCTGTATACCTGTTTCTGCTTGGGATCTTCTGTGTGCAGGGTACTACTTTTGAGTGGTGAGATAAGTCCTAACCCGGACTTGAGTGTACTTAGGATAGGACGATGGTATTCAATGAGGCTTTGAGGGAGTCGAATCCTGAAAAGTTGAATTGATAACATCATCACTCAGTTGAGGCCCTCTCGAGAGTCTAGTTATGTTGAACGAATTCATTCATGAAAGTGTGCTACTCTCGACCTAGGAGCCCGTGATATTGAGAACCGTAGTTACCAAACCCCACTTGGCCTTTTAGGATGTAGTGCGGTGACCATGATGGAGTCTATTTCTGAATTGGTTGTCACGCGATACTACACTCAGACGAGATCCTCTTGAGAATTTTATTGATTACCAAGTTATCTGGGAAATCCTTAAAATCCGAAAGATGGGTTGTCGACTCTGGGAACTTTTTAGAACCCTGTTCTACAGTTTATGAACCCTAGTACACACCCTATGGTTGGTGCTTTACCCAGACTCCATGCTGTGATCTCGAACCCTTGATCCTGTTGCATGTGTTTGCATCCTGTTTGCATTGCATTGCATATCATTTGCATCTTTGCATGATTCATTGCATGCGTCTGTCTGTCCAGTTACTTATTTCCAGT
Source organism: Lathyrus tuberosus (assembly GCA_022829125.1). Taxonomy (NCBI): domain Eukaryota; kingdom Viridiplantae; phylum Streptophyta; class Magnoliopsida; order Fabales; family Fabaceae; genus Lathyrus; species Lathyrus tuberosus. The sequence goes on along the minus strand of JALAZF010000759.1, from coordinate 1,466,313 downwards.
GGTCTCTATCTTCCAGAGTCTGCCTGTGAGTCGTCAAGATAATGCCTCGACACCGATACCAGACTAGAGCTGACTACAGACGCAGGATGTTAGAACAAGACGTACACAATGCTGAGATCCGAATGGAGATTGACGACCTCAAGTCAAGTGTAACCAAACTAACTGAGATGCTTAAAGTTTTGATTGCTAGAGGAGAGCCTCCCCAAAGGAATGTCATCCAGGAAGTTTCAGGTGCTGATCCTCCACCAGTTCAGATGCCACTTTCAACTTGGCCAGAGTTTGGTTTGCCACACAATTATCCTCCACCTCTTGCATCTGCTGCTATGGTTGGTCAGACTGCCATGCCAGCTCAAGCTCCTCCGCATCCGACTGCAGGACAAAACCAGTACCGTAATAGGAATCAATTTGATCCAATTCCATTGAAGTACACTGAACTGTATCCTAGTCTGGTCGAGCAAGGTTTGATTACCACAAGGCCTATGCCACCTCCTCCAAATCCTCTTCCAGCCGGCTATAGGGCTGATCTTCATTGTGAATACCATCAAGGTGGTGCGGGCCATAATTTGGAAGGTTGCTGTATGTTGAAGGTTAGAGTACAAGAGCTGATGAGAAACAAAATCCTCTCCTTTAAGGACAATCCCAATGTCCATAGTAACCCTCTGCCAGGGCACGCCAAGTGAAGCTTCAGTCGACTTCAGCATGCTATCCTCCTAAAAGCCAGTGTTTCAGACAGGACAGCTCATCCTTGTGTTGATTAGTCACTAGGCCTTTGTTTCTTGTTGTTTGCATTTTCCTTATTTTGTAATAGCTGTTTGCCTTCAACTATGTTTATACCTTCAAATTAATGAAATGAGCATTGCAACTTTTTGATTCAATTCATTTGTGTTTGCTATTTATATCTTTATGCTTTCTTTTGCAAAATGCTTTATCTCTTTTCCACTTTCCTTTTGATTATGCAAAGATTGGAGGGAGGATGATGAAACATTATACTCATGATTGTTGTGGTATTCTTTCAAATCAAGACTTTGCTGACGATGTAAGGCATTGTTTCAACTCCCAAACACCGGAGATATAAGGAAGATAACCCCTCTTTAACCCCTTTGAGCCTTGAAGTAGGAGTTTCTTTTCTTTACAAACAAAAACCCGCAATCTTAACCTGGGGCAGGGTAGTTCTCAGTTAACTTGATTGTGCATTCAAATACAAGAGTTTCATGCGAGACGCCTTTCAACAAGAGGGTGTGCTCACAAATTTTCCTTCGCACACGGCAGGCAAGTGTCGAAGACGTCTTTTAAGTCAAACACCGATGATGGTTCACTGTAATCCTTAAGCCAGACAGTCATTAAAAAAAAGAAGAGAGTGAAAAAAATCAAAATAAAAGCCCGCCAAGTCAAAACCTATTAAGGGGACTTAGGCAAAAATTGGGGCATCCCGCTGGCTGTAAGCTCAAATGACACAGTTCAGGCAAAAGTTAGGGATAATAAAAATCATTCAAGAGGTTACCAAAATCCTCAAAGATAAAATGAGTTGACTGAGGTCCTCACCAAAAAACAACAAAATGTTGTGAGAAGCAATGACTGCCATTTCAAAGTCCCTTAACTCCTGAACCATCATTACTATCATCAGTGCAATTCCTAACCTATGGGAATTTGAGTGCATAGTTTGAATTAGATGAGCATAGGACTGAAGTTCATCATGTAGATTGGGTGGGTCACAAATAAACTTTGAGCCTTTATCCTTTGTTTCTTAAACCGTGAACCAGGCCACGTTACAACCCTCGAAAGACCTAATTGAAGCAAGGTCATTTTGAGAGCATGCTACAGCAAGGTTGCGTAACCTGATTCCTGAAGAGTTTTGCAGATCACTTGTTTTGGTATCACACCTTTTGCTTAAACTTTTCACTTTAATGTCTTGAACCGCCGTGTTCTGATTAATGACTCATATACTTTGCACTTGTTTCAAAATGATTTTGATTTCAAAAGTTGCATGAACTTTGCATTTACCATGTTTGTACAAATACTTTTGTTTGCAAACTAGCTTTCTTCTTAAGGAATTTTCAAACATTTAAGAAACTTGGTCGGTGATCCAATCAGGGGCAAGTCCCTTCTATATCCTGTTGAGAATCAGTTCAAGATTTGAGGTTTAATGGCGACTTCTCAGATTTGGTTTATACAGAAGATTTTGCTAGACTCAGACTGGGGCAAGCTTTCCCAGTGTACAGTAAAACAATCATCTTTCAAGACTCAGACTGGGGCAAGCTTTCCAAAGAGTACCATGAAACGGTCATTTCCAGAATCAATCAAGCTGAAGCAATGATCAGCTCATCTACAATAGTCAGCTAATATGGGGCAATCTACTTGAAAAATCCCCAGGCAGCTCTTCATCTTTCCTACAAGGATCAACTTGATACAGGTAACCAGCGTGGCAGAGATGTGTTCAACAGTAGCATCTCTAGTCCCAAGCAGAGTGGTAGTGATCTCCGTGTAGAGGAATCAGTCTTCCGGTGATGTCTTCTCGGAGAGTCGTGTTGTGTCGTCAGCATCGACATCTGCATTTGCATTTTATCATATATCATATACATATGCATAGCATGAGTGTTTCATCCTCATTTGCATTTCTCCCGAGGTCGTGTCGTTGTCCACGTTTTACCTTACCAAAACGTTACCTGTCCTTTTCATTCAGTGTCATTCCTGAAGTCTTATTTGTCCATTCAGTGTCATTCCTGGATAAGTTTTCTCCTTTGCATTCGGTGCCATTCCTGGATGTCTTTCTCGCTATAATTCGATGCCATTCTCAACTATTATGATTTGTACCTTTCATTCAAAGCCGTTATTGGATGTCCGGTTTCTCTACCATCTGATGCCTATCCGGATGTGTCTCTTCTTCTGATGTTTTTTTCAGATCGAGTCTTTGTTCACTTTATCTAAAGCCATTATTAGATATTGTGATTTGTACCTTTCATTCAAAGCCGTTATTGGATGACTGGTTTCTTTACCATCTGATGCCTATCCGGATGTGTCTCACCTTCTGATGTTTTTTTCAGATCGAGTCTTTGTTCACTTTATCTAAAGTCGTTATTAGATATTGTGATTTGTATCTTTCATTCAAAGCCTTTATTGGATGACTGGTTTCTCTACCATCTGATGCCTATCCGGATGTGTCTCTCCTTCTGATGTTTTTTTCAGATCGAGTCTTTGTTCACTTTATCTAAAGCCATTATTAGATATTGTGATTTGTACCTTTCATTCAAAGCCGTTATTGGATGACTGGTTTCTCTACCATCTGATGCCTATCCGGATGTGTCTCTCCTTCTGATTTTTTTTTAGATCGAGTCTTTGTTCACTTTATCTAAAGCCGTTATTAAATATTGTGATTTGTACCTTTCATTCAAAGCCGTTATTGGATGTCCGGTTTCTCTACCATCTGATGCCTATCCGGATGTGTGTCTTCTTCTGATGTTTTTTTCAGATCGAGTCCTTGTTCACTTTATCTAAAGACGTTATTAGATATTGTGATTTGTATCTTTCATTCAAAGCCGTTATTGGATGTCCGGTTTCTCTACCATCTGATGCCTATCCGGATGTATCTCTCCTTCTGATGTTTTTTTTCAGATCGAGTCCTTGTTCACTTTATCTAAAGTCGTTATTAGATATTGTGATTTGTACCTTTCATTCAAAGTCGTTATTGGATGACTGGTTTCTTTTGCCATCTGATGTTTTTCCGGAGGTTTCTTTCCCTGTCTTTTCTGGTTTTTCTTGAAGATCCCGTTTGAACTCTTCAGTATAAGAAAATTTCAGAAAATCTTTTGCTGATGTCTATCCTTTCATTTCAAATTGATCCCCAGTGGAGATCGTGTCTTCTTTCTGGCTCCATGCCCAGTAAGAGTATCTTCTATTTCCCCAGTGTCAGTCGGTCACGCTTGAACCAGTTGCTTCATCACCTTAGATTCTTCCCCAGTGTTGTTGTCATCCCCAGTGAGTGATTGCTCATTGTGTGGACTTTGTCTCTGTTTGTTTTCGTTTTTGTCTGCATTTTGCATTTATCATTCTATCATTTTCATCATATTAGAGTTCATGGCATGTCAAGCATTTGCATGACTGTTGCTTGTCCTTAGCATCTGCATTCCATCTAAGGGCAAAATTTTCAGTTTGCTATATTTAAATATCTTTCACCTTGATCTCTCGAGGATTTCCATCCCTCGTGCCATCCGGTAAAGCTATTTAAATAGGGGCAACTGTTGTACCCCAAATTTTACCCTCAGATGTTCTGATCGTTTGCATATCATTTTAAATCGGTCAGCAATTTTTACATTTTTAGTTAAACATTTCATGGATCATATTAATCATGCATTTGTCATTCCACGCCATTCTTGACTCTATTTATTTATCTATTTTTATATTTGCTTAAGTATTTATTTTTGAATTATTTAGAATCAATCTAGTTTAATTTTGAATTTAGTTTATATCTTTTAATTCATTTTTATTTTTTTAATTTAGTTATTTATTTGTCTTAAGTTTAGTAATTAGGCTAATTTTAATTTAATTTGCTTTCAACTTTAATTCAATTAGATTAATTTTGTTTAATTTAGTTTTTAATTTTAATTTTTAATTTTAATTTTAATTGTAATTTAAGTTTAGTTTTTAATAAGTTTCATTTAATTATGTTCTTTTGTCTAAAAAAATCAAAAATATTTATACTTATGAGTCTCTTTATTTATTTATAATGTAATACAAAACCAAAATGAAAAAAGCCAATAACCCAAGCCAGCTATCCCTGCATACACCGTACGACCTGCTTTCCTGCATCATCCATGTTGCCCAAGTCCAAAGCCTCTGCTTCACCTTGCCCATGCGTCTCAGTTTTCACCCAAAATTGACCTGCAATTCTCTGTAACATTTCTGTAACATGAATTTGATCTACACTCCATACAACAGTCCAAACCTTACACCAAAACATGCCAAGCTTTGCCCCCAACGTTACAATTTTAACCGTATCAAACCATACACCAAGCTGCTACCAAAACCTGCTAATTTACCAAATCCATGCACACTGATAAAGACCCCTAACGTTACAATTTTTTGAATTTCAGAAGAAGACATATTTTCAGAGTTAAAAGGAGAGGGGGGAGAGCAGATTAAAAAAACACAGACCTCTTCATCATTTTGCTTCTGCTGAAAACTCTCCACACCTCTCATAAACATCAAAACCCTGCTACACTGCTTACATCTTCGCCAACCTTCACTGCACTTCCTGCACAAACCCTCACCACCAACAACCACTTCCGGCCACTTCACCATCCAAACAAATTCAATCTTCAAACTGTTCCACCCAAACAAACTCAGCCACAACCAAAACAACCCTTCCTCCCACTTCCTCAAACCAATAACCATCATGAGACACAACTAAAAGCAACACCAAATCAGAACAGAAGAGGAGAAAGTGAAAAGGAGAAGCAGAGTAAAAGAAAGGAAACGAGATACCTGCAGAGTTGTCGCGAAACCGTGGAATCGACGAGTCAGATTTCGGTAAGTACATTATAACCTTCGCTTAAACTTATTGATTTTGATTTGCCTCTAAGCTTGTTCACAACCCTCGCTAGTCTCCAGTTGGTTTTTTTTTCAAATGCGTTCTCTGAATCCGACCTTGAACCGTGAACCCATCGTGTTCAAGTTTTGACGCAGTCCCACATTGTTGAGCATTCACGAACGCGATGCTTGAAATCGGAAGGAGAATGAGTTTCTTTGCACGGATGACGTTTCGTCGTACGAAGTATTCGTGCACGGATTCGCCAGCCATGGGACATTGTCCGAACCTTCATATTTTCGCGACGATGAACTCCGGTGAGAACGTGGGCATTATGATTGAAAAAGGAATGAAGGAAGCCACGAGAACGAGGATGAGAGTGACGGAGAGTTACAACGTGGAGAGAGGATGAGTTCGTGAAAGCGATTGAGGAAGCGATAGGGAGGTTTTGAATCGTTTGTCCCTTGAAGTTTTGTAGCGGCTGTGTCTAGGTTATTGCTGATCCCTTTCAAGATTCATTTGGATCGGATACACAACCCGTTTCAGCTTCATCCGACCCAGCATGACCCATGACCCGTCTGTTTTTTAGTGGGCTTAGATTATTGTTTTTTACTGGCCCATGTTCTTTGTTTTTTCTTAGTTTTCAAAATTAATTAAGCTTTAATTTATTTAGAATTAGTATTAGATGTAGTTAATAATTTTAGTTAGAGTTTGGTTAATTTTAGTTAATTATTAGTTTTTAAGTTAGAATTTGTTACTCCGTTTTAAATAGATTTTTGATTTTAATTTAGACTTAGAATTAGCTTTATTTATTTAATTAGTTATTTTTAGAATTAGATTTAGTTTAGAGGTTTTTAACCATAGAATTTTTCTAATTAGTTTTTAGATTTAGACTAGAAATTAGTTGAGATTAGCTTTAGTTAGAAACTAATTTAGTTAGTTTTATTTAATTAAATTTAGTTTAGTTAATTAGAAATTAATTTAGTTAATCAGCTAGAAATTTGTTTAGTTAATTAAAATTAGTGTAGTTAGTTTCATTTAGAATTGGAGTTAGTGGTGGAATTATTTAATTAGTGTAAATAGTTTAACTAGTTTTAAGTAAATTTGGTTTATTTTTGATCTTGTTTATTTAGATTTTTATTAGTTCTTAATTTGTCTTTACATTCTGTACTTTCATTTTAGCTAATTCCTAATATTCACTTTGTATTTAACTATTGTTACATTTGCTGTATACATTGCTATTTATCATACACTTAAGCCTGAAGGGTTTCCTACTTGTTTCTCTGTTTCTTATACCTCGTTCCAAAGGAAAGGATCCTACCCAATTGACTGCCCAGTCAGTTAGGATAGCCTTGCTGTCAGATCATACTCAATTCAATTCCCCTTTTAACTCTTGTTTACAAGATGTTGCTTTCCCCACCATTCCAAAGGAAAAGTCTCTCTATTGACTTCATGTCATAGATAGCTCAAATACCCTGTTAACCTCAAACCATTTCACAAGAGATAGCCATTAATCTCTTCTCCCTTCTGACCTGGCCTTCCCAAATAGATAGCTATTAATCTCTTCTCCTTTAAGACGGTCCAACCTTTCACAATCTTTTCAAGAGATAGCCATTAATCTCTTTCTTCTAACCAATCAATCCTTACAAGCTTTGCTTTCAAGCTTTTCACCCTTTTACCCCATCTGGTGAACTACGGTTGCTCTGATTCTTTAGTCAGATACGTAGGCACAAGATACGACGTCTTGGCGAGCAAATTAGTGTACATACCTAGGTCTTTACCTTTAGCATTTCTCTTAGCAAGCAAACATAGGATAACACAAACTAAACAAGAGGTTCCTGTAGAGTACTACAGATACTTAGGGTGCTAATACCTTCCCTTTGTATAACCAACCCCCGAACCTTAGATCTCCCCCCTTTAGGTTTTTCTAACGATCTTGAACCTTTCCTTTGGATAAATCAAAGTCGGTTGTAAAAGAAATATGATGCAAGTTAATTAATAGCTTGTTATCCGATTTTCACCGCAACACCTTCATTCAGGCGTACTGGGTTAGAAGGAGTACTTTGATTCTACACTTTGAAGTTCGCTTACTTCTGGAGAAGCGGTTGATGTTCCTTTTATGTTCAAAAGTCAAAAGAAATTGCCGACTTTAATAAAAAGCAGAAAAAGTTTTAACAAGTAAATTCATTTTTGTTTTATTTCAAGAATCGTTAATCATGTTAACAACGCCGTTCTGTAAAGCTAAAACAAATAAGAATTACAAACAAAAGCACAAGGGCTCAAATTTTATTGATAAGATGGAGATCAGCCAAAAGCGTGATTCCATTGAGTATTTACAAAGTTTGAAAATGGTAATTTACAGGGAAAAGGGGCTACGTTGAAACATAACGACCACTATCCTTCTACCAACTTTGAATTCGGGGCATCCTGAGCTTCTGTCGAAGATGACCTTGACTGGAGTTTTCCTCCGATGGATGGTGTAACTGCTGCTGCTGCTGAGGGACTAGCCTCTGTTGAACATAGTTACTTGCCATTATCCCTAATTTTTTCCTGGATTGTACTATGATGTTTCCAATCCACCGAGATGTTTTTTTTTATGTCTCTAACTTTTGCCTGGACCGCCCTTTCGGGTTTTCAATCCACCGAGACATTTTTGTTTTAGTTTAGGCGAAGTATTTCTTGACTACATCAACATTCGTGGGGTAGGCAAATTCCTCTCCGTCCATGGTTGCAAGTCTCAAGGTGCCTCCTGAGAAAGCTTTCGTGACCACATAGGGGCCATCATAATTCAGAGTCCATTTACCTCGCAAATCAGTGAGAAATGATTTTATCTTCTTGAGCACGAGGTCTCCTTTTCTGAAGACACGAGGTCAGACCATTTTGTCGAACGCCTTCTTCATTCTCTGCTGATACAACTGACCGTGGCATAGTGTCGTGATTCTCTTTTCTTCGATCAGATTCATTTCGTCGTGTCGACTTTGACACCAATCAGCTTCGGTGAGCTTAGCTTCCATCAATACTCGAATTGACGGGATCTCTACTTCTATGGGGAGCACTGCCTCTATGTCATACACTAGAGAGAAAGGGGTTGTCCCTGTTGAAGTGCAGACAAATGTGCAATAACCGTGAAGGGCAAAGGGTAGCATTTTGTGCCAGTCTTTGTAGGTTACAACTATCTTTTGAACGATCCTCTTGATATTCTTATTAGCCGCTTCTACCGCTCCGTTCATCTTGGGTCGGTTGGGAGATGAGTTATGGTGTTCGATCTTGAACTCAGCGCACAACTCTTTCATCATCTTATTGTTCAAGTTAGATCCATTGTCAGTAATGATCTGGCTCGGAACACCATAACGGTAAATGATATTGTTTTTGATAAATCGGACCACCACTTGTCGGGTTACATTGGCGAATGACGCTGCTTCGACCCACTTGGTGAAGTAATCAATGGCTACTAGAATTAACCGATGTCCGTTTGAAGCCTTAGGCTCAATCATGCCAATCATGTCGATTCCCCATATCGAGAAAGGCCATGGGGAAGAGAGAACTTTGAGATGTGATGGAGGTACATGAATCTTGTCGGAGTATATCTGACACTTGTGATACCTTCTCATGTACTTGTAGCAGTCGGATTCCATTGTCAACCAATAGTACCCTTCTCTTAAGATTTTTCTCGCCATTGTATGTCCGTTGGCATGAGTGCCAAAGGATCCTTCATGGATTTCTTTCATAAGCATGTATGCTTCTGGTATGTCTGTGCATCAGAGCAAGACCATGTCAAAATTCCTCTTATAAAGAGTGTCACCGCTCAGGAAGAAGTTTCCAGCCAATCTTTTGAGGGTGTTCCTGTCTTTCCTGGATGCCCCAGGTGGGTACTCTTGTTTCTGAAGGAAGCATTTGATATCGTGATACCAAGGTTTGTCGTCTATGATTGCTTCAATCGTGAAGACGTAAGCGGGCCGTTCAAGGCGCATTATGCCGATCTTAGGTATGTTATTCCATTGACCTACACTAATCTTGGAAGAGATAGTGGCTAATGCATCAGCCATGTGATTCTCATCACGAGGGATATGATGTAACTCCACTCTGTTGAAGAAAGGTAACAACCTTCTTGTATAATCTTTGTAAGGGATCAATCCTGATTGGTATGTGTTCCAATCTCCTTTTATCTGTTTGATAACCAAGGCTGAGTCGCCGTATACGTCCAAGTCTTTGATCCTTAAATCAATTGCTTCTTTGAGACCCATGATACAAGCTTCGTATTCGGCCTCGTTGTTCGTACATTTGAACGTAAGTCTGGCGGTGAAAGGAATGTGGGTACCCTGAGGGGTAACAATGATTGCCCCAATTCCATTTCTGTAATGATTAACTGCCCCGTCAAAGATAAGTCCCCATTAGGAACCTGGTTCTGGCCCTTCACTGGGTAACGGTTCATCGCAATCTTTCATTTTTAGATACATGACATCTTCGTCTGGGAAGTCAAACCCGGTTGATTCTTGATCATCAATCGGTTGATGAGCCAAATGATCGGCTAAAATACTTCCCTTAACAGCTTTCTGAGCGTGGTACTCTATGTCATATTCTGATAACAGCATCTGCCAACGGGCAATCCTTCCCGTAAGAGCAGGTTTTTCGAAAACATACTTGATTGGATCCATTTCGGAGACCAACCAAGTAGTGTGACGAATCATGTATTGGCGAAGACGTTTGGCTGCCCAAGCCAAAGCGCATCAAGTTTTCTCAAGCATCGTGTACCGAGTCTCGCAGTCTATGAATTTCTTGCTCAAATAGTAAATGGCAGACTCTTTCCTTTTGGTTTCGTCTTGTTGGCCAAGTACACATCCCATTGAGTCCTCCAGAACTGTGAGGTAAATGATTAGTGGTCTTCCTTCCACTGGAGGTGATAGAATCGGCGGATTCAACAAGTATTCCTTGATACTATCGAAGGCAGTTTGGCAGTCTTCTGACCAAACGCAATCCTGGTTCTTTTTGAGTAATTTGAAAATCGGCGCACACGTGGCGGTCATGAGGAATATGAATCTGGAAATGTAGTTCAAACGTCCCAGGAATCCTCTGACTTGTTTTTCAGTTTTCGGAGAAGGCATTTCTTGAATGGCCTTGACCTTGTTAGGATCAACCTCAATTCCTTTCTGGCTGACGATGAACCCTATGGGGTAATGAACGAAGTTTTCTCCATGTCTTTCGGCGCCATTTTGATCTGGTTATAGCCCGAGAATCCATCCATGAAGGAGAAAATTTTGAACTTTGTTGTGCTGTCTACCAGCATGTCAATGTGCGGTAAAGGAAAGTCGTCCTTTGGACTAGCCTTGTTCAGATCCCTATAGTCAACACACATTCTGACCTTTCCGTCCTTTTTGGGAACGGGTACGATGTTGGCTAACCATTGAGGATATTCAGACGTAGCGAGGAAACCCGCGTCAATCTGTTTCTGTACCTCCTCTTTGATTTTGATGGCCATGTCCGGGTGAGTCCGTCTCAACCTCTGCTTTACCGGCGGACATTTCAATCTCAACGGTAAGTGATGTTCCACGATGCTGGTGTCCAACCCTGGCATATCCTGATAGGACCAAGTGAATACATCGGGGAATTCTTTGAGAGCTTTATCAAACTCTCTTTGGCAGTTGGACTGAGCAGTGCCCCAATCCTGATTTCTTTTCTCTCTTTTTCTGAACCCAAGTTTACCATTTCCAACGGTTCTTTGTGAGGTTCAATGGACCTTTCCTCTTGTCTGAGTAGTCGAGAGATCTCTTCTGGAATTTGGTCGTCATTTTCTTCTTCAGCCTCGAATACCGGGAACTCAAAGTTGGGAGAAGGCATCGGATCATATGTTTCAACGGGGTTTAAAACAAGCAATCTGCATGACGTGACGATTCGTGTTTAGAAGAGATAGAGAAAATGCAAGTGTGTGCAGTGTTTTTATTTTACTGCTTGTTTTTATTTGAATTGTTTTTTAGGATTACCATTTTCTGAAAAAGAAAAAAGAGAAAACAACAATTAATGCGAAAATTATAGAACGACGTTATTTTATTAATGAACAAGTCGAATCTTGAAACTACAGCCCTATAAAACAAAACTCTGTCGCTTTGGGCAAAGCGAAGAGGGAAAATTTACAGAAAGCGAGCCCTATCAAAACATTTGTTTCACCTGGGCAGGGTGAAAGGTTAAAGATGGCAATTACTTTGACTGATGAACGACCTTCGAAACCTCGAAGGCAACCCATTGGCGGCGAACTCCTCGGTGAATCACAAAGTCTAGCACCTTCCTTGATTTGTCTTCAGAAATAACACTGATTTCTGGTGGAGCAGGATCATTGGAATCTGTCTCCCAGGCAGAATTGTCGTAGGAGAATTCCTCAGTTGCATTTTGCATAGTATTTGTGCTCTCAGCTGTATCTCCCCATCCAGTAGGCTGGATGTCTTCCAGCCTGATACGAGAGCTTTCGGGAGCGGTGTACTTGACCATATAGTCGTATTTTCCACTCGGTTGTCCCAAGGTGTCCCACACTTCTCTGGAACAGGAGGAGTCATCTCTCTCGATGACGTTGACCTCGGGAAAAGTATAGTTGATGAATTCAAGTCCTGCAAGCATTGCAAATTCATCGTTATGTTGATTAGTTTCTGAATGACCTGAGTGTTGATCCCATGACATGGTGGGGACACAGGTATTCTGTTCAATGAGACTCAACTGATTTTCATTGTTCGGCTGACTTTCTTGCCCCAAGTCTCCTGGGTAAGGCTGCCACATTGGCAGGCCATCCATTGGGCCATAATAGGTGTAGTCAAAATTGTCTTTCATCGGAGTGTCTTCCTCTAATGAATTTGGCGGAGCACGGCATCCTTCCGGATCACAATCCCCGTATATCATTTCGACGTCTGATCTTGGTATAAATCTCAGACTTTTTGTAGGAAAGCAAAAAGGCGTAGGCACCTCTTTCTGAGACATATAACCGTCCTTGTTAAGGTAGGACTTCCATTCTTCATCCGTGTCAGAGGGATCTTCCTCATTGATAGCATGTACTGCTTGAGACACCGGGTGAAGAAAACCTCCACTGTGGAAGAAGTTTTGAAGGGGATGAAGACTTTCATCGTTGGCAGCTGTCTGGGTACAGGTTGCAGAAAAACCAAGACCCTTCTTTGTTGTATTGTCAGTGGGAATGACAAGTTGTCCCCATCCTGTCGTATCGGTACTCTCGACCGCTTTAATAGCATCTTTGTATGAAGAAATCGAAGTTCCTCCTCTGAACTGATTGTTCTTGCTTACCGACAGTGCTTGGAACTGAGTTCCAATAACCTCCTCGGGTTCTATGCCAGTAGATGATGACAAGTTGCTTACAAGCAAGGCTTGTTCCCCACAAACCGTGACAAGTTAATCGTTCTTGACGAACTTTAGCTTTTGGTGGAGGGTCGAAGTGACCGCCCCAGCCTGATGTATCCAAGGTCTTCCTAATAAACAACTGTATGTTGCCCAGATGTCCATGACCTGGAAAGTGACTTGGAAAGTGTGAGGACCGGTAGTTATGGGAAGATCAACTTCGCCGATAACTATTTTTCTGGATCCGTCAAATGCTTTGACGACGACCTCGCTGACTCTCATCGGAGGGCCTTTGAATGATAATTGCGTCAAAGTGAACTTTGGCATAACATTCAGGGCTGACCCTGTGTCTACCAGTACGCTGGCTAAAGCATCGTCCTGGCAGTTAACTGTGATATTGAGCGCCATGTTATGACGACGACCCTCTTCAGGTAATTCCTCATCACTAAATCCCAAATTATTCCAGGAAGTGATGTTAGAGACAATACTATCAAACTGTCTGATTGTTACATCCTGTTCCACAAAGGCTTGCTCTAAGACTTTCTGTAGAGCCTCCCTGTGCGCTTCTGAACTGAGTAACAGTGATAATACCGAGATCTTTGAAGGAGTCTGTAACAGTTGATCAACAATGTTATATTCACTCCTTTGGATGAGCTTCAGCATCTCATCATTGTTTTTTGAAAGGTCGGGATTACTGGATTGACCGACTGGTGGATCGGGAGCTTCCGTCTGAAGTTCCTTTTCCTTGTTAAGTTCTCCAACTCCTCGGTTGAAGATTCTACCGCTCCGTGCTACACGACTGATGTCTTCAATATTCACGATGGAGGGTAATGGAATTTCCTTTCCATTCTCAATTGTTGTTGCACCGTATTTGTAAGGGATAACCTTAGTTGATTCATACGGTAGTGGTCCCGGAAGATAGATGACTATGGGAACCTTCTGATTTTTCTGACCATCATAAGTGATCTCGATTCGTTCCCGGTTGGGAACTTTAGATTCGTCAAGTAGAGGGATAATGGTAAAAACATCTCTGGTCCTGTGATGACCAGAGATAGTGACAACATCCTCAACTTGATCGGCAAGGTAGTTCGGCGTCCAGTTGATGGGTCCAGAACCCGGATATGGACGAATCTCTCCACGATCCACCTGACCCTGAAGAGCTGTTCGCACAAGGTAGAACCCTTGGTTACTTTCCGAACAGATGCTACAAATATCGTAATTGTGTGGTGGCACCTGGCCACGCCCACTTTGAATACAATGTAACCTCATTAGGTTAGCTTCCACAGATCGGACATCCTGACTTTGACGACGAGTAGGATTCCTGTTACTAATACTAATTTGCTGAGTATCTTCATCCATATAGATTGGCATCCACCAGTGATTTAGCAAGTGCTGAAGTGCCTCCTGGACAAGGGTACAACCTCGATCATTTTCGCAACCCGCTTTACAGCTTTGATAGTCATGTGATATTAAGAATCCGAGTCGGACCTGCTCAGCATGTAACTCTACCAGGTTGGTATTCATCACATGAATATCGAAGATATGAACCATGTTGATCTGATAAGGATTCCTATCATGGTAGTCTTGGATCCATCCAAGATCCATCTGACGCTGGAGGGCCTCTTGTATGAAAGAGCATCCCTGTTTGTTTACCGAGAAAATCAGACAGAAACTGTCATCGTGTCGCCGCAGATTATGATACTGGCTTTGCCTTGAGTGCATTGCCACCAAGTTGACATTCATCGCACGGATTTCGTGGTTCTGAATGACGTTAGAATTCGTGTAAACCATGTTAACTCCACGAACTCGGTGCTCTTGGATCCATCCGAGATCCATTTGTTCCTGTAGAGCTACTTGCACTACAGAACATCCTTGGTTGTCTTTAGAGCAGATATCACACTGATGATAGTTATGAGGTGGCACATGGCCATATCCACTCTGTTTACAATGCATCTTGACCAGATTGGTTTTCAACAAGAGTACATTGTGAATTTGATAGACATCGTTAGTCTCTTTTTCTATCAGATTGACTGCAGCTTTCTCGTGTTGAGGCAGCGGGTTCGTGAGAACATTAGGATTCGTATCCTTGAAGGATAAGACCCCGCTCCTAACAAGTTTGTGCACGTCAAACTTGAAATTGAGACAAGTCTCTATGTTATGCCCTGAACCTCCTTGATGATAAGGGCATGTTTGATCCACCTTAAACCAAAAAGGCGGATTTTCCGGTACTGTAAGAGAAGACTTAGTCTGAATGTGCCCCTTAGCCAGTAGTAATGGAAACAGTTATGCGTACGTCACGGGTATAGGATCAAATCCTGGTGGTCGTGTTGTACGGTTATTATTATATGGAGGACGAGCCTGCTGAAGAGGCTGTTGTGTCCTTGGCTGGTCAGGTTGGCTCTGCGCAACCTGAGCTTGATACGTAGGAATAGACGCAGGGTTGATAGCAGGAGTCACAGCTGCTACCGGTTGATAACGTCGCCTTTGATTTCCGAGAGAGATATTCCCAATATCTTGCTCTTTTTTCTTAGGGAGAGCACTACCGTATTTTTTAGTACCACTCGTCGATCCAGTGTCTTTTACCAAACGTCCTTCTCGGACGGCTTCCTCAAGACGTACACCCATGCCAACCATTTCGGTGAAATCACTGGGCGCACTGGCAACCATTCGGTCATAGTAAAATGAGCTTAAGGTCTTTAAGAAGATCTTTGTCATCTCTTTTTCCTCAAGAGGTGGACAAATTTGAGCGGTAATTTCACGCCACCTTTGAGAATACTCCTTAAAGGTTTCCTTGTCCTTTTGCGACATTGATCTGAGTTGATCTCTGTCCGGTGCCATGTCCAAATTGTATTTGTATTGTTGGACGAAGGCGGTGCCAAGATCTCTGAATGTGCAGATCGTGGCACGGTTTAAACCCATGTACCATTTGAGTGCAGCACCGGTTAAACTATCCTGAAAGTAGTGAATCAGTAGGTCCTGATTCTCCGTCTGAGCTGACATTCGCCGAGCGTACATCACCAGATGGCTTTGAGGGCAAGAGTTACCCTTGTATTTTTCAAAGTCGGGCACTTGGAACTTGTGAGGGACTTTCACATTTGGGACCAAGCAGAGGTCTGCGGCGTCCTTTCCAAATAGATCCTGACCGCGAATGGCTTGCAGTTCCTTCTGCATTTCCAAGAACTGCTCCTGGAATTCCTCCATTCTGTCAAACATAGTTTCCTTCTTACCAGAAGGTGTCTGTGGAATCTGTCCTTTCGGGACAGTGTGCACCACAGGGGGTGGGACCGTAACTACGGTAGTGAGTCTTGGCATCTCCCGAAGTTTGTAACCTTCAGGAGTCTTCAGTATGCCCCTGGCATCTTCGCTTTACCGAAGTTTGTAACCTTTAGGCCCAACGGCTTCTGTTGTGATTCCCTGATCTTCAGTGATCGGCGAAACATATCCTTCCGGGATATAGTTAACAGGCATGCCCCAAGGACGATCTTTCGGTATCTGATACCTAGGATCATACTTCTCCACTATGGGCATTGAGGTGATCTCTGAGATCACAGTTCTTTGTAACTGAGCTTCTGCCATGGCTTACACGTCGTTACGAAGCTTTCTCATATCCTTTCTCAGAGCGTCGATATCTTCCTTCAACTCTCTATTTTCTTCCTCAAGATAATCCATCCTTTTCTGACGATTGGCCGAGTATTATATGAATGAGACAGTTTGACTCTAGAATCGAGACACAAACGTGAGATTCGTAGGGAAGAAGAATTCGCGATGTGAGAATGACGAATGCAATGATTATATTAATTGTTTTTTGGTTTAATCAAAATAAACTTTGACAATTAGATTGCGAATATCAAACAGTGGGGAAACCCCATTTTATTGAAATCAAAGGATTACAGAAATGGAAATACAGTAGATTACAAGGTGCGGAAACAGAAACCTAAGCTAATGGGTCCCGAGTCCTCTCTGAAGAGAAATCGGGTGCTGATTCTGGTATCTCCTTTTCTTTGACCAGGGCTCTTGGGCCGTTGTCGGGTTGTCATTCCTTTGCCAAATGAAAGGAGCGAGCAAATTCCTTTGGTCATCTTGATTCTCTACAGCATGTTGCTCCAAAATTTCAATCAGAGCATCTTTCTCTTTCAGTAATTATTGTATTTTGATGCACTCTACGTCGACGGTGCGGTACTTGTTCTTCCAAGACCTTCTCTCCCGTTGAACTTTGTTGAGAGTAACCTGAAGCCTTTCAGTTTCCGTCATGAAGTACATGACAGGTTCCCTCGGCGGAAGAATTCCGTAACGAGGATAAGGCATTTTTAGCTTGAGAGCTCTAGTTTGTACCCAATGGAGATAAGGCTCCACCGAGACACAGTTTGGTTTTCCTAGAGACTCTCGTCCTTTCTTAAGAACATGTTTCCAAGCGTGCACTATTTCCGTCTTTAGCGCTCTGTCATTTTCTCCTTCTTTGAAGAAAAGACCTTCTAGATGAGCATTAAGTGGGACATGCCTCATCGGGTATCCAAATTGACGACGAACGAGAACTGGATGGTAATTGATTCCTCCCTTAGTTCCTATAAGGGGTACGTTGGGGAAGTTTCCACAACGTTCAATGATTCTGATTCCATCATAGATCCTATTACACCAATCTATATCAGAGTTGGTGAGGGACATGATCTTCTGCGACCAACGTAAGGCACTCTTACAATCCCAAAATGCAGCAGACTTGGGCAAGTGGGAGATAAACTATTTATAAAGCAGAGGTACACAGCATGTGATCTCCCCTCCACTGTACAAATTCCCCAAGTGTACAGAATGATACGCATCTGCGAGCAAAGTCGGCACAGGGTTTCCAATGAGAAAAACCTTAATGGCGTTGATATCGACGAAGTTATTGATGTTGGGAAACAAAAATAACCCGTAGGTGAGTAAGACAAAGATGCTTTCAAAAGCAGTCACGTTCCCTATACTGGCAAAATACAGGGCTTTCTTCGTCAAGAACTGGGCTGGCAAACCTTGGATGCCACCCTTAGCGGTGATGTGAGTCCTGACCTCAGACTCGTCCAAATGAATTGCTCTTGCAATGGTCTGATTCTTTGGAATTTCTTCCAGTCCAGAAAATGGAGCTCGATCAGTGATATGTAGATCAATCATATGAGAATACTCCTCCAACGTTGGTGATAGCTGGTAATTCGGGAATGTGAAACAGTGATAAACCGGATCGTAGAATTGAATGAGCGCATCCATGATTCCCTCAATCACATGGACTCTTAACAGTGGTAGCAAACCTCCGTACTTGGCTCTGAAAGCCTCAGGGCTAGTGATCATCCTTGCTAACCTTCTCAAATCCCCTAGTTTTGGAACCTTGAAGGTGTACGTATGAGTTCTCCTTCTACCGAAATCCAATAGCGTAATCCTCTTCTCTGATATTTACAATCACAATCTTAGTTTAATTTGAAAAACAGAGAGACTAGAAGAGAAGTTTTTTGAATGTTTTAATGTTTTTTTTTAAATGAATGCATGAATGCAGCACACAAAAACATAGAAAAAACATGGGGTCAAAGTGTCGTTGTCATGAAGTCAAGGCTCTACCCGTCCCCAAAGGTTTATACTAAGGTGATTTTTGTACTTGTACTCATTATCACCAGCTCCTCCCAGGAAAGCAAAACAACAAGCGGATCGCCAGCGAGTTGTAGTGCAATCTTAGAGTAAGTGCCATTCACCGAGAATAGATCACCAGCCTCAAATGAGGGTAGTATCGCATAACAACTATTTTCGATAGTTTCCGCACTACGAAAGGGTTTGGCTCCTCAGCTTCTCAGACTTAACAATCGACCCATTGTCTAGGTGAGAGAATGGGTTGCATTGGTCAGCCTCCACTGAGGTTGATGGTCGACCTCGTCGCCATCACTTATCTTAAGTGTATACTCAATCTTTCCACATACGGCATCACCCGCATTCCCATTAGCAAAAAAATAAACACGTATAGCAATTAGGAAAAGTAGTATATATATTTGTCCTAATCATCCTAGACCTTTAAAGCTATGAATCCTAGGTTCCTGACAGAAAATGGGTTCCCCGGCGGAAGCCCCAATCCGTGGTTTTCACACAAGTGAAGAAAAGGAAGACCGTGCCTAGATCTAACTTTGAAAGGCCCCACGGTGGGCACCATTTTTCTGTAGCGAGCGATTTTGGACGCGGTTCTTAAGCGTTGGTCGCTCTCTGCGGTTTGAGCTTACTACAGGTCGATTCATTTTTTATCCTATTGTGAGCTGATGAAGGAAGGGAAATAGATGTCTCCAATTAACCCTGCTTTGCATACTGAGTTTAAACAACGATCTGTTAGGTTACGAATGCTATCAATGTGGTGGGCCTTTGTACTGGTTATTTGTATTTTCGCCAATACTGGTTTCTTTCTTGACAGAAGATTTCCGGCGGGGAACAAGGATTAGGATGTCAGGGCTGATGCTTTTGAATTACTACTTTTGATTGATGGAGATATGGGATTTTGGGTTTTTGTTTAGTGTGCTCGCTAAGATCTTTTCTTTCGATCTTATGCCTACGTATTCCCGTTTACCAAAACAGGGAAATCAGAGCGTTCGTAGTTCCTCCTATTCTATGGGAGGAAATTGGTTGTTTTGGTGTCTTGTTCAAAGCCCAAGACGTGAAGCGAAAAGTGGTTTGTATCTTGTTTAAAGCCCAAGATGTGAAGCTGAAAAGTCTATTTGTATCTTGTTCAAAGCCCAAGATATGAAGCTGAAGGGTGTCAACTTTAGAGAGAATTTGTCATCTCTAAAGAGGGGGTTGTATGTCATAATTGTTTTATAAAGGAGAATTACTTTAACCGGGATACGCAGATCCGGCAATGCCATAATTTTCTTTAAAGGGGATTTTAACCTGAAGGAGAAAACTTTAACTCAGTGTAGAGTAATGCCATCTTTCCTTAGGAATTCCTTATGCTAAAAGAGGGACAGTGACATGGATGTAGATAATCCAGAGGCTTGCTGCTTACAGCAATTAGATGAAGGGGAAGGAGTAGTTGATGTTTGTGTACTGTGAACGAGGCACAACTTTGATGCTAAAAGGTTGATTAAATCAACCAGTGGTTTTCTTATACAAAGCCTAAGAGGAGGCTAATATGTGTCTCGTACAAAGCCCGAGAGAGAGGCTAATAGGTTTTGACTCAACGAGGGAATCTTTTTGGTATCTCGTATAAAGCCCGAGATGGAGGCTATTTGACTCAACAAGAGAGTTTTTTGTATCTCGTACGAAGCCCGAGATGGAGGCTGCTGTTTGTTTGGCTCAATAAGAACCTTTTTGTATCTCGTATAAAGCCCGAGATGGAGGCTAAATGGGTGATTGACTCAACGAGGGAGTCTCTTATGTGTCTCGTACAAAGCCCGAGAGAGAGGCTAAACGTTATTTGACTTCGCTGGGGAGAATCATTGTACAAAGCCCAAGAGGAGGCTAAGGTAATTGTTTAAGTGACAGGTCCAGTATACTGATTTTGAAAGAGAAAATCAGTTCTTATATGAGCAACACTGTACTCATGGATTTGATTCAAGGATCCGGGTTATTCCCGTTCTTTAAGGAAGCGGGAAATCCGAAGGGTATTGAGATTGTCCGAGTCTACGGGTTTTCTTCCTATTTAATGAAGGGGTCACTTGAGAATGTCTTTGAGACTCAAGGAGCTTAGACTGTCCAAGTCTAGAGTTTCATCTTCGTACTATATTTTGAGAAACAGTAGTATACTCTTTGAAAGGACTGTTCTATACATATGACTAAGTTCTGTTCCTATACCTCTAGGAGGTCGTCGGGACAATTTGTACGAAGCCCAAGAGGAGGCTAGAAACTTTTAAGAAGCCGACGGGTCCTTGTACTAAGCCCAAGAGGAGGCTATCATTCCCGGAGGAAGATATCATTATATGAAGCCTAAGAGGAGGCTGTGAATACTTCTAAGAAGCCGTAGGGTCCTTGTACTAAGCCCAAGAGGAGGCGGGTTTGCTTTAGGTAGCCTGTGGGTCCTTGTACAATGCCCAAGAGGAGGCTGATTGCTTTTAAGAAGCCGATGGGTCCCCAAACCCCGAGAAATTCAAGGCAAGCTATTCACAAGGAATAGATCAAGTCAGGAAAGTTCGAGAATTTGGAAGAAACTCAAGAGATGCCATTCACGGAGAAAAAATCATCTCTGGGGAGTTGAGTTTCTTGACAAGTGCTTTTAAGAAGCCTGTGGGTCCCCAAACCCCGAGAAGTTCAAGACATGCCATTCACCGAGAATAGATCAAGCCAGGAAAGTCTGAGAATTTGGAAGAAACTCAAGAGATGCAATTCACGGAGAAGAGATCATCTTTGGGGAATAGAGTTTCTTGACAACTTCTATGAGTGACAGTCTATGAAAGGGTTCACAGAGAATGCTGCCTTTCATATCTCCATATTGTTTAACCCCAATAGGAGGGAAGACTGTGTCTAGTAATCCTATGGGGATCTAGTTTAGACTTTTTCTAAGAGTGATCAACGGGCTTAATGCTAGACGTAGTTGCTGGGGAAACTCTAAATATCTATACTATTATTACACAGTTGATATGAGTTTATGAAAGAAGACTTACAGTGAAACAGCCCCACAATACAGTTATATGTATATGAAAGCGGTAAATGAAAGCAATAACCACTTACTCGGTTGTAGAGCTTCCATGCTGTTTGGTTAGTTGTTCAACAAAGAAAGATTGAAAACAATAGTATATTCAAAATCAAAGGAGAAAGTGCTTTGAAAAAGAAAGATTTGGGGCTTACAGCTCAAGGAGAGGCCCAGGGTTTTATCAGTGAGCGCACTGTTTGAATTTGTACAGAGGGACTTATACAAGTGACTGAGGCCCCAAAATGGTTTCTGTACAAAGGGATGGGTCTTACACTCTCTCAAGAGGCCCAAAAAGTTTAAAGAAAAAGAGTGGAGCTTATAACACGAGGGTAGGCCCAAATGATTTTTCTGTTTAAAATGGCGATCGCGCTGAGATTTTCTTTTAACGCAGAGGGACTTATACAATAAGTGAGGCCCAAAATTGTTTTGGTTAAAAGGGGGTTGGGTCTTACACTCTAATAGAGGCCCAAAAAGTTTTAAATGGGTCTTATAGCTCAAGGAGAGGCCCAAGGTTATTTTTTCAAAAGGCGACGATCGCGCCGTTGGTTTTTGACGGTATCGGGACTTATACAATACACTGAGGCCCAAAAATGATTTGGTCAAAAAAAGGATTGGGTCTTACACTCTATTAGAGGCCCAAAGAGTTTTAAGAAAAGAAATGGGTCTTACTACTCGAGGGTAGGCCCAGTGGTTATTTTTGAAAAGGCGACGTTCGCGCCGTTTGTTTTTTGACGGTATCGGGACTTATACAATACACTGAGGCCCAAAAATGATTTGGTCAAAAAAAAAGGATTGGGTCTTACACTCTATTAGAGGCCCAAAGAGTTTTAAGAAAAGAAATGGGTCTTACTACTCGAGGGTAGGCCCAGTGGTTATTTTTGAAAAGGCGACGTTTGCGCCGTTTGTTTTTTGACGGTATCGGGACTTATACAATACACTGAGGCCCAAAAATGATTTGGTAAAAAAAAAGGATTGGGTCTTACACTCTATTAGAGGCCCAAGTGTTTTGAAAATGATTTATGAGGGTTGAATTAATCCAAAAACCCTAATTTGTTTTCAAAAATGTATTTAATTGAATAAAAATTCAATTAAAATGATCAAAATTGTTTAACATGTGAAAAGCAAATTGTGATCTTGGATTAATGCTTCAAAAATTTAGTATTGACCTACAAAATAATTAGAAAGCATTAAAAGTTGCAAAATCAAGGTGGAAAAAATATTTTAAATGTCAAAAACAATTAAAACATTAATTCTTTGCAAAAATATCAATTATATGAAATAAATAATATTTTTGGGATTTTTTGATAAAATAAAATATTTTAACATTTTTGTGAATTATAAAAAAAAGAATCAACTCAAAATCATTAAAACTCAGAGAGAAATTAATTTTTGAATCAATTAAATAAAATCACAAAATTCAAATATTCAAATTTCTAAAAATGGCGCCAAGAACACGCGCGTGTTCTGGGCTTGGCCAGATTTGCATTTTCTCTCCAATATCACTGAATACTTGATTATAACATGTAATCCACATATCATTATGCTCGTCTCAACCTCATGATCATGTATATGGCATTTAATTTCATTTAAATTAAACATAAAACATGAAATCACGAAGAAACCTCAAGAACCCTCATTTATGCATGAAGGCTAGGATTTTTGATACACGATTCAAACAAGGTAATTAATTGAGGGAAAACATTCCGTGCATGATTATGAACATATGGCCAAATTATTGTGCAGCAAAAATTGCATGGATCATAGAGTTAGAAGAGCTCATGCTTACCACTTGCAGCTGGTGATCGTGTTTGGTGATGGAGGTGTTACAGCTTGGTTCCAATGATGTGGATAGCTTCCCTAGGTGCCAAGTGATGTGTCTGAGTGCTTGGAATGGATTGAAATGGTTTGGAGTTGAAGATGGTACCTCAACTGCAAAACTGTCAAGAACTTGAGCAATTGGCTGGTGATTTTGTGAAATCTGTGTTCCAGATGTTATGTGAGTGTTTGGATCACTTCTATATGATGTATGTGAGGTGTGTGAGTGATTGGTTTGATTGGAAAAACTCTCAAACTCAAAACCCGATAGCTACCTTGCTAAGAAAGGCATTTTTGCCAAGAGAAGAGATTTTGAGGAAAGCATCTGTTAGATGGATTTGGTGTACTCAAACTGATCACAATTGAGCTCTATTTATAGTAGAGCAAGTTTGTTTTGCAAGGAATAGTAAATGGCAACTGCTAAGTAGGTTTGGCCAATGTTGGCAAATGAAAATCCAAGTCTCCTCTAGCCATTGACTAGAGGTTAGGGCACAGAGCTTTGGTCCCCTTGGTCTTGGATAAGTCTTGACTGATTTCAGATGAGAATGGCTCAGTCCATGCCACCTTGATGCTTTCATTGAATGCTTCAATCCAAATTTGGAGTTTTGTCCCTATTTTGGCCATTCTAGGTTCAACATGCTATTTCTTGTTCCATGGACTTTGAAGGCTTGGCTCAGTGATTGTCACCTTTAGATTCAATCCTTAGATGTGTCCAAGTGGATAGGAGCATTTGAATTTGGCTGATTTTGGCAAATCAAGCAAAATTGCAAATTCTGCCTTGCCTTTGACAGATTTCAGCAAGGCAACTTGCCAATGTCATATCTCATGACTTAAATGGAATTTGGCAATGTTCTTGGCCATTTTGGAAAGCCCTTACATGATACAACAACTATTTGAACATGTTTGGTTTTGATCTCTTTTGAATCCAAGTGAAAAATCCCCCTACATTTGGAAAAAAATGAAGACAGATTTGGACTTAGTGAAAATTTCACTAAGTGTTGGAAAAAGTGACATTTTCATTTTTCAGCCATTTTGATCACTCCATAACTCAAAATCCTTAATGAATTGGACTTAGGTTTATTTTAATTTTTTGTAGAGGGTAATGAGGGCTACAAATCCATCTTTGGATGGGAAAAAATGGCCTTGTGGTTTAGGAGTTATGATCCTCCAAAGTTGGTACCCTAGCCACTTTATTTTTAACTTAGAAAATTTTCTAAGTTTTTATGATTACCCCTTTTACAAGTTATCCAACTTTTCTTGATTTTTCTTGATGAATGATGATTCAAATCATACATTAACCTCATTTTAGGGTTAAAATTCCATTTTGGTGAAAAATCTCAAAAAGTCAAAGTTGACTTTTGTGCACAGTTGACTTTTTATCAGATGAATTCCAAACTGTGCAATTCCTTAGGAAATCATGTCCTTGACCTAAATCAAACTTGATGGACATGTTTCATGGATGTCATAGGGTGTATTGAGTCATGTCTTAGGGCTTGGGAGCATGTCCTGGTCAAAAGTCAAAGTTACAGTTGACTTTTCTCGCGAAACCCTAATTGTGGTGCAGATGAAATTGAGACTTGTTGCTCAAACTTGTTGGATTAATCCATTGTCCCAAATGGATCAATATGGTATATTAGAGACCCTCAAATCATGTCTTGAGGTCATGGTTCATGATTTATCCCAAAAGTCCACTTAGGGGTGAATTAGGTCAAGAAACCCTAATTCCTGATTTTTGATGTATGCATCCCCTGAGGCAAAATTGACTTGATGATTGGGTCCATGAGGTTCCATGGAGTATATTAGGTTATGTTTTGGATCATTGGCTCATGCCCAGATGAAAATTTTCATCTGGAGGCCCTGGTCGACCAAAATCCTAATTTGGTGACACTGGCGATCTTGAAGCTTGATCCACCTAGAAGGGAGCAACCTTGTGCTTAATCCTTGAAGTGGGAGTCCTCTTGATCCCTTGTGAATGTTTGAGAGGTTAGACAAGTTGAAGATCATGTCATTCCTTGATTGATCCTTTGCCTAAGGCTCTGAGAGGGTTAGAAACCCTAATTTTGATTGTAGTGGATGCTCACCCATCTTTGGGGAGACTGATGAAGCATGATGGTTCCTCCATACTGTGATGATGATTCTCACAATGATGGGAAATCTTAGTGGTCAAAATTTGGGGTATGACAGGTATGACATCAAAGCAAATGATTGGCAACAATCTTAGGAGTCAGTTTACGCAACCTTGCTGTAGTATGCTTTCAAAAGAAACCTGGCTTCAATTAGGTCTTTTAAAGGTTGTAATATGGTATGGTTCACGGTTTTCAAAACAAAGGATATATGCTCAAAGTTTATTTGCTCAAAACCCATTCTTCATGATGATCTTCAGTCCTATATTCAGTTAATTAAAACTATGCATTCAGGTTCCAAGTGATTTTGGAATTGCAACACTGTTATGATGATGGCTCAAGAGATTTTTTGAGATTGCAGTAACTCTTTCTTACAACATTTTATTGTTTTTTATGAGGACCTTGGTCAACTCGTTTTGTCTTTGAGGATTTTGGTAACCTCTCGGTTGATTTTTTTTTGTTATCCCTAACTTTTTCCTGAACTGTGTCATTTGAGTTTACAGTCAGCGGGATGCCCCAATTTTTGCCTAAGTCTCCTTCATAGGTTTTGACTTAGTGGGCTTTTCATTTGATTTTTTTTGAAAGATAGTGACTGTCTGGCTTAATGATTACGGTGAACCATCATTGGCTTTTGATTTGAAAGACATCTTCGACACTTCTTTGATGTGTGCGAAGGAAAGCTTTGTGATTGCAAGGATTCTCTTGTGTTTAAATACACAGTTAAATTAACTGAGAACTACCCATCCCTGGGTTAAAATTGCGGGTTTTTTCGTATAGAAAGAAACTCCAACTTCTAGGCTCGAAGGGTTGACAAGGGATTAACTTCCTTATTTCTCCAGTGTTTGGGAGTTGAAATAATGTCTGTACATCATCAGCCAAGTTTTAAATTGAAAGCATACAGTTTAGCAATTTTGGGTATTTCGTTTTCATCATCCTCCCTCCAATCTTTGCATAAACAAAAGCTTGATAAAGAGAGTGAACAAAAGATATATTTTTGTTTTATGAAAAAGAAAGCATAAAGATGCACACAGTGGATAAAAATGAATTGAATCAAACATTGCAATGCTCATTTCATTGAACTTACCATGAAAGTACAAATAGAGTTCGAAAGTAAACAGTCAATACAATCAAAGAAAAATGCAAACAGAAAGAAGCAAGGCCTAGTGACTAATCAACAACAAGGATGAGTTGTCCTGTCTAAAATATTGGCTTTAGGAGATGATCTGTCTGAACTGACTCAAACTTCACTTGGTATGCTCTGGCAAAGGATTGTTGACAACATTGGGATTATCATCAAGAAAAGTCAAAATATTTGAGTTCACCAATTCTTGTACTTTAGCTTTCAATGCATAACAACCTTCCAAGTTATTGCCTGCCCCAACTCGATGGAACTCACAGTGAAGATCAACCCTATAGTCAGCTGGGAGAGGATTTGGAGGAGGAGGTAGATCCCTCGTTGTAATCAAACCTTTCTGAACAAGACATGGATTCAACTCAGTGTAGGACATCGGGATAGGATCAAAGTTAACCCTATTGCGATTCTGATTTTATCTAACAGCCTGACGAGGAGCTTGAA
Source organism: Lathyrus tuberosus (assembly GCA_022829125.1). NCBI lineage: Eukaryota > Viridiplantae > Streptophyta > Magnoliopsida > Fabales > Fabaceae > Lathyrus > Lathyrus tuberosus. Next base: position 1,439,326 of record JALAZF010000759.1, on the reverse strand, counting down.
CTGGTTGAGCATTGACAATAAGAGCAACTGCAGCTACATATTGTTGTTGTCTGCGACAGGGTTTCCCCTCAACTGAAACAGTATGGGTATCACCATCCTTTTCCTTTTGAAAATTCCCAGCATACTTTTTAGCACCACTAAAGGCTTCAGCATTAGTAATCTTTCCTTTCTTGATACCTTTTTCTAGTCTTTCTCCAATAGTGACTAGGTCAGCAAAACCAGATGATACACTGCCTATCATCTTTTCCTAAAAGAGTGGTTGAAGAGTGTCCATGAACAAACCAGTCAATTCTTTTTCAGCCAAAGGTGGCTCCACTTGAGCAGCTAGCTCTCTCCAGCGCTGAGCGTACTCCTTAAAGGATTCTTTTTCTTTCTGAGACATATTTTACAGTTGGTGACGGTCAGGTGCCATGTACAGGTTGTACTTATATTGCTTTAAGAAAGCATCAACCAAGTCTTTCCAGCTTTGGATACAGTTCTTCTCAAGTCCCATATACCATTTCATTGAAGCCCCACTCAAGCTGTCTTGGAAACAGTGAATGAGCAGTTTGTCATTTTTGGCATGAACAGCCATCTTGCGGCAGTACATCACCAAGTGGCTTTTGGGACAGGTGTGCCCCTTGTATTTCTCAAAATCAGGAGTTTTGAATTTTGCAGGCATAAACAAGTATGAAACGAAGCACATGTCCATTGCGGTATCACTAAAGACATCACTTCCTTCCATGACTCTTATCCTTTTATCTAGAGTTTGCCAATGCTCTCTGACTTCTTCAATGTATCCAGGTTCTCCATGACTTTTAGATTGTGGACCAGCAACATGGTACACGAAAGGAGGATTCTCAGGAATAACTTGAGCAACGGAATGCACAACAGGCTGAGGTTCAGTGAACAATGGAGTTGAAGATACTAGCAGTACAGACGGGACAAACACAGGAGTAGTTGCAAAGGGTGGCGAGTAATTCGGAGATAACCCAAATTCTGGCAAAGTAGAAGCTAATTGTTGAGTCAGTGGAGGGTCAACAGCAGCAGGTAAGATTTCAGAGATCACAGTCCTCTGAGGTGGTTCACCTCTAGCAATCAGAACTTGCAGCATTTCTGTGAGCTTGGTCATACCGGCCTTCAACTCATCAATTTCCATTCTGACTTCGGCATTGTGTTGTTCTTGGTTTTCCATTCTCAATCTGACAGCAACTCTAGTTTCGTAGTTGTGTTGAGGAAACAGCTTGACGGTGAATAGATAACTGGAGAAGGAGACAGTTGAAATGAGTTTCTGGACAACTGGGAAGAATGCATATGTATGCTCATGGATGCAACAACCATAAACAAGATTACTCAAAGCACACGGTTTCAAAGGTTCGAGTCACGAGCATGAAGCCAATGGTAAGAACCAATCCCACAAAAGTATGAACTAAGGTTTTGTCTTCATTGTACCTGTAGAAAACAGCGGTTCTAACAGAGTGCCCAGGGTCCACAATCCACTATCAGACACACCAGTGCACCGATTTGCTCAGAGGTTGGTAGTTATCCTCAAGAGAATCTAACCTGAGTGTGGTATTGTGTAACAGCTAAGTCAGATTTGCATCTTCATAGCTTCCGCGCCACAATCCTAAAAAGGCTGAGATGGGTTAAAGGTTACTACGGTTCTTAGTTTTATAGGCTTCTATGGAAAAAGTAATGCCTTCAACGATCGCTTGATCGACATCAGTAATTCCAAAGAGGCAACCACAGAGTGGATGGATTCTCAAGTTCTGCTTTTTTGGGATTCGACTCCCTCAAAGCTCCCTTGACTATACCATCCTTCTATCTCAAAGTACACTCTGGTCCGGTATAGGACCTATCTCGTACACACAGAGGAACTCCCAAACAGAACAATCAAGTAACAAGCAAATCAGACAAAAAGCAGTAAATAAATAAAAGTAGGCAAAACCCCTCAAGGGAGGTTCTCCCCAGCAGAGTCACCACTTTTCAGTAGCGGCAAAATCGTGAGTGTAAGCTATTGATTAACTTAACTCGAAAAGCAAGAGTCGCCACCGTACTTTTATTTTATCCAAAAAAGGAAAGGGAAAAGAACTAACAAAACCTATACAAGCTCTAAACAAGAACAAGTGAAGAGAGACTGGGTAAGGGGGTTGGTTACGCAATGGGAAGATGTTAGCACCCAAAACGTCTATAGTACTCTATAGGAGCCCTTTGAAATATCTACGCTTTTGGTCTGAAAAAGATTTGCTTGCAAAGAGATTGAGGAGATGAGAAGAGAAATTGTTTTTAAGATTTTTGTGTTTGGAGAGACTTGTTGCCTCATGCCTACGTACCCACGATGTGCAATGTAGGATCAAAACCTTGTAGTTCGTGGTACAAAGAATGAAATTTGTTTGTTTTGGTTGATTTTGAAATGTAAAGACAAGTCGTCATTTCCAAGCGAATAATTCCGCTTAAAGAAATTAATCATGTCTAAACTTATGAAAAAGTTAAAGGAAAAAGTGCACGAGGGCACAAAAAGAGAGTGATGAGTTTGATGTTTTTTAAGTCTTTTGAAAAAGGTGTCAATATGCTTATGTAGTTTAGAATTTGTTAAGAAATGAAAAGAAAAGAGTAAAATCACTTGACAAAGTCAAGGTTTAATTATGAAAGAGGTGATAGTTTGAAATCAAGAAAGTTTTGAAAAAGGGGAGAGAGTTTTGAAAATTGAAGAATGGGGAGGAGAAGAAGTGACTATCCAAAAGCTTAAAGTAAAAGCTAAGGATAAGAAAGATCTAACCACAAATGTAGTTGTCTTCACCATAAACCAAGCAAAAGCATAAGTCTTCAAAGTCTTCGAACTATAATTCCAAAGCAAAGGGAAAAGGTCCTAGTTCTAAGTCCAAGGATCCAAGAATAGCATTGAAGTCCAAAGTCTTCGAACCATAATTCCAAAGCAAAGGGAAAAAGCCCTAGTTCTAAGTCCAAGGATCCAAGAATAGCATTGAAGTCCAAGGTCTAGGTGCAAAACTCCATGTCCATTGCAAAGGATAGTAACCATAGTCCAAGATTAGAAGCACAAGTTTTTAAGAGGTTTTGGCTTTTATTAATGTTTTTGGTCCAAGTGGACAAAGAGAAAAAGGCATAAGCATAAACATGTGTCCAATGGACAAAGGAAAAATTGCGGAAGCATAAACATGTGTCCAACGGACAAAGGAAAAATTGCGGAAGCATAAACAGGATATGAAATGATAATAATGGAGCATAAAAGTAAAAGAGAGATAGGGAGCGAGAAGGAATTGTAAAGAAGTTAGAAGTTACTAATTAGTTGTTAGTTGTTAGAGTAAGTGATCAATAATGATTGAATAATGTACTTAGGTCAAGGTTAATGAAGACTTGTTAGAAGATTGATAGAATCAAAGCCTCTACAACAACAAGTTTCGTAGATTTTGAACCTAATACAAAAAATCAATCAACATTGAGTTGTTTTCCGATAAGGGACATAATGTTGCGCTATGTTAAGCAATCGACGAGTAATTTACGGGGTAATTACCCTACAATGAGGCCGGTCAATAGATCTTTGTCCTAATGCATCCTAGATGAACGATATGTAGATCATAAACCGAAAGCAATACCGCACGAAAAGAAAAGAAAGTAGCGATCTAGTCTTGATCAAAATTCAACAAAGGAATTCTATGATCCATAAGACTTTCATCGATCAAAAGAAAAGAGAAATAGATGAAGAGAAATCCAAATTAAACCATAAAATTATGTGATCTAAGGCTAAGAACAAAAGGAAAGGGAAGAAAATGGAAAAGGAACCAAAACAGCCCCAAAAAAAGGCAAAATATGCATTCTGTTTCGAAGTAACCGGTTACTCAACAGACGTTAACTGGTTACTCTAGTTCAAAATAAACAGTTTTTCAAAATTCACACAGAGTAACCAGTTACTCACCAGACGTTAACCGGTTACTCTGCACCAGAATGCAGAAATTTGTGCAAAATTCAGCATGATCATCTTTCAAACCTTTTTGCAAACACCTTATGATCATGAAACTGAAATTGCATGAAATTTAAAGTAAAATAACAGTAAAAACCTGCAATTAAACACAATTACAAGATCCAAAGGATCAAGTAACAAAGATCTCCAAAGATCTATATTATGGAAGATGAAGATGAAACTTCAACAATGGTGAAAGATGAATTACCACTTCAAATCTGAAAATTCCTTCAAATTGCTTCAAGATCCAAACACCGAAGCCTTGATCTATGAGAATTGATGAAGAAAACAAGTTTGGATGAAGGTTTAGCTCAAAGTTGAACAAGATTCAATGTGAATTCTTGTTAACTTTCAAAAGAAGAAAAATGAGCTTTGGTGAATTTTGTGGTTGGGAAGAGAATTTGCAAGAGGTTTGTTGGCTATCAAAAGCTTCAAGAGAAATTTTAGCAAGGTGAATTTGGCTCTCAAAAGCTTGTAGAATAAATGAAATGAGGGTTCTATTTATAGAGTTTAGGCTTGGAAAAATTGGTGGTTTGGAATTTGGTTTGGAAATGAAAATTAGGCTTGGAATTTGAATTTGGAGGGAAATTCGTAAAAGAGTGGTGATTAGTGAAGGTGTATAGTAGAAAATGATTAAAGTGATGTAGGGGAATTAAAATGAGATGGTCTAGAATATTCCAAATGTGATCAAGGGCTGAGATTGGTGCAAAATTGCTGAATTTGAATTTGCTGCCATTTTTCAAATTTTTACGAGGGTAACCGGTTACTCACCACAGGGTAACCGGTTACTCAGTGCAAAATTTGTGAAAAATGAGCATTTTGTTGCACTGTTGTGGTTCCGGCTCGATTCCCTTGCTTGTCAAAGAAGGCATGGAAATAAACACATGAACCTTGGAATTCCTTGAATAATAATCAATTAAAACTTGGAAACTCTTGATCAGATAATTTTTGAATTAATTGCAGATCAACTTTGACTTTGTTCAGATGAAATTCATTCGAGCTGTGGGACTGTTATTTTGGCATTTTTAACCTATTCTTCCCCTAAAAATGTTAACAAAATATTTTTGGGTTTTGGTTAAGGTTAGTAAAATATAAACAAATAAAGCAATAAAGTGAATAAGAAACACACAGATGCTCGGTGAACCCTGCAAGACATAAACCCAAAGAAGAGAGGGATAAAAGAACCATTGCGTGATCTTGTTTGTGGTAAAGTGCAAATGAGATGCGAATGATATGTGGAATCTTAGGGGTCAAAAATTAGGGTCTTACAACAGGTATAGCCATATTCTTTAAGGATATTGAGTTTGGGGGGAAAGAATAAGGTTAGAGACTTTGTTTTAGAGGAATAATTACTAACAAATTAAGAAACGCTTCATACAGTTTCTTTTAATCAAGCAAGTATGGAACCTTCATAAGGCATTGTTGAATTTCCTTCTACTCAAGATGATTTTGCAATTCATGAAGATCAAACTCAAAATCCTCAAGAGCAAGTGTTACAAGAACCAATACCTTTGCTGAGATCCACTAGAGAAGGGAAAAAAGCTATTCCAAATTATTACATAGTCTTTCTCCAAGAACATGAGGAAAATAATGGTATTATGGATGATGATCCAATCAACTTCCGCCAAGCCATGCAGGATTCCAACTCGAAAAATTAGATTAAAGCAAAGGATGAGGAGTACAAGTCCATGCAAGACAATTAGGTTTATAAACTTGTTCCATTACCAAAAGGTATAAAACCCATTGGTTGCAAATGAATTTTTAATACCAATCAGAATTCTAATGGTAATGTGGAGAGGTATAAGGCTCGTCTTGTTGCAAAGGGTTATTATACTCAAAAGGAAGGAATTTACTTTAAAGAGACTTTCTCTCTAGTTTCATCAAAATACTCTTTTAGGATAATCATGGTTTTTGTTGCACATTATGATTTGGAACTCCATCAAATGGATGTCAAGACGACATCCCTCAATGTCAACGTTGATGAAACGATCTATATGGTGCAACTAGAAAACTTTGTGTTATAAGAATCAAAGAATATGGTTTGCAAATCGAAAAAATCCATTTATAGACTAAAGCAGATGTCTCATCAGTGGTACCACAAGTTTCATGAAGTAATTCTCGCATTTGGTTTTGAGGTGAATAGTGTTAAAGAGTGTGTGTATCACAAATTCAATGGGAGCAAGTACATATTCTTGATCTTGTATGTTGATGACATGCTGCTCTCTGCCAATGATATAAGCATGATGCACGAAACCAAGAAATTTCTATCAAGAAAATTCGAAATGAAAGATATTGGTGAAGCTTTCTTTATATTAGGAATTTAGATACATCGAGGCTGATCTCGAGGTATTCTAGGATTACCACAAAGGAGTTATATCAAAAAGGTACTTAAAATGTTTGGCATGCAGGAATGTAAACCAAGGGATAGTCTAATTGCTAAGGGAGACAAATTTAGTCCTAGTCAATTCCCAAAAATAAACTTAGAAATTCAAGAAATGAAAAAGATTTCTTTTAAGTTTGTTACATTGGATTTTTCTACTAAACTATAAATGGCAAGTGTTCATGAGGCTAGCCATAAATAAGCCACGTGGAAGATAAAAATAGAACAAGTTAACACGGTCAACATGACTCAAGGTCGGAAATCACCCAAGGTGATGCCTGTCAAAGGTGGTATGGTCGAAGAACATAAGAAGCATGGGGACTTAGTGAAATTTAGTACTATGCTACATTAGCCACGCAGTGACACTGAATACTATGTCACGCTGGCAAAGAGTTCATCACTACAATGGACAATACGTAGAGACATGTTACCTTAATGTGGTCGACGTCGAAGGTTCCGACGAGGGTCTTTAGTTATTGGCACCAGCAAAGCAATTGAAATATTCAAAAGAAGGAACAAGGCGGGAACTACTACATCAGCGTCGACGATTACTTAAAATGTGGGGCACGTCGGGGAAAGAACCGCTACATGATCTAAAGACATGCCATCATGGAAATAGTTTAGTAGTCTTGTACAATTATTTTAGACTTGTATATATAGCAACTTAGATTTATTTTGTAAGGGGTCCGTAAATTGTACACTTTTCCGCTACACTCAAAGTGCATGCGCTGTGAGAAACGAGTGAGGATAATGTACATGTGCATTCCACCAATTTAATACATTTCATCATTTTTATCTTAAAAAGTCTTCCTTTTTATGCACTTAAATCCTTCTTTACTTTGACTGCCTTTACGTTTCCTTGCACTTTATTTTCGAATGCCTTTACGTTTCCCTACACTTTATTTTCGATTGCCGTTACGTTTCCTTGCACTTTATTTTTGTCTGCCTTTATCTTTTCAACAAACTTTACTTCTTCTGTATTTTAACTTCAAGCCTTTTACTTTATCTTACCTTGCATTTTATTTGCATTTTGCCTTGTCTTTTCGTTACGTTTCTTTATTCTCGAGAAATCACAACGTCGTCCCAGAAGTTTGTGTTAACTTCGACAACCACCCTTATTTTTAATGAAAAACAACACACAAATATGTCCGGGAGATTTTCGAGTTTGATCCCTTAAGTATTAATATAAACTCACATTTGTTTGCGAAATTCCAACGTAAATAGCGTCAGGTGTAGGGAGTCTGATGTACGCAAGATTTTGTACTCGTCCATATATTGCGTTCATATTTGGGATGTTAGGCAGATATTTGAGCAATCTAGGTATGGATCATTGAAAGTAGCCAAAAAGGATATGAGGTATTTAAAGAGAACAAAAGATCATATGCTCACATATAGAAGGTCAGACCAGTTAGAGATCACTGGATACTTTGACTCGGATTTTTCTAAATACCAATATAGTAATATATCCACTCCGGGCTATATCTACATGTTGGTTGATGGTGCAATTTCTTGGCGCAGTGCCAAGAAAACTCTTACGACTTCATCCACCATGACATCGGAATTTATCGCATGTTATGAGGCATCCAACCATGGTATTTGGTTGAGAAACCTTGTCATTGGGCTGCGAATTATGAACAAAATTGAAAGACCACTTAAGTTAAATTGTGACAATAAATCAGTCATCCTATATTCCAACAATAATAGGAGCTTGACAATGTCAAAACATATTGACATCAAGTTCCTAGTTGTTAAGGAAAAAGTGCAAAGTAGACAGATTTCCATAGAACACTTAAGGATAAACTCCATGATAGCAGATCCTCTTACAAAAGGTCTTATGTAACACCCCGTTTTTTATTTAATTTATAGTGTGATTTTTTTGGATGTTTTATATTATTATTATTATTATTATTATTATTATTATTATTATTATTATTATTATTATTAGTATTAGTATTTTATTACTTGAAAAGAAAGTATGAAGAATAATAAAGATTGTGAAGTGGTGTGATTGATTAGAGGTTACATGGTAATAATGGGAATTAATAAAATATAGGAAGGTGAATAGAATTAATTAAGAATTTAAGGAATTTCGTAAGAATAAATTAAATAAAATAAATTAGGGTTGTTTTATATAAGACCAAGAGAAATTTGAGAATAAGTATCAATTTTGAGAAAAAGGAAATCCTAGATGAGAAAAATTCAGAAAGTAGGATCTCTCATCACCAAAAAATCAAGATTTTCGGCTTAATCAAGGTACATGGGAGATTATCCTATAACGGATGTTTAAGTTTAAGGATAGCGGGGATTCCTTTGACCCTTTTTTCTGTTATGAATTGTTGTTCCTAATCATGTACGGTTTGTGAAAAACCTCATTGATTGTGTTATGAATTCTAATTATTGTGAGACAATTTTAAAGTTAAGTTAAGGGTTTAGTGAGTAAGCAGAGTAAACTTTGAAGGACAAAGGTTTTGGGAAACCCTTGGGGTGATTTAAAGAATTTGAATATACTTCTAGATATTTTGGGTTTGAGTTATTCATATATTTGTATGTGTTAAGTTGTTACAAGTTAAAATAGGTAAAAGATAGTGAAATAGTAGGAAAATGTCAAAAATATCAAACAAAACTCGGAAAAATCATTGAAAATCACAATAGAGTATTTGTCATCTTGTTCCACGCGTAACTGGAGTTTCGTAAGTCTGTTTGAAGTGCGGTCAGTTGCGTTAGAAATATAATGTGATAATATTTCTGTTGAAAAAAGGAAATGGAACTTAGGAGTTCTAAAGAAGTGACAGTTCTCTGGTTCTTATACCAAAAGTGGAGTCAAGTCACAATCGGTAATGGTTATCTTGTTTCTCGCATAACTTGAGTCTCTTAAGTCCATTTGAGGCGCGGTCAGTTGTGTTGGAAAGCTAACACGATAAAATTTTAGTTGAGATAAGTAAATCAGGTCTATGAGTACTATAGAAGTTGATGTTCTTCGGTTATTACTCCAGAATCGTAGTCAAGTCTCAACCGGTATTGGTTGTCTTGTTCCACGCATAACTTGAGTTTCGTAAGTCCGTTTGAGGTGCGGTTAGTTGAGTTGGAAAACTAACGCGATAAACTTTTTGTTGAAATTAGGAAATAGGGTCTAGAAGTGCTACAAAAATAGCAGTCTTGTGGTTCTTATATCATAAGCGTAATCAAGTCTCAACCAGTATTAGTTGTCTTGTTTCCCGTGTGGCTTGGGTTTCGTAAGTCCATTTGGAGTGTGAACAGTTACGTTGGAAAACAAAGACATATATATTTTATAGAGTAATGAGTTAATGATATTTATACATGTGAATGATGTTATGAATATTTTAGAACTTTGGTCTGATGTTTGATGAAACATTTGAGGGAAATGTGATGTGGATATTTTAGTACATTGGCCCAATGTTTTGATGACACATTTGTGTGAAATAAGATATGGACATATTTAAGATTTTAGTCCAATGTATTGATAATATGTTTTATGAGTTAAGTTGTTAAGGTTAGAACACAATTCCAGTGTTGATCATTGATTTTGTAGTAGGTTCGTGAGAACCAATGTTGAGGCTTGTTGTTGTCTTAGGTTCGTAAGAACCAGTGTTGAGCCTTGTTGTTGTATTAGATTTATGAGAATCAGTGTTGGTCATGTTGTTGTAACATGTATGGAAAATAAGGTGGTTCAGATGGATATATACTTACATTTGTTTGTCATTATCATGCATCATATATATTGTAGTTAGGGTGGGACTTCGGTCCAATGATTTTTCGACCTTTGTCTGTCGATTTTTCGACCTCGGTCTGGCAATTTTCGACTTTAGTCTGGAGATTTACATCTTTGGTCTGGCGTTGTAGGATTTTGGTCAAGTGATGTAAGATTCTCGGTAATACAACTCTGAAATTCGATGATGCTACCACATGCATGGGAGTAGAGGAAATGACATTTCATTTGCATTATTATGTATATTATGACATTGTGTAGTGTGTCTTGAGTAAATGTGTGATATAAACTATTCTTACTATTTTTACACCATTTAATTCATGGAATGTATTCTCACCCCTTCTTGTTTCCATGTTTCCACATATGTATCTTTATGTAGATAATTCCCAAGTTGAAACTGAGGAGTGATAATTGTTGTTTTATGGAGGATGGCATAGTTTGCATCGTCATCGGCTATTAGTTTTATTTTGAGTTTCACTCTGATATTGTAACATCAGATTGAGAATACTTTGTTATGTGTTATGATTTGTTTTAAAATGATTTAATATGTTATGTTTTGAATTTAAAATTTCGGCTTTGGAATATAATTTGAATGTTTTGTCAATGTGACCCCCTCATATTATCTGAATATTTTCTGCAAATGTTTTAAAAATTATTATTGGGGGTTAGGGTGTTACATAGTTGGTATCATAGCAGGTCGGTCCATCCAGCCTTAGAAGTTAAGAATTCATTTTTATCCATGTGTACGACCTGTGTGTTAAAGTTGTCGGTACTTTTTCCCTCAAACCACTTTTTGCTTTATTATTTACAAATGTTCAACTTGTCTATGGCTAGTTGTGCTGGAAGCAACGACTGATAGAATTGATCACGTAATAGTTGATACCTCAAAGCAATTACTAATGTTGTGGTTCGAGCAACTCAAATTTCCAAGGTGCTCAGATTTAGATCCAAGATATGGAGAGAATTTTTAGGATAATTTTATGTTTTTTTTTTTGATAAGCAATTGTATTAATAGGAGAAATAGGGTTTCTCCAACCCAATACAAAGGATCAAAAGAAAGGCTAAAAGCCACATAAAAGGAAGATTACAGGTAATCGGTAGGACACTTAGTCCAATCGTACAAACTACACTTAACTCTACCGATCTCTAACCATCTCCAAGATAAAATCAGAATGCGATAAAAAAGAGCTTCTATGTCGCAAACCTCATCACAAAAGATAATATTATTTCTTAAAGACCAAATATTCCAAAGCACAATGTACCAGACAAAGCTAGACATTCCATCCTTAGAATTACCACTGAACAACTTGCTCCACTCCTTAGCATGAGAGAGGTTTGTGTCGGCAAGAATCGGCGAAACTCCCAGCCAAGAATAAATCTTATTCCACAAAAGCTTAATCTTAGGACAAGACAAAAAGAGGTGATTAACATCTTCATCTTCCATAAAACAAAATACGCAAACTCTATCGTGAACAGAGGAAATCATCCCTCTAGCAGCCAAATTATTACGGGTCGGCAATCTATTAAGCATCAATCTCCAAATGAAAGCTTTGATTTTCATGGGGATTAAGGATCTCCACATCTCATGGATAACTTCTAAAACCTCATAAGGAATGTCAAGACCTCTCAAAACCTGGCAGCTCAAATTGTAGTATGCACTAACAGAAAAAATGGAACTCTTATCCATCTTCCACAGCCAGGAATCATCCTCCAACTTCGATATCGTTGCCGCGCCAACTATCGCGTCTAAGGCCTGAACAGCTCTACCTTCTAGGACTGTGTTGTCCGACCAAAGAGAATTAAGGTTCCACTGCCAACTGTCATTAATCCACTGACCCAAATCTGCTACATAACAATGTTGAAGATGAGAAGCTTCAAACAGAACCGGAAAAACTGATTTTAATTCGAAATCGCCACACCAGTTATGCTGCCAGAAGAGAATAGTATCGCCTCTCCCAACAGCAGGATGCACACAATCGGAAAACAGAGTAGTAGAGTTAATGGATTTTAAGGTTAACACGTCCCTCATCCAAAGAGAGGAATTAGCAATGTTAAAATCATTATCAGCACTTAGAACTAGATTGTGAAGGCTACCATACCTGCTGCGAATTAACTTCCTCCAAATCTCGTTCCTACCGTTGAGGAATTTCCAAAGCCATTTTGCGACTAACGCCTTATTAAACAGCCCTACATGTTTAATCCCTAAGCCACCTTCTTCTCTAGTCTTACAAACAGAGCCCTAATTCACCCAAGCATATTTCTTCTTATCTGCCGAACCCGACCATAAAAACCGACGCTGAATCGAAATGATATTATTGACAATTTCGGAAGGAGCCTTATAGAAAGAGAGACTATGAATAGGCATGCTAGACAACACAGAGTTAATCAGAGTAATTCTGCCTCCTAAAGGGAGGTTCCTACCAGCCCACGAGGTAAGTCTTGACTTGAGCGAAGAAATAACCGGGTTCCAAAACGAAAGTCTTCGATGATTTCCTCCAACAACGATTCCCAGGAATTTGAAAGGTAAACTACCAGCCTTGCAGAAAAGAAAAGAAGCTGCAGCGATAAGAAACGAATGATGAAGACCGACTCCATACAGGCAACTTTTGGAAAAATTTATCTGCAGACCCGAGATCAACTCAAAACCACGGAGGATAGACTTCAGGGCCCAAAGATTATGGAACTCACCATCACAAATCATTATTGTATCGTCGGCGAACTGAAGAAGCTCAATAGAATCCTCTTCATTAAATCGAAATCCAGTCAGAAGATTTCTATCTGTAGCTCTTCTAACTAACAAAGCAAGGACTTCGGCCACGATGGAGAAGAGGAATGGGGCTAATGGATCCCCCTGTTTGAGCCCCCTAGTTACCTTAAAGTCCTTAGAAGGACTTCCATTTATAAGGATAGATATGTAACTAGCACAGACAGCACCTTTGATCCACATAATCCAATTGGATCCAAAATTCATAGCTTCCAAAATGGAGATCATAAAGTCCCACTCGACGCAATCATAGGCTTGCGCAAAATCAACCTTGAACACCAAGCATTTACGCTTCTCACGTTTCGCAAGGTCGAGAATTTCATTAGCAACAAGGACGCCATCTAGAAGGTTTCTGCCAGGTATGAACGCAGTTTTTGACGGTGAAATAAGTTTATTAATAACAGAAGAAAGTCTCATGGCTAGCATCTTGGATACCACCTTCGAAACACAACCCACTAAGCTTATAGGTCTAAAATCAGCAAAATGTTGAGGATTATCCACCTTAGGAACCAAAGCCAAGAAAGAAGAAGAGAAAGCTTTTGGAAGATATCCAGTAGAGAAAAAATGGCTAACACATTTGGAAAAGTCATGCCCTACAATATCCCAAGCAGCCTTAATGAAATTGAATGAGAAGCCGTCTGGGCCTGGAGATTTGTCCCCATCGCAAGCAAACACGGACTCACGAATATCATCATACGAGAAAGCTGAATCCATGGTTTCTCTATCCAAAGCATTTAGTTTCATAACGCCATTAAGATCCAAGGATGGTCTTTTAGCAATCGACTTTTTGAATTTAGCTTGGAAGAATTCAAAAGCAGCATCCTTAATAAGCTGGGGATCCTCAACTAAATCTTCACTAGGCCCAATTGCAGAAATTGAATTCAGCCTAGTCCTGGATTTAAGGCTAGCATGAAAAAATTTAGAATTAACATCACCGTCTCTCGCCCATTTAGTCCGAGATTTTTGGAAAACCATACTCTCTTTGATACGAAGATTACTCCAAATTTGTTCCTGAATTTCCAACCTTTTCTTGTACAAGTCAGAAGAATCAGGAAAATTGGAAGAAACCAAATCCAATTCCAACGCGTTGATGTTCTCCACACAATCCTCCAATCTAAGATCGATCCAACCGAACACATAAATATTCCACCACCTCAACCTGTTCTTTAAGTACTTGAACTTTTCCTTTAACACGAAGGAAGGTGATCCATTCAAATCAACCGAGTTCCACTGATTTCTAACAAATTCCAGAAAATCCTTATGCTCAAGCCAAGCATTGAAAATTCTGAATGGTTTCGGGCCCGAATCACCAGAATTGGATTTAATCCAAATTGGACGATGATCGGACACATCACGATTCCCAAGAAACTGAGCTTTGAGCTGCCATGCTTCAACAAGAGACACATCCACCAAAATTCTGTCAAGTTTACTACAACTCTTCCCATTTGAATTAAACCAGGAAAAACGATTACCCACGAACGGGAGGTCAACCAGATCCAACTCATTAAGAAACGAGTTAAAATCCGAGCAATCCTGGTTACTACAAACACCTTGACCCTTTCTTTACCCTCTAGATTTGACAGAATTAAAGTCGCCCCCAACCAACCATAACCCGTCCTGGCATCTATTCTTAAAGGCCAATATATCTGACCAAAGAGATCTCTTCTCCCTCATCCCACAAGGCGAATAAACGTTCAAAATAAATAGGTTCGCACCTCTCCACAAAAGATTACAACACAGGAAACCTTTACCTTTATAGCTAGAAATAGGGATAAAAGTACCTGTCTTCCAAATAGTTAGAATACCTCCCGATAGTCCTTCTGAATCAATTGCCGACCAACCACAATCTTGATTACCCCACAGACCCAAGACTATCCCATCGTTCATCTTCTTAATTTTTGTTTCTTAAATAAGACACAAACCAGCTCTACCTCTTAGAAAATTTTGACAGATTCTTCTTCTTTTCAAAGAGGAACTGCAGCCTCGAACATTATAGGTCACCAGAATCATGATTTCTTATTTCCAACACCCTTCAAGCCCACTGATACCTTCTTATCTCTGTCCTCCAACAATTTGATAATTCCTTCGAAAACTACTTCATCTTCATCTGCTTCTATACCCAGAATCTTCATGGATTCCCACACTCTCTGAGGAACAAGATCCAAATTCTTAATACATCTAGCATTGCTTCTAACAACATCCGATTCATCCACTGAAGGACAAATAGACAGCTCCTGAAGCTTAGACGTTCCACCCTTAACAATCTTCGACGGGATCTTGGATAGATTCATTGACTTCTTGTTTGTGGCTTGCTTCGCCCCTTTTGGCACACCAGCAGAAGAATTAAGCAAGGTAGCAAAACAAGATGGAGAAAAGGGAATCTGAAATTCCTCATAAATCTCAGTGAACAGTTTTTTCTTTTTAGCTAATGGCCCAATACGAGGCCCAATCTCCACAACTAGAGAATTCGAAATTGGGTCCGAGTCCAGAGTGGTCTCAGCAACAACAAGATCCAATCCACAAGAAGAATTTAAGTCCAAAGTGGGTGCCACGTCACCCCCAATTGGAAGCAAACCATCTAGTTGGGAATGAACTATACCAAAAGTGTTGGGCTTATCCGAACCAAGGTTAACACAAGCGACCTTGGGACAATCAATCAAAAAAGCGCCTTCCTTAAAAGTGTTAACATCATAGTCAACCTCTGTCCCCCTAGCATTGGAAACTGCGTCAAGCAAAGTATCACTCATTAAAGGATTTTCACATCCATCATTACTTCCCACTTCTTCATGCATAGAAGAACAAGTCTTTTTGCCAGTCACATCCCTGACATCCCTATTGCCGTTTGACAGAGTATTCTCGTCTTCTTCATCTGTAGACCTCTCGCTACCATCACCAGACGATATCTCTTCATCGCTTTCAAGTTCATCAAGGGTAGAGTCTCTAGGAGGATAGACTTCCGGGTCTTCAATGACCAAAACATTGTAGTCTAGCCCATTAATCTCAACCGAAACCTCATCTTTAATGACATCTAAACTATCAACAATAATCAGAAACCTTGCCATGTCAAACCTAACATTTTTTTCCGTGCCTTCGTCACTTTTAACAAAGGTTCCATAATTCTCCACTAACTTCCCAAACACACAATCGCTCCAGACATGACAAGGGAGTCCCACACACCTTACCCATGTAAACCTGGATTTATCCACAAACTCAGGGGACCAAGGTTTGAGAGTAAAAAAACGTTCATCACACCAGGGCCTAGCAGACTTGATAAAATCAAAAATATCGTCTTCATTACTAGATTCTAGTAAACAAGATCTTGCCCCAAGTGGAATAGCCTTAACATCAAAAAACCCAGCTTCAAATAAATCTTTTTGAATTTGAAATGGGTTCCCTAACTTGTGCAACACTCCGATAGCAGCCTTGGAGAACCTGTCAATAACCGGGAATTTAACCTTCAGTCTCCTAGGGACAGTAGGATGTAGCCTATCCTTGTCGATCACGTCTTTATTCACACCAGGTCTCAAAGCCTCAGCGTAGGAAGACAAATTGTTCCTACTAGAATAACCTCTCATAGTGGTGTTCACCCTCCTTCCAACATCATCAAATCCACCTTTACTATCTAGAGGATCCAACGCAAACCTTGGAACGTTAGCAAACAGTTTTTTCCCTTGAATATAAATGTTGTCTAGCTTTACCGCCAGGATGCGAGCATCATGCACCTTCCTGAAACGTGCGAAACCGTATCTCCGGCCACGTTTATCCCTCTTAGCCGGAATGTAAACTTCCGAAATAACACCATACACCAGGAAAACCTCAAAAAGGTCTCTCGCTGACGATTTGTCCGGAAATTCTGTTATAAAGAAGGATGTTAAAGCTTCTCCCTGAGCCGCTCCCTTTCCACCATTTTCTTTCCAAATAGAACTTCCAGAAGGGGGGAGTTTCCTTCTCTTACTTGAAACCCTTATCCAATCCATCTTATACAAAGTAACTTAAAACTTCACAGCTCAACTTAACAATAAAAGGAATCCTAATGCCAAGGTCCCTATACCTAAATATATGAGTTTAAACCGAAGACATCAGCACTCCTACATTGTCATGAATCGCTTGCAAAAGTCTTAAGAAGGTTACTCTTAAGAGGGTTACTGTATGTAAAAAGAAGGAGAATGGTTAGAGAGAAGGGAGAGCTTCTCTCTCTTAAATCTTATCTATCTAGGAGTCCTTTCAATTTAGGATAATTTTATGTGTTGATGCACATAAGGCGTTGTTTGGCTCCACACTTTATCTGGGGAATGTTGGGTACTTATGGGAATTTGTTCGACAAGGATTGGAAGTCGTTGGTACTACCATTATTTAGGATAGTTTTAAGAAAGAGTTTTTGGACGAGTGTTTTCTAACAAATGTTCGTAATCGGGGGAAATTAAATTTTGGAACTGAAGCGAGGTGATATGTATGTAGGTGACTATACATCCAAGTTTGAAGAACCGTCGAGGTATTGTACTCACTATATTGGTGTGGATCCTGAGATTAAGCAATTAATTATGGATCAAGAGGTTATTCGTTTCTTGGTGTTGGTTAACAAGTGCAAAATTTATGATGAAAACAACATTGCAAAATCTACTTGCTATATGGGTATGAATGAGAAGGAATTTGGTAATCAGAATCGTAGCAAGCATTATGCAGTTCAAAGTGGCAAAGGAAATCAGAAGTCAGCAACTGGAAGTGGATAAGGTAATAAAATTTGGAATGGAATTAGTGGGGGAGGTTCTTCCACCCCTCTTCAGATGTGGAAAATGTGGAAAACTGGGTTATCATACCTCTGAGTGCAAAAAAGTATTTTCGAAGGACATCTACAGTCTGCGACCTGAGTGTGAAGTGGAGTTTTCTACATGTTTAATACTTGGTGTTGGACCTATATCCATGACACCGTATGGAATGTGTTCAGTGAGGCTGAGTGAACTTAAGGAGTAGATGGAGGAACTTTTGGAGAAACAGTTTGTAATGCCTAATGTATTATCGTATGGTGTGCTTGTGTTGCTGGTTAAAAAGAAAGGTGAGACCATGAAATTGTGTGTGGATTACTATAAATTGAAAAAGATTACTATTAAGAATCGGTGTCATATTCCTAAAATCGATGATCTTATACATCGTTTGGTGAGAGCTCATGTTTTTAGTAAGATTGATCGGAGATCAACTTACCATCAGATTCAGGTGAAGTCTGAGGATATATCTAAGACCATGTTTTGAACATGTTATGGTCATCATAAGTATTCGATTATGTATTTCGGTGTGTCTAATGCACCAGGAGTATTTATGGAGTGTATAGATAGTATTTTCACTCTTACTTGGATTAGTTTGTTATGGTGTTTATAGATGTATCATGGTGTACTGCTAGTCAGACAAATATCATGCAAAATTCTCAAGAAGTCACTGACAGTTAGTCTTTGAGTTGTAATTCCTTGAGAGACTAGGGTATAGTCAGAATTTTCAAGAAGTCTTAGTCAGTTGGTCTTTGAGTTGTATAATCAGTTTGATTATTGAATTAAGTTCTTATTGAAAAGGAAAAATCACTTAGGTGGGTGAACTGGAAGTAGATTAGTTAACAGCGAACCAGGATAAAAATACTTGTGTTCTTATCTTTATCATTATCTTTGTTGTTTGATATATTGGGCTACAAAATTTTTAAACCCAGAAACCCAATTTAAACCCCCTTTTCTTGAGTTTCTTGCACCTTCATGTTTTTGATTGAGCATTAATGTCTTGGACTACATGTTAATATGATTTCCCATCCCGTTTTTCCCTTGCATGAAGTCCCCATATTTTATTCCTTCTAACAAACCTCTTTCCTTACATGCCTCTGACTTGCTACTTTGTTGTTATCTCCTCCATTCTTTACTCTATAGTTATTTTCCAAGTTCAAAAATGGCTCATTCTTATTTCACCTTTGGAACCTTCAGACATTCACAAAAAATTTCCGGCTTCCTATGAAAATGTTATCCAGCTTTGGCGCTAAATAATATGTATCATTCATATTGAAGAATCTAACAAAACCATGTCTCTTCCATCTTCCATCTTTCTTGTTGAGAAACAAGTGTGAGTTCTAAGTTCCACAGTGCTTAGAAAAGTGAATGTTGAGCACTTTATAACTAAGAAGATACATACACTTATCACCTTAAGGTTTTGGGTGAATATGTGGTGTCTCTCTCACTTGTTTGGGTGAGTCTTTAGCCTTTAGGTGAGTGTTTGACCCAATGTGAATGTTTCCCCTTCATAATGACCCAATAGTGATATCTATGTCTGGTTCGAGTAAGGGATCAACTCCTTGTAGCGAAAGTCTTCCGGACATAGTGGTGGTCAGGCGGCGTGTCACGTTGTAGTGTACATGACGAGTAAGGGTGTATGTCAACGGCGGTACAAGCATGTAGATGAAAGAGCTTCTACTTGAGGGAGAGCATACTGGATGGACTTATACTTGAAGGGAAGATTGTTGAGAAACAAGTGTGAGTTCTAAGTCCCACATTGCTTAGAAAAGTGAAGGCTGAGCATTTTATAAATAAGAGGACTTATACACCTATCACCTTAAGGTTTTAGGTGAATATTTGGTGTCTATCACAATTGTTTGGGTGAGTACTTAATTCAATGTGAATGTTTCCCCTCACGATGACTCAAAAATTGAAATAAAAAAATAAAGTCGTACATCTTGCTTCTTCCTTCCTACTTTGTACTTTCACTACTTCCCACGTTATCCGAAGGTTTAGTCTTACGCTTAATCACCTTCCACTCTTCCATAGATAACACAAAGGTTTTCTGATGATTCTAATGTCACGGCTTGATATATGAACTCATTTGATGGACGTTAAGAAAATTAATGGTTAATTTGGCTTTTTTTATTTTAAAAAAGGACTAAATTGATTGATAGATGAATAATTACATATTTAAATTTAATTTTTTTTTAATAAATTTAAATTTATAAATCGAAATAGATAAATATTCTTTGAAGAATATAACCATTCAAAGATGTAATTTGATTTCAAAATAAAATTAAATATTTTTCAAACTTTTATACAAATCTTTATTTGAAAAACAAATCCACCTAGTTGATTATGTCATGTTCATTCATATATTGAAGGAACTTTACATATAAAAGAAGAAACACTAAAGGCAGTGGACAATTTTAAAAACATTTAAAAAGAATTAGATCATATTAACCAAATGAATAAAGATTTAAAAAATAATTACTAGTATAGAATATCCAATAAATTTTTTATTCGAATTAAGAATTTAGCTTTTCTTTTTCTTTCTATTTTATTGATAAAATTTAAAGCTTAGCTGTTTTTTAAAGTAAAACCTAACTATTAACACATCATAATAATTATTTAAAAAAAAATCAAGTAAAAAAACAAACATCTGTTGAAAAAATAAACTTAGTTAGAATAAAATCCAAAAGATACACAACAAAAATTTCGCCACTCAGTGATAGTCCAGTCAAAATTAGGTGATGAGTCAAGAGTCACAATGTCTTCTTTTGCCAATAACAACAGTAATTCCTGCTTCGTCTCGCAACACTCAAAACCAGCATACATATTCTTTTGCAGAACTTTTTCACCTCAACTACTAGTATAAGACAAATTTCCACATTTTCAATATTTTTTATATATTTAGTTAATTTATTACATCATCTAGTACTTTATATCTCATCCTATCTGTAATAGAATAGACATAAAAATCGGTTCTATCCTCCATTTAATTATTATTATTATTATTTTTAAAATCCCATTTAAACATATAAAAAATAAATAAAAAGATCATGTATTTTTTTATAATATCCCATTCATGCCACATGCATATACATACATACATATACATACATAACACATGCGACAAAGCCACCCATGTATGACTATGACTCAACCAATCCAATAGCCCACCCACCGTTTCTCATCACTAGACTTCCGTGTTATATATACTCCTCTCCCTTCTATCTCTCTCCACTCTTCAAATTAACAAAACTAAATCTTACCCTTACCTACAACAATTCTAGTATCTAATATCCTATCCTATCATCAATAATGACTAAAATAAAAGAGGTTAGTTATTTAGTTTTATGCATATGTATCTTTTTCATGACTATAGCATATTCATATTCAAGATTCTGGAATTGGAATTGGAATTACTTTTTGTTTTTTTTGTTGTTCTTATTTTGTCTCTATCGCTTTTTCCTTTAATTTATGATATTTATGATACAGCAAAAGAATGAAACTGAGAAGAAAGCTGACGACGGAGCTAAGAAAGACGACAGTCTACCTCCTGTCGTTTACAAACTCGACTTGCATTGCGAAGGATGCATCAAGAAGATTAAACGATCCGCTCGTCATTTTGCCGGTACTTTATAATTTCAAATACTGATTCATGAAATTTTAGATTTGAATTTCGTAATGCTAATTAGCATATTTCGAATATATTCAGGTGTGGAAACTGTTAAAGCAGATCTGTCTTCAAACAAAGTGACGGTTACCGGTAAATTTGACGCTGTTAAACTACAAGATAAACTGGCTGAGAAAACTAAGAAGAAAGTAGAAATCATCTCAGCTCCGCCAAAAAAAGACGCCGCCGCCGCGGAGAAACCGTCGGAGAAGAAACCTGACGAGAAAAAGCCTGAAGAGAAGAAAGCTGAAGAGAAGAAACCAGAAGAGAAAAAACCAGAAGAAACTAAGCCTAAAGAGGTATTTAATTAATTACTTAATTATTTAATATTTAATCAATTTATTTATACATTTATTTTTTTACATAACCGAATTTGTATTAATATTAATTAATTAATTAATTAATTTATTTATTTCAGAGTACGGTGGTTTTGAAGATCAAATTACACTGTGACGGTTGCATTACAAAAATTAAAAGGATAGTTATGAAGTTTAAAGGTGAGAGAGTTGACATAATTATTAGATTACTTAATTAATAATTATTTTTAAACAATACTCCCTCCGTTCCATATTATAAGCAAATTTTACCTTTTTAGATTCATTGAATAATTAATGTATCTGGTTCATATATAGACCAGATACATTAATTATTCAATGAATTTAAAAATGTGAAATTTGCTTATAATATGGAACGGAGGGAGTACTAATTAAATATTTGGTTGATTCGGTGGTTAATGATAATTATGTTTTTGTTAAACAGGGGTAGAAACGGTACACCTCGACGGAGACAAGGATTTGGTAACAGTGAAAGGAACAATGGAACCGAAGGCGTTGGTGGAGTATCTTACAGAGAAGCTAAAGAGAAACGTTGAAATGGTTCCAGCGAAGAAAGATGAAGAGAAGAAAGAGAAAGAGGGTGGTGGAGAGAAGAAAGAGAAGAAAGAAGATGGTGGTGAGAAGAAAGTGGACGGTGGAGATCAAGCGAAGGTGGAGGTTAATAAAATGGAGTATCAGTACCCGATGCAATCTCCAATGTATTGGTACGATGGACATGTGGGGCAAAGTAGTAATTATGGTATGGATCAGTTTCATCAACCAGGTTACGGTAATCATGATCAACGTTATGTGGAGCCTGGGTATATGATGAATCATGGTGGTAGTTATCCTATGCAGCCACCTCAGGTTCCGTTTTACATGAACCCTAATCATCCTCCACCGCAGATGTTCAGTGATGAGAATCCCAATGCTTGTACTGTGATGTGAGGAGGGTTGTTTAGAAGATTGTTTTTGATCGAGTGTATACATGGTTACACGGACGTAATACGCATGATGTAATTTGTATAAAAAAATTAAGTATATAATGTTAATTCGAGAGAAATTTTATGATAATTGGTAGAATTAATTTTGATTTAAAATCAATAATATTTGATGGAGTTATTATTATATAGAGGATAACTGGCTGGAGAATCTGTTCAGATTTGAAAGATAGAAAAAAAAAAGTTTATTTTATTTATATATTATTGAAGTAAACAAATTTGTTTATGGGGATTGTTCTGCACATGGTTTGGTTTCGAACTGTTATTTGCAACGTGGGAAGGTGTGGCTTTTTAATTTTTATGTATGCGAGGGAATTTTTATTTGTGAGACTGTTAACCTAAATTGGAAAGTCACCTAACAATGCGGTTACTTTTTTTTTGTCTTTCTGAAATCTAATTAACGGTTGAAAGTAAGATGCATTTAGATTTGGTGGTGGTTGTTGACAACGGCATGCTAACATAAAATAAATGGACAATTGAAAGTTAAATAAGTAAATTATATTTTTACACTCATATATATATATATATATATATATATATATATATATATATATATATATATGAGTAAATAAATGGACAATTGAAAGTTAAATAAGTAAATTATATTTTTACACTCATATATATATATATATGAGTGTAAAAATATAATTTACTTATTTAACTTTCAATTGTCCATTTATTTACTCATATATATATATATATATATATATATATATATATATATATATATATATATATATATATATATATATATATATATATATATATATATATATGGAACATAACATAAGAGAATGTCATTTTTATATGAGAACATTAGAATGAATTTGAACCATTAGATTTTAAAATAAATGATAAAGATTATGTGTCAGTTTTTCTCTCTCTTCTCCATCATTTATTTTAATAATGCAGGAGAGTGAAAAACAAAAATCACACATAATCTGCATTATTTATTTTAAAATCTAATAATTCAAATTCATTTTCATGTTCTTAAATAAAAATGACATTCTCATAGAATATGAACTATATATATATATATATATATATATATATATATATATATATATATATATATATATATATATATATATATGCATGTGTGTGTGTGTCAATAATATTTTCTTAAATTAATTTAGTTAATAATTATGAAAAGACATAAAATAATAGTTTTGCAAAAATATTAGATATAGGATAGATTCTAGATTAATCCACAACATTCAATTTAAAAAAAAACTTTTAAAAAATCGAGGGAAAGGATATCTCAATACAAATGTGTATTGTTATCAGAGAAATGATATTCTTACATCCATTCATAAATCTATTCACCAATACGATAAACAGTAAAATATTATAATAATATTTAGTTATTTTTTTTTTAAAGTTTTTTTAAATTTTTTTAAAATATTTTTTTTTGAAATTAAGGAATACTACTATAAAATTTGTGATTAATCAACTTTATAATTTCATTAATCAACATTTTACATATCATTAATCAATTTTGTTTTATTACTAAAAATTATTTTTAATATTTTAGTGTTAATTAACCAACTTCATCATTTCATTAACCAACTTTTTATTTTTCATTAACCCATTTTATTTTACTATTAAATATTATTTTTAATATCTTGACATTTATTAACCAACTTCATTATTTTATTAACTAATTTTTTACATTTCATTAATTAACTTTATTTTACTATAAAAAGACAATATTTATATACTGTGCACGAATACTGTTTACGATTACTATTCACGAACATGTGTATTGTTCATATCAATGCACTCTTTACCGTATTTGTTAAGAGAACATACAATAAAGATGTGTGATATGGTGTAAGCATAAAGGATAAAGATATATGATATGGTGCAAGCATAGAATTGCTGTTGTTATTATTATGTGAAACTAAACATATACCATAAGGTTGAAGAGGTTTCAATGGGAACGGTGCTCTCATGCTATGATCATCAATAATACATTATTAGTTTAATAAATAAAACATTATTTTCTCGAGATAATGTTTTGATAACTTTGAGTAATTTAGTTTCACAAGTCCCACACAACAAATGATGCCAAAAATATAAAGCATTGTCCTTTTTCTGTAGTTTTGTAGGGGTACTATATTTTTCTCTCAACTTGTCCATTACTTTTAGTCGACTTATATGTCCAATCAAATTTTTAATAAATATTTAAAATATAAAAATAGTACGCTAATATATACATTGCTCTGCACATAACTAGGGGTGGCAAAACGGGCCCGGCCTATTGGACATGTCCGTTTTATCCGTACTTTAGTGCGGGGTGGGCCAAGGGTTTAGGCCCTCACCCTCTATTGTGTCTGCCCCGTCCCGTCCCGTTTTTTTCGCGGGCTTTTGCGGGCACAAGTATTTATATAAAATTTTGCATTTTTAGACTTAAAAGATACAGTGTCCACGGGCTTTCCCCGCCCCTCCCTCACTTTTTTGCAGAGTAGACCTAGGTTTTAGACCCGCATCCTCACCTATGACCGCCCCGCCCGGCCCCATTTTTTTACGGGCATTTGCGAGGCGGGCATGCCCGTTTGCCACCCCTACACATAACTACAATTTTTACATTATGTAAATTTATCAAAACGTCAGAAAAATAAAAATGGAGAGAGAGGATATTTTATGATTCTTTTAAAAATAGTAGTACAATTCAATTTTTATTTGTGTGATAGAACTAGAAGTAGTACAATTGAAATTGGTGATTAATTTGTGTAGCAAGAAAAGGCTTAGTGATTTGTGGTCCTTGTGAATAATAGAGCATTTAATTAGACAGCGTTATCACCTTTATCGTTTTTCTTCTTTATGAATTAACCACTCATAATTTCAAGACTTTTATGAGAGGTCCATTGCTAGGTCCTGTATTCTGCTTTTTCTTTGCCGTGTCTTATTTCATTGCTATTGCTATTGGCCTTTGGTTGAGGGTGTTGTTTAAGAGCATTAATTAACAAGTGTGTATAGAAGTTGACCAAAAATATAAATGCATATAGATTTTTTTTTATTGAATACTTCAATAATTTGAAATCTAATTGAGTATGAATTCATCTTTTAATTATTTTATACTATATCACTAATTTTTTATATTAATTAATGTTAATATAAATTTAAGTTTTGCTTAAATTTTGTCTAGAAGGTATCAATATCCAATCAAATATTTGGGTACTAACGAATTTTTCATGTATTTTTCATATATTTATTTTTTGAAACTAAGTATCAAGATTTAACTTAGTCTTATACACACATTTTACATCAATGGTTCTTTTCTTCTCATGCAAGAAAAATAATACTCATGTATTATTCTTCTCAATTGACCCGAGCTCTTTCCTCGTGGCTTCCTTTCATACTTTGCTCTGTATTGCTTCTGTATGGTTGAGTAGTTCTGCATCCGTCAATATAACAAAATGTATAAGATCTTTTTCATTGCTTATAACACTGTCAGACAACATTCCACAATCTTCAAGTCTTATAGAAACATGTCTTCTTCTTTGTGGTCTCTCATGAACATGAAATTCTAGTGGTGCAGCCTCATTAATTTCAATACCTTCATCATTCGATTCACCATCTGATTCTACATTATTATCATGGTCTACAAAAGTGTGTTTGACCACACCTTCTATTATATCTTCATTATGCAAATTCCAAGCATCTGATTCATCAAAAACCATGACGTGTAGGAATGTCAATGATGTGGGGAAGAAAGCGGGGGATGCATCTCCGTCTCCATTCCTAAATTTATTCCTCCTCATCGTCTCAGATCCCCGCCACAGGGGGAGGGGGAGTTTATCCCCATCTCCGCAAATCCCATAGATATCCATACACATAATAAAAAAAATATTTTTAATCAAATTATTATTAAAAATAATTCAAAAACTAGCAAAGAAAAATATAAATTAATCATCTAAAATTAATCTATTGTTTTGACAATACTTAATTCATGTCCATGATGGTCTTAGCCGTCAACGTTTTCATACTTGAAAAGTTTAAAATAATCATTTTGATGGCCTTCTTTTAATAACATTAAATATGTGTTTTAATTTTTTTTATAAATAAAAATAAAAATAAAACAACATATAAATTTAAAGTTATACATTTTCAAAGATATTTTGGTAATTTAGGTGAGACAGAGACTCTGCGGGGGTGAGGGATATGTTCCCCGTCTCCGTCCCCAAAGTGCATTTGGGGGACTTTGATCCTCATCCCAGCAGGAGAATTTTTTCTATATTTGGAGCCCCAAACGAGGCAATCCCTGGGGAATTCCCAATAATGGGCGCCAATTGACATTCTTATTAATGTGTAGTCTTTTTTCAATAGGATTCTACAATTTTTAAAGGGATCCAACAAAGAAAATACGTCGGAAACCATTCATAAGAGATAGGTTCTTAATCTTAGTGATCAAAGTCATAAAACAAGAGACTATCTCCTCCCCAGATAAGACCATTTGATCGGCCAGGGAGTCCAATTTACCTACCATAAATCTGAGAGACTCGATAAAATAATCAAGATTACCAAACACTTGTTTATTCCATATTTTTAGACTACCTTAAAGACATTTGAGTTTTCCCATAAAGGAAAAAGCCCTCCATTTTTTGTTAAAATAAGTAGACCAAGAATTAAGAACTAGCTCATTGAAATTAATGTCAGGTAACTAGTGATTATTGAACCGAAAAGGCGTGAGGCTCCACATTTGATTAACATATTTAAGAATAATTGGGCAATGGTCAGAACCATTTCGATGGAGAGCCCAATGAGCCATACTCCTCCAAACGTTCTACCACTCGTCTAAAACTAGAATTTGATCAAGGCTACTAAAGCCCCATCCCCCATTAGTTTGAACCTAAGTATACTTCCTTCCCGAAGGAATAGGGCTAACATATCAATCTAAGAGAAAAAGACGAGAAAGTAATAGACTTCAAATTACAAGACTAATTAGAAGAATCACACCCCATATTCTCTCATTTAGAAAGCAACACAAAATTGAAGTACACAAAATATCTCCTCCGATATTAGACTTACACATACACAAGTTATCCCATATAGACCTTTTATCCGCCAAGGCAGTCATTGAGTAGATATTGGCCACAAAACAAAGAGTCTTAGAAATGCCCTGACTCTAAACAGACACCGAGAAAACCAATACCTGAGATAGAAAAAAGGGACATTCCATTCAAGCAATACCAGATTTAAAAAATAGCAGCACTTTTACCAACAAATGGGTCTAAAGAATTAGATAGAATATAGTCCTTCATCTTTCTTCTCTTGATCCTACCTCCTAATTCCCTAACATTAAACGAGCAAATCAACATCTAACCCTTCTCCTAGACAACCACAATACTCTCTTCTTCCTATCTATCCTTTCCAAAGCCATCAACTTCCCCATTTCAATCTCATCACTCATCAAAAAGTACATCCCAATTATTTTGTTACCCTTAAAATTGTAGCTATCAAAATCTATAAAAAGATTTGATTTAAATTTGAATTCAAATTTAATTATCTAATTGATTTGATATTATCCTTTAAATAAGTCAAACAAATATAATAAATACATTTCTAAAAGATAGCAACACATCTGATTGAAACACAACAAAAAAATACACAGCATAATATCCATCATGGCCCGCTGATAAGGGCCAAATGTTGCACACATGCTAAAACATTTGGTCCCACACATGTCTTTTCTTCACCAAAACATCTTTTACAGTCCATTTTCTTTTGCATAATGCATACAATCCAAAAGGAATAATAATCCCCCCTTTGGCAAATTTTGGCAAAACATCTGTTTCACAACTTACAAGATGTGCATGAGTAAATCCACAAATTGAGCATCATAAGCATACCACAAACAAACACACAAAGCAAACAGCAATAGAAGTAACACATAAGTAAAGTGTTTGCTACACGAAAATTATATCAAACATAATCCTCCATACAACTAGGCAAACAATCAGTCATATATACATGCACACAAAGTCAGTAGTTAGTAGTCAGTCAGGTCATTCAACACATATCACTACTATTACACATCATTACATCAGAGTTCACACACAGTCACCAAATCAGCTCACATATGCTTAAAGTCTAGATGCCAGGCCAGATGCTTCAGCATGTGAGCACACAAATTACACACAGTTAGTAGTTATAGTCAGGTTACTCAGAGCACACTAATACCACTACTCCCCATTTTTGCCACAATTTTGAAAATGTATTGAAAGAAATGAACCAAAGGGTATTAAACAAGCAGAGACTCATATATTGTTAGGTGAAACAAAACAATAAACATAAATGAGTACCAACATAATTCAAAGTTATTACAGAATCACAAAAATAAGTCTAAAAACAAAAGTCCAAAAACAAAATTCAAATTAACTTCAACTTGATGACATCAGTCTTCAGAGCTCATTTTTTCTGCTTCTTCTTCATTTGAGGATTCTGAGTTGTCAGCTTCTTCATCGCAAGAAAATTGTTCTTCCCCTTCTTCTTACTGTTAACTTTTTCTTCATCCTCAACTTCCTTTTCTTTAGTTAACATTTTGATCAATCCATCCATATTCCTATTCTTAATGGTACTTGTAGTAATTGTCTCCTGCAGAGCCTTTTATACTTCTATTAGCTCAAGTGACACATCATTTCTTGTGGCTTTAGAAACTGGAGAAGAATTTCCATTAGCAGTTTGACCTTGATGTTTTACCATAATGTCTAGGACACGTATCCCCACAAACAACTTCTTATCAAGAGTCAGAGGCCTAACCTATTTTGTTTGGAGTTTCTTGAGGATGCAACACTTCAGAATGTTACTTCAAGATAATTCCAGTGATCAAGCACGGAAAAATAATAGGTAACTTCACCGAGTATCAACATGCTTCGTGGTCTGCTCAAAAACATACTCTCCAAAGTTCAACTTTTCTTTGGTTCCTATTAGGAAGATCAGTTTAGCCAAAGCAAGTGTTAATGTTGGAGATGTGATTTGTAGGTGCCTAATTAGATGCATTAATCATATTTAGAGTAGCAAACTTCACACTTAATTTTCCCTAAGACAGTAACCCTTTTTCTAGGCCATTGCTTTACTTGCCCAGCGGTGACTTCCATGGAAATCTTAATAATTGAGGGAACTTTTTCAGACCCCGCTGACTTGCTTCTTCCCAAGTACTCATTAATAATTGAGGGTGAAAACTTCACACATTTCCCTCTAACATAAACCTTCCTATACTTCCGACTTCATTCAACGTTGCATTTAGGTGAGGCGTTCACAATAAACTCCTTGACTAACTTCTCATAGCATGGGCCAAGATCAATTACAGTATTCATCGAAACAACAACTTTGTTCAAGTCCACA
Source organism: Lathyrus tuberosus (assembly GCA_022829125.1). NCBI lineage: Eukaryota > Viridiplantae > Streptophyta > Magnoliopsida > Fabales > Fabaceae > Lathyrus > Lathyrus tuberosus. Next base: position 1,409,408 of record JALAZF010000759.1, on the reverse strand, counting down.
ATTTCCTTTTAATCAAGAGCTTATGTACCTAGCTCTCTGTCACGATAAATCCTTCTTTTATAAACATATTTCCTCTTCTGAACACTTGTTTCATAATGGAATGACACATTATCCATAGGTGCAACAACAACATTCACAAAAATCCCTTTTTCACCAACCTTTCTCCCTATGATGGACACAGTGTCCTGGACATCTGCTTCAGCATCTGTCTCAGAGTCACTTGATTGAACAAGCTTTCTCTTAAGAGACTTCTTTTTAGCGGTTTTCTCTTCAACCTTTCTTTTCTTGCTCACAGAATTCCTTAGGGGAGTTTTCTTCTTCACAATTTTAGTGTTCTTCATAAAGGTTTTGGAAGGAACATCTTTCTTTTTTATCTTTCACCCCATCAGCCATAGACCTATATATACTCTTCATTACTTTAACAATAGGTTCTTCATCTGTCTCAGTTTCTTCATCAATGCTCACCACTTCCTTTTCTGCAAATTTCTCTTGAGGCTTGGTGACACTCTCAATAATCCTCTTCATGATGTTAGCAATGGGAACATCATCATGTTCATCAGCTTGATCAACTTCCCCACTCCTTTTACTTTGAACTTTAATCTCTACATTTAAAGGTTCTTATTTAGGATATTATCATTAGAATCATCAGTGGAGACATAGTTATCATTGAAGACATCATCAAGAAGCTTATAAATGACAGGTGCATCAACTGGTTGACCATCACTATGACATTGTCATACCCCAAATTTTGACCACTTAGATTTCCCATCATTGTGGAAATCATCATCATAATATGGATGTACCTTCATGCCTCATCAATCTCCTCAAGGATTGTTGAGCATTCACTACCATCAAGAATTAGGGTTTCAAGCCCTCTCAGAGCCTTAGACAAAGGATCAATCAAGGAATGACATGATCTTCAACTTTTCTAACCTCTCAAACATCCACAATGGATCAAAAGGACTCCCACTTTAAGGATTAAGCACAAGACTGCTCCCTTCTAGGTGGATCAAGTCTCGAGATCGACAGTGTCACCAAATTAGGGTTTTGGTCGACCAGGGCCTCTAGATGGAAATTTTTCATCTGGGCACAAGCCAATGATCCAAAGCATAACCTATGATGCTCCAAGGGACATCATAAACCCAATCATCAAGTCAATTTTGCCTCAAGGGATGCATACACAAAAAATCAGGAATTAGGGTTTCTTGACCTAATTCACCCCTAAGTTGACTTTTAGGGCAAATCATGAGCCAAGACCTCAAGAGAGGTTTTGAGGGTCTCTAATGAACTATATTGATCCATTTGGAACAATGGATTAATCCAAGAAGCTTGAGCAACAAGTCTCAATTTCATCTGCACCACAATTAGGGTTTCGCGAGGAAAGTCAACTGTAACTTTGACTTTTGACCAGGACATGCTCCCAAGCCCTAAGACATGACTCAATACACCCTAAGACATCCATGGAACATGTCCATCAAGTTTGATTTAGGTCAAGGACATGATTTCCTAAGGAATTGCACAGTTTGGAATTCATCTGATAAAAAGTCAACTGTGCACAAAAGTCAACTTTGACTTTTTGAGATTTTTCACCAAAATGGATTTTTAACCCTAAAATGATGTTAATGTATGATTTGAATCATCATTCATCAAGAAAAATCAAGAAAAGTGAGATAACTTGTAAAAGGGGTAACCATAAAACTTAGAAATTTTTCTAAGTTAAAAATAAAGTGGCAAAGGTACCAACTTTGGAGGACCATAACTCCTAAACCACAAGGCCATTGTTCCCCATTCAAAGCTTGATTTTTAGATCTCATTGCCCTCTACAAAAGCTTCATACTGACCTATGTCTAAATTCCTCATGGATTTTGAGTTATGGAGTGATCAAAATCAAGAAAAGTCACTTTGTTCCAACACTTGGTGAAAATTTCACTAAGTCAGATTTTACCTTACTTTTTGCCAAATGTAGGGGGATTTTTCACTTGGATTCAAAAGATATCAAAACCAAACATGTTCAAACAGTTGTTGTATCATGTAAGGGCTTTCCAAAATGGCCAAGAACATTACCAAATTCAATTTGAGTCATGAGATATGACATGGGCAAGTTGCCTTGCTGAAATCTGCCAAGGCAAGGCATATTTTGCACTTTTGGTCGATTTTCCAAAATCAGCCAAATCCAAATGCTCCTATCCACTTGGACACCTCTGAGGATTGAATCTAAAGGGGACAATCACTGGGCCAAGCCTCCAAAGTCTTTGGAACAAGAAATAGCATGTTGAACCTAGAATTGCCAAAATAGGGACAATACTTCAATTTTGGATTGAAGCATTCAATGGAAGCATCAAGGTGGCATGGACTGACCCATTCTCAACTGAATTCAGTCAAGACTTATCCAAGACCAAGGGAACCAGCAGCCTGTGCCGTAACCTCTAGTCAATGGCTAGAGGAGACTTGGATTTTCATTTGCCAACATTGGCCAAACCTACTCAGCAGTTGCCATTCACTATTCCTTGCAAAACAAACTTGCTCTACTATAAATAGAGCTCAATTGTGATCAGTTTGAGTACACCAAAGCCATCAAACAGATGCTTTCCTCAAAATCTCTTCTTTCACTCCAATTTTGCCTTCTAAGGCAAGTCACTATCGGGTTTTGAGTTTGAGAGCTTTTCCAATCAAACCAATCACACACACACCTCATATACATCATATAGAAGTGATCCAAACACTCACATAACATCTGGAACCCAGATTTCACAAAACCACCAGCCAATTGCTCAAGTTCTTGACAATTTTGCAGTTGGGGTACCATCTCCAACTCCAAACCATTTCAATCCATTCCAAGCATCCAGACACACTCCATGGCACCTAGGGAATCTATCCAGATCATTGGAACCTAGCTGTAACACCTCCAACACAAATCACGATCACAAGCTGCAAGTGGTAAGCATGAGCTCTTCTAACTCTATGATCCATGCAATTTTTGCTGCACAATAATTTGGCCATATGTTCATAATCATGCATGGAATGTTTCCCCTCAATTAATTGCATTGTTTGAATCGTGTATCAAAAATCCTAGCCTTTATGCAGAAATTAGGGTTCTTGAGGATTTTTCATGATTTCTTGTTATATGTTTAATTTAAATGAAATTAAATACCATAAACATGATCGTGAGGTTAAAACGAGTTGATTGGTATGTGGATTGCACGATATAATCAAGTATTCGGTGAGATTGGAGAGAAAATGCAAATCTGGGCAAACCCAGAACATGCGCGTGTTCTTGGGTGTTCTTGGCGCCATTTTTTGAATATTGGAATATTTGAATTTTGTGATTTTATTTAATTGATTCAAAAATTAATTTCTCTCTGAGTTGATTCTTTTTTTAATAATTCATAAAAATGTTAAAATATTTTATTTTCCCAAAAAATCCCAAAAATATTATTTATTTTGTATAATTGATATTTTTGCAAAGAATTAATGTTTTAATTGTTTTTAACATTTAAAATATTTTTTCCACCTTGATTTTGCAACTTTTAATGCTTTCTAATTATTTTGTAGGTCAATACTTAATTTTTGAAGCATTAATCCAAGATCACAATTTGTTTTCCATATGTTAAACAATTTTGATCATTTTAATTGAATTTTTATTCAATTAAATACATTTTTAAAAACAAATTAGGATTTTTGGATTAATTCAACCCTCATAAATCATTTTCAAAACACTTTGGGCCTCTAATCGAGTGTAAGACCTAATCCTTTTTTGACAAAATCATTTTCTGGGCCTCAGTGTATTGTATAAGTCCCGATGTCGTAAAAAACAAACGGCGCGATCGTCGCCTTTTGAAAAATAACCTTGGGCCTCTCCTTGAGCTATAAGACCCATTCAAAACTTTTGGGCCTCTAATAGAGTGTAAGACCCAATCCCCTTTTAACCAAAACCATTTGGGCCTCACTTATTGTATAAGTCCCTCTGCGTTAAAAGAAAATCTCGGCGCGATCGCCATTTCAAACGGAAAAACAAACTGGGCCTACCCTCGTGTTATAAGCCCCACTCTTTTTCTTTAAACCTTTTGGGCCTCTTGAGAGAGTGTAAGACCCATCCCGTTGTACAGAAAACCTTTTTGGGCCTCAGTCACTTGTATAAGCCCCTCTGTACAAAAACAACAGTGCGCTCACTGATAAAACCCTGGGCCTCTCCTTGAGCTGTAAGCCCCAAGTCTTTCTTTTTCAAAGCACTTTCTCCTTTGATTTTGAAATATACTGTTGTTTTCAATCTTTCTTTGTTGAACAACTAACCAAACAGCATGGAAGCTCTACAACCGAGTAAGTGTTTACACGCTTTCATTTACCGCTTTCATATACATATAACTGTATTGTGGGGCTGTTTCGCTATAAGTCTTCTTTCATAAACTCATATCAACTGTGTAATAATAGTATAGATATTTAGAGTTTCCCCGGCAACTACGTCTAGAACTAGGTGATGCCGTTTCGTTTATTCGTAGAAATAGACAACTAGATCCCCAATAGGATCACCAGATACAGTCTTCTCTTCGGCTGTCCTCATTAGGAATTGTCAAGAAACTCTACTCCCAGAGATGAATGTATTCTCCGTGAATGGCATCTTTGAGTTTCTTCCAAATTCTCGAACTTTCCTGGCTTGATCTATTCCTTGTGAATAGACTGTCTTGAATTTCTCAGGGTTTGGGGACCCATCGGCTTCTTAAAAGCATCAGCCTCCTCTTGGGCATTGTTCAAGGACCCACAGGCTTCCTAAAAGCAACCCCGCCTCCTCTTGGGCTTCGTACAAGGACCCGTCGGCTTCTTAAAAGTTTCCAGCCTCCTCTTGGGCTTCGTACAAATTGTCCCGACGACCTACTAGAGGTATAGGAACAGAACTTAGTCATCTGCATAAAACAGTTCTTTCCAAGAGTCTACTACTATTTCTCAAAGCATAGTACAAAAGATGAAACTCTAGACTTGGACAGTCTAATATCCTTGAGTCTCAAAAACATTCTCAAGTGACCCCTTCGTTAAATAGGAAGAAAACCCGTAGACTCGGACAGTCTCAATACCCTTCGGATTTCCCACTTCCTTAAAGAACAGGAATAACCCGGATCCTCGAATCAAATCCCTGAGTACAACATTACTCATATAAGAACTAATTTTCTCTTCAAAATCAGTATACTGGACCTGTCACTCAACTGAAACAGCGCCATAGCCTCCTCTTGGGCTTTGTACAATGATTCTCCCCAGCGGAGCTAACAATTTTAGCCTCCATCTCGGGCTTTATACGAGATACTAAGAGACTCCCTCATTGAGTCAATCACCATCTTTAGCCTCCATCTCGGGCTTCGTACGAGATACAAAAACACTCTCTTGTTGAGTCAAATAGCCTCCATCTCGGGCTTTATACGAGATACCAAAAGACTCCATCGTCGAGTCAAAACCTTTTAGCCTCTCTCTCGAACTTTGTACGAAACACATATTAGCCTCCTCTTAGGCTTTGTATAAGAAAACCACTGGTTGATCCAATCAACCTTTTAGCATCAAAGTTGTGCCTCGTTCACAGTACACAAACATCAACAACTCCTTCCATCTAATCGTTGTAAGCGGCAAGCCTCTGGATGATCTACATCTATGCCACTGTCCCTCTTTTAGCATGAGAAATTCCTAAGGAAAGATAGCATTGCTCTACACTGAGTTAAAGTCTTATCCTTCAGGTTAAAAAAACCCATATAAAGGAAATTATGGCATTGCCAGATTCGCACATCCCGGTTAAAGTAATCCCCCGTTATAACCAGTTACCCAACAGTTGTGACAAACAGACTCTCTTTAGAGATGACAAGTTCTCTCTAAAGTCAAACCCTTTTAGCTTCACATCTTGGGCTTTAAACAAGATACAAACTACCTTTAGCTTCACATCTTGGGCTTTGAACAAGATATAAATCACCTTTCGCTTCACGTCTTGGGCTTTAAACAAGACACCAAATACCATTTCCTCCCATAGAATAGGAGGAACTACGAACGCTCTGATTTCCCTGTTTCGGTAAACGGGAATACATAGGCATAAGATTGAAAGAAAAAATCTTAGCGAGCACACTAAACAAAAAACCAAAATCCCATACTCTCATGTATCTATCAAAAAGCATCAGTCCTAACATCCTAATCCTTGTTCCCCGCCAAAAACCTGTCTGTCAAAATAACACAAGAAAGGCCCCACCACATTGATCGCATCCGTAACCTAACAGACCGCTGTTTAAACTCAGTATGCAAGCATGGTTAATTGGAGACATCTATTTCCCTTCCTTCATCAGCTCACAATAGGATAAAAAATGAATCGACCTGTAGTAAACTCAACCGCAGAGATCGACCGCGCTTAAGAACCGCGTCCAAAATCGCTCACTACAGACATGTTTGTCATTGTGGTTTGCTTTAACATGTGGTTCATCAGTGAATTCAGGTGGTTCTCCAACTGGTATATAAGTGGGTTTATCTTGTGTACCACCAGATGTTGGTATTGATGTCTCAAAATTTGGTTCAACATGTGAATCAGTATGTGACTCAACATGTGGTTCCACATGTGATTCTTCAACAATGGTTTCAGCATCATCAATAACTTTCTTAATGGGATATGAATCAGTTTCCATAGCCATATTCAAAGATTCAGCATGCACACAAGATTCCTTTTCAGAGGGACTTACCTTTTTCAAATGATTTATTTTTCTTGATGGCGACCTTTTTTGACATATATGTTGAAATGTCAACTGGAACAATCATTTTCAGAGTTTTTGGGTTTAAAAACATAATAGGTTCATCATCATTGCTGCTAGAATTAGAAACCCTAGTTTTTTTTAAGATCCTTTTTTGCCCATCTTTACTCATAGCATCATGACACCATAAGAGTTTGTAATTGTTGAACAAGATTGAGGGTTTTAAGAAAGATGAAGGAGAACAAATGTGCTAGCACAATGGAGAGAGAGAGAGAGAGAGAGAGAGAGCGAGGTTTCTCTTGCGTGGGAGGAAGGAGTGACTGTGAGAAAACATTGAATTTTAAAAGCTTTTCCTTAATTTATGCACTACAATGATCAAAAGAGAAACTTTTCTTTTAGTCTTGCATGCCTCCCTTAAGTTAATTTCCATAGCATTTCACACATGAAAATACCAATTACACCCCCTAGTTTTTCAAACTGGACATTGTCTAAGGCCTTAGAAAAAAATATCTCTTGGTTGCTTAACTTGTAGACCAAGAAAGTAAGTGAAACTTCCTACAAGACTTATTTCAATTTCAGACTACATTTGTTGAACATAATGTTCCAACATCTTGTATGACATTTTACCAAACACAAAGTGCTAAATGATTTTTCCTTTATTATTCTTCACACATATAGTGTTATTTATTCCATTCAAGCCTTTCACTTGAAAGAGTTCCATGAAGTTCATATGAAGTCATTTCAAAACTTTAGAGGGGGAAGGATACTGAAGCATCTTGTGGGACATCTTGTCTATTTGGCACACTCCATAGATTTTTCTTCTTCAATCTTGAGTTTTAGCAATCCATTGATTTCATCTTTAGATATGATCTTCTCCATGTTAAGATAACCAAGATTTTGGTTCCATAGCTTAGTATAACCAACCTTAGATATCAAACATGTCGAGGGCTGAATTTTTGTTTTGAAATACTCACAAATAAAAATTATCTTTGGATCTTGAACCCTTCATTAACACTTCTTGATCTTTGTTGGAGACAATACATTTAGACTTCTTAAAGTTCACATTCAGACCTTGATCACATAGTTGTTTAATGTTGATCAAGTTAGCAGATAGACCTTTTACCAGCAACACATCATCAAGACAAGGAAAACTTGGACTAACCAGTTTTCCTATGCCATTGATTCTTCCTCTAGTTCCATCACCAAAGGTAGCGTCACTATTAGAGAAGGGCTTTAAATCTTCAAGATAGCTCTTTCACCAATCATGTGCCTTGAACATCCCCTATAAAAATACCAATCTTCTCTTAAGAAAACTCTAATAGATATACGCGTTATGAGACATGTGACAGTTTCCTTGGGTTTCCACACTCTCTTTGCTTGGGTTTTCTTCCCTTTCTTTTTGTTGAGCCTTGACTAACTATAGAACAAAGGATATACATATAATATATAGAAAAAGGGTCTTATATGACCATATATACCATAGTCGTGACACCGGCAATATGAGTTCTTGTTGCCTCTATTATGAGGGTACATCTGTTGAGCCGAATGCTGGGACATGTAGTTCTTCATTAGGAACTCAATCTTCTTCTCAGGAGAAACAAAATTCTTAGTGGGAAGTTTGACCTTTTTGTTCAAGGAAAGGTAGTCAAAACCTATAGCCTTCATATTCATGGACTTATCCCCAACTTCTAAGATCTCATATAACATATCAGAACCATTGTTTAACATACGTACAGATTTTGTCATATTGTCAAGTTTGAACTTTAACAATGCGACTTCGTCTTCCAGACCTGAAATGGTTGATCTAAGCTTCTCTTTTTCCAGAAGTAAAGCACTTATGGTCTTCTTTTATTTTTATTATCTCAAGAAAGATTCCTTCATCTGAGTGAGTAGAAGTCTATATGTTTTATCTAACTTTTCTTCAGAGATATTTTCATCACTAAACTCACTACCAGAATCATATTTTCCAATGAAATCCATCACTTTTCACTCTCATCATCAGATTCAGACCAAGTGATTGATAATCCCATTTTCTGTTTCTTTAGAAAAGTAGGAAATTCTACTTTAATATGACCAAACCCTTCACATTCATAACATTGTGCTCCTTTGCCTATGTTCAGGGGACTGATGTCTGACACCTTTTCTGGGACATTTGTCCTCCAATTTCTATCCAACCTTCTTAAAGCTTTATTAAACTTTCTACCAACAAGGGCTATAGCCTCTGATACACTTTATTCACCTTGTTCTTCATCCTCTTCAATGTTGGACATAAAAGCTATACTTTTGTTATTCTTTTAAGACTTGCCATTCAAAGTCATCTCAAAGGTTTGTAAAGAACCAATGAGTTCATCAATTTTGATGCTGCTTAGGTCTTGGGATTCTCAACAGTTGTGACCTTCATATCAAACTTCTTAGGCACAGATCTGAGGATTTTTCTTGCCAGCTTTTCTTCAGACATCTTCTCTACTAAAGCAAAAGAGGTGTTGGCAATGTCATGTTGTCTGATGTTGAAGTCAGAAATAGATTCACTTTCATTCATTCTCTGATTCTCAAACTTTGTAGTGAAGAACTGAAACCTTGACATTCTAACCTTGGATGTGCCTTTATGAGCAGTTTTGAGAATTTCTCATGCTTCTTTGACTTTAGTACATGTGTTGATCAATCTGAACATGTTCTTGTCAACACCATTGAAAATAGAATGTAATGCCTTGAATTTCCCAAGATCTTCATCATCTTTAGCATTTGTCCAATTGGCTTCATTCTTCAAGATTGATGTTCCATCTTGACAAATAATCACAGGATGTTTCCAACCTCTTATAACAACTTTCCATGTTTTGTTATCCATGGATTTGAGAAAAGCAACCATCTTGGCTTTCCAATAATCACAGTTTGTGCCATACAAGACATGTGTTCTATTGATAGATCCTCTATCCTCAGTATTGTCCATTTAAAAAGAAAATATCTTCCTTGGAGCTCACCCAAATAGAACAGGGTGCTTGCTCTGATGCCAATTGAAAATTTTGTTGTTAAGGGGACATATATTGGCCCAAATGCTTAAGCCAAGGTGTTCAACATATTAAACTAGAATTGACAGATTATTGATAAATAAGATGATAAAGATAAAGTAATAAAATAACACAAAGAATTGTTAGCCCAATTCAGTGCAAATAACACCTATGTTTGGGGGGCTTCCAATCTAATAAAGGAAATCCACTCTTCAATAGAATTAGTACAAAGTGTCTTAGATGAACAAATCTATATTCATTGCCTCTCTTCTTAATTCTACCTAATGTATTTCTATTTAGGACTCCCCCGAAATATATGAACCCCTCTCACTTTCTCTCAGTCCCTGATCCCAAGTAATCGCTACAATAATTAGAATAATGAATGTTGAATTACAACTCAACTAATAAACCAAACTTCATACCTTTATATATGAATGTAAGCGCTAAAGCTTTAGTACCTTAAGTTTGGAATTACAACACAATTATAATTTATCTTAAATTGACCAAATTGTCTAATTAGAGATATTAACTCTAAATGAACGAGTAAGTCACCTGACAACTCAAGCTTTAGTGCCTTAAGTTTGGAAGCAATATTAGACATTTCCATAATAATACTCTCAAATGTTTCCTTTGTCTTTATTCTTCATAGAAATAAAGCTTTGAAGGAGTGTGCTTATTTCATCCTTATCGCTTTTTGCAAAGTGCTTTTCAATTTCAGCAAGGAAATCTTTGGAATTTGTTATTTCTTCAGATATAGTACCTGTAAATGCTTCTGGAATTTCTAAATTTAATATCATAAGACTCATGCGATTGGAACAGTCTCACTTCTCATAATTTTTCCTTTCCTCTGAGGTTGTGGAGTCTCTAGGAGAAAGGGTTTCTCCATCCTTAATGCAAGGTCAAGATCTATGCAACTAATACCAATTAAAATATTCTCCTTCTAGTCCTTAAAGTTGGCACCATTAGGAACTAGGACTTTTCATGTTAGTAGATATAGTAACAATATTAATTGTAAAGAGAATAAAATAGAAATAAGAATTTTGGTATCTACACAACATTTTTCATGACAATTATATCATTAACCATAAACCTTATATTAAATAAATTATTTTAATTTGACTAATTAAATAATGATCCTAACATATTAATTTATTACATGCATGAACCAAAAATTCTAACAGAGACCCCATGAATAACCTTCAAGTTAATGAAATCTTTTGAGGGCCTAATTGTAGCGGGGAAATTTGTGAGTGTAAGCTATTGGTTAACTTAACTAAAAAAAAAACAAGAGTCGCCACCGCACTTTTATTTTATCCAAAAAAGGAAAGGAAAAAGAGCGAACAAAACCTAAAGAGTTCTAAAAAACAAGAACAAACAGAGAATGGATAAGGGGAGTTGGTTACGGAATGGGAAGGTGTTAGCACCCAAAACGTCTATAGTACTCTATAGGAGCCCTTTGAAATATCTACGCTTTTTGGTCTGAAAATGGTTTGCTTGAAAAATAGAATAGGGAGATGAGAAGAGAAATATTTTTTTAAAGATTTTTGTGTTTGGAGAGACTTATCGCCTCATGCCTACGTACCCACGATGTGCAAAGAACAAAAATTTGTTTGTTTTGGTTGATTTTAAGTGTAAAGACAAGTCGTCATTTCCAAGCGAATAATTCCGCTTAAAGAGATGAATCATGTCTAAACTTATGAAAAAGTTTAAAAGGAAAAGGTGCACAAAGCACAAAAAGAGTTTGATGAGTTTTTGTATTTTCTATGTCTTTTTGAAATGGTCAAAATATGATTAACATGGATTGACATTTATTAAAGAAAATGAAGTAAAGTTTAAAAATCACTTGACCGAAGTCAAGGTTTTATTATGAAAGTGGTTTTAGGTTTGGAAACAAGAAAGTTTTGAAAAAGAGAGGAGATTTTGAAAATTGAAGAAGGGGTGGAGAAGAAGTGACTATCCTAGTGCATAAAATAAAAGATAAGGATAAGAATGATCTAACCACAAATGTAGCTATCTTCACCATAAACCAAGCATAAGCACAAGGCTCCAAAGTCTTCAAACCATAATTCCAAAGCAAAGGGAGAAAATCCTAATTCTAAGTCCATAAGTCCATAATCAAGCCAAGAAGATCCTCCAAAAGCAAGGGATAGTGGCCATAGTCCAACAATTAAGAGCACAAGATTTTAGTGGTTTAATCCTTTATTAATGTTTTTTTGAGTCCAAAATGGACAAAAGAAAAACAAAAGCACAAGATAATATGGTCCAAGTGGACAAAAGAAAAATAACATAAACATAAACATAATATGATAAAAATGACATAAAGCATAAAAAATAAAGAGAGATAGGGAGCGAGAAGGAAACATAAAGAAGTTAGAAGTTAGTAATTAGTAGCACAAGGCTCTAGTGCCATAAGCCTTCACTGATTATTCTATTTCGCGTCTTGAACTATAGTGATTAAACAATGCACTTAGGCCAAGGTTAATGGACTTGACAGAAAATTGGTAGAACCAAAACCTCTACAACGCCAAGTTTCAAAGATTATGGACCTAATACAAAAGTTTAACCAACATTGGGTTGTCGCGACCAATCAAGATTCGGACCACGAAAATTCAAATTCCGAATCGGATAAAAGAGGGACAAATGTTGCGCTATGTTAAGCAATCGCCGAGTAATTTACGGAGTAATTACCCTACAATGAGGTCGGTCAATAGATCTTTGTGTTAATGCATGCTAGATGAATGATATGTAGATCGTCATCCGAAAACAATACCGCACGAAAAGAAAATAGGTAACGATCTAGTCTTGATCAAGAATTCAACAAAGAAATTCTAAGATCCATAAGACTTTCATCGATCAAAAGAAAAGAGAAATAGATGAAGAGAAAGCCAAATTACACCACACAATTATGTGATCTAAGGCTAAGAACAAAAGGAAAGCGAAGAAGTAGGAAGAAAAACCAAAACAACCCCAAAAACAAGGCAAAATATGCATTCTGTTTCGAAGTAACCGGTTACTGCATATCTGCTAACCGGTTACTTAGTCCAAAATAAGCGTAGTTTTTCAAAATTAACACAGAGTAACCGGTTACTGCATATCTGCTAACTGGTTACTCTGCACCAGAATGCAGAAAATTGTGCAAAATTCAGCATGATCTACCTTCAAAACTTTTTACAAACATCTTGTGATCATGGAACTGAAATTGCACGAAATTTAAAGTAAAATAACAGCAAAAATCAGCAATTAAACACAATTACAAGATCTAAAAGATCAAGTAACAAAGATCTCCAAAGATCTACATTATGGAAGATGAAGATGAAGCTTCAACAATGGTGAAAGATGAATTACCACTTCAAATCTGAAAATTCCTTCAAATTGCTTCAAGATCCAAAAACCAAAGCCATGATCTATGAGAATTTATGAAGAAAACTAGCTTGGATGAAGGTTTAGCTCAAAGTTGAACAAGATTCAATGTGAATTCTTGTTAACTTTCAAAAGCAGAAAAGTGAGCTTTAGTGAAATTTGTGGTTGGGGATAGAATTTGCAAGAGGTTTGTTGGCTATCAAAAGCTTGTCAAATGAATGAAATGAAGCCTCTATTTATAGAATTTAGGCTTGGAAAAATTGGTGGATTGGAGTTTGGTTTGGAAATGAAAATTAGGTTTGGAATTTGAATTTGGAGGGAAATTAACAAAAGAGTGGTGATTAGTGGAGGTGCATGGTGGAAAATGATCAAAGTGATGTAAGGGAATTAAAATGAGATGGTCTAGAATATTCCACATGTGATCAAAATGATGAAAATTAGTGCCAATTGCTGAATTTGAATTTGCTTCCATTTTTCAAAATTTCACGAGGGTAACCGGTTACAGACTAAATGATAACTGGTTATTTAGTGCAAAATTTGTGAAAAATGAGCATTTTGTTGCACTGTTGTGGTTCCGGCTCGATTCTCTTGCTTGTCAAAGAAGGCATGGAAATAAACACACGAACCTTGGAGTCTCTTGAATAAAAATCAACTAAATCTTGGAAACTTTTGATCAGATAATTTTTGAATTAATCATAGATCAACTTTGACTTTGTTCAGATGAAATTCATTCGAGCTGCGGGACTGATTTTTTGGTATTTTTAACCTGTTCTTCCCCTGAAAATGTTAGTGAAAGAAAACAAAATATTTTTGGATTTTAATTAATGGTTAGTAAATATAAACAAATTAAGCAATAAAACAAATAACAAACACACACAAACTCAAAGATCCATGCAAGGCACAAACCTATAAAAGAGGGGACGAATGTGTGATCTTGTTTGTGGTATGAGATGCAAAAAGACATGTGGGATCTTAGGGGTAAAAAAGTAAGGTATTACAGCTGCCCCTATTTAAGTTTCTTATATCCGGAGATACGAAGATGGGCATCTTTGTCTCGACGGGATAAAAGAGACTTAAATATAACAATAAACCCAATTTTCGGCCCTAAGAGATCATAAAAGATATGATTATGCAGATGATATGCAAACAAAAGACCTCTGTGGGGAGAATATGCCACATGAGATAAACAAAATCCGGGGAGCAAAAGAAAAGAGAAAAGACTCCACAGGGGAACACAAAAGAGGGAAAACACATCCCAACAGGGGAGGAAACAACCTCCGTTGGGGAAGAATAAAGAGTAAGATTCCAACTGAGGGAAAATTACCAACACCAGGAATAAAAAAGGTATAACTCGTCCCAACAGAGAGAGAAAAATCTCCGCTGGGGGAACAGATCGTCTAATACCAAACATCTGGTAATAGCATGATCAAAAGGAGAGATTGCCACCTACCAACCAAGTGATAGCTACAACAAGGCAGTCAATCAAAAGGATATGAGAAGAACTACCTACTACCAACAAAGGGCATGACGACAAAGGTAATAATCCCAGAAAGGGGAAATATTACCAGCTATCAAACAAGTGACAACTGTAACAAGGCAACCAAATCGGGCTATATTACCTACTACCAACAAAGGGCAGGACGACAAAGGTAATAATCCAGCTAAAGAAAGATTACCAACCACCAACCAAGTGATAGTTACGACAAAGTAATCAACCAAGGGTATGAGAAAGATTACCTACTACCAACCAAGGGTAGGACGACAAAGGTAATAATCTCAAAGGGGTCGAGAAATATCACATACTACCAACACAGGGCAAAACGACAAAGGTAATAAACTCGAACAAAGAAGGGAGAGATTACCAACTATCAAACAAGTGATAGCTACAACAAGGTAATCAAAACCGACTATGTTACTTACTACCAACTAAAGGGCAGGACGACAAAGGTAACAAGCCAACTATATCACCTACTACCAACTAGACGGGTATGACGACAAAGGTGATAAGCTAAAAAAAGAGGGATTATCAACTAGCCGGGGAACATACCACACAACTACTGGGACTCAGCTGAGGAAAAGATTCAAACTGGGGGTAACTGTGTATGGAAATAAACCACAACACAACAAGGATATAACTCAACAGGGAAGACTTAGCACAACAAGGCTCCACTGGGGAAAATCAATACCTCAACAATGAACTATCTCTAGCATACCGAAGAGACTAACCATCCATCAGAGTAGAAAGCCTCAACAATGAACTGTCCCGTCCAACCGAAGAGATTTACCATTCATCGGAGTAACAAAATCTCAACAACGAACTGTCCCGTCTAACTGAAGAGACTTACCATTCATTAGAGTAGAAGAATCTCAACAACGAACTGTCCCATCTAACCGAAGAGACTTACCATTCATCGGAGTAGAAGAATCTCAACAACGAACTGTCACGTCTGACCGAAGAGACTTACCATTCATAGGGAATACTTTTTACCAAGATTTTTTTGAGAAATGTGTCAACCATAAAAAATTTTCTGAGGAATCTATTTGCCAAGATTAACCAGAGAACCTTCAAATGAAACACCTTCTGCTAAGATTTTATATGTAATTCCTACTGCCGAGGAATAATCAAAAACATGCCTGCTGCCGAGGCTTTGTCATACCCCAAATTTTGACCACTACAGATTTCCCATCATTGTGTAAATCATCACCACAATATGGATGTATCATCATGCCTCATCAATCTCCTCAGAGATGTTTGAGCATTTACCACAATCAAGAATTAGGGTTTCAAGCTCTCTCAGAGCTTAGACAAAGGATCAATCAAGGAATGATATGATCTTCAACTTGTCTAACCTCTCAAACACCCATAGAGGATCAAGAGGACTCCCACATTAAGGATCAAGCACAAATTTGCTACCTTCCAAGTGGATTAAGCCTCAAGATCGCCAGTGTCACCAAATTAGGGTTTTGGTCGACTAGGGCCTCCAGATGGAAATTTTCCTCTGGGCATGAGCCAATGCTTCAAAACACGATCTAAGATACTCCAAGGGACCTCATGGACCCAATCATCAAGTCAATTTAACCTCAGGGGATGCATTCACCACAAATCAGGAATTAGGGTTTCTTGACCTAATTCACCCCTAAGTTGACTTTTGGGACAAAACATGAGCCAAGACCTCAAGACATGATTTGGGGGTCTCTAATACACTACATTGATCCATTTGCAACAATGGATTGACCCAAGAAGCTTGATCAACAAGTTTCATTTTCATCTGGACCACAATTAGGGTTTTGAAGAAAAAGTCAACTGTACCTTTGACTTTTGACCAGGACATGCTCCCAAACCTTGGGACATGATTCAATACACCCTATAACACCTATGGAATCCATCTATTAAGTTTGATTTAGGTCAAGGACTTGATTTCATATAGGATCGCACAGTTTGGAATTCATCGGATAAAAAGTCAACTGTGCACAAAAGTCAAAGTTTGACTTTTTGAGATTTTTCACAATTATGGTTCCTTAACCCTAAAATGGTGTTAATGTGTGAGTAGAATCATCATTCATCAAGAAAAACCAAAGAAAGTGAGATAACTTGTAAAAGGGGTAACCATAAAAACTTAGAATTTTTCTAAGTTATGAAACAAAGTGGTTAGGGTACCAACTTCCAAGGATCATAAGTTGAGATCCAAGCAACCATTTTGAATGATCCAAAGATGGATTTGTAGCTCTCATTACACACTTTAAAAGTGTCAACTACACCTCATTCCAATTCCTCATGGATTTTAAGTTATGGAGTGACCAAAATGACAAAAACATGACAATGCCACTTTTTCCAACACTTAGTGAAATTTTCACTAAGTCAGAATCTGTTTCACTTTTTTCAAAATGTAGGGGCATTTTTCACTTGGATCCAAAAAGTGTCAAGACAAACTATGATCACACACATATTGTATCATATGAGAGCTTTCCAAAATGGTCAAGAACTTCTTCAAATTCCATCTGAGCTAAGAATTATGACAGCTGCAACATGCCTTGCTGGAAACTGTCTTGGCAAGGCAGATTTGTGCATAAAGGCTCGATTTGCTCAAATTGTACAATTCTAAGCATTATTATCCATCTGCACACCTCAAGAGAGAACCACCAAGGGACAAGAACTGATTCATCAGCCTCCCATACCTAAGATTCCCAAAGTAGCATGCTAAACCCTAAAAAGCCTAAAAGAGGCCAAGACTCCAATTTTGTTTCTAAGCATTCAATAGATGCACCAAGTTGGCATGAACTGGGCCATTTCATACTGAATGAGTCAAGGATAAGCTCTGAACCAAAGAACCATAGGTTTGTGCTCTAACTTGAGATTCCAAAATGATCCAATTGGCCAACAGCCTGCTGCAGTCGCCATTCACTATTACTTGCAAAAAAAACTTGCTCTACTATAAATAGAGCTCATTTGTGCTCAGTTTAAGTACACCAAAGCACTACAACTGATGCTTTCCTCAAAATCACCTTCTCATTTCCAAAATTGCCTTCTAAAGCAAGTCACTATCGGGTTTTGAGTTTGAGAGCCATTCCAACCAAACCAATCACACACACACACATCTTATAAACATCATATGTGAGCTGATCAAACACTTAAACAACATCTGGAACACCAATTTCATAAAATCACCAGCCAATTGCTCAAGTTTTCAACCAAGTTGCAGCTGAGGTGCCATAATCTGTTCCAGTCCATTTCAAATCACTCCAAGCATTCAAACCCATTCCATATGGTGTAGGGAAGCTGTTCAGATCATCACAACTCATCTGTAACACCTCCAACTCAAAAATACAATTGCTCTTGCTGTCACGACCTTCAAGTAAGCCTAAACTTGGTCATCTCTTAATCTATGCATATTTCCTCGCACAATACTTTTGCCAAATGTTCATCATCATGCATAGAATGTCTCCCCTCAATTACTTGTTTTGTATGAATCGTGTATCAAAATTCCCAGCCTTCATGCAGAATTTAGGGTTCTTGAGGTTTTGTATTGATTTCTTATTCCATGCTTAAAATAAATTAAATTAAAGACCATAGACATGACCGTGAGGTGAAAACGAGTAGATTGATATATGGATTGCATGATTTTATCAAGTATTCAGTGAGATTGGATAGAAAATGCAAATCTGAGCAAAACTCCCTTCGCGCGTGTTCTTGGCCCATGCTCTTGGCGCCTTTTTCATAAATTCAAATATTTGAATTTTGTGATTTTATTTAATTGATTCAAAAATTAATTTCTCTCTGAATTTTAATGATTTTGAGTTGATTCTTTTTTTAATAATTCACAAAAATGTTAAAATATTTTATTTTACCAAAAATTCAAAAAATATTATTTATTTCATATACTTGATATTTTTGCAAAAGAATCAATTTTAATTTGTTTTTAACATTTAAAATATTTTTTCTTTCTTGATTTTCCAAACTTAATTGATTTTCAATAATTTTGTGGATAAAAACATGATTTTTCAAACATTAATCCAAGATAACAACTTGTTTTTCACACATGTTTGATAATTTTGATCATTTTAATCAAATTTTTATTTAATTAAAATACATTTTGAAATTAATTTAGGGTTTTGATCTTAATCTCCCTAAACAAATATTTTTCAAACACTTTGGGCCTCTAATAGAGTGTAAGACCTAACCCTTTTTTGAAGACCAAAATGAGTTGGGTCTCGGTTATCGTATAAGACCCACTGTGTTTACAAACCTCTGTGCGATCGCCATTTTTCAAACAAATAATACTTTGGGCCTCTCCCTGAGTTGTAAGCCTCATCACTTATACAAAAACACTTTTGGGCCTCTAATAGAGTGTAAGACCCAACCCCTTTGTAAAATAATACCTTATGGGCCTCACACATTGTATAAGTCCCTCTGTATATTTTCAAACGTTCGGCACGATCGTCGCCTTTTTAACAAAATCAACTGGGCTTCTCCTTGAGCTATAAGACCCATCTTTATTCATTTTCAAACACTTTGGGCCTCTAATAGAGTGTAAGACCCAATCCCCTTTTAACCAAAACTTTTTGGGCCTCAGTCGTTGTATAAGTCCCGATACAAAACAACAGTGCCATCATTGTTATAATTTGGGCCTCTCCCTGATATGTAAGCCCCGATCTCTGTTCAAAATACTTTCTCCTTTGATTTTGAATCCAAATGTATAGTTGCTATCAAGAATTTATTTAATTTCTTTGTTGAACAACTAACAAAACAGCATGGAAGCTCTACAACGGGTAAGTGTTTATCCGCTTTCTTTTATATGCTTTCATATACATAACTGTATTGTGGAAAGTTGCACATGGTTAGTCTTCTTTCATTCTTTTAAATGCTTTAATATACATAACTGTATTGTGGGAAGCTGCGCGCGGTTAGTCTTCTTTCACTCTCCTTTAAATACTTGTCATATATCAACTGTATATATACTAGTATAGTTATTTAGAGTTTTCCCTGGCAACTACATCTAGAACTAGGTAAAGCCCTGTTGGTCACTCTTTAAATACAAACAAAACTAGATCCCCATAGGATTTCCAGATACACTCTTTCCTTCTCTTGGGGTTAAATAATATGGAACAAAGAGAAAGGAAGTATTCTCGGTGAACCTTTTCTCAGACTGTCACCCCTAGAAATTGTCAAAGAAATTCTACTCCCCGGAGTTGATCTATTCTCCGTGAATATAATCTCTTGAGTTTCTTCCAAATACTCGAACTTTCATGGAATGATCTCTTCTATGTGAATTGAATTTCTTGAACTTCTCTTGGTTTGGGGACCCACAGGCTTCCTAAAAGCATCCCCGCCTCCTCTTGGGCTTTGTACAAGGACCCTTCGGCTTCTTAGAAGTTCTCATGTCTTCGCTTGGGCTTAATACAAGGACCCTAACAACCTCTTAAAGGTATAAGGAAGAACTTAGTCATCCTTTGCTAGAGCAGTCTTTCCAGTGTCAAACCTCTGGCCACTTTAGGGTTGATTCTCATCCCTTAAGGTCCTTGACCTCTTTTGGGCATCCTACAAAAGATAAAACTCTTCACCAGTAGACTTGGACGGTCTAAACCCCCTTTGAGTCTCAAAGACATTCTCAAGTTCCTTTCAAACATGGGAAAAAACACCGATCACTCTGGATTAGTCTCCAGCAAAAACCCGGTCTCTCTCATGAGAGTTCCTCACCCTTGTTCCTGCCTATGGATCTAATCCTCAGCAGTAAGATAGCCTCCTCTTAGGCTTTGTATAATGATCTTTCCTCAACACAGTCAGCCTCCTCTTGGGCTTTGTACAATGATCCTCCCCCAACGGAGCTAAACTTTTCAGACTCTTTTGTTGAGTCAATCACTTTTCAGACTCTCTTGTTGAGTAAATCATTTTTTCCAGACTCTCTTGTTGAGTCCATCACTTTTCAAGACTCTCTTGTTGGGTCAAACTCCTTTAGCCTCCGTCTTGGGCTTTGTACAAGACATATAAAAGCACTCTTTTATTGAGTTAACTCCTTTAGCCTCTGTCTTGGGCTTTGTACAAGACATATAAAAACACTCTCTTGTTGAGTATAAAAGACTCTCTTGTTGAGACAAACTCATTTCAGCCTCCGTCTTGGGCTTTGTACAAGACACATATAAACCTCCCCAACGGAGTCAAAAATCCCTTTTAGCCTCAATCTTGGGCTTTGTACAAGACAGAAAGAACATTTTCTTCGAAAAAGTAAAACTGTTAGCCTCCTCTTAGGCTTCATATAATGATATCCCCAAAGAGTCAGTCTCTTTTAGCCTCCGTCTTGGGCTTTGTACAAGACACCCATATATCCACTCTCTTGTTGAGTCGGTCTCATGCAGCCTCCTCTTAGGCTTTGTATAAGGACTTCCCCAGTGGAGTCAATCAACCTCTTAGCTTCAATCTTGGGCTTTGAACAAGACACCAAACCATCTTTTTCCTCCCTTAGAATAGGAGGAACTACGATTGCTCTGATTTCCCTGTTTCGTTTAAACGGGAATGCGTAGGCATAAGATTGCGAAATCTTAGCGAGCATACTAATTAAAAACTCTAGGTCCAATACCTACATACATCAATCAAAACTCAGGTCCCGCACCTTACCAAAAACTCTCAAACTCCCTCACTCATCTTTCCCAAGAAACTTTCCCAACCCATTAACGGATAAACACCATCAAGTACAAAGCAAAACCAAAAGCTAATATCCTGTGGATAACCACATATAGGATGGGTAACTGACAACTGCCCATTGTATAACCTGACTCCGGACGCCCCAATCTCTTTAACCGTTTGTTTAAACATTCGCATGCAAGGTTAGTTTTAGATACCTTCCCTTTCCCTTCCAGCTTCATAGGATAAATAAGAAATCAGAATGTAGCACCCCCTTCCTCCTCGAGGAGGAAAACCCCAGCGATAAGGTGGTCGCGTCACCGATAAAAATCGCTCGCTACAGAAAAATGGCGACTTCACTGGGGACATCATTGACTGTTAGGATCATAGGACTAGAGGTCTAGGATGTTAAGACAAATATATATACTGCTTTTCGTAATTTATATCCGTGTCTATTTTTCTGCTAATGGGAATGCGTGTGATGCCGCATCTGGAAAGATTGAGTATACACCTAAGATAGGTGATGGCACGAGACGAGTAATCTTATTAGGAGTGAATCCCAAGTAAGAGGTCCCGGTAGACCATCGAATCGGTGGAGATACCCTTTGCGGATTCAATGCCTATACGACTTCGGTTTTTGAAAGCAGATTGTTCGATTGGGTTATCTGAGAAGCTGGGGATTTTAGTAGACTGAAACCATGTTACTATTTTGTAGTGCGGAAGCTATCGAAAATAGTTGTCACGCGATACTACCCTCATTTGAGATTACTCTAAGATACATCATCTCGCTTGCGTGATTCCATCCTGCTGTTGTTATCCCAAGAGGGGTCAATGATTTTGCGGACAGGTACAAAAAATCACCAGTAAAACCTTTGGGGATGGGTAGAGCCTTGACTTCATGACACCGAACCTTTGACCCCATGTTTTTTTCTATGTTTTTGTGTGCTGCATTCATGCATTCATTTCATAAAAAAAAACTTTAAACAAAGAAAATTTTCTCTTCTTGTCTCTCTTTTTCAAATTAAACTGAGACAATGATTACAAATGTCAGAGAGAAAGATTGCATTATGGATTTCGGTAAAAGGAAGACTCACAAGTATACCTTCAAGGTTCCAAAACTAGAGGATTTAAGAGGATTGGTGAGGATGATCACCAACCCTGTTGCTTTCAGAGCTAAGTATGGAGGACTGCTGTCTCTGTTAAGGGTCCATGTAATTGAAGGAATCCTGTCCACACTCATTCAGTTCTACGATATGGTCTATCACTGCTTAACATTGCCGGATTATCAACTAGCACCAACACTGGAGGAGTACTCTCACCTGACTGATTTACCTATCACTGACCAAGCTCCCTTTTCTGGATTGGAAGAAATTCCAAAAGATCAAACCATTGCAAGAGCAATTTATTTGGACGAGTCTGAAATCCATACTCACATGACCACTAAGGGTGGAATCCAAGGTTGACAGCCCAGTTTTTGATAAAGAAAGCCTTGTACTTTGCTAGTATAGGGAATGTGTCTGCTTTCGAAGGCATCTTTGCTTTACTCACCTATGGGTTATTTCTATTTCCCAACATTGATAGTTTCGTTGATATCAATGCCATTAAGATTTTTCTAATCAGAAACCCCGTACCAACCCTGTTCACAAATGCTTATCATTCTGTACACTTAAGAAATTTGTACAGCGGAGGAATGATCACATGCTGTGTACCCCTGCTATACAAATGGTTCATTTCCCACTTGCCCAAGTCTGCTGCATTTTGGGATCAAAAGAATACTTTATGTTGGTCGCAGAGAATCACGTCTCTTACCAACTCTGACATCGATTGGTAAAATCGAATCTATGACGGGATCAGGATCATTGACCATTGTGGGAACTTCCCTAATGTACCCCTCATAGGAATTAAAGGAGGAATCAACTATCATCCGATTTTAGTTCGTCGTCAATTTGGATACCCGATGAGGCATATCCCACGTAATGCTCATCTGGAAGGTCTTTTCTTCAAGGAAGGAGAAAATGACAGGGCACTAAAGACAGAAATAGTGCATGCTTGGAAACATGTTCACAGGAAAGGAAGAGAGTCTCTAGGAAAACTGGACTGTATCTCTGTGGAGCCTTATCTCCACTGGGTACAAATTAGAGCTCTCAAGCTGAAGATGCCTTACCCTCATCAAGAAGTTCTTCCATTACGGGAATCTGTCCTTTATTTTATCTCTGATACGGAAAAACTTCAGGTTGCTCTCAACAAAGTTCAACAGGAGAAGAGGTCTTGGAAGAACAAGTACCGTATTCTTAATGTGGAGTGCAAGAAAATACAGCAACTGTTAAAAGAAAAAGATGCTCTGATTGAGATTTTAGAGCAACACGCTGTAGAGAATCAAGGAAACCAAAGGAATTTGCTCGCTTCTTTCACTTGGCAAAGGAATGACAACCCGACAACGGCTCAAGAGCCCTGGTCAAAGAAAAGGAAAGCACCAGAACCAGCACCTGAGCTCTCCTCGGAGAGGACTCAGGATCCATTGGTTCTACATTTCCTTTGACAACACTTTGTACATTATTGTATTTCCATTTCCGCAATCTTTGAATCCAATAAAACGGGGTTTCCCCATTGTTTGATATTTGCAATCCAATTGTCAAAGTTTCTTTTGATTAATTAACAAAAAATGTAATCAATTAATCATTGCATATCATTCATCAATCTCACGTAACGCATTTTTCTTCCCTACGAATCTCACGTTTGTGTCTCGATTCTAGAGTCAAACTGTCTCATTCGTACAATACTCAGGCCAATCGACAAAAGAAAATGGATGATCTCAAGGAAGAGAATAGAGGGTTGAGAGAAGAAATCAACACTCTGAAAGAAGATCTGAGGAAAATTCACAATGACATGCAATCTCTGGCAGCAACTCAGATGCAACAACAAAGGACTGTGATCTCAGAGATCACATCGACACCCATAGTGGAAAAGTATGATCCTCAATATACCATGCCTAAAGATCGTCCCTGGGGCATGCCACTCAACTATATTCGGGAAGGATATATTCCGCCGATCATGGAAGATCCGGAAACTGCAGCAGGAGCCGCTTGGCCTGAAGGTTATAAACTTCAGGAAAGCGAAGATGTCAGGGGCATGACAGCAACTCCTGAAGGTTACAAAATTTGGGAAGCACCAAGAGTCACTGCCGTCATGACTGTACCACTACCCGTGGTACACACTGTCCCAGAAGGACAGTTTCTACAGATACCTTCTGGTGGAAATAGGAGTATGAATGATAAGATGAAGGAATTCCAGGAACAATTCCTAGAGATGCAGAAAGAACTGCAAGCCATTCGCGGTCAGGATCTATTTGGAAAAGACGCTGCAGACCTTTGTTTGGTCCCCAATGTGAAAGTTCCGCACAAATTCAAGGTGCCCGAATTTGAAAAATACAAGGCTAACTCTTGCCCTCAAAGTCACTTGGTGATGTACGCTCGAAGGATGTCAACACAGACAGAGAACCAACAGCTACTGATCCATTACTTCCAGGATAGTTTAACCGGTGTCGCACTCAAATGGTACATGGGTTTAAACCGCACTAAAATCGTTACTTTCAGAGATCTTGGCACTGCATTTGTTCAACAATATAAGTATAACCTGGACATGGCATCGGACAGAGATCAACTCAGAGCCATGTCCCAGAAGGATAAGGAAACCTTCAAGGAGTATGCTCAGAGATGGCGTGAAATTGCCGCCCAGATTTGTCTACCTCTTGAGGAAAAAGAGATGACAAAGATCTTTTTGAAAACCTTGAGCTCGTTTTACTACAACAGAATGGTAGCCAGTGCGTCCAGTGACTTCACCGAGATGGTGGGCATGGGATTTCGTCTTGAGGAAGTTGTCCGAGAAGGACATCTAGCTAAAGATGCTGGACTATCAAGCAGTACCAAAAGATACGGTAGTACTTTCCCCAAGAAAAAAGAGCAAGATATTGGTAATATCTCTCTCGAAAAGCAAAGGCGATGATATCAACCAGTAGCAGTTGTAACTCCTGCTATCAACCCTGCGCCTGTTCCAACGTATCAACCTCAGGTTGCTCAGAGCCAACTGAATAAACAACAATATCAGCAAAGGACACAACAACCTCTTCAGCATGCTCGTCCGCAGTACAGCAACAACCGTACAATGCGACCACCTGGGTTTGACCCTATACCAATTTTATACGCAGAGTTATTTCCAGTACTACTGGTCAAGGGGCATGTCCAAACCAAGTCTCCTCTTACAGTACCGGAAAATCCACCTTTTTGGTTCAAAGCGGATCATACTTGTCCTTACCATCAAGGGGGACCAGGGCATAACATAGAAAACTATCTCAGTTTCAAATCTGATGTACAGAAGCTTGTTAGGAATGGAGTCTTATCCTTCAAGGATACAAATACGAATGTTCAGACGAACCCGTTGCCTCAACACGAGAAAGCTGCAGTCAATTTGATAGAGGGAGAGTCTAACCACAGCTATCAAATTCATGATGTACTCTTATTAAGGGCTAATCTGGTCAAGATGCATCGCAGACAGAGTAGATATGGTCATGTACCACCTCATAACTATCACCAGTGTGATATCTGCTCGAAAAAAAATCAAGGGTGTTTTGTGGTGCAATCAGCTCTACAGGAACAATTGGATCTCGGTTGGATCCAAGATCACCGAATTCGTGGGGTCAACATGACTTTTACGAATTCCAACATCATTCAGAACCACGACATCCGTGTGATGAATGTCAACTTGGTGGCAATGCACTCAAGGCAAAGCCAACATCATGATCTACCACAACACGATTACGATTCCTGCCTGATTTGCTCGGTAAACAATCAGGGATGCTCTTTTGTACAAGAGGCCCTCCAGCGTCAGATGGATCTTGGATGGATTCAGGATTACCGCGATAGAAATCAGTATCAAGTGAATATGATTCAAATCTTTGATATTCGCTTGATGAATACCAGCTTGGTGGAATTACATGCTTAGCAGGTCTAGCTCAGTTCTCTGACTTTGCATAATTATCAGAACTGTAAGGGATGTCGTGAAAGCGACCAAGGATGTGCTCTCATTCAGAGAACACTTCAACACTTGTTAAACCACTGATGGCTTCCGATCTATCTAGATGAAGACACACAACAAGTCAGTATGATCGATGGGAACCCTACTAGGCATCACAGTCAGGATGTTCGATCAATGGAAACAGACCTAGTGAGGTTGCACTGCATACAAAGCGGGCGTGGTCGGGTGCCACAACACAACTACTAGCACTGTAGAGTCTGCTCGGAGAATAATCAAGGTTGCTACCTCGTGTGAGCAGCCCTTCAAAGTCAGTTGGACCATAAGGAAATTTAACCGTGGTCAAGCTCTGATTCAATGTCAAACTATCATCCTGATCAAAGCAGGGATGTTATCTTGATCCCTAAGCGAGAAGTGGCCAAAGACGTATGTGCCATAATTCCTCTACTTCAAGAATCGAGGGTCCCTCTTTGTGGTGGAAAGGTTCTCAATCTTGAACCGATTGAGGCTAGTTATGATGGTCAGAAAAATCATAAGGCTCCTGTAGTTATCTATCTGCCAGGACCAGTACTGTACAAATCCAATAAGGCGATCCCTTACAAATACGGTGCAACAATAATTGAAAATGGAAAGGAAATTCCATTACCCTCTGTCGTGAATATTGCAGACATCAGTCGGGTAACACGGAGCGGTCGAATCTTCAACCGAGGAGTTGGAGAACCTAGCAAAGAAAAGGAACCTTAAACGGAAGTTCCTAATCAACCGGTCGGTCAGTCCAGTGGTCCCGACCTTTCAACGAACAATGATGAGATGCTGAAGCTCATCCAGAAGAGTGAATACAACATTGTTGATCAACTATTGCAAACTCCTTCAAAAATCTCTGTATTATCTCTATTACTCAGTTCCGAAGCTCACAGAGAGGCTCTTCAGAAAGTCTTAGAGCAAGCCTTTGTGGAACAAGATGTAACAATAAGGCAATTCGATAGCATCGTGTCCAACATCACTTCCTGCAACAATTTGGGGTTTAGTGACGAGGAATTGCTGGAAGAAGGAAAAAGTCACAACATGGAACTTAATATTACAGTCAACTGCCAGGGCGATGCTTTAGCCAGCGTACTGGTAGACACAGGATCGACTCTGAATGCTATGTCAAAATCTACTTTAATGCGACTATCATTCAAAGGATCCCCGATGAGGGGCAGTGAGGTCATCGTCAAAGCATTTGATGGATCCCGGAAAGCAGTTATTGGCGAAGTCGACCTTCCCATAACTTTCAGTCCTCACACTTTCCAAGTCACTTTCCAGGTCTTGGACGTTCGGGCAGCGTACAACTGTTTATTAGGAAGACCATGGATACACCAGGATCGGGCAGTCACTTCGACACTGCACCAGAAACTGAAGTTCGTCAAGAACGACCAACTAGTCACAGTCTGTGGGGAACAAGCCCTGATCGTGAGTAACTTATCATCGTCCACTTGTGTAGAACCAGAGGAGGTTGTTGGAACTCAGTTCCAAGCACTGTCGGTGAGCAATGAGAATCAATCAGAAAAAGGAACGTCGATTTCCTCGTATAAAGATGCTCTCGAAGTGATCAAAAGAAACAATACAAAGGGTTGTACCCAGACTGCTACTAACGGTGAGAGTCTTCATCCCATTCAGGATTTCTTCCACAGTGGAGGCTTCCTTCACCCAGTGTCTCAAGAACTACATACCATCAACGAGGGTGATCCCTCCGATACAGATGAAGAGTGGAAGTCCTATCTTAACAAGGACGATTATATGTCTCAGGAAGAGGTGCCTACGCCATTTTGCTATCCCGTACAAAGTCCGAGATTTATACCAAGGTTAGATGTCAGGATGATATACGAAGATTGTGATCCGGAAGGATGTCGTGCTCCACCAAACTCATTAAAGAAAGACACTCTGATGAAAGACAACTTTGACCATGATTATTATGGCCCAATGGATGGATTGCCTATCTGGCAGTCGTACCCGGGAGACTTGGGGCAAGAAAATTAGCCAAACGATGCATATCAGCTGAGCATCATCGAAAAGAATACATGCTTCCCCACCATGTCATGGGATCATTACTCGGGGCATTCAGAAGATATCCAGCACAACGATGAATTTGCAAAGCTTGCAGGACCAGAATTCATCAACTATGCTTTTCCCGAGGTCAACGTCATCGAAAGAGATGACTCCTCCAGTTCCACAGAAGTGTGGGACACCTTAGGACAACCGAGTGGCAAGTTCGACTACTTGGTCAAGTACACCGCTTCTGAGAGCTCTCGTATCAGGCTCGAAGACTTCCAGCCAACTGGATGGGAAGATCCGCCTGAGAGTACAAATACTATGCGAGATACAACAGAAGAGTTGTCTACGAAAACTCTGCCTGGGAAACAGATTCCAACGATCCTGCTCCGCCAGAAATTAGTGTTATTTCTGAAGACAAATCAAGAAGGAAAGTACTTGAATTTGTGATTCACCGAGGCGTTCGCCGCCAATGGGTTGCTGTGGATGTCCCGAAAGTCGTCCATAAGTCTAAGTAATTGCCATCTTTATCTTAACCTTTCACCCTGCCTAGGTGAAACAGATGTTTTTATAGGGCTCACTTTCTGTAAATGTATCCTCTTCGCTTTGCCCAAAGCAACTGAGTTTTGTTTTATAGGGCTGTAGTTTCAAGAATCGAAAAGATCATAAATAAAATAACGTCGTTCTGTAATTTCTGCATTTATTGTTGTTTTCTCTTTTCGCTTTTTCAGAAAATGGTAATCCTAAAAAATAACTCAATAATAAAAACAAGAAGTTTTCCAAAAAAAAATACACTGCACGCACTCTTGCATTCTTTCTATCTCTTCTTAAAACAATCATCACGACATGCAGATTGTTTGTTTTAAACCCCATTGAAACATACGATTCAATGCCTTCTTCCAACTTTGAATTCCCGGTATTTGAGGCTGAAGAAGAAAATGACGAAGAAGTTCTGGAAGAAATCTCCCGATTACTCAGACAAGAGGAAAGGTCCATTGAACCTCACAAAGATCCGTTGGAAACGGTCAACTTGGGTTCAAAAAAAGAGAGAAAAGAAATCAAGATTGGGGCACTGTTCAGTTCAACTGTCAAAGAAAGTTTGACAAAGTTTCTCAATGAGTTCCCCGATGTATTCGCTTGGTCCTATCAGGACATGCCCAGGTTGGATACCAGCATCGTGGAACATCATCTACCCTTGAGATCAGAATGTCCGCCAGTAAAATAAAGGCTAAGATGGACTCATCTACATGGCCATCAAAATCAAGGAGGAAGTACAGAAACGGATTGACGCGGGTTTCCTCGCCACGTCAGAATATCCTCAATGACTAGCCAACATCGTACCAGTTCCGAAAAAGGACGGAAAGGTCAGAATGTGTATGGACTACAGGGATCTAAACAAGGCCAGTCCAAAGGATGACTTTCCCCTACTACACATTGACATGCTGGTTGACAGTACAGCAAAGTTTAAAGTATTCTCCTTCATGGATGGATTCTCAGGCTATAATCAGATAAAAATGGCGCTGAAAGACATGGAGAAAAATTTATTCATCATCCCATGGGGCGCTTTTTATTACAAGGTAATGTCGTTCGGTTTGAAGAATGTCGGGGAAACCTATCAAAGGGCCATGACTACTCGGTTTCATGACATGATACACAAAGAAATCGAGGTATATGTCGATGACATGATTGCTAAATCCAGAACAGAAGAAAAGCATGTAACCCACCTGTCAAAGCTATTCGAGCGTCTGAGGAAGTACAAACTCCGCTTGAATCCCAGCAAGTGCACATTCGGTGTCCACTCAGGGAAACTTTTAGGGTTCATCGTTAGCCAAAAAGGAATTGAGGTTGATCCTGACAAGGTCAAGGCCATTCAAGAAATGCCTTCTCCAAAGACATGCGACATGCGACATGCGCGCCGATCTTCAAATTACTCAAAAAGAATCAGGACTGTATTTAGACAGAAGACTGCCAAACCACCTTCAACAGTATTAAGGAATACTTGTTGAACCCACCGATTCTATCACCTCCAGGGGAAGAAAGACCACTGATCATCTACCTAACAGTCTTGGAAGACTCCATGGGCTGTGTACTCGACCAACAAGACAAAACAAAAAGGAAAGAGTCTGCCATCTACTATTTAAGCAAGAAATTTACCGACTGCGAGACTCGGTACACAATGCTTGAGAAAACTTGCTGTGCTTTGGCTTGGGCAGCCAAACGTCTTCGCTAGTATATGATTCGTCACACTACTTGGTTAATCTCAGAAATGGATCCAATCAAGTAAGTCTTGGAAAAACCTGCTCTCACGGGAAGGATTGCCCGTTGGCAGATGTTGTTATCAGAATATGACATAGAATACCACGCTCAGAAAGCCGTTAAAGGAAGTATTTTAGCCGATCATTTGGCTCATCTACCAATTGACGATCAGGAATCAATCGGGTTTGACGTCCCAGACGAAGATGTCATATATTTAAAAATGAAAGATTGCGATGAACCGCTACCCAGTGAGGGGCCAGAACCAGGTTTCCAATGGGGACTTATCTTTGATGGAGCTGTAAATCATTATGGAAACAGAATTGGGGCAATCATCATAACACCTCAGGGTACCCACATTCCTTTCACTTCCAGACTGACATTCAAGTGTACAAACAACGAGGTCGAATACGAAGCTTGTATCATGGGTCTCAAAGAAGCGATTGACTTAAGGATTAAGAACTTGGATGTATATGGAGACTCAGCCCTGATTATCAATCAGATCAAAGGAGATTGGATCACATACTAATCAGGACTGATTCCTTACAAAGATTATGTGAGAAGGTTGTTACCCTTCTTCAACAGAATCGAGTTTCATCATATCCCTCGTGAAGAGAATCACATGGATGATGCATTAGCCACTCTCTCTTCCATGATTAGTGTAGGTCAATGGAATGCCATACCTAAGATTGACATAATGCGCCTTGAACGACCCACTTATATTTTCACGATTGAAGCAGTCATAGACGACAAACCTTGGTATCACGATATCAAATGCTTCCTTCAGAAACAAGGGTACCCACCTGGGGAACTAAGAAAAGAGAGAAGGACTCTCAGAAGACTGGCAGGTAGTTTTTTCTTGAGCGGTGATACACTCTATAAGAGAAATTTTGACATGGTCTTGCTTCGATGTGTAGACAGACCAGAAGCAGACACACTGATGAAAGAAATTCATGAAGGATCCTTTGGCACTCATGCCAACGGACAGACAATGGCGAGAAAAATTCTAAGAGCAGGGTACTATTGGTTGACCATGGAATCCGATTGCTACAAGTACATTGGGAGATGTCACAAATGTCAGATATACTCAGACAAAATCCATGTACCGCCAACGCATCTCAAAGTTCTCTCTTCCCCATGGCCTTTTTCCATATGGGGGATCGACATAATTGGTATGATCGAACCCAAAGCTTTAAACAGACATCGGTTCATCCTGGTAGCCATTGATTATTTCACCAAGTGGGTTGAAGCAGCGTCATACGCCAATGTAACCCAACAAGTGGTGGTCCGATTTATCAAAAACAATATCATCTGCCGTTATGGTGTTCCGAGCCAGATCATTACAGATAATTGATCCAACTTGAACAATAAGATGATGAAAGGGTTGTGTGATGAGTTCAAGATCGAACACTATAACTCATCTCCCTACCGACCCAAGATGAACAGAGCGGTAGAAGCTGCTAACAAGAACATCAAGAGGATTGTTTAGAAGATGGTTGTAACCTACAAAGACTAGCACGAAATGCTACCCTTTGCTCTTCACGGTTATCGCACATCTGTCCGCACTTCAACAGGGGCAACCCCTTTCTCTCTAGTATATGACATGGAGGCAGTGCTCCCCATAGAAGTGGATATCCCATTAATCTGGGTATTGGTTGAAGCTAAGTTAACAGAAGCTGAATGGTGTCGAAGTCGACACGACGAATTAAACTTGATCAAAGAAAAATGAATAACGGCTCTATGCCATGGTCAGTTGTATTAGCAAAGGATGAAGAAGGCATTTGACAAAAAGGTTCGACCTCACGTCTTCCAAAAAGGAGACCTTGTGCTCAAAAAGATACAATTATTTCTCACTGATTCCCGGGGCAAGTGGACTTCGAATTATGACGGTCCCTATGTGGTCAAGAAAGCTTTCTCAGGCGGTGCCTTGAGACTCGCAACCATGGATGGAGAAGAATTTGCCTACCCAACGAATGTTGATGTAGTCAAGAAATACTTCGCCTATATAAAGAAAAACGTCTCGGTGGATTGAGAACCCGAAAGGGCAGTCCAGGCAAAAATTAGAGACATAATAAAAAATCATCCCGATGGATTGGAAATCTCAAAGTACAATCCAGGCAAAAGTTAGGGATAATGACAAGTAACTACGTTCAACAAAAGGGTAAATCCCCCAGTAGCAGTCATGCCATCCATCAGGAAAATTCTAGTTAAGGTCATCTTCGACGGAAGCTCAGGATGTCCAGAATTCAAAGTTAGTAGAAGGATAACGGTCGTTATGTTTCAATGTAGCCCTTTTCCCTTAAATTACCATTTTCTAAACTTTGTAATGATCTATGGGATCACGCGCTTGGCTGATTTCTATCCTATCAATAAAATTTGAGCCCTAGTGCTTTTGTTTACAATTCTCATTTGTTTTAGCTTTACATAATGACATTTTTTAACATGATCAACGATTCTTGAAATAAAACAAAAATGAATTTACTTGTCAAAATTTTTCTTCTTTTTAAATAAAGATGGCAATTCTTTTGACTGTTGAACATCGAAAGGACATCGATTGTTTCTCCAAAGGTATTTGAACTTCAAAGTGCAGAATCAAAGTACTCCTTCCAAACCAGTGCGCCTGAATGAAAGATCAGCTATGTCAGATACGAATACTCCATCTGACATCCTCGACAGAGTTCTTACCTCCTAAGTCTGACCAACAGTTGTTTCCCACAGGGACTATCTCTCCTAAGCAAGGCAGAATTGCTATTTTTGGACCAGACGATACTTTCCATCCCCTGCAATGGCCGAGTATCCAAACGTGTTCATCTATTAGTCTGTATGTCGTGTCAGTTTTGTCAGTATATACATACATACATCATGCATTATTGATTTACATTCATATTCATATTGCATCACTTTCACTCTAGTCGGTCTTGTCCCCTAGTGATAGAAGTCCTCATAATCGAGTTGTCGGTTCTTTCCTCGTCAGAAAGCGAATCATCTAAGCAATATCTCCCAGTTTATTTCTGGGATGACGTTGGTCCTTTACCACTTTGATAACTTGAACCTCTGAAAAACAAGAAAACTTTCAACAAACGTCACTCTTCGCCATTGAAGTTGATATCTTCGCTTTCCCGGATTAAGGAAAATCCCCAGAGAAAGCCTCACAACTAAAGACTCTCAGCAACACATTGGTTTTTCTCTTCAGAAAGTCAATGCTACTAAAGTCATCAGCACCTCAAAATTGGGGTACATTGGATGGAATTTCTCCGAGAAGATCTCGGAGAAAAGTATGATGTAATATCCCTAAGTGAAAAGCAGTCTCTCAAGAAGACTCATTTTTCCCCAGTAGAGTCAACAAATGGCATCTCCAACAGAGAAGTTTGTACACCTCTACAACTTAGACGAATGGGTTCCCCAGCAAGTCTGACATCAAAAGTTTTTCCCATCAAATGGCATCTCCCCAGGAAAATTCGGCGAGAAGTTTAAGGAAAACCGCTACGCATAACGTCCCTTTGTCAAGAAAGTTTATTGACAAAAGAAACTAAGACTAGTTCCTTGGTAGGAGACCAGGATCGAGGGGAAGTTTATTTCAGAAACTTAGACCAGTTCCTTGGTAGGAAACCAGGATCGAGGGAAGTTTATTTCAGAAACTTAGACCAGTTCCTTGGTAGGAAACCAGGATCGAGGGGAAGTTTATTTCAGAAACTGGGACTAGTTCCTTGGTAGGAAACCAGGATCGAGGGGAAGTTTTCACCCTTTTCTAAGCATCATTGCTTAGCAAAAGAAGATGGATGAGCAAACTTCCATTCATAATCATCGTCAAAATTTCGCGTATTCCGATATTTAATCATCTTGCACCCCAAATGCCCGAATACCTTCGCCATTCACACCTTCGGGTCCAAGAAGATTAAATAGGGGCATCTGTCATACCCCAAATTTTGACCACTAAAGATTTTCCATCATTGTGTAAATCATCACCACAATATGGATGTATCATCATGCCTCATCAATCTCCTCAGAGATGTTTGAGCATTTACCACAATCAAGAATTAGGGTTTCAAGCTCTCTCAGAGCTTAGACAAAGGATCAATCAAGGAATGACATGATCTTCAACTTTTCTAACCTCTCAAACACCCATAGAGGATCAAGAGGAATCCCACATCAAGGATCAAGCACAAAGTTGCTACCTTCCAAGTGGATCAAGCCCCAAGATCGCCAGTGTCACCAAATTAGGGTTTTGGTCGACCAGGTCCTCCAGATGGAAATTTTCCTCTAGGCATGAGCCAATACTTCAAAACACGATCTAATATACTCCAAGGGACCTCATGGACCCAATCATCAAGTCAATTTAACCTCAGGGGATGCATTCACCAAAAATCAGGAATTAGGGTTTCTTGACCTAATTCACCCCTAAGTTGACTTTTGGGACAAAACATGAGCCAAGACCTCAAGACATGATTTGGGGGTCTCTACTACACTACATTGATCCATTTTCAACAATGGATTGATCCAAGAAGCTTGATCAACAAGTTTCATTTTCATCTGGACCACAATTAGGATTTTGATGAAAAAGTCAACTGTACCTTTGACTTTTGACCAGGACATGCTCCCAAACCTTGGGATATGATTAAATACACCCTATAACACCTATGGAATCCATCTATTAAGTTTGATTTAGGTAAAGGACTTGTTTTCATAGAGGATCGCACAGTTTGGAATTCATCTGATAAGAAGTCAACTGTGCACAAAAGTCAAAGTTTGACTTTTTGAGATTTTTCACAATTATGGTTCCTTAACCCTAAAATGATGTTAATGTGTGACTTTTTGAGATTTTTCTAAGTTATGAAACAAAGTGGCTAGGGTACCAACTTCCAAGGATCATAACCTGAGATCCAAGCAACCATTTTAAATGATCCAAAAGATGAATTTGTAGCTCTCATTACACACTTTAAAAGTGTCAACTACACCTCGTTCCAATTCCTCATGGATTTTAAGTTATGGAGTGACCAAAAGTACAAAAACATGACAATGGCACTTTTTCCAACACTTAGTGAAATTTTCACTAAGTCAGAATCTGTTTCACTTTTTTCAAAATGTAGGGGCATTTTTCACTTGGATCCAAAAAGTGTCAAGACAAACTATGATCACACATATGTTGTATCATATAAGAGCTTTCCAAAATGGTCAAGAACTTCATCAAATTCCATCTGAGCTAAGAATTATGACAACTACAACATGCCTTGCTGCAAACTGTCTTGGCAAGGCAGATTTGTGTATAAAGGCTCGATTTACTCAAATTGTGCAATTCCAAGCATGCTTATACATCTGCACACCTCAAGGGGGAACCACCAAGGGACAAGAACTGATTCATCAGCCTCCCAAGTCCAGGATTCCCAAACTAGCATATCAAACCCTAAAAAGCCTAAAAGGGGCCAAGACTCCAATTTTGTTTCCAAGCATTCAATGGATGCACCAAGGTGGCATGAACTGATCCATTTCCAACTGAATGAGTCAAGGATAAGCTCTGAACCAAAGAACCATAGGCCTGTGCTCTAACCTCTAGTCAATGGCTAGAGGAGACTTGAGATTCCAAAATGATCCAATTGGCCAACAGCCTGCTGCAGTTGCCATTCACTATTGCTTGCAAAACAAACTTGCTCTACTATAAATAGAGCTCATTTGTGCTCAATTTAAGTACACCAAAGCACTACAACTGCTGCTTTCCTCAAAATCACCTTTTCACTTCCAAAATTGCCTTCTAAAGCAAGTCACTATCGGGTTTTGAGTTTAAGAGTCATTCCAACTAAACCAATCACACACATACCTTATAAACATCATATGTGAGCTGATCAAACACTTAAACAACATCTGGAACACCAATTTCACAAAATCACCAGCCAATTGCTCAAATTTTCAACCAAGTTGCAGCTGAGGTGCCATAATCTGTTCCAGTCCATTTCAAATCACTCCAAGCATTCAAACCCATTCCATATGGTGTAGGGAAGCTGTTCAGATCATCACAACTCATATGTAGCACCTCTAACTCAAGAATCCAATTGCTCTTGCTGTCACGACCTTCAAGTAAGCCTAAACTTGGTCATCTCTTAATCTATGCATATTTCCTCGCACAATACTTTTGCCAAATGTTCATCATCATGCATAGAATGTTTCCCCTCAATTACTTGATCGTTCAAACATTGTATAAGTCCCTTTGTATATGTGCAAACGTTCAGCGTGATCGTTGCCTTTTTAACAAAATCAATTGGGTTTCTCCTTGAGCTATAAGACCCATCTTTATTCATTTTAAAACACTTTGGGCCTCTAATAGAGTGTAAGACCCAATCCCCTTTTAACCAAAACTTTTTGGACCTCAGTCGTTGTATAAGTCCCGATACAAAACAACAGTGTCATCACTATTATAATTTGGGCCTCTCCCTGAGATGTAAGCCCCGATCTCTGTTCAAAATACTTTCTCCTTTGATTTTGAATCCAAATGTATAATTGCTATCAAGACTTTCTTTAATTTCTTTGTTGAACAACTAACAAAACAACATGGAAGCTCTACAACGGGTAAGTGTTTATCCGCTTTCTTTTATATGCTTTCGTATACATAACTGTATTGTGGGAAGCTGCGCATGGTTAGTCTTCTTTCATTCTTTTAAATACTTTCATGTACATAACTGTATTATGGGAAGCTGCGCACGATTAGTCTTCTTTCATACTCCATTAAAAACTTGTCATATATCAATTGTATATATACTAGTATAGTTATTTAGAGTTTCCCCCGGCAACTACATCTAGAACTAGGTAAAGCCCTGTTGGTCACTCTTTAAATACAAACAAAACTAGATCCCCATAGGATTTCCAGATACAGTCTTCCCTTCTCTTGGGTTTAAACAATATGGAACAAAAAGAAAGGCAGTATTCTCGGTGAACCTTTTCTCAAACTATCACCCCTAGAAATTGTCAAAGAAATTCTACTCCCCGGAGTTGATCTATTCTCCGTGAATAGCATCTCTTGAGTTTCTTCCAAATACTCGAACTTTCCTGGAATGATCTCTTCTCTGTGAATTTCATTTCTTGAACTTCTCTTGGTTTGGGGACCCACAGGCTTCCTAAAAGCATCCGCGCCTCCTCTTGGGCTTTGTACAAGGACCCTTCGGCTTCTTAGAAGTTCTCATGCCTTCTCTTGGGCATAATACAAGGACCCCAACGACCTCTTAAAGGTATAATACAGAACTTAGTCATCCTTTGCTAGAGTAGTCTTTCCAGTGTCAAACCTCTGGCCACTTTAGGGTTGATTCTCATCCCTTAAGGCCCTTGCCCTCTTTTGGGCATTCTACAAAAGATAAAACCCTTCACCAGTAGACTTGGACAGTCTAAACCCCCTTTGAGTCTCAATGAC
This sequence comes from Lathyrus tuberosus, assembly GCA_022829125.1. Lineage (NCBI taxonomy): Eukaryota > Viridiplantae > Streptophyta > Magnoliopsida > Fabales > Fabaceae > Lathyrus > Lathyrus tuberosus. The sequence continues at coordinate 1,371,518 of JALAZF010000759.1, read as the reverse complement.
ATTCTCAAGTTCCTTTCAAACATAGGAAAAAACAACGATCACTCTGGATCAATCTCCAACAGAAACCCGGTCTCTCTCATGAGAGTTCCTCACCCTTGGGCCTGCCTAGGGATATAATCCCCAACAGTAAGATAGTCTCCTCTTAGGCTTTGTATAATGATCTTTCCTCAACACAATCAGCCTCCTCTTGGGCTTTGTACAATGATCCTCCCCCAGCGGAGCTAACCTTTTAAGACTCTCTTGTTGAGTCAATCACTTTTCAGACTCTCTTGTTGAGTCAACCATTTTTTCCAAACTCTCTTGCTAAGTCCATCACTTTTCAAGACTCTCTTGTTGGGTCAAACTCCTTTAGCCTCCGTCTTGGGCTTTGTACAAGACATATAAAAGCACTATCTTATTGAGTCAACTCTTTTAGCCTCCGTCTTGGGCTTTGTACAAGACATATAAAGACACTTTCTTGTTGAGTATAAAAGACTCTCTTGTTGAGACAAACTCATTTCAGCCTCCGTCTTGGGCTTTGTACAAGACACATATAAACCTCCCCAACGGAGTCATAAATCCCTTTTAGCCTCAATCTTGGGCTTTGTACAAGACAGAAAGAACATTTTCTTTGGAAAAGTCAAACTGTTTTCCTCCTCTTAGGATTTATATAATGATATCCCCAAAGAGTCAGTCTCTTTTAGCCTCCGTCTTGGGCTTTGTACAAGACACCCACATATCCACTCTCTTGTTGAGTCGGTCTCATGAAGCCTCCTCTTAGGCTTTGTATAAGGACTTCCCCAATGGAGTCAATTAACCTCTTAGCTTCAATCTTGGGCTTTGAATGAGACACCAAACCATCTTTTTCCTCCCTTAGAATAGGAGGAACTACGATTGCTCTGATTTCCCTGTTTCGTTTAAACGGGAATACGTAGGCATAAGATTGTGAAATCTTAGTGAGCATACTAATTAAAAACTCTAGGTCTAATACCTACATACATCAATCAAAACTCAGGTCCCGGACCTTACAAAAAACTCTCAAACTCACTCACTCATCTTTCCCAAGAAACTTTCCCAACCCATTAACGGATAAACACCATCAAGTACAAAGCAGAACCTAAAGCTAATATCCTGTTGATATCCACATATAAGATGGGTAACTGACAACTGGCCATTGTATAACCTGACCCTGGACGCCCCAATTTCTTTAAGCATTTGTTTAAACATTCGCGTGCAAGGTTAGTTTTAGATACCTTCCCTTTCCCTTCCAGCTTCATGGGATAAATAAGAAATCAGAAAGTAGCACCCCCTTCCTTCTCGAGGAGGAAAACCCTAGCGATAAGGTGGTCGCGTCACCGACAAAAATAGTTCGCTATAGGCTTTACTAAAAAATCTTTTAAGGATTCTATTGCCGAGATCCTAAAAAGAAAATACCTCCAGCCGAGGTTGCTGTAATAATTTTTTTGAAATTATCTGAGAAATTTACTGTCGAGATTCTTGGAAAGACAATACCTTCTGCCGAGGCTTGTTGCAAATTCTATTTTAAAACTACTGGAGAATCTACTGCCGAGATCAACCAAAGAAATCTGAAATAAGGTCACCTTCTGCCGAGGTTTGCTGGAAATCTTTTGAAAATATCCAAGAAATCTACTGCCGAGATTCTTGGAAAGAAAATACCTTTTGCCGAGGTCAACTGGAAATCTTCTGTCAAGACTTTCCAGGAATTAGGAATCAATAACTCTACCAGGGATCTTCATAGGAGATATGGGCAAATTAGATCACGTAACAGACTTTTCAAATAAAGAGACAACCATCTGTTGGAAATTCACAACAAACTTCTCTGACAGGCACAACCTGAGGGATACCATTTGATGGAAAAGATAACGTTTGTAACCGGAGACACACAAGTTTCTAAAATAAAGAGGATACTGCTTGTTGTCATGCAATGGATTCCAAAAGAGTGTTGTCACAACCCTGCTAAAGAAACAAAATCTTCATCTTCTGATGGTAATCACAAATAGATCATCTGCTGAGTAATACAAAATCTTCGAAGGTGCAAAATAAATGCACTCCCAATCATCTAGGTTGCACAACCTAGAGAGTTTCAAAATAGTCACCGCCAGAAACCAAAGCTCAATCCAGGAACAAACTGGAGAGAAACGGTCAAACAAGACTCATCCCAAGGAGGAAATAACTCAACTGGGGGTTAATTCCTTCCAGAAAACACATTGGGGAGGAACCTGAATCAATAATCATCCACGAGGAACAAATTCAGTGGGGAATTGGAAAGGATAAATACTTTCTACTTAAGGTCGACACTCTATTGGAGAGAGGACACATACACACACACACTCTACGGAGGATAACAACACCAGAGAGCCGGAAAACACTAAAACAGACGCAAAATGCACAATGCAACAACAACAATGCTATGCACAAAAAAAGAATGCGTATGCAATGCGTATGAGTATGAATATGCTGACAAAACAGACATACCAATGAACAGAGGATGAATAAACACCACAGTTCAGCTGAATACTCGGCTAATCTCAATAAGATAGAGATACCAAAAGAGATCCTGTCAAGGAGTACACACAAAGCCAACCCTAATAGGGATATCAACCAATTGGGGGAATAAGAAGTCAACATTACTCTTTGCTTGGGGAGTGATCAAAGCAATCACAACGAGAGGTAAAACTCAGTGCGAGGATTCCACATCAAGGGGAAACATCACCCCAAAGCTTCATAAATGCTTGATCATAACCTGGCTGGAGAATAGAATCATACTCAGCTGGGGAAATCTGAATCAAGACTTCGCCGGAGGAATACCTAAAATAATACTTGGACGGGAAATACCCAAACTGGTGCTCAATTGAGGAATAATGGATTTCAAAAGTCCAACACCTCATAACAATCTTGAGGGAATCCATCATCTGATTAACAACTTGATTACATCCACAAGAACAAATCTGCTTATGTGCGTTGAATTCACCATTTAAATTTTGCCCCAGACTGCATGGTCTACAAAGGATTTTACACCAAAAGGAAACTTTGTACCATAACAACTTGAGATAATCTGCCCTAGTGTTTTCAAACTCTTGGAGAGATTCGTCGAATCTCGACGTAACTGCCCCAGATTAACTAAACTTGGCACACTCTTCAATCAATGGAGTCTTCCAGCTTTGCCCCATGCAAAAGCATCAACTGGGAAAACAAGTTTTCTCATACTCAATAAAGCCTTCAGACAACATGCCCCTAGATAGGATCATCCTTGAAATGATTTGCCAATTGCTCATCAGAGTTGGCCTCAAAAGATTAGACTAATCACTAATGCTAAAATGTAAGCTTCTATGATGTCAAACAAATGTATGCAAGTAGAAAAGTGTTAATTCTGAGAATGATAATTCTAATGCAACTAACATGTTAATCTTGAAGTTTTTATTGAAAAGATGTCGCAAAACCTTGTGAACGAATCACTAGTTTAGATACGACATTGATTTTTGAATGCACATGCAATACCAACAAAAATCTTTTAGCGCAACTCATGGGAGTCAGGAACGCTATCTCGTTTAGAGTATGCTCTCAAAATAAACCCTACTTCAATTAGGTCTTTTGAGGGTTATAACTTGGCCCGGTTCACAGTTTTCAGAAAAAAGGATTTTTAGGTTCAAAATCATTTGTACCCACCCATTCTCCGTGATGTTCTTCAGTCCTATATTTAGCTAATTTAACACAAATGTTCATCATCTCCAAAAGGATTAAACTGATGGTATAAGAACTAATGAGGTTATTTGGGGAATAACAGTCACCCTTATCGTCTTTCAACTTGTAGTCACACATATTTGTTCTTTGGATGAAGATTTTTCTTTTATTTTTTGCTTTTCACATTTTCATTCTTTTTATTTTTCCCTAACTTTTGCCTGGACTGATTTTTTGAATTTTTTGATGTCCAGCGGGATGCCCCAATTTTTGCCTAAGTCACTTGTTTCGAAGTTTTCGACTTAGTGGGCTTTTCCTTTTTTTTCTTCATTTTTTTCTTTTTGAACAAATCATGTGACACTGGCTTATCTGAAAGGATTGTGACTGGCTCTTTCCTTCATTGATGAGGAATAACCACCGTGGTTTCCTTTGGCGCACACTCCTTTTGAAATTTGGACACTTGGTCAAATTAATTGAAGACTACCCTGCCCAAGGTTAAATGTGAGGGTTTTTTTCATTTAGAAAAGAAACTCCTACTTCAAGGCTCAAAGAGTTTAACAAGGGATTATCTTCCTTATATCTCCGGTGTTTGGGAATTTGAAACAATGCCTGTACATCATCAGCAGGGTCTTATTCAAAAGCATACAACTAGAAATTTTGCGTTTTTAGCTCATCATCCTCCCTCCAAGAGTTTAAACAAGAGGTTGGTATTGCAAATGCAGAAAACAAATTACGAGCGAATGCGAATGGATTACTTCAAGATAAACATACTCATTGCATTAAAATTAATATTCAAAACAAACAAGTTCTACATGTAAACAAAGCAATAACAATCATAAAAGATTACAAATGAAAATGCAGTAATAAACTAGAGATCTGAGGAGATTTTCTCAATATGAGCTTGAAAGAACATCCTCAACTCTCTTGGGAGACACAGAAGCAAACAACACGACCACCAGGGGTCGCTCTACTAATATCAGCATAAAGGTGTTCCATTCACAAATGCGCTTCCTCCCTTAAAGGTCAACACATCATCGTCGATCATCTCTTAAACCTTTTCCTGGAAAACCTTGCACTCCTCAATTGGATGCCCCATTACTCCATCATGAAATTCACAACTGGTATTTGGGTTGTACCAAGGAGGGCGAGACTTCGTGGCTCTGGTTTTTCTAGGTGTCATCTGTAACACCCCAATTCCCATCGCGAATAAATAATACATAAACAAAATCAGAGTAACTAAAAATTTATTTTTCCGACAGAAACAAGGATGTCACATTTAAATAAACAAAACATCATCCCTGCTCATAATTTTGATACATAGCATAACATAGAATACCCTCAAAGGGGAAACTTTTTCCATCTAAAGGGAATGTCAATTATGGAATAAAGCGGAAAGATCCATAACCGACTTGTTTTACAAATAAATGGTTTTATAACATCAAAATATAAATACAGAAGTGATACAAAATATATTCAACAATTATATACATATATAACATAATCGTTCCCCGACTCCCGTGCTACGTATCAGAGCAGACAGACGACAAAGGACGGAGGACTAATCTCCACCAAAAAGACCTCCAGTAACTCTAATCTGCAATGCCTCATAGAGCATTATAAAACAGCAGAAGGGTGAGAAATAACAACTAAATCAAGATTGCATAATAATATGCAAACACACATAAAAATCACATACACACTTATTCTCACCTCACGCATCACATACCAATACATATAGCAAGCCACAGATGCATAACATATTTCTGACAATCCAAACACATAGCATATATCAATTATGCCCACATAATAACATATTCACACATAATGTACACCAAAGTTATGACACATGGGACCACACCACCACATCACCACAAAACATATGTCTATACATAAAACATATTATCCACAACCAATGCATTTACCACATATGCACACTAATTCACCAATCCAATCATAAATCTCAACACATATTCAATCAATTCACAATTTCCCACACATAATCACATAATCAATCCATTCATGATTTTCCACACATAATGCATCCATTCACAATTCTCACACATAATGAATCCATGATTTATGCAAATGCACAGAGACCGACACAACGACTCTATGCAAATGCCATGCGGTGCCGACTTCCAACATTTCTCATAACCAATTCACTCAGGAACTATTGGAACCATCGCTCGTTACTGAGGATCACTCAAGTAACACCCCGTCGGGCCTACAATGTTCACCCGTCGCTTTAGGTCCCCACATGGGCACACGACATTTATGGATTGCTTTAGGTCCCCACATGGGCACACAATCCGATCGCTTTAGGTCCCCACATGGGCACACGATCGTCTATAACCATCGCTTTAGGTCCCCACATGGGCACACGATGTTATAGAAGATTCCCTCTGGAACCAAACCGTCACTCAGGATGTCACAACAATGCATATCATGATGCTTGGCATACAATGACTCATGACATCTAAAATGCACACATATACACATCCATAATCATGCATATATCATCAATTACCACGCATTGCATTTACTTGCCCTTAAGCCACAAACCAACAACCACAACAATTACAACAACTTGTCACATGCTTCAACATCATCACATTCATGCATTGCAAAACAATTCAAACAATGCATTTCAAACCATAAAGGCCACCACACAACATACATTGAATCTCACATAAACAATACACATATTTACCATAATGCCACAAACCATCATCACAACATTCCATCATGTATATTCTCATCATATAATCAGCACACAAGCTACACGTTACATATCAAAAGCATATAACACGATAACACATCAATCGCACACAATTACGACGGTAAAAGTCGACAAAACGACACGTTTCCAAAACCATGACTTAAATAAATCAACTACTGTCCTCCAAACCATTTTTAATAGAAAGAATATTTTACTAGCTTTCCAACGCTTCGAACGGGGGTCAAAACGGACTTACGGTTCAAAAGTTACGATCGAAACAATTTTGAAAGAAAACCTACAGCAGAGCTGACACGGCCGCCCGTGTTGTGCGACATGGCCGTGTCACCCAAAACTTCCAAATGGCCACAGATTGACACGTTTGACACGACCGCCCGTGTTGTGTGACACGGCCCGTGTCAGAACCCAGAAAAATGCATTTTTTTACCGTCGGAAGCCTTCTAGACCTCTGATTTCGATTCCGTAAAAAGCCCCGGTCTTAGAATTCAACGCACTACAATATTCTCACCATTAAAAGACCATCCAACACGTTTTCCATTTTTGAAATATTTTGAAACATAATTTTATCAATTTAACCCGATTCCAAACTTGATCAAAACCACTCGAAAACACACCAACAATCATTCACCGATTAAATATCAACCTATACCAATATTACCAGACATATCCAAACACTTTTACTCGATCACAACATCAATTTACACAAAAACATCAATATATATCAAAAACTCAAAAGTTACAAATTCAACTCGATTCAATCAAACGATCACGCTAAATCACGACCCAACATCACACGACTCTACTATGCGATTTATTCCGACTTTCATCCGTAAAAACATCGATTTCTACTCATTTTTACCATTTCGACCTAAAATGAAAACTATAAGAAAATATCCAAAACAATCCAAGAAAACATACACATATACATACACAAGCAAGATATAATTGAAACTTCTCACCCTTACCCGACTATTCGCGCTTTAAACGGATGAATTCCTGATTTTCCTTCTTTTTTCCTCTTCTCCCTTTCTTTCCTCTCTTTTCTCTTCTCTTCTCTTTCTCTTCTTTCTTTTTCTTTTCCTTTCTATCTTTTCTCTCTCCACTTTCTATTTATAAAAATATCTACCCCCCAAAAGACCAAAATACCCCTCAGCTCAAATATCTCCCAAACGCTCTCAAAATGCGATAAAACATAAACAACGATGAAAAATAATATATTGTCAAATAAAAGTCAAGAATAAAATAATATAAAAAGAAAATAATTAAATCGACTCGATTAAATAAATAAGACAAAACGGGGCATTACATCATCACCGAGTTTCAGGCAAAATAATACCACAATTGACTGTAAGCCATTGGAATTGAATCAAACCAGTGAGTCTCTCCTTCTGGATTATTCAGAGGTATTTGTTGATTTTGGAACTGATTTTGATGTTGGTGATAAGGCACCGGAACTGGAGCTTGCGGAATCTGAGGAGAATCATGAATTGCATCAACTTCAACATTTTCTTTCTCTTGGGAATCACATACAGATTTATCTTCACTTGCATGGTCATCTGGAACATCTCGGATCCTTCCATATTTAATGCATTCTCGAGGTTTATTCTGACTTCAACAATTTTGGAGAACTCTAGAGGCACAACGCCTACCATCCTGGCATAATAAGAGTCTGACAGCGTTCTTAGAAACATTTTGGACAATTCCTTCTCTAAGAGTGGTGGATGAACTTGAGCTGCTAATTCTTTCCACCTTTGTGCATACTCTCTGAAGGGTTTATTGTCCTTCTGACTCATACTCATCAATTCACCACTATCTAGAGCCATGTCCAAATTGTAGTCATATTGTTTTACAAAAGCATTAGCTAGATTTTCCCAAGACTGAATATGGTCCCTTTTCAGTTTAGTATACCACATCAAAGATCCTCCATATAAACTTTCTTGAAAGCAGTAAATCATCAGCAGATCATTATTGATATGAGTGGTCATCTTTCGACAGAACATCGTCAAATGGTTCCTTAGATAGCAAACTCCCTTGTATATTTCAAAGACATGCATTTTGAACTTCGGAGGAATAACCACATCCGGAACCAGGCACAAGTCATGAGCCTTAAAACTAGATGCATTGGGTCTTGTCAACATTTTCAATTCCTCACTGAGATCACGAAGTCCTTCCTTCATTTCCACAACTTTAAGATCAATCATCTCTGTCACAGGGTGGACATTCTGAGGATTTGGCATATACCTCGAAAATCGAGAATCTTTTTCAACAACTTGACCAACCAGATCATTTTGCACAGGTCGGGATCGATTAGGAACATCCATTTGTGGAAAATCGTCGTCCAGAGGAGAATCATACATTGGATTATACTGGTACGAATGCCAGAAAATCAGCTAAATCCTCTTCTTTCCCTGATTAGCCCGAGTATTATACTGGTACGACAACTTGGCTGAATGAAGACCAAAGGGAAATAATAAGACACCTGGAAAAGGCAAGAAACAATGCAGAATGATGCGAATGCTAATGCAAAATGCAAATGTTTCATTCAACTTTCAAGGATCTTTAAAATATAAAGCAATTGCAAGCATCGTAATAACACTTTTTTGAAATACTGATAAACATCTCATTTTATTGAATATTATCTGCGATGTCTGCAAAAGGAAAATCTCTAAGATCCTTGAAAATTGACTGAAACAGAATGTCCATGAATGCATGAGTGCATGTATGCAACAACCACAAACAAGATTACACAAAGCACACGGGTTCAAGGTTCCGAGTCACGAGCATGGAGCCGAGGGTTAAGAACCTCCCACAATGGTGTGTACTAGGGTTTATATCCACCTGCCGAACAAGGTTCTAAAGAAGTTCCCAGAGTCTACAACCCATCTTTCGGATATTATCGATTTCCCAACTTTCTTGGTAGTCAATAATATTCTCAAGAGAGTCTCGTCTGAGTGTGGTATCGCGTAACAAATGATTCAAGTCTGCACCTGAATAGCCACCACACCACGTCCTAATAAGGCCAAGATGGGTTAAGGGTTCTATAGTCCTCAGCTTTGGGTCCTCGGATCAAGAAGCATAATGGGTTTGCCATTTCTGGTCTGCCATTATTGCCTCTTGGGAGTAGTGCCTCGAGTCCTCGGGGAAATGATCGCCAGAGTCGACAGCTCTCTAGATCAACACTCCGAAATGCACAAGACGCACACGTCAGAATATCTCCCAAGAAAACCTCGTATGGATGTGAATTTCGTGAACACCAAACGTACCAAGATGGCACGTAGGTCCCACTACTTTCCACTCTAGTCCTAGGTGTATACTCAAGCCTGTGTATTGGGATTATCTCACCACACAGATCACCAAGCACCCTGACAGAACAATCAATAACAAACAAATCAGACAAAAAGTGATAAATAAATCAAAGTAGGCTAAACCCCTCAAGGGAAGATCCCAATCAGAGTCGCCACTTTTCTGTAGCGGGGAAATTTGTGAGTGTAAGCTATTGGTTAACTTAACTAAAAAAAACAAGAGTCGCCACCGCACTTTTATTTTATCCAAAAAAGGAAAGGAAAAAGAGCGAACAAAACCTAAAGAGTTCTAAAATACAAGAACAAACATAGAATGGGTAAGGGAGGTTGGTTACACAATGGGAATGTGTTAGCACCCAAAACTTCTATAGTACTCTATAGGAGCCCTTTGAAATATCTACGCTTTTTGGTCTGAAAATGGTTTGCTTGAAAAAGAGATTGGGGAGATGAGAAGAGAAATATTTTTTTAAGATTTTTGTGTTTGGAGAGACTTATCACCTCATGCCTACGTACCCACGATGTGCAATATAGGATCAAAACCTCATAGTCCGTGGTACAAAGAACAAAAATTTGTTTGTTTTGGTTGATTTTAAATGTAAAGACAATTCGTCATTTCCAAGCGAATAATTTCGCTTAAAGAGATGAATCATGTCTAAAATTATGAAAAAGTTTAAAAGGAAAAGGTGCACAAAGCACAAAAAGAGTTTGATGAGTTTTTGTATTTTTTATGTCTTTTTGAAATGGTCAAAATATGATTAACATGGATTGACATTTATTAAAGAAAATGAAGTAAATTTTAAAAATCACTTGACCGAAGTCAAGGTTTTATTATGAAAGCGATTTTAGGTTTGGAAACAAGAAAGTTTTGAAAAAGAGAGGAGATTTTGAAAATTGAAGAAGGGGTGGAGAAGAAGTGACTATCCTAGTGCATAAAATAAAAGCTAAGGATAAGAATGATCTAACCACAAATGTAGCTATCTTCACCATAAACCAAGCATAAGCACAAGGCTCCAAAGTCTTCAAACCATAATTCCAAAGCAAAGGGAGAAAATCCTAATTCTAAGTCCATAAGTCCATAATCAAGCCAAGAAGATCCTCCAAAAGCAAGGGATAGTGACCATAGTCCAACAATTAAGAGCACAAGTCTTTTAGTGGTTTAATCCTTTATTAATGTTTTTTTGAGTCCAAAATGGACAAAAGAAAAACAAAAGCACAAGATAATATGGTCCAAGTGGACAAAAGAAAAATAACATAAATATAAACATAATATGATAAAAATGACATAAAGCATAAAGAATAAAGAGAGATAGGGAGCGAGAAGGAAACATAAAGAAGTTAGAAGTTAGTAATTAGTAGCACAAGGCTCTAGTGCCATAAGCCTTCACCGATTATTCCGTTTCGCATCTTGAACTATAGTTATTAAACAATGCACTTAGGCCAAGGTTAATGAACTTGACAGAAGATTGGTAGAACCAAAACCTCTACAACGCCAAGTTTCAAAGATTATGAACCTAATACAAAAGTTTAACCAACATTGGGTTGTCGCGACCAATCAAGGTCCGGACCATGAAAATTCAAATTTCGAATCGGATAAAAGAGGGACAAATGTTGCGCTATGTTAAGAAATCGTCGAGTAATTTACGGAGTAATTACCTATTTTCTACAACGAGTAATTTGTGCTAATGCATGCTAGATGAACGATATATAGATCGTCATCCGAAAGCAATACTGCACGAAAAGAAAATAGGTAACGATCTAGTCTTGATCAAGAATTCAACAAAGAAATTCTAAGATCCATAAAACTTTCATCGACCAAAAGAAAAGAGAAATAGATGAATAGAAAGCCAAATTACACCACACAATTATGTGATCTAAGGCTAAGAACAAAAGGAAAGGGAAGAAGTAGGAAGAAAAACCAAAACAGCCCCAAAAACAAGGCAAAATATGCATTCTGTTTCGAAGTAACCGGTTACTGGATATCTGCTAACCGGTCACTTAGTTCAAAATAAGCGCAGTTTTTCAAAATTAACACAGAGTAACCGGTTACTGCATATTTGCTAACCGGTTACTCTGCACCAGAATGCAGAAAATTGTGCAAAATTCAGCATGATCCACCTTCAAAACTTTTTAAAAACATCTTGTGATCATGGAACTGAAATTGCACAAAATTTAAAGTAAAATAACAGCAAAAACCAGCAATTAAACACAATTACAAGATCTAAAAGATCAAATAACAAAGATCTCCAAAGATCTACATTATGGAAGATGAAGATGAAGCTTCAACAATGGTGAAAGATGAATTACCACTTCAAATCTGAAAATTCCTTCAAATTGCTTCAAGATCCAAAAACTAAAGCCTTGATCTATGAGAATTGATGAAGAAAACAAGCTTGGACGAAGGTTTAGCTCAAAGTTGAACAAGATTCAATGTGAATTCTTGTTAACTTTCAAAAGAAGAAAAGTGAGCTTTAGTGAAATTTGTGGTTGAGGATAGAATTTGCAAGAGGTTTGTTGGCTATCAAAAGCTTGTCAAATGAATGAAATGAAGCATCTATTTATAGAATTTAGGCTTGGAAAAATTGGTGGATTGGAGTTTGGTTTGGAAATGAAAATTAGGCTTGAAATTTGAATTTGGAGGGAAATTAACAAAAGAGTGGTGATTAGTGGAGGCGCATGGTGGAAAATGATCAAAGTGATGTAGGGGAATTAAAATGAGATGGTATAGAATATTCCACATGTGATCAAAATGATGAAAATTGGTGCCAATTGCTGAATTTGAATTTGCTGCCATTTTTCAAAATTTCACGAGGGTATACGGTTACAGACTAAATGATAACCGGTTACTTAGTGCAAAATTTATGAAAAATGAGCATTTTGTTGCACTGTTGTGGTTCCGGCTCGATTCTCTTGCTTGTCAAAGAAGGCATAGAAATAAACACATGAACCTTGGAGTCTCTTGAATAAAAATCAATTAAATCTTGGAAACTCTTGATCAGATATTTTTTGAATTAATCGCAGATCAACTTTGACTTTGTTCAGATGAAATTCATTCGAGCTGCGAGACTGGTTTTTTGGTAGTTTTAACCTGTTCTTTCCCTGAAAATGTTAGTGAAAGAAGACAAAATATTTTTGGATTTTAATTAATGGTTAGTAAATATAAACAAATTAAGCAATAAAATAACTAACAAACACACACAAACTCAAAGATCCCTGCAAGGCACAAATCTACAAAAGAGGGGACGAATGTGTAATCTTGTTTGTGGCATGAGATGCAAAAAGACATGTGGGGATCTTAGGGGTAAAAAATTAGGGTATTACACTAATATAAATGAACAAATAACCTCTCACAAATTAAAACAACTCTCTCCTCTAAATCAACTCCAATATTGTTATAAGTAATTCATATTCAATAGTAGTATTAGTTTTTTTAAGCTTAACCCAACTAGTATAGGTTAGCATTTTGCTACGTGACATTATTTTTTATGTATATAAACAAGTGTAGTTGTCAATAGTGTGTAGCAGCAAGTAGTGCACGTAACCATTTACTGTAACAGTTTTAGAAGAGTAGTGGAAGTTTGTTATTTCAATTCTCTCTTTTCTCTCTCTTCCTCCATCTTCATCTTCTTCATATTGTGCACCAATAATTGGTATCTAGAGCTCCAGTTCAGATCCACAGGAAAACACATGGAAACACGAGTGAGCGGTGAGACATTGTGTGATTGATTTTGTTTCTTGAATTCGTGTCGAATTTTTTATTGGAATCGTAACAAAATCACATTTCTTGATTCCGCGAGATTGGGAAACTCTAGTGTTTGGTGAGATTTGAGTGAATTGCACAAGGTTAAAGATGAACAGAAAAGTTAATTTGAGTACTAAGCTACTAGTGTTTGATGGCAAGAACTAGAATCAGTGATAATTTAGATGCGTGTGTTATTTGGCGATCAAGATGTTTTTGATCTCTTTAAAGACTGCTACATTTCGATTGCACTTGCAGCAAATGCAACGGATTCGTAGAGGAATGCTAAGCATGATCTGAGTCATAAGGATCAGAAGGCGTTGTTCTACATCCATCAGTGTGTGGATGTAAGTGTGTTTGAGAAAACCGCTGATTCGACGACGGTGAAGGCTGCGTGGGACACACTGGTACAGTGCTACAACGGTGATGCATCAGTGAAGAAGGTGAAGCTTCAATATCTACGTAAGGAGTATTAGAATCTCAGCATGAAGAACAATGAGAAGGTAACTGCCTACATCTCTAGAGTGATTCTGATCACAAATGAGATGAAGACGTATGGAGAAACTCTCTTTGAAGAAAAGATCATTGAGAAGGTACTTAGATCTCTTAATCCTCAGTTTGATTACATTCTTGTAGTAGTTGAACATTCTAAGGATCTCCGTACCATGAGAATTGAAGAGATGCAAAGCAGTCTAGAGGTACAAGCACTACTACAAAACGCTAAAACAACAACGCCAGGCTTACAACGGATTCGTATCCCACCGTTGTAATAGGTTAAAAATTTTGCAGCTGATTTATAACGCCATATTTAACGATGGTCGTATTAAAAAACCCTTGTAATACATGGTGTGTTACAAGCTTCGATTCCTAGTAACTACATTTTTTTTCCATATTTTTACATTTTAAACACGCTTGTATTAAAACACCCTTGTAATACATGATGTGTAACAAGCTTCGATTCCCAGTAACTACATTTTTTCCATATTTTTAGATTTTAAACATATATTTTATTTCTTTTGTTAGTGTTACAGGGATTTAACCTCAAAACTCAAAATTCATCTTTGTTTTTCTATTTTTAAATGCAAGAGAATAGGTTGAAATAGTTTGATCATAACTTCTTTAAAAATAAAAGTGAAAGAGATGAGTATATATAAAAGAAAACTTTATTAAGATTCCAGATAAGAAGATTACATTGATAATCATATATTACATATATTTATCAACGTCAGAGCCCATAGCTGCAAATGCATCTTCATAATCCAGGACTCTCTCCTCACTTCCCTCATCGGAATCATAATAAACAGTCATCCTTTTCGTCTTTTTCTTTTTCTTCTTCAGCTTCTTCTTCTTCTCTTTCTTCTTCTTCTTCTTCTTCTTCTTCTTCTTCTCCTTCCTTACCCTTAACGCATCCCTGACGTTGGCCGCTGGTTGAACCTCCTCATTTGGCGGCTGACGTTGTTCATTTGTGCCCTCATTGGTGATGTTTCTAGCATTCTCATTTGTAGAACTCATTATTACGAAGAATATATTATGAAGAAATATAAAATTGTATATTTATAGATGAGGTTGAAGATGAAAAGTCTGATAGTTTAATGCTTGCAATGATGATAACTTGTAAATGGTTGATATTCTGGAACGATATTTTTTGAAAAACGGAGAAAATTTTAAATCATTATTATACTTGGCCAGAGTGTTCTCTATTCCGGGAAGAGCAAGGGTTATAATATTACAAGGGTTAGTAATAATAACCGTAGCGATACCCCTTATACTTGGTACAAGGTTCGACTCCAAGAAACAACATTTTTCTATTTTACGTAATTATAGAAAAATGTTGTTGCCTGGATTCGAACCTTGTACCAAGTATAAGGGGTATCGCTACGGTTAATATAACTAACCGTTGTGATATTATTAAAATAATATATATATATACTTATCATTACGGTTCTTTTAGAAAACCATTGTGAAATATTTCCATATATAAGGGAATTAACTTTCCCTTATTGACAGTAGCGTTGTTTTCTTCATAGCGAAACCCTAACACCCATTTTTTCTCAATATTTTTGGTTGCAAACTTCATCTTTTTTTAGAATCTGCGAAAAGAAATACAAGAAGTATGAAGCTTTTGATTTAAGGTTCTTCCTCCTTGTATTTCTTCTTGCAGAGTCTAAAACTAGATGAACATGGTGATGATGCTGGCGGTAGCAAGCGTAATGTACATATTGTTTATGAAAAATAAGGTATTCTTCTACTTCAATCTTTTTGTTAGATAGTTCCCATTATCTCGTTTGCTTCATGTTGTTTTTGTTGATTGTTATCATTTTGTGCAGATTCGACTTCAATGCTTCACAAGCAAGGTGAAATTCATTGTAATGGTACAGTCCCACTTCTTAGGGTTTTGTTTCAACTTTTGCTTGTTTTGTTTTGAATACTAACTAATTTTCTTCATTTCTTCCCACTTGTTAGGGTTTGTTTCACATGGTGATGATGATGGTGGTACATATATATGAATTCATTCTGATAAGGTACATATATATGAATTCATTCTGATATTGTATAAGAAATTTAGTTTATTATATACTATGTATATTGTTTGTTTCACTATCCTTTTATTGAAAATACAATCAGTTAAATTGATATAGAAACTTATAATCTGAAAATTAAGATGTATTTGAAAACCAACCTTTATCATGTCAATGTTTTCCTAATTGCATCCATTTCATTCAGCACATTTAATGTTCCTTAACATAAAATTTATGGTTCAATGGTCCGTTTGCTTCAATTCATCGATATTTACAATTCTACTTCACCTCAACATCGTCACTAATCATCGTGGTTGTTAAGATCATGATTGTTATGATGATAAAATCACGATGATTTGTGGTGATGATGAGGTAAACTATAATAAAAGATATCGATGGATTGAAGGAAACCGACCATTGAACCATAAATTTTATGTTAAGGAACATAAAATGTGCGAAATGAAATGGATGCAATTCAGAAAACAGTGGTGTGTTTAAGTTGGTTTTCAAAAACAGGTTAATTTTCAGATTATATAGTTCTTGACCAATTTTAATGGTTATATTTCTTTAATTAGGTGTATGGTAAAACAAGCAATATACATTTGTATTTAATAAACTAAGGGTACATTCCACAATGGTTGAGACTCATAACCGTTGTGATAGTTAATATATATTACAACGGTTGAAATACCTAACCGTTGCAATATAACGCGCGTTTTCCAGAATACAATAACGGTTTCCAGACCGTTGTAGAAATAGCGAACTTACAATGACAATCTACATAACAACGCCTTTGCCCGCATCATTATATGACATTCCCAGCCGTTGTTAAATGGGTTTTTCGTAGTAGTGAAGATTTGCGTCTGACTGAGAAAATCTCTGAAAGAGAGGTAGAGCAGCAAGCTCTGAAAGCAGCTTCTGGTAAGAAATATCAGAAGCAGTCTTGGTCAGAAGCCAGGAAGAAATCTGATGGTGTTCAGAAGTCAGAAACCTTAACTTCTGAAAGGCAGAAGAATGCTCAAAAGGGGAAGGAGAAGTATGATAAAAGGAAGGTTCAGTGTTAATGTTGCAAGAAGTTTGGCCACTTCGCTGCTAATTATTGGTCAAACAAGGAAAGGAAATCAGAAGAAGCAAACATAACCAGAGGAGATTTTGATGATGAACCTGTGTTATTGATGACTTCTGAGTCTGATAATGTGTCTTTGGAAGACTGATGGTATATGGACATTGGTTGTTCAAATCATCTTACTGGAAATAAGAAATGACTTGTTGAGTTTGACTCTGGTAAGAGGACCAAGATCAGATGTGTTAATGATAAGTATTTGAATTCTAAAGGAATAGGAAAAGTCAAAGTAGTTCCGAATAATGGTAAAAATGCATTGATTCAAAATGTGTGGTATGTTCCTAGCATGAAAAGTAATTGATGAGTGTAGGTTAACAAATTGAGAAAGGATTTTCAGTTACCATGAAGGACAATCTTTTGAAGTTGTATGATTGTAATCAGAAGCTGATTATGAAGTCAGAACAGGGAAGGAATAGAACATTCAAAGTGAATGTTAAAACTGCAGACTCTGAATGCCTTAATGCAACAAGTGTTGTGAAGGAAAGTGAGTTGTGGTACAAAATATTTGGTCATTTGAACTTCAGAAGCTTAAGGCATCTGAACTCAAAGAAGTTGGTACATGGAATTCATGTAATTAAGAAGGCAGAGACGTTATGCAATGTGTGCATGAGAGGGAAACAACCAAGATTGCCATTTTCATCTTAAATGCCTCCAAGAGCAAAACATGTTTTGGGTGTGGTGTATTCTAATGTGTGTAGACCATTTTCAGTACCTTCACTTGGAGGGAATAAATACTTTGTGTCATTTGTGGATGAGTTCACAAGGATGACGTGGGTATTTCTTATAAAGTTCAAACACAAGGTGTTTGCTGAATTTAAGAAATTCAGAATCAAGGCTGCAAATCAGAGTAGTCAATCTTTGAAGATTCTCAAAACTGATGGTGGAGGAGAATATAATTCTATATAGTTTAGAGAGTTCTGGGAGGAGAATGAAATTGAGCATGAGGTTACTGCTCCATACACTCCTCAACACAATGGTCTTGATGAAAGAAGAAACCGAACTTTGCTTGATATGACGAGGAGAATGCTGAAGGAGAAAAAGCTCCCTCACAGGTTGTAAGAAGAAGTTGTTGCCACTGCAGCATATATGCTCAACAGGTGTCCAACCAAGAAGCTAAATGAAGTGGACTGGAGATAAGCAAAGTATGAGTCATCTGAAAGTGTTTGGTTCTAATTGTTACAAACATGTTTCAGATGTTAAGAGAAGAAAGTTGGTTGACAGAAGCAGAGTCATGTTACTTGTAGGGCACCACTGTACATATACTTATAAGCTCTACTATCCTGTCACTAATAAGGTTGAAACCGAAGACTTTGAAACTAATACTATGGTAACACGACAATATAAAATTAACAAAATCTTTAAATATGTTTGTATACAGATTAAATTCATACAGATATTACTCTTTAATGTTACATGCACCTCACACGTGTACGATCTTTTTCTAATTTTGGATACTTGCATGATTCTTCCTAAAAAAAGGGATGCATATTGTTCTTGGTTGAGATTCTCTGTGGAACCACACAACCGTACGTAGAAAAACATACAAAAATAAAGTGAAGGCAAATAAAATCCTGCCCTTTTTCATTCACCAAAAGGCAAAAAATGAATCTATAGTTTCTGTGGAACTTGCCTAAAGTAACTATAATTATACATTTTAATATAGATAGTATTATTTATTTACCTATTTAATTATCTTATCATTGCAATAATTTACAATTTATATAAATATACGTCATGGTACGGGAAAGCAAAGCGTTGACTGTTTGAGTGTGCAGTTAGTTTAAAAAATTATTTTGCATTAAAATTAATTTACTTAGAGATGTAAGTTAAAATACACATATGTGGCTAAAGTATACTCCTATATGTCATGTGATAGTAAATTAATTAAATATTCAAAAAGAGATATTTCCTTTGTTGTGGCCAGAGTGAAGATATAATTAGCTCCATAAAAATTGAACAAGGATTAGCTCAAAATAATAGTAAGAAGATAAGGGAAAATAATTGAATGATGGAAATTAGGTTTTATGTTTCTATTAGCAACAGCGAGATGAAGTGCGACTTAAAAAAGATTCCATTTTGCAAGCGACAAAATGTTTAAGCGTTTCAATAATATAGAGCGCAAAATAATGACATATGATTACGTGGAGCTTTCATATTCGGCTAGGGATGGGCGATCGGTCGGGTTCGATCGGTTTCGGGTCCAAAACATAAATCCGACGTAAACCACGATTTCAGTTTTATGGCCCAATTTTGACCGATTAAATTTTAATTTTCGTCGGATTCGGTTAATTCGGTTTATCGGTAAAGTCGGGTCGGTTTAGTTGGTTTAATATTTATTAGAACAATCCTATAAAAATGACTATTTTTTTAAATTTATTATAAAAAATATCAAATTTTTGGAATAGAACAATATTTTTTATTATTAAAATAAAAATTATTATTATGGGATAATATTTTCAATATTATTTGACATTAATTTTGATCATTATCATATTTTAAACCATAAATTAAATAATACTCAAAATTTTATATTTAATGTCTTATATTTTTTAGAGTATATAATACCATCATTAAATTATAAAAATGATAACATTCTCAAACATTATAAATCTCATTTTTATAGTGAGTCGGTCATATAATAATAAAAATAAATAATATATATATATATATATATATATATATATATATATATATTAATTAAGTTCGACTGGTTTCGATTTTCGCCGGGTCCAAAATAAACATCCGAGCCCGACCGAAGCAACCCTATATTATCCAAATTAAGCAACCGAATCAACCCGAGACCAGACCCAACCCGACCCATTTGCGCCAAAAAGACAATGGGTCGATCAGTTTCAATCAGTCGGCTCAAATTTGTCCACCCCTATATTCTGCTTTTACACGAAGACAAAAGAGTAAGCCAATCATTTTAAGTTTGGCCATGACTAGGGTGATACCCAATCAGAATTACAAAGTTAGAGAGAGAAGGTCCCCCTTCTCTCTTCTTTTCATCTTATGGTAGGTTTTTCTGGAGCTCATGAAGAAAGAGAGTGGACCAAGGTAACTAGAAGGAACAAAGTCAAGAATTCGAGATGGGATACTAAGGTTAACAAGGAAGCAAATTTTGATCCCGGTTCAAAGGAAGAAACAACAATTTTCATTCCAGAGTTTCCAGATTTCTTTAGGGCGAAGGACCTCTTCAATCATTTTGAAGTCTTCGGAGTGATTGACGAGGTTGTTATTCCGGCAAAGAGGGATAAACATGGAAGAAAGTACGGATTCGTTCGCTTTGTGGGGGTTAACGATGTGAGAAGCTTGGTGCTCAAGATGGATAATTTATGGTTAGAGGGTAAGAAGTTACACGCCAATCTACCCAGATTCCAGGGAGCCATGAAAGCAGCTTTTCTAGATCATGGTAATAAGGGCAATGGTAAGGTCCACGAAGAGCAAGTTCAACCTAGAAAAAGGTTTGGAGTACCAGACTTTAAGAAGATCCATGGTAATCGATTCACAGAGTTCAGAAGATCGTATACTGAAGCTGCGGGTAAAAGTGAAGCCGCTACCCCTAGCAAGAATAATGTGCTTAAGTTTAAGGTTGAGGAAAACGATATGAAGAGGTTCGAAAAAGCTTATGTGGGAAAAGTTCTTAATCCAGGGTCCACGTATAATCTACAGAGATTGATGTATGCTGAGGGATATTTCGCTCTGAAAGTGACTCCGTTGGGAGCTAATCTTTGTCTGCTTGAAAAAGATGAACCCGGTGAACTGGAAGCTTTAGTGGAGGGAGCAGCAGACTGGCTGAGTCAATGGTTTGCAGAAGTTAGAAGGTGGAGGATAGAAGATGTTGATGTTGAAAGATTAACTTGGTTAAGGGTTTACGGAATACCCAGTCACGCTTGGTGCATTAGCTTCTTTGAAACTATTGTCTCAACTATGGGGAAATATGTGTGCTGTGATGACACTACTTCTAATCAATCTAGGATGGATGTTGCTAGTTTGATGGTAAGGACGTCTCGTGGGTCTCTTATCAACGAAGTCCTAAAGGTAAGCATTAACAACGTTATTTTTAGGATTCGTGTAGTTGAGGAATCTCTTGGGCGGTCGTCTAAGGTGGTTTATCAACCGGCTGATGGTGGTCTGTCGTCGGAAACTGAAGATACCCAAGATACTTCTTTTTGGAATGATATGTTGAGTAATGATAACGATCCAGGTTTATTTGAAGATGGTGGGTCCCTAGGGCCCAGGTGTAGAGTCAAAAAAGGTTGAAAGTTTCTCTAAAAAGGTTATTATTGTCCCTAGTGCAGAAAAGTGTAATAATCAGATTGAAGAGTGTGGTTATACTTTTAACAATACAAGACCTTTATCATAAGAAGCTTTATGTACAGGTTATACTCCCAATGTTGCTAATGTTGTTGGCAGGGTATCCCAAGAAGGATTGATCAGTAACTCGGGAACTGTGGAAAAAGCTAGGGGATTGGGCCGGATACCTAATCTAGTTTTTTATGACTTTATTAAGGCCCAAAATGAGCAGCCCAATGGAGAGGGGGAGGGATGTTGGAAGTCCAAGAATTCTAAGCCTAAGGTTTCTTTCTCTCTGCAGACTCTACAATCTGGTTCTAAAGAGGGGTGTGCTAGCAGGGTTGTTTTTTATGAGGCGGAGTCAAGATTTCCTCTTGATGGAGGTGTGGATCCTGGTAAAGAGATTGTTCCTCTTCGAAACCAAGGAATTAGACTATCCTCGTTATCTGAATCAAGTAGCTATAGTAAGAAGAAACCTCATCAATCCAGTAAATTGAAGAAGGGCAAGGTTGTTTGTTCCATTGCTGCAGAGCAGAGATGTCACTCTGTTACTGACTCTGAAGTTCTACAGGGAAATAAATGATTTTGGGCAGAGGTGGAGTCTAAAGTCTCTCTGAAGATTAAAGAGATGGTTTTCATTTTGGGAGTTTCAGGAGGAGGAGGTGATAAGGTAATCGAGGACGACATTAGAGTAATGGAAAAGAGAGATAAGATAGGAGAGTCTAAGAAGGATAATTTCAAACAAGTTGACTAATGAATATTCTTTCTTTGAATATTATGGGGGTGGGAGTGTGATTAAACGGAAGAGGCTTGGTCACATCATCCAAAAAGATAGGGTAGATCTGTGTCTCATTCAAGAGACTAAGATGGTTGTTATCGACCATGCAACTACTTCTTCTTTCTGGGGAGATTCAGATGTGGAATAGACTGAAACGGGTGCATTGGGAGCTTCTGGAGGTATGCTGATTATGTGGAGAAATGGATTACTAGATCTGCACTCCAGCTTTAGAGGCCTGGGGTTTGTGGGTATTAGCACAAGTTGGAAAGGTAGGGAGATTATTTTTGTTAACATCTACTCTCCTTACAAGTATGCGCTGAAGAGGAAGTTCTGGAGTGAGTTAATAGATGTGAAGACTAAATTCTCAGGGAGCTTGTGGTTTGTGGGAGGTGATTTCAACGCCATTTTGTCCTCTAACAGTAGGAGAACTGAAACTCAAGGTTTTAGTA
Organism: Lathyrus tuberosus; assembly: GCA_022829125.1. Lineage (NCBI taxonomy): Eukaryota > Viridiplantae > Streptophyta > Magnoliopsida > Fabales > Fabaceae > Lathyrus > Lathyrus tuberosus. Next base: position 1,348,900 of record JALAZF010000759.1, on the reverse strand, counting down.
GGTTTGTTGATGAATTGGGTTGTATAGACTTATCGTGCATTGGAGGTTCATTCACTTGGTTTAATGGTAGTGGAACTGCAATGAGCAGACTAGATCGGTTTCTTTTGTCTGGTGAACTAGTGGAAGAATGGGGGATCGTTGGTCAAGTTATCGGAAAAAGAGAAATTTCTGATCATAGCCCAATTTGGTTGAAGCTGTGTAAGGCTAATTGGGGCCCTAAGCCCTTCAGGTTTTACAACGGATGGATTAAGCATCCTAGATTCAAGGAGTTTATTACAAAAGAGTGGAGATATATTCATGTTAGTGGAAGAGGGGACTTCGTGTTTAAGGAGAAATTAAAGATCATAAAAAAGAGTTTGAGGAAGTGAAGCAAGGAAGTTTATGGGTGGATCGGCTTAAAAGTGGAAAACCAGGTGGACGAGCTTAACGATCTTGATTTATTCATCAACAACAACATAGTCCTGGGAGAGGAGCTTCAAGATTTACAGGAAAAGAGATATAGGTCAGTAGAGGATATTTGGAATAAATTGCAGATGAAGGAAAACATCCTTAGGCAAAAGTCAAGAATGCTTTGGCTTAAGGAGGGTGATGCTAACTCGAGTTACTTTCATAGAGTAATCAGAGGGAGACAACATAGGAATCATATTTCGTTTATTCAAACTGAAGGGGGTCGGGTGGAAGAAGTCGAGGAAGTTAAACAGGCGGTTTTTGAACATTTTCAACGGAACTTTACTGAGTCTTGTCAAAACAAACCTATTATTAAAGGTATCCGGTTTACTGCTTTATCTGAGGAGGAGAGCAATTCTTTAGTTACGAACTTTTTATATAATGATATTAAAGCAGCGGTTTGGGAATACAACGAAGGAAAAGCTCCGGGGCCAGATGGTATGTCTTTTCTGTTTTTGCAGGAACATTGGGAACTTGTCAAAGATGATGTTATAAAGATGGTGACGGACTTCTCAGCGCACCCTATTTTGTCGGAAGTTGTTACTGGTTCCTTCTTGGCGTTGGTTCTGAAGGTCAAAAACCCTCAAAGATTGAATAACTAAAGACCTATTTGTCCGTTGGATGCGCGCAGAAGATTTTCTCTAAGATGTTAGCTTCCCATATTAAGAAAGTGTTGGGGTCTATTATTTCTCAAGAATAGTCTGCGTTTTTATCAGGTCGGAACATTGGGGACGGAGTGCTTGTTGTTAATGAAATTCTTGACCTGGGCAAAAGAGATAAAAGGAAGTGCATAGCTTTTAAGGTTGATTTTGAACGCACCTATGATTGTGTTTCTTGGGACTTTCTGCGATTCCTCTTTAATATGATGGGTTTTGGGGTTAAATGGTCTTGTTGGATGGAGGCTTTGGTTTTCAATGGATCCTGTTCGGTGTTAGTCAACGGGAGTGCTACTAAGGACTTCAAAGTCTCTCGCGGATTACGCCAAGGTGACCCTCTGTCCCTCTTCTTGTTTTTGTTAGTTATGGAAAGTCTAACCCAACTCATGAAGAGGGCTGAAGTCTTGGGCCTTTATGAAGGTTTCCATATCAATTCAGAACTGAGTATCAGTTTAGTTCAGTTCGCGGATGATACTATGTTCTTGGGTGAATGTAGTAGGAAAAACCTGTGGGGGATCAAAGGAATTTTAAGAGGCTTCGAGCTGGTTTTCGGGCTCAAGGTTAATTTTTTCAAAAGTTGCCTTGGAGGGGTCAATTTGCCTGAAGATTTTTCTCAAGCTGCGATTGAATTTCTCTGTTGTAGATGAGGTAAGCTTTCGTTCCTTTTCCTAGGAATCATAGTGGGTGATAGTCCTAGGAAATACTCTAGCTGGTCTTATGTTATTAGTAACATTCGTCGTAGACTTTAGGGTTGGAGAGGGAAACATATGTCTATTGGGGGTCGCGTCGTCTTGATTAATTCAGTCATTAATTCCCTTCCTATTTATTCTTTATCCTTTTACAAATCTCCGACCAAAGTTCTAAAAGAGATTGTAAAAATTCAAAGTAATTTTCTTTGGGGTGGTTCGGATAATAACAGGAAGATCCATTGGGTTAAGTGGAGCGAGGTGTGTAAATCCAAGAGAGAAGAAGGATTAGGAGTCAAAAATATGTTTCTTTTTAATAAGGCTCTCCTATTTAAATGGAAATGCCGTATCTTAATGAAGAAGAATTCGTTGTGGAAGAAGATTCTTATGTCTCGTTATTCTAAGATTAGCAATTCTTGGGAGCTGCTATGTACCAAAGCTACTGGACAGAAAGTTTGTGGATCCATTTGGTGGAGAGACCTTTCTAACTTATCCTTTGATGAAGCTATGAACACGGATTGGTTCATCGATCAACTTTCGTGTGAAATTGGAAATGGCAGGATGCTTTCTTTCTGGTTTAGTAAATGGATGCAGGGGGATTCTATTAAGGATCTCTTTCCTCTCATTTTTCATTTATCTTCTAACCCTTTCTTGGTTTTAGCTGAAGGTTTTTTTGCCCCTAACAGACAGGCTTAAGTGGGAGGTTTCTTTACCTGTCATTGCAGAAGGTTTAGACCGGGCAGAGGTTTTTTTGGCTTGAAAAGATTTAATTAATTCTTATATTCCCATGATTCTTTTGTCTGATTCAAATGACAGTATATGTTGGGCAGCGTCTGTTGATAGGTATTACACCGTCGCGGCTGGTTATGATGGGCTTTTAAAATCATATTCAGGTATTCATGACAGTCCTGAAACATTGTACTACCTCAAGAAGATGTGGAAGATCCCTTTACCGACGAATATCCAGGTTTTCATATGGAGATTGTTCAAGAAGAGAATTCCCACTAGAAATTAACTTGCTAAGCGTGGTGTTGTTGTAGACCCATCGCAGCTGGATTGTGTTTTTTGCAGGATCATCTTAGAAGAGGAAGACCATATTTTTGGTAATTGTTTTGTAGCAGAAAAAGTGTGGAAAGCTATTGGAATTTGGTCTCGCTGCAACTTTCCTATTCGTCCCACCTCCTTCGAAGCTTTCTCGGAGGTTTGTTCAGACCTTAAAAATAGGTGTAACAGAAATGAGGGTTTGGTTATTTGGATTGCAACTGTTTGGAACTTATGGTTATGTCTTAACGATATGGTTTTTAACCTTAGCATATTTTCAGAGGAGAGATGTGTTGCAGCTATAAAAATTTCTGCCTGGAGATGGTTAAGAAAAGGTTCAATTTTGCCTGTAACTTGTTCTCTTTCCAATTGGTTGACTAACCCTACTGTGTTCTATACCAGTAGAATCTCATTGTAACCCCTTGTAAGGGTTGAGTGCCCCTGTACTCAGTTGTTTATTAATCATTTCTTGTTTTTTTTAAAAAAAAAATTAAGTTTGGCCAAAAAATTGCACCAACCAATCATTTCAAAGATAGGGAAGTTAACATTATTTGTGATCACGTCATTATACGCATTACAAATAGTGCATATATTTATGAATTACTGAAATTAAAGAAAAGAGACAAGAATGCATTCTTAACTATGTGATAGATATTTTAAATGAATTAATTCTATAAAATAAGTTTGGGCCTTGGTTTCTTTATGCTGGAAAGTTTTGATAAGAGATTTTCTCAAGAGTTGCGGCACATATGTTACCTCGAAGAAGTAAACATTACTAGCCAACTATCGAAACTTTTACAAATGTTTAATCAACTATGTTTCTTTCGTTTGATAGTCTCCTATTATGAATTGCATATACTTTAAAATCTATGACACATCATATCTGATATGTTTTGATATGTTGTCGATATGTATTGAATGAATATTCAAAATTTTTATTTAAAAAATAAAAAATAAAATATTCTGATACGATTTGATACAACGGCGATATGCTGCAGATACAACTAATTAATCTTATGACTATTCATATTATTAGAACATGAATCAATTTTTTTCATCCTTAATTTTTCTTTCCTCAACTTTAATTACCTCATCACTTTGAGTTTTTCTATTACAGGAACCAAATTTTTTCTTTAATTACTTTTTTCTCAACTTTAGCTATCTTTTCATTTTCTTATAATTCATTTACCAATTATTATCAAATTTTGCAAATTCATTTGGTTTTTGTTAGATAATCAATTAACTAATGTTTAATTTTTTTATATGCGTATCTTAAACGTATCATATCTTTGATTTTTCAATGATTAACATGTCTCTGTATTAGATATGTATCATATCAGGTACCCGTATCGTGTTCGTGCTTCATTGGTCTCGTGCGACTGAATTGATTACCACTTGAGAGTCATGTCTTCCTCGAAGATTGGATGCAACATTATCACGTTCTATCGTCATTCATGCTATAAGGACTTCATATTTCACCAAAATATTTCTCTTATTTAATTCAAAATGTAGCGATTGTTCAATAAATATTTCATAGGCCTTTAAACACTACCACAATCCTGCTCCCTTTCAGATTTGATTCTCTATCTACTGAGAAGATCCACACGTGAGGAAGATCTTCACAAATAGGTGAAATATTAAGTTTCATGTCCATAATACATTTAAGGGGAGAACCCTAAAATGGTTTTACGATTTGTCTTGTTGCTTTTGTATCGTATAGTATTCTTTATAAAGTCTCCTTCATGATTGCACCTCTCTAAATCAAGTTTTGAATTAATTCATTTTTTAGCATGCATAATTCAATCGTTATATTTGAGTTTGATCATGATGCTTTTAGTCAATTGGTTGAGTTAGCGGAACAAGAACCATAAGTGTTATTGATTCAAGTTAGGTTGAAAGGAAAATCTCAAAGTATTTTGAAAGTCATAAAAAATTGAGATTTTGTGCGCATGACTCGAATCATGTACATATCCTGACTCGAATCAAATTGAACAGTGGAAAACCAAACTTTTTCAACTTCTCTGACTCGAATCACTGTTTTAACTTGATTCAAATCAGGAAGCTTTGTGACTCGAATCACAAGATGCACTTGATTCAAATCGTACAGATCTGGGCCACCCCTACTCATTTGATTCGAATAAGACTTTATACACTTGACTCGAATCAGACAGTTTTTCACATTTATTGTTTGGCTCTGTCTAAATTGACTCAAATAAGACTTTGTACTTTTTTTTTTATGAATCATGAGCCTCCCTGACTCGAATCAGAGTTATAAGGTGATTTGAATCACACGAAAAATGAGTCAAATTCTTTATGTTTTCTTATTCCACTTCACTTGCTCATTTGACTCAAATAATAAAATGTTCTTGTCTCGAATCTAACAAACATTTTCCATCCATTTTTGTGCTTAATCTTAAGCACATCTAAATTTATTTTGTCATCTTATTTTCAAAAAGCGAATTTTATAATCTGCATTGTGATTTTCTGTGAAATCAACATCATCTCATTTTTGAAAACTTAAACACTCTTGCAACATAAATTCTTTAATCTTCAACCTCTAGTTTAAATTTCAGATCTTGATAACGATAGATTTGTAATTGATTGAGGCAGACACTGTCTTGAAACTAATCATTCTTGAAGGTTTGGTAAGGTTTTTTTTTGGAGCTTGCAAGACTAAAGTTGTTTTCATTGGTGCTAACAAATTCCAGTGAAAAAAATGAGGATATTCTCTACCGGTGACCTTGGTAGTGATTGTGTGAAAGGCTACGAATAAGGTGAGTTCTTCTCAAATTTCCTGACAGTTTTTCACTCAAGAAATTAGTCAGATCAATGGATGATTGCCACACACAAGAATTGTGACTAGATTGGTGAAGCTGGAAGATTCAAGAAGCGAGAGTCGAGTAAATATTTCACATAAGAGTTTAGCATTAAGTTTTATACAAGTCAAGATTTAGATAAGAGATTTATTTTTCTCAGCATTGTTGTAGATTAGTGATTGTATGAACTCTTACAATATTTGTCAAAAAAAGGAACAAAATAAGTTTCAATGGGAAACCATTGAAGAGTTGAGTAAGCAAAACGAGGACGAATGCCAAACCACTATACATCCCAATGCAATCTCTCTCTCTCTCTCTCTCTCTCTCTATATATATATATATATATATATATATATATATATCATTTAATTTTTGTAGGATATTGCATGCTTAGGTAATAAATTCTTGGTGTAGTTAATCTTTAATTCAATTAGTAGCGATTTATTACGTAAAGATAGGCTTTTTTTAAATTGCAACCTAATTGAGCTTTAGTGGTGATTAAAATTATGGAAAACTTGTAATGTTAGAATATGATATTAATTGAATCAATTGCACGTGACATAACACGTGTAATCTACAATTACCCAATTAATCATTATCTTTGCACTATCTATGAATTTTGTAAATTGTGAACTTGTCAAAGTGATCGAATTCCAATACAAGCACAAGATCTCTATTTTATCTTTAAGACCTCCTCGTGCATACTAGAGCAAATGTTTTAAAGGAAAGAATTATGTTGATTGGAAAGAGAACATGTGTGTACATTTACTATCGATTGACAAAGGTCTATGTGTAGCTATCCACGATGGTCTGTTTATTCCAAAGGGCGATGACGATGTTGTTAAACACCTAAAGGATTGGACAAATAATGAAACCAATCAGGCTTCATATGATTTGAAAGCAAGAAACATACTTTTCTAAGCTTTAAGCGCAAAAAATATTCCACTCAATTTAATATCATAAGAGTGCTAAAGGTATGTGGGGCACTCTCTAAACTCTCTATGAGGGAACAAATGACGTCAAGGATTCTAAGATCAACATGTTCATAGACTAGTTTGAACTATTTCGTATGTAGCCCCGAGAATCCGAGGATTTCATGCATAATATATTCATCCACTTAATCAACAAGCTAAGCAACTTAGAAAAAACCTCTTCTAACAAAGATTGTGCTAAAAAAATATTAAGGTCTATGTGAAGGGATTTTCAACCAAAAGTTACAACTATAAAATAATCTAACCATCTTAGTACTTTGGACATCACAAAGTTATTTAGGAAACGAACTGAGCATGAAAATGAACTGAAATGACTCGCGGATTGCGAAGTAAAGTTGAAAAAAAAAGAGAAAGGGAAAGAAGAAAAAATGATCTTTCTTTGAAAGCATCATCATCTAAATGGAAGAATTCAAAGGAAGAAAGTGATAAATATGAAGAAGAATCTCCTAAAGAAGAGAATATGGGTTTATTTGTTATACGCTACAATAGATACTTGAAAAGAAACAAGCTCAAGCATTCCGACAAAGGATTGGTAAATTTCAAAAATATTCACTCGTCAAAAAGAGAACACAAGAAAAAGGTTGATGATATTACATGTTTTGAGTGAGGAAAATCAGGGCATTATAGAACTACTTTTCCAAGCCTCACCAGACATCATAAAAATAAAGATAGTGTAGCGGTAAAAATTGTGAGTGTAAGCTATTGAATAACTTAACTCATAAAGGAAGAGTCGCCACCACACTTTTACTTTATCAAACAAAGGAAAGGAAAAAGAGCGAACAAAACCTAAAGAGTTCTAAAACAAGAACAAATAAACAGAGACTGGGTAAGGGGGTTGGTTACGTTAAGGGAAGGTGTTAGAACCCAAAACGTCTATAGTACTCTATAGGAACCCTTTGAAATATCTATGCTTTTTGGTTTGAAAAGGTTTATTTGAAAAGAGATTGTGGAGATGAGAAGAGAAGTATTTTTTAAGATTTTTGTGTTTGGAGAGACTTATCGCCCCATGCCTACGTACCCACAAAGTGCAATATAGGATCAAAACCTCGTAGTTTGTGGTACAAATAACAAAAATTATTGGTTATGATTCATTTTATCTTGATAAGACAACCAGTAATTCTCAAGAGAGAATACTTAACTAATTACCCAAAGGTATGGGAAAGAGGCATTTGTATCACATTAAGACGGAGAATTTGCTTGGATTAAAATCAACAAGACTGTCACTTCAACATCATAGTGGAAAATAACCATACTTTACACAAAATACCATGGTTAGGAGCTTTACATCTCATCAAAGAAGATGACTCATGTCTAATCTTTTTGAAAAGTATAAAAGAAAAAGTGCACAAAAAGTTTGAATGAGTTTTGTATTTTTTATGTCATTTTTTGAAATGGTCAAAATATGATTAACATTGATTGACATTTATTGAAGAAAACAAAGTTTTAAAATCACTTGACCAAAGTCAAGGTTTTATTATGAAAGCGGTTTTAAATTTGAAAACAAGAAGGTTTTGAAAAAAAGAGAGAAGATTTTGAAAATTTAAGAATGGGTGGAGAAGAAGTGACTATCCTATTTGCATAAAATAAAAGTTAAGGTAAGAAATACCTAACCACATGGAGGCACTCTTTAAAGCATAATAAGAAAAGAATTCCATCCTCTTGAGCCAAAAAGCAAGCCAAATAAAGGCTAGGATGCCAAACTCCATAATGATCCAAAGCATAAAGGAGAGAATCCTAATTCTAAGTCCATAAGTCCATAATCAAGACAAGAAGTCTAAGAGTAGAAATCATCCAATGCAAGGTGTCGCATCTGCGAAAATCAACTGGTGGAAAAGACAGAAGAGTCGCCATCGAACGTTACTTATCCCAACGCAGGGAAAGGAAAAGATCGAAGAAAACCTAAAGAAGGGAAATACATGGTCATCGCAACCATAGTCTGGGTTCGGGAGTCGGTTACGCGAGAGTAAGGTATTAGCACCCCCTCGCGTCCATCGTACTCGATGGGATCCACACTTGTTGTTCTGATCAAAGGGTGTGGGTATCCGAAGCTCAACTGCTAACTAGAAAAGAAAAGGAATGGGAAATAGATAAACAAGGGTAAAGAAAAGGTGACGCGTTAGGACATCGTCGTCCTGGGCCTACGTATTCCCTCGGGAGTGGGAAAATCAAAGTCAACGTAGTTCGAAGGACTACGGGATTAATGGGGGAAGGTTGCTCGCCAAGACACCGCCCTCTTGGGCTTAAGTATCCTCAATCGGACGAGAGAGAGGAAATCAGAGCAGTTATAGTTCGACCTACAGGGTCTTTGTTGTTTTGTGTTTTTTAAGTGAAAGACGCTAGCGTTCGCGTTCTAGCAGTTTAGGTGTTGCCGCTCGTTGCGTGAAGTCTTACGCATTTACCTGTTTGCGGTAGAACAGAAATAACGTATCCTTTACGATTGGAGTGAGTGAGGTAAGAATAGAATCCCGAAGGAAGACGATTGTTTTGTTTATGTTTTTTTATTAGAAGTGTTTTGATTTATTGTGTTTGTGGTATGTATCGTGCTAAAGACTATGACATAGGATCGAATGCGTTGCAAATCGACCCAAGATGAGACGCATGCAAAACACCCTAGATAAGGTAAGGAGGGACTCTCGCTTATCATTTCCCATGTGCTTAAGGCTCATGGCGCACTCCACATACAATATTTATTAAGTGTTTTTGCTTTTCTTTTAAAGAGAGAGGAGAGAAACTCAAGGGTTGAAAGAAAACTCTAAGGGGAAACTTTATCCTATAAGTTGTCATGCATTGTGGCCCTATAGTTGAGGTTGAGATGGGATTGCTACCTATGTTAGCATACTTGGATTGAAAGCCTATTGTCTCTCCTACCTCCAACTTAATCGGAATTTAAGTGGAGCTAGGAATCCTAAGGGATCATGTGAACAAACACAAGTAAACATTAGACGATTCAATCACAAAAGAGAGAAGGAAAGAATAGATGAAATGAAAAAGGTCACGTATGTATAAACATCAAGTTAAAGTAACAAGGGTACTTACCAACTCTAAGCCAAGCTCAACTATTGAATAGTTGAAAGCAAAATGCAAAACTATGCACCTATACCTATGTTAATGTCCTAATTCTAATCTAGGAGTAAAGTCAAATAAGCAATGAAAGGTGAATCCTAAAGGTGTATGAACCTAAGAGGGGCAGTAGCTAAACCTACTATATCCTATCTATGTTAATGTCCCTAAAAGCATGAAAGAATACAAGTTATATCCTACATCAACACACAAACATTTGTCATTTACAAACTATGTCAAAATGACTTCTAAAAGTCACACAAATGGAAGTCAAGTCATGTATTCAAGCAACATATGTGATACAAACATGTCAAATGCAAGCTTTAAGTAGTGAGAAGTGATTATGGAATATACATCAAATCATGTCCAAAAGGTTTGGAAGTTGCATCCAAAGATGTCACCTTAAGTATGTTTTAATCATTCATGGTTACATAATGAGCAAACAAATGTGAGATGAACTCATAAAAGACTTAGGTCAGAAGTAGAAACATGTATTCAATGCTCAAGATCAACCTCAAATTGTCACAACATTTCATGTCAAACTCAATCTCCAAAGCTAATGTAAGTAAGGACCAAAACCAAACTTAAACATCCTCTAAAGCATGTACCTTATCACTCAAGCAAGGAGAAATGAAAGAACGTGGCAAGGCAATGTCAAAGCATACACATAAGAGGTAAAAGACCTATAATATTTCATGTTTGAACCCCAAAAGAAATGAGCAAAGATGGCACACAAATGATGTCAAGAGAGTGATCAAAGTTAGTGCACAAATCATGTTCTCATTCACACAAAAGTATGCACTTAAGGTACACCAAAGACTAATGAATGGGATGAGAAAATTTCTACTCATGCTCATGTTAATGTATACATGTTATCCATATTCAAAAGGAGCACTTAGATTCCACAAGATCATCATGGAAACATATTCTCAAAAGATGTCACAAGTAGTGTTCAAAATCCACTTAATCTTCCACTATAAGCAAAATAAGTTCAAGTATGTAAAAGCAAAGCCAAGGTCAAGTGAATCAAGTATTCACACATATAGGGCAGTGGTAAATGATATGTGAAGTTGCACATTTGAATATCAAAAGCATTGGACAAATACGGCACACCCAAAGTTCAAGTGCCAAGCAACAAAGTTGAATGCTTATACATGTTCACACTTGTGAAAGATATGCAAAATGTCATTTGTCTTGCTCTAGTTTGTAGGCCGTTAGAGGCAGTTATTTTCGATTAGTATAAATAGCAAGTCTTAGTGTTAGGATTTGTGTGTGTTCAAATTTGTACAAATTCCTCAATTACTCAAAGTATCCACGTGTAGAGAAACGAGTGTGTGAGAAATGTACGTTTGATGTAACACCATATTTTTCATTCAATACAATTCAGTTAGTTTTTGCCCTGAACTTTATCTTTTACTTTCGCAAGTTATTTTCCAACGCATTTTCGATCATTTAACTGCATTACATTTTCTTTAATATTTTCGAAGCAAATTGTAATTAAACTATGGATACTGTCGAAGTGTTGACCCTTTTCCAGTTATCATTTTAAATCATTTAGCACATGTCCTAGGATTCTGTATGGTCGATCCTGCAAGTTACTCAATTTCTTATTCGGTAGACCAGCGGTTGTTTACCAATTTTCACGGTAAACAGGTACCACATGACATGTGCTTATAAGCTCTACTGTCATGTCACCAACAAGGTTGAATTCAGCTGAGATGTTATTGTGAAAGAATCAGAAACATAGGATTGGAGTAAATCTCAATCCAACTCTGGTGCGGTATTAACACCTGAGTTAACTTCTGAAGATACTTCAGAATCCGAAGATTTTAAAGATGAGTCAGAATTTGAAGATGATTCTAAAGATGAAAAAGATTTTGAAACTAATACTATAGTAACACGACAATATAAAACTAACAGAATCTTTAAATAAATTTGTATACAAAATAAATTCATACAGATATTGCTCTTTAATGTTACGTGCAACCCACACGTGTACATTCGTTTTCTAATTTTGGCTATTTGCATGATTCTTCCTAGAAAAAGGGATGCATATTGTTCTTGGTTGAGATTCTCTGTGGAACCACACAACCGTACGTAGAAAAACATACAAAAATAAAGTGAAGGCAAATAAAATCCTGCCCTTTTTCATTCACCAAAAGGCAAAAAAAGAATCTATAGTTTCTGTGGAACTTGCCTAATGTAACTAACTATAATTATACATTTTAATATAGATAGTATTATTTATTTACCAATTTATTTTACCTATTTAATTATCTTATCATTACAATAATTTACAATTTATATAAATATACGTCATGGTACGGCACACGCATGCTGTTTAGGCATGAACAGATTCATCAGCATGCATGCCTTTGCAGTATGAACATAAGTTGATACCTTAAATATATAAGTTTCAAGTAATTAATAATGAAGATTTTAATTAATTAAAAAATTATAAAGTATGAGAAAACGACTCTTTGCATGCTTCATTTTAATAATATATCAATAAGTATATTAGTAATTAACTTTGCTTTGATAGGGAAAGCAAAGCGTTGACTGTGTGAGTGCGAGTGTGCAGTTAGTTTTAAAAAATTATTTTGCATTAAAATTAATTTACCTAGAGATGAAAATTAAAATACACATATGTGGCAAAAGTATATTATATATCATGTGATAGTTAATTTTATTAAGTTTTCAAAAAGAGATATTTCCTTTGTCGTGGCCAGAGTGAAGATATAATTAACTCCACAAAAATTGAATAAGGATTAGCTAAAAATAATAGTAAGAAGATAAGGGAAAATAATTGAATGGTGAAAATTAGGTTTTATGTTTCTATTAGCAACAGAAAGATGAAGTGTGACTTGAAAAAGATTCCACTTTGCAAGCGACAAAATGTTTACGCGTTCCAATAATATAGAGCACAAAATAATGACATATGATTACGTGGAGCTTTCATATTCTGCTTTTACACGAAGACAAAAGAGTAAGGCAATCGTTTTAAGTTTGGCCAAAAAATTGTACCAACCAATCATTTCAAAGATAGGGAAGTTAACATTATTTTTGATCACGTCATTATACGCATGAGAAATAGATCGCTAAACAAACGTAAAAAAATAGTGCACTTGGCACCATATATTTATGAATTACTAAAATTAAAGAAAAGAGACAGGAATGCATTCATAGCTATCCCGATATTTAAATATGTGATAGATATTTTAAATGAATTGATTCTATATATAAATTTTGGCCCAGGTTTATTTATGTCGGAGAGTGTTGATAAGAGATTTTTTTCAAGAGTTATGGCACATATATTTGTTGGAATTAACCTAAAAATTTGAACAATTCTAAATCAATCTTGATAAACAAGATTCAATCAACCGATTAAAATTTTTTGTTCTTCATTCTTCACTTTAATGAATCAATCACACTTTGATGCTGAGAAATACGCATTACAAATAGTGCGCTAAACAAACGAAAAAAATAGTGGACTTGGCACCATATCTTGAATTATTGAAAATAAAGAAAAGAGACAAGAATGCATTCTTAGCTATGTGATAGATATTTTAAATGAATTGATTATATAAAATAAGTTTGGGCCTTGGTTTCTTTATGCCGGAAAGTTTTGATAAGAGATTTTCTCAAGAGTTAAGGCACATATGTTACCTCGAAGAAGTAAACATTACTAGCCAACTATCGAAACTTTTACAAATATTTAATCAACTAGGTTTCTTTTGTTTGATAGTCTCCTGTTATGAATTACATATACTTTAAAATCTATGACATATCATATCTCATACGTACCGACATGTCAATATATTTTGATATGTTATGTATTGAATGAATATTCGAATTTTTTATTTAAAAAATAAAAACTAAAATATTTTGATATGTTTTGATATAGGGGGCTGCGAATACAACTAATTAATCTTATGACTATTCATATTTTTAGAACTTGAATCAATTTTTTTCGTCCTTAATTTTTCTTTCCTCAACTTTAATTACCTCATCACTTTGAGTTTTTTATACCAGGAACCAAATTTTCTTTTTAATTACTTTTTTTTTCAACTTTAACTATCTTTTCATTTTCTTATAATTCCTTTAACAATTATTATCAAATTTTGCAAAATCATTTGGTTTTTGTTAGATAATCATTTAACTAATATTTAATTTTTTTATATGCGTATCTTAAACGTATCGTATCTTTGATTTTCAATGATTAACATGTCTTTATATTAGATATGTATCATATCAGGTACTCGTATTGTGTTCGTGCTTCATTGGTCTCGTGCGACTGAATTGATTAACACTTGAGAGTCATGTCTTCCTCGAAGATTGGATGCAACCATATCATGTTTTAACGTCATTCATGCTATAAGGACTTCATATTTCACCAGAATATTTCTCTTATTTAATTCAAAATGTAGCGATTGTTCAATAAATATTTTATAGGCCTTTAAACACTACCACAATCCTGCTCCCTTTCAGATTTGATTCTCTATCTACTGAGAAGATCCAGATGTGAGGAAGATCTTCACAAATAGGTGAAATATGAAGTTTCATGTCCCTAATACATTTAAGGGGAGAACCCTAATATGGTTTTGCTATTTGTCTTGTCGCTTTTGTATCGCTTAGTATTCTTTATTAAGTCTCCTTCATTATTGCACATCTCTGAATCAAGTTTTGAATTGATTCGTTTTTTAGCATGCATAATTCAATCGTTATATTTGAGTTTCATCATGATGCTTTTAGTCAATTGGTTGAGTTAGCGGAACAAGAACCATATGTGTTGTTGATTCAAGTTAGGTTGAAAGGAAAATCTCAAAGTATTTTGAAAATCATAAAAAATTGAGATTTTGTGCGCATGACTCGAATTATGTACATATCCTGACTCGAATCAAATTGAACAGGGGAAAACCAAACTTTTTCAACTTCTCTGACTCGAATCACTTTTTAACTTGATTCAAATCAGGCAGCTTTGTGACTCGAATCACAAGATGCATTTGATTCAAATCGTACAGATATGGGCCACCCCTACTCATTTGATTCGAATCACACTTTATACACTTGACTCGAATCAGACAGTTTTTCACATTTATTATTTGGCTCTGTCTAAATTGACTCAAATCAGACTTTGTACTTTTTTTTTCTTCCGAATCATGAGCCTCCCTGATTCGAATCAGAGTTATAAGGTGATTTGAATCACACGAGAAATGAGTCAAATTCTTTATGTTTTCTTATTCCACTTCACTTGCTCATTTGACTCAAAGCATGAAATGTTCTTGACTCAAATCTAACTAACATTTTCCATCCATTTTTGTGCTTAATCTCAAGCACATCAAAATTCATTTTGGCATCTTATTTTCAAAAAGTGATTTTATAATCTACATTGTGATTTTCTGTGAAATCAACACCATCTCATTTTTGAAAACTCAAACACTCTTGCAACATAAATTCTTTAATCTTCAACCTCTAGTTTAAATTTCAGATCTTGATAACGATATATTTGTAATTGATTGAGGGAGACACTGTCTTGAAACTAATCATTCTTGAAGGTTTGGTAAGGTTTTTTAGGGAGCTTGCAACACTAAAGTTGTTTTCATTGGTGCTAACAAATTTCGGTAAAAAATGAGGATATTCTCTCCCGGTGGCCTTGGTAGTGATTGTGTGGAATGCTGCGAATAAGGTGGGTTCTTCTCAAATTTTCAGACAGTTCTTCACTCAAGAAATCAGTGGGATCAATGGGTGATTGCCACACACAAAAATTGTGACTAGATTGGTGAAGCTAGAAGATTCAAGAAGCAAGAGTCGAGTAAATATTTCACAGAAAAGTTTAGCATTAAGTTTTATACAAGTCAAGATTTAGATAAGAGATTTATTTTTCTCAGCATTGTGGTAGATTAGTGATTGTATGAACTCTTGCAATATTTATAAAAAAAAAGGAACATAACAAGTTTCAATGGGAAACCATTGAAGAGTTGAGTAAGCAAAACAAGGACGAATGCCAAACCACTAGACATCCCAATGCAATCTCTCTCTCTCTCTCTCTCTCTCTCTCTCTCTCTCTCTCTCTTTATATATATATCATTTAATTTTTGTAGGATATTGCAGGCTTAGGTAATAAATTCTTAGTGTAGTTTATCGTTAATTCAATTGGTAGCGATTTATTACGTAAGCATAGGTTTTTTTAAAATTGGTACCTAATTGAGCTTTAGTGGTGATTAAAATTATGGAAAACTCGTGCTGTTAGAACCTGATATTAATTGAATCAATTATACATGACACAACTCGTGTAATCTACAATTACTCAATTAATCATTATCTTTGCACAATCTATGAATCTTGTAAATTGTGAACTTGTCAAAGTGATCGAATTCCAATACAAGCATAAGATATCTATTTTCTCTTAAAGACCTCCTCGTGCAATTTTGAGAAACTTATGATATTGTATTTTTGGAAAATCGATTGAATTTTTTAATAAGGGTCTACTCGACCCCCTTTAGAGCATTTGTCTACTCCACATTCTCACCCACTAATTGACATCAAGAGTTGGTCTTTTGATCGTGTCTAATTGACTCAAATGTTTGAGAATATGGCGGATGAGGACGATCCTAAAGGAGTGTATACTAGAGCGAATGATTTAAAGGCGGGAATTAAGTTGATTGAAAATAGAACATGTGTGTACATTTACTATCAATAAACAAAAGTCTATGGGTAGCCATCAACGATGGTCTGTTTATTCCTAAGGGCGATGACGATGTTGTTAAACACCCAAATGATTGGACAGATAATGAAACCAAGCAGGCTTCATATGATTTAAAACCGAGAAACATACTTATCTAAGCTTTAAGCACAAAAATATTCCACTTAATTTAATATCATAAGAGTGATAAAGGTATGTGGGGCGCTCTCTAAACTCTCTATGAGGGAACAAATGACGTCAAGGATTCTAAGATCAACATGTTCATAGACTAGTTTGAACTATTTTGTATGTAACCCAGAGAATCCGAGGATTTCATGCAGACTATATTCATCCACTTAATCAACAAACTAAGCAACTCGGAAAAAACCTCTTCTAACAAAGATTTTGCTTAAAAAATATTAAGGTCTATGTGCAGGGATTTTCAACCAAAAGTTACAACTATAAAAGAATTTAATGATCTTAGTACTTTGGACATCACAAAGTTATTTAGGAATCAAGCTGAGCATGAAAATGAACTGAAATGACTCGCAGATTGCGAAGTAAAGTTGAAAAAAAAAAGAGAAAGGGAAAGAAGAAAAAATGATCTTTCTTTGAAAGCATCATCATCTAAATGGAAGAATTCAAAGGAAGAAAGTGATAAATATGAAGAAGAAGCTCCTAAAGAAGAGAATATGGGTTTATTCGTTATACACTACAATAGATGCTTGACAAGAAACAAGCTCAAGCATTCCGACAAAGGATTGGTAAATTTCAAAAATATTCACTCGTCTAAAAGAGAACACAAGAAAAAGGTTGATGATATTACATGTTTCGAGTGAGGAAAATCAGGGCATTATAAAACTACTTTTCCAAGCCTCACCAGACATCATAAAAATAAAGATAGCCATGTCTACAAGACGAAAGGCAAAAACGCCAAGATTCGTAGAGCCTAGATCACGTGAGAAGAAAGGGATGAGAGCTCCTCCTCAGATTTCTTCTCAAGCTCAAATGATAAATGTGCCAACCTATGCTTGATGACACCTAAGAAAGGTGAAAGCTCAGAAGTATACACTTTTAATCCTGATAATGAGTATAGAGTTGTCGAAAGTGTTTAATGATATGTAAGCAGATTATATAAATGTTTTAAAGAAAATTTCTCTAAAAAAAATATTTTAAAACTTGAAAAGGAGATAAACAATCTTAATTGTACTTTGGATTCCTTGAAATAGGCGCCACATCTCTAGTTGATAAGCATTTTAATGTTTCTTACACTTTAGTTGAAAAGATTAAAAAAAAAGTAGAGTGTGTTACTTGTCCAACTTTAAAACTTGAAATTGAATGTCTCAAAGGACAATTAACACATGCTATTTCACTATCTTCTACTAGTTATAGTTCTTCATGTGATAGAGGCGCCGATTTAAAAAAAAAACCCTCATGTTACTAAGAGAAATAGAAAAAGTATTTCATTTAAAGTTATTTGTCATTATTGTTGTGGTAAGGGTCATATTAGGAACGTTCAAGTTCCCAATGGTAAAATGAGATGGATACCTAAGTGTACCTCAACTAATCCCTAAGGACCTAACTAAAATTAGGTACCAAGTTCGATCACTACTATATAAAACACATATAATGACGGTTGATAAACACATATAATGAATGTTTCACGTCTGTTGTTAGGTAGCATGTGATTGTATGTATGCTGGTAGAGTGATACTTATAACAACAGTTTATTTAAACAACCGTTATGAAATAATTTATAGGTCATGGGTTCGAATCCCAGCAACGCCATTCTTTCCTTTTATTATTCTCGATAATGCGCTCTACTTATAACAACAGTTGAGTTAAAAACCGTTGTGATATAATTTATTTTTTATATATATTTTTCAATTTTACAGTATTTCCAAATTTTAAACCTGAATATTTCTGAATCGTATCAGATTAGAAACAACAATACAACTATTTTTGAATTGAATCAGACCAAAAATTGTATTATATCAATGATGCAATTCCATTAGGAACCAAAAATTATATATTACATCAAACCAAAATGGAACAAAACAACCTACAAGGTACACATCATTACAACATATAATACTATCTTAAGTCTTGGTGTCTTACCTCTTTGTGTCTTGACTTTAAACACCTATAGCTTCAAATAATAATAGTTGCTAGAAAATAACATCATTACAAATTATAACATACAATAAATTATGAATGAAGAATATAAAATACTTACTTTTTAATTTCCCTATATACCTTCTTGATGATCGTTACGAATAGCATTTACATCATCTATATCAACTTCTTCATATGAAGTAGGCACTTGTGTTGCATAAGAAGGAATGGAAGGAATATCAAAACTTTCATCATCACTAGAAGGAATGTGTTTTCCTTTGAGAACAATTGACCATATCCTTAAAAAGTATGTAAGGTATGTCACATAAAAAAACTTGTTTTGCTTTAGTAGCCATGATGAATGGTTCGGTGTTATAAGTTGTCTTGCCAGGGTCAACCCGTGTGAATCCTAATTCAACAGTTTGTACACCATTGCTATTGAGAACCCACTTGCATTTAAATAAATGAAATTTGAAAGTAACATGATCAATCTCCAAAATATACTCAATGACACCATAGAACGCGATGGTTTCCAAAATAGGATTTGATCGTACCTGATCAGAAAGGAGACTAGTGGGCAACAACATCGTGAGCTCCGCTACTACGGTGGGGGGGGGGGGGGGGTTGTACTATTGAAGCGGTAAAGCGGCAAGCAAAAAATTATTTTTGAAAGAATTCTCTCCGGGATTTATGTCGTGTCCACAGATATTGGTGATATTGAACTGTCGTTTGACAATTTAAATGTTAATGAGTTTGGGTTAAAATGGGTTTAAAGTAAAAGCAGGAAAGTAAATATTAACACAAAAAGAATTCATTCTTCAGAGAGAAGAAACTTGTCAAGCATGCACATAATCGACTCGTCACAAACTTAAACCTATTAACCAGCTATACTCAACCAATATCATCCAGCATCGCTCACAACAGTGTCCATCTCTGACACACTGAGCTGAGAGAACAACCGTGTTACCCTCGTCGACACTCTCGCACCCGAATCAAGATACAGAGGCATTAAGCTTCGACACCCATAAAGATTGTTAGCTCTAAATCTATCTCTAGCATCCAGAAACTAACAGATAATCATCCCTAATCAAAGTTTGCGATGTTTATCTCTAACACAACCCAAACCCCGAGCATAAAGTAAAAATCAAGGATAATCACCGATAAAGATTTGTAAAGCGGATTTTATACAACGCCATGGGCGACAAATATACATGAGATCAAAGTAAATATATATACAACAACCCAACAAAGAATAAATACACGAAGAAGAAAAGAAATAAACCAAACATCTCGCGGTTTGTCAGAGCCGATCGATGAGAAATCCACCCCGGATCATCCGTATGCAAGCTTCAATGTTGTTTTCTAAGCTAATCTACTGAAAAATGAATTTGATGGAGTTGGGAGAAAAAATCCCCAAAACCATCACCTAAAAAATGAATGAAATAACTTAAATAACATTTCAAAAATCACTCAAGTTCACAAAGCAAACATCAAATATTGGCACTTAAGTGCCTCAAAATAGCTAAACCGCCTCTGCTTTTCTACAGAAGTTCGCAATGCAAACTTTTATTCGCAAAGCGAATATTCGCTAGAAAGTTCGCAAAGCGAACTTTGGTCCCTTTTTCTACTTCCTCAATTCTTGGAGCATTCGCTGGGAAGTTCACAAAGCGAACATTCGCTGGAAAGTTTGCAAAGCGAACTTGATAGCAAACCAACCCTTATTTTGACCACAACTTCTGAACTGTAACTCGGATTGACGCACGGTCGGAAGTGCTGGAAAGCTTATTCAATGCTCTATACAACAATACCAAAATATCTTTGTTTGAATAGCTACAAGAATGAGAGAAAATCAATTAAACTTAATGATATTTACACGATACGCAATATATACACTATAATGTAAAGTAAACGTATTTACAAACAAATCGGGGTTTATTCGAACGATATTAATAAAAAGTATCGATAAGTGCAACAAAACTTATATACAAAAATAGTTGCAATTTGCACTTATCAAACTCTCCCCAACTTAAACTTGTTTGTCCTCAAACAAGAATCAAGCGACTCAAAGAAACAGAGTGATAACCAAAGAATCATGAATCAACAGGTTTTGAAAAATGATACAAATAAATGGTTCAAATGAAAAATGGTACACACAAAGTAAGTACTTACCACTAAACTACGACGATAACATAGTCACGAAACAAATGCAAAATACAAAAATCAAGCAAAACATCCTAAAACAACACAAGTTCAAACGTGAATCACACATAGCAAAAACAATCATCGGCAGATGAAAAACACAAAATGAGGTACTTTTCACTCACATAACAATCTTGCAAACAAAAGACTAAATTATGCAATCATCCAAAAATCATATTGAAAACATAAAAGCAAGAATCACAAGGGCTTTCAAGGTTGTAGCGTGGTCGAGTAAACAAACAAGGGGCAATTTCTAAAGGTAATTGAAACAAAAACTTGCCTAAACCTAAGGGAGTGATCAACTCACAAAGACTCAAACACAAAATTTCGATCAACTTCTTCCAAAATCCCAAGTGTTACACAAAACACAATACTTATTTAGCACAATTATTTGAACTCTTTTTGTTTCCTTTCTCAAGGATTTTCTTTTTCACATTTTTCTCTTTTTTCTTTTCTTTTCTTTTTCATATTTTTCTCTTTTTTCTTTTCTTTTTCAACCTCATAGAAACCAACCAATGAGTAAACAATCATTCTCTCCCGAACTTGAATTAAACCACATCATCATATGAATACTCCCTACTTTCTAAGGCAAGGTAAAAATTCATACAACAACACAAAGTTGAGGGTTCAAGAAAAAACAATCAATCAAAATCCATACAAAAAGTGAATTCAATACTCATAAACAAGCATTAAGTTCAAATAACATGGATAATGATAGAAAGCACTACGCCAAAAAAGACCTTTAGCAGCGCTTTATTTGGCCTTTAGCAGCGCTGCCAAAGGTGGCGCTGCTAAAGGTAAAGACAGCGCTTTTGTAAATGCAAAAGCGCTGCCTTAGGTCCCCTTTAGGCAGCGCTTTTCCACTAAAAGCGCTGTCTTTTGTTCCCCTTTAGGCAGCGCTTGTTTTGGAAAAAGCGCTGGTCCCCCCCCCCCCCCCCCCCCCTCTTAGGCAGCGCTTTTCAAAGCGCTTTCTAATGTGTCTCTGCATAATACTTTAAGCAGCGCTTTTTAGGAAAACGCTTTTTTTAGTTCCACTTTTGGCAGCGCTTTTGCAGTAAAAGCGCTGTCTTTTGTGCACGTAAATTGTTTTTAAATTTATTTGTTTTGAATGCGTTTTTTGTTAAAAGCGCTGCTAAAACTCTTTTTTTTAAGAAAGATTTTTTTAAAAAACCTTTTAATAGACCTGTATATTAACAAACCTGTATAACATAATTTTTTATCAAAACTTATCACAATTATATACTTCAATTCACAAGCCTTCATTCAACATATGCCTTATATACTTCAATTCACAATACTACATAATTATATACTTCAATCACCATATATTTCATAATTATACTTCAATCACCATATATAGAACTATTCATAATTATACAACAACTTCCACTTTCAAAACTATATACAACAACTTTCAAAACTATATACAACAACTTCCATAACTATACAAAGTATATATATACAACAACTTCCAACTTCCATACCTTATATGATTCTTTTCTCAATAAGGTATTGACACCAATCCTCCTTAATTTCTTCCAATTGTACTTTGGAGTAAGTAGCACACTTGAATTCATCAAAATACTACATAATATAACATAATATGCATGATTTAGTTAAAAGTAATTAATTATATCAAATATCCGATAAATATTAAAATAACTTCTAATTTATAAATCCATACCATGATTGAAATATCTATTTGATCCATATGAATTATTTATTTCATAAACCTCAAAACGAAATAACCGCAATCTATACTATTTTTTTGACGAGGACACTACACAGTGAAAAAAAATAAGAATATATATCAAGATATATAGTCTAACTTGTTTTATCAAGTAGCATCACTATTATAAGCTAAATTGTGAAAATATACCTCCACTCTGATCCATGAGATGTTGGTTGACTCACTCTTTGATACTTGGGCTCCTCTTTGTGATCGAAATATTTGTATAACTCTAACATAATATAAACGAATATTTAGAACAATCTCACTTAAATGAATTAATAAACAAATACACACGAATATTTAGAACAATTTCACTTACGTATCAATCGTCGTCTTCATATTCAGGTATTTATCTACATCACCATCTAACGAATCCACATAATACACTATTTCTCTTATCAGATTTATCGCAACCAATAACCAGTGTCCACTGTAAAATAAAACAAAAGTATCGATATAGTAATTTTATACGCAACATCAAAAAACAAAAAATGATAACAAATGAAGTAAGAATGCAAATCTAACCCGTTGCCAGTATTATATGGTAAAAGATACAACTTTTCTATATCTATGCTCGCCATAAATCTTTCGACTAAGTGAGATTGTATTGAAGTTGGATTCATCGCAATTAATGGTGCATTGATACAATTGGCAGATAAGAAACCGAATCTTTCTGACAATTGATGCGGGCGCACCAATTTCTCATACAAGAACCTTAAATAAAAACATAACAAACATTAGATTATTCGTTGAAATGAGTAAATAAATTGTTTAAATAATTAAAGAGAGTTAATCGGAATACCTGATGTATGTATGCATAACACCGATGCCTAATTCAGAATTATTAAAAATTTGATCCAAATCCTCTTTAGAAATTGTTTCTGAATAGGAATAACCGAAAATACCTTCCTCCATAGGTACTTCATGAATACCTCCGTCCATTAAATTCGATGTTTCTACAAGTGTTACAAGAGATAACCTAAATCGAGATACAATTGCTTTTTTTTCCCATCCTTGCAAGAGTCTTTTTTTGGTTGGACGTGTTGCCTAATTCTGGCTGCCTATTCTGACTTTCTATTATTTGCAACTCTTAGGCATGAATCTAAAAATCATATAAGTTAGTAAAACATTTGAATATAGAATTAACACTTTTAATGTGTATGTATTGAAAAATTTGTGCTAAATTAATTTCATAATAAGCATATATAATTACCTCGGCAAGTTTCTGTTGACAATTGATACTACCTTTGTCACTAGTATCATTAAACTCTGAACCACGCCTTTCTGACATATATTTTTCCTTGTCCGTTTGTAATTCACGGACTTGAGCTCTTAATTCTTCCATGGCTTCCATCACCTCTCTATTGCTAGGATTTTGGCTCTTTGAACTATTATAAAAGGATGATGGAGTGACTCCAAAACCCTTACCCCTCACACGACCGGAATACTCAAGAACATTTAACACTCGATTAAGTATGCTCCTGCAATCCTGGTCTTCAGTTAGAGTTGCGGACTAAGACATAGTCTTCTGGAATTCATATGCATGAATATCGAAAAATATTAGTGGGGATTAAAAAACATAAATATTATATATATGTCAATAAATGGGATATAAAATGCATAATGTTATACTTACACATTGCTCAAAAACTTGTTGAACATTTCCCGCAACAACTCCATCCTTACCCACACGAGCAGCCTTCCACAAAACATGTACCGGAACACATGTTTCTTCACTTTTCTCTTCTTCTAACTACACATTAAGACAAATAATAAAATCAATTATAACACATTGGAAAGAAACAAGTAAATCAAAGCATTTATATATACGTACTATTTTTTGCTGTATGCGGTCGTAATGAAAATAGAGGGATATCAGAATCTGTTTTAATTTTAATATTTTAAAAGACCTTTAGCAGCGCTTTTAGAAAGCGCTTTTTAATGTTAATCCTTTAGAAGCACTTTTGGGGTAAAAGCGCTTTCTTATGTGGGATTAATGAAAGGCCTTTAGCAGCATTTTCCAAAAGCGCTGCCTAAAGCTTGTTGTACGAAAGCCCTTTAGCAGCGCTTTTCAAAAGCGCTGCCTAAAGCGTGTTGTACGAAAGCCCTTTAGCAGCGCTTTTCAAAAGCGCTGCCTTATGTTACCCCTTTAGAAGCGCTTTTCATAAAACGCTTTCTAAAGTTCACCTGCCTTAGGGTTTTAGTAGCGCTTTTCAAAAGCCTGTCTTATGTTCCCCATTTAGCAGCGCTTTTTTCTTTCGTTTTTCATTTTTGTTTTTAGCGAAACATGTAGCAGCGCTTCTTCCAGAAAGCACTGTCTTTGCTATGCTGCGAAAACTCATTTTTGGCGTAGTGAAGGCACAAAGGGGTTACGAATGATCACACGCTCACAAGGTGAATGACTATTTGGCCAAGGTGGTTGTGCTCAAAATGAAACAAAATGCCTTGATCCTTTTCATGCTTTTAGATAATCAACACAAACAAAAGATTAAGCATAATAAAATCCAGTTAGAACAAGAATGTTAGTACTCCGCGCATATATGAACAATGGAAAACTACCTCACAAAAAGGTGGGAACTAAAGTGATTCACACAAGAACAAGTATACAAAAGAGTGAATGGCATGGAAGTTTGTAAAAAGCCCAAGTATCATGAATATGCTAAAGTCTAGAAAGCAATAAACACATACCTTGGACGTGTACAAAACTTAACAATATCATTACCATACATCCGCAAGTTGAAACGATCAAACTTGGAACATCACCTTAAATTTCCTCACGCTACTCAAAACAAGCTTTTAGACAAATACAAAAACTATTAATATATACAAACTAAAAGACCGGGTGAAATTGGATTAAACAAGTTGTAAAGTGAAGATTTGAGAATTTTACGAATAATCCGAGTACAACTTGTTTAATGAATGTTCACCACACTACCTAAGCTAGAATGAAAAACATGCTTGTTTTACGTCGTAAGCTCGACGCCTTTACAATGCTTAGCTAGTAACTTCCTTCCTTTATGCCATGGTGATGCCTCACCGCGCAAACCAAAAGCAAGTGTCCTAACCAAACACTTGAACAAACGTTACGAGAACAAAATATACAAATAGCAATATAAATAAGTGAAAATATACAATATGTACGATATCTATAAAACTCAAAAACAAAGAAACTATCGCAATGTGATTCAATAAAAACACCAATCCCTGACAACTGCGCCATTTTGTTGAAGCGGTAAAGCGGCAAGCAAAAATATTATTTTCGGAAGAATTCCCTCAGGGATCTATGTCGTGTCCACAGAGATTGGTGATATTGAACTGCCGTTCGATAATTTAAATGTTAATGAGTTTGGGTTAAAATGGGTTTAAAGTGAAAGCAGAAAAGTAAATATTAACACAAAAAGAATTCATTCTTCAGAGAGAAGAAACTTGTCAGGCATGCACATAATCGACTCGTCACAAACTTAAACCTATCGACCAGCTATACTCAACCTACAATACCCCTCAATATCATCCAGCATCGCTCACAACAGTGTCCATCTCTGACACACTGAGCTGAGAGAACAACCGTGTTACCCTCGTCGACACTCTCGCACCCGACTCAAGATACGGAGGCATTAAGCTTCGACACCCATAAAGATTGTTTGCTCTAAATCTATCTCTAGTATCCAGAAACTAACAGATAATCATCCCTAATCAAAGTTTGCGATGTTTATCTCTAACACAACCCAAACCCCAAGCATAAAGCAAAAATCAAGGATAATCACCGATAAAGATTTGTAAAGCGGATTTTATACAACGCCATGAGCGACAAATATACATGAGATCAAAGTAAATGCATATACAACAACCCAACAAAGAAGAAATACACAAAGAATAAAAGAAATAAACCAAACATCTCGCGGTTTGTCAGATCCGATCGATGAGAAATCAACCCCGGATCATCTGTATGCAAGCTTCAATGTTGTTTTCTAAGCTAATCTGCTGAAAAATGAATTTGATGGAGTTAAGAGCAAAAATCCCCAAAACCATCACCTAAAAAATGAATGAAATGACTTAAGTAACATTTCAAAAATCAGTCAAGTTCGCAAAGCGAACTTTTATTCGCAAAGAAAACATCAAAAATTGGCACTTAAGTGCCTCAAAATAGCTAAATCGCCTCTGCTTTTCTGCAGAAGTTCGCAATGCAAACTTTTATTTGCTAGAAAGTTCGCAAAGTAAACTTTGGTACCTTTTTCTACTACCTCAATTCTGGGAGCATTCGCTGGGAAGTTCGCAAAGCGAACTTGACAACAAACCAGTCCTTATTTTGACCACAACATCTGAACCGTAACTCGGATTGATGCATGCTCGGAAGCGCTAGAAAGCTTATTCAATGCTATATACAACAATGAAAAAATATATTTACTTGAATACCTACAAAAATGAGAGAAAATCAATTAAACTTAATGATATTTACACAATACGCAATATATACACTATAATGTAAAGTACACGTATTTACAAACAAAGCGGAGTTTATTCGAACGATATTAACAAAAAGTATAGATAAGTGCAACAAAACTTATATACAAAAATAGTTACAATTTGCACTTATCATGTACCTGCAAGGTACTCCGATGCCAAAGTTAGGACTGGAGTAAGCAAGTACAGAAAGTAAGAGTGAAGAGTTAGAATAGAATGTAACCTGACCCTCTCATGAGAGAGGGTATTTATATTCTTCCCCCAGTGCTGGGCCAACGGTCGTCTGCATTGGGTTGGATTACTAGGCCCAATGCAGATAACTGCCAGGGCTTACGTGGCGTAGTAAAGACCAACACGTGGTCTTCGCCTTGGAGTAACTGTCCCGATATCTTTGGAAAGTGGGCAAACCGACTCTTTCGGAGGTGGGTAGTTACCTAATGACGTGTACCAGCAGGAGGAGCATGTGGAGAGATGGGGAGGAGAGTCGTAACTTCTCCTCGCGTTAGGAAGTCTCTGCTCGACAACAAGGTTACTGATTGTGCCTGATAGGGAAGTGACTTGGGCGATACTGGACCTCAAATCGCAATATAGGGTTGGGCCTGCCCGACGAATGGGCAGACACCGGCCCAGTCCAGAACAAAGAGCCCCCCAAGTCATTGCTCCGAAGAGTCGGAGTAATGACTTAAGGATTATGCCCTCTGTCGGGGACCCATTGAGTTGGCAGCGTGTCCGTAACGCCGAGTTGGTGGGCAACGCGGGTGATCAGGAGCAGGAGATGCTTGGCGGGCAGGAGTCCCGAGGACTGCGAACTAATGATGGTCGACGATACCGGGGGGGGGGGGTGGGGGGGGGGGGAACGGAGATGGGTGCGTTCTTCGTGCTGGCACAAGAGGGAGATGGAAAGACGTGCGCGGGAATCCGCATGCCACGTGTCACTCGCCATCAATGCCTAGGGCGGCTAGGACTAAGGCACTCAAGTGCCTAGGGACGCCTCGAGTCCTGTGAGAGTCCTATAAATAGGAGTTGAGTTCGAGCCATTTGCACGTTTTTGCTTTCCCTGCTTATAGCCTTTCTCCTCTCTCTTCAGCTTCCACCGCCTTCTGTCCTTCGAACACCGCTGCGCCGGAGATTGCCAACCGCCTGTCCCAAGTAAGCTTTCGGTCTTTTCCCTCAATTTAATGCTTTATGTGGTGGCTCCTTCGGTGGACTGATGAATTTCCCGGGGAAGCCACAGAGTTTCCGGCGAAAACGGCGGGGCTCTCTTAAATTTCTAATAAATGTCCCGGGGAACTGAGATGCATGCCCCAAGGACTTGATGAAGGTCCTAAGGACACGGGATGAATCTCTCGAGGACATGGGATGAATCTCCCAAGGTCATGGGATGAAGAACTCGGGGATCTAGTAAAGGTCTCGGGGAGGTTAGATGAGTACCCTAGGGGCGATAGTAGAGGGCCTTGAGGGCGCCAGGTGGAGGTCTCAGAGACCTTGCCCGACGTGCTCGAGGCAGGTCCCCGTGACGTCGGGCTTTCTCCGCCTCCTCACCTGCCTTGCTCGCCCCTTCACTTGATCTGCGGTGGAAGGGTGGATTTGATCTGGAATGTCGAATTCACCATTTTCATTTGCTTTTCAAGTAAAATGGCTGTTAGGATCGCAGGCATTATCCAGATAGACACCGAACCTGACCTGCCTAAGCCCGTATCGCAACCCGGGGAGAAGCCAATTCATACGCCCGTAGATTGGGCAGGAGAAGAGCCCTTACGAATCAGGTCACAGTTTGCCCTCGACGACCTGGATGCCTTTGCGATTATCGAAGACGCCGCTGCAGGTGAACAAGCGAATTGCACAATCTTCAAACCCAGAAAGCATCACCGCATATGCTCGAGCTATCGAGGGTTAAGGTTCCCTATATATGAGTTTGCGTTCAAGGAGGCCGACATCCGTCTCCTATTCAACGACTTCTAACGGGGGGTGTTCGAGTAGTTGCGTCTGGCGCCCTCCCAGCTCAACCCTAATGCGTTGGCCTTCAAGCAGGCGTTTGAGCTCGTGTGTGACTACCTTGGCATCGGGGCCACTCTCCCCCTGGTCTCTTGCATTTTCCATCTACAACGGTCAACTAACAAGGGGCGACACAATTGGGTCTCCTTGAAGCAGCTGAGGAAGCTGTTCAATGCGTACTCAGATTCTGTCTGGTGTTTTAAGGACAGGTTTTACTACGTCATGCCCGCCACGCACAAAGCCGTGGGATCACTATAATCTATCGTGACCGACGATGCAGGGGAGGAAAGGTCCGCATCCAAGTGCCCTCTGGAGTGGGAGGAAGCGTACTTCGAGAGTGGTACGGAGGCCTACATTGTGAGGCCCGGTGAGTTGGGTGTCGAGGACAAAGAGGCGTTCTCGAAGTTGGTCGAGTACGTCGCCAGCTTCAATCGGGCAGAATGTATAACCAAAGACTGGAATTTCGTCCTCGATGCCCGAGGTCGAGTTGTGACTGAGCCCCGTTTCATCAACACTAAGGCCCTCCTTGAATGCAGGTCTAGAGATGAAGGTAAGAGGTTTCTAGGTAGTAGCCCCTCGCTTCGCGCAGGTACTCACCCTGTTTTGTTTTCTTATGCTGACTTATTTCTTGTTTTCTGTCGCAGGCCAGATGTCGAATGCAACTGAGCGCATCATGCAGCTGGCCGTAACACGGGGTGCAAAAATAAGCAAGGGCCGGGTCCAGGAAGTCATTCAGACGGTGGTGCCAGTCGGGGGAGGAAGTGGCTCTTCTTCTCCCCAATGCAGTGAGTCTCCTCTTCCGAAGAGGACCCATTCCAAGAGGCCGCGCGCCGAGGGACCTGTGTTCGTGGACCTCGAGGATCCCATCCCAACTGAGAAATTCATGCTGCCTACTGAAATTTTGGTACATGTGCAAAATTCAGATGTCCTAAGACATGTTATTCGACATCTGGTCTGACATGAACACACATGGCAAGGTATAAAAACAGTACTGAAAAGCATAAACAAAACACACAGAATTGTTAACCCAGTTCGGTTACAACCAACCTACTCTGGGGGCTACCAAGCCAGGGATGAAGTCCACTATCAGCAGTATCAATTCAAAGTTAAACTACCCATTTACAGCTTATCACTTAATCACTACCCAATGACCCTTCTACCTAGATCCTCTCTAGATATGAGAAACTCTTCTCACTCCCAATCATCGCAATGATGTCTAGCAGTTGACAACCCGCCACTGCATCAACGACTCTTTACCTATACAACAATTCAACACGGAAGATACACTTCCAAGACACAACTTAGAGTTACTTAAAAGCTTCCTCCAAGAACAATACTCCTCTTACTTAACAGCTTTGAGAATCACACTCACAAACTGTCTAACTCACATGTTGAGTGGTACAGCCATACCAACTCTCCTAGAGAGTGGTTCACAAGAACGAAACCCTAATAATTTTACATCTTGGAATCGTTAAAAATCTAGGTTACAGAGCATCTATATATAACCTATTCCCAACTGGATTTGGGCCTTCAAAATCACAGCAAATAAGCTGCTACAAATCAGCAGAAACTTCTGCTACATAATAGGTCTTCAATCAATTCCTTCCTAATTTATCTCCATAATTAGAAAGTCATTATTCTTTAATATTCTTCTTGATTCTGACTTGAACCTTCCAGACCTATAAAACAGCGCCACATAGGATAACATAATATTCCCAGAATATTCTGCATCTGTTAAATCATAACATAATTTAACTGTCTAGCTCAGCACAGGCGCGATATCGAATGATTCAGCATAGGACATCTTATCCGACATGTTGCTCCAGATGATGAGAACTTCTCATCTCAGCATGTCTCAGCATACAATAAGAACATCTTGATTAATCAGCACATGACAGCAAAACAGCAACACCTTAAAACAACCATGCACTCATGCCAGCTTAGTGCAGCACAACATGTCAAGACATCACACTTGACATTTCACAACCTGCAACTAAACTATTATGGCAGATACACAAAACAGCATGTTAAAACAACTTTAGTGACATAAAGCTATCATATAGGTTTTAACAAAATTTAGCCAACACAAATACTGCATAGCTGCAGAACTAACAAACTCCCCCTTTGGCAAATTTTGGCTAAAACCATCATATCATATCAAATATATCAGCAGCAGAAGATAGTCACACACATTAGTAGCAGATAAAACAATTATCAGCACTGCAGCACCTACACAAGCAGATCAGCACTCAATCTTCATCTGCACACATACACAACCTCACACAGCCACTCACACTAACTCAGAGAAGTTAGAACATCATATAGACCATCATATGTCAGCAGCACACTCATCTCCCCCTGACTCCAGCCAACTTCCTCTCAAGGAAACAACCAAGGACACTAGCTACTACTACTTACTTCTCCCCCTTTTTAGCCATAATATGCCAAACCAAACAACTATGCATTTAAGGGAAATCAACCAGAAGCAGGAAAAAAACAGTAGTATTACTCCCCCTGATGTGGATAACTAGTGCACCTGAATGGAAAACATAAGACGCATCTTCATGTCTTCAAGAGCTCACTCCGAGTCCAGCCACCTGCTGAAGCACATTCATTTTAGCACCACAATCCCTTCTGACAAGAAAAAGTAGTCACTCACACATGAAGTTACATCATGCTATACGTGAGGAACATAGGGATCACCATTCTCCTTCAAACAACCAGAGAGCCACAAAAACTTCAAATCCACAAAACTTCAAAACCACAAAAATCACATCACAGCCCATCACATCACAGAAGATCACAAGAACACAGGAACAGTATTCTCTCACCCAACTCTCCAAAGGTAATCATTCCCTATCATTCTCCCGTATGATAGTTTGGAATACTCCTGATCAATTGATGAGTATCTTCACCTTCAGACTTTCAAGCAATCAATACCTGATCTGCTTCAGTCTTCTCTACATTCTCCATCCAAGGCAGACCTTCTACTTCATCATTCTCCCGTATGACTATGTAGACTCTCCTTAGGCATAAAGTAGACACCAAGCTCCAGAGAAAAATCATCCTTCACCAAGGATATCCATCCCGGATAATGTCCCAACACAAGTTAGAACATCTGCCACACACCAAGACATCATCACCATGCTTCTTGATATGCTCCACCAACTGGACTTACTATAGCATAGTAATCCAAAGAACTAGAGAAATAAACTCTCATCCACCTTCAAGAAGAATAATCTCCTTGAGTCTTCAACTCATCACCCTTCTGCCCAAGAGTAACTTGATCCAAGACATTCCTCAATAATAACCAACTGCCACACTCTGATTATCTTGATTCTTCGAATCCACTTCTGAGATCAACCAAATGCCACAGTTTGATCACCTCATTCATGAATCCTCATATGAAAACAACCAAATGCCACATTTTGATCTTTTTCACGTTTTTCAGAACTCTCACAAAGGTATCCTGATCCACCAAGGAAACTTGATCTTCAAGTCACATGTTCCTTCCTGTAGATCACCTTATCATAAGCTGATGTGCCACATCACCAACTGAGACTTCTGATGTTAAGCTATATGTCAGAACATTATGACATCCAACTGTTGAATTCAGCTCTTCCTTCTGCCACTCAGAAGAACCTCCTCCCTTTACAGAAACAGATTTCCATGCTCTCATAGACCTGATTCAACAATCAAGTTTGAGTAGACAACCTCCATCCTGCTCAGAAACTCCAAAGACTGAATCTTCAGAAAATAAGTAGTCCAAGACTACCCCATAGAAATACTAAAGAATGTCACTACCCTTAGTAGAGCCGTTAGTAGAAACCCAGAGACAACTGCCACTTATCCTTGACCTTCATAACCAGAGCAAACACCATGCTCCAAACCACTTAGATCAGAAATAAATTGATCCAAGCTGTAACCATCAAGATTATGATGTCTTCATAGTCTTCCATCTTCATCTTCAACAGCACCACCATCTGGATAAGTCATCCACAGATGCTAAGAAAATAATCCCAGGTCAACACCTAGGAGACTTTTGAGCGAATGTAGAACCCCTCCCATGATTCTTCAATCCTCTGATGAAAATATGTCAGAACATCTGACAGAACATCCCCAATCTTGAATCTCAAGGATAATCAATTAAATACTTGTGGATTTCACAAATAGCAATTGATCTTAAATCCTTATACAATAACCCTTCTTCACTGCTGTAGCTGAGCTTCACCAGATCATGTCATGAACACTTATAAAGTATTCAGTCTTGTTGCAAGTATCTTCTTTAATGACAATGTTGAGATACCAAGGCTGCCACTCTTGACTCAAGTAACTAAGACTTTCTCTGAACAAGTCTTCTTTACCTCAACAAATCTTCAACCAGATTGGATTCACTCTTAGGGTCAAGAGAGATGAATCTTTCCTTGCTGTTTTTGTGAAAGGTGAAAATAAATCACCTCCACGGTCTTCACTCCTATGCTTCCTAGAAAGCACCTCCTAGTCTGAAGAATAACTAGAAGACTCCAGAACGTGACTCAGTTGCCTTGATTGGACTTGATCATCATATCAAGTGTCTTCAACAACTTAATCAACAAGAAATCATCAAACCCCTAGAGCATGAGTTTGATAATTCATCTTACCCTTCCTCTTCAATCTGACTTCAGCATACATGATGAAGCCACTCACCCATGTACCAAGTCATACAAGACTCAACCATCACAAAGACATCCCTCTGCTCCCGACTTTGGAATGCTATGTGACTTCACACCGGTTGACATCTACAAGAACCGAGTAAGGACAGCTACAATCTTCCTTCAATCATAACTCCAGAATCCCATACTTCTAGAGCTCTTCAATCAGAACCTCATGCAGCGGAACTACTAAGGAAACAGATCCTGCTTGCCCTAATAGGATGTCAGAACATCTTATAAGACACATCAATAAAAGAACTAGCCACTTCTTTCGTAGTTGTTGTAGAATCTTCCTCAGCAATATGAACAACCAGGAATTTTCCATCAGATATATATATGCAGCGGAACACACACCAGAAAATTCCTCTACAACCTTCAGGCAAAACATAATAACCCACGCCACTCTATGTGCAATAGGTCAACATAGGTTTGAAAATAAATCAAACCACATAGTAGCTCACAACCAAAGCTACACGCCTGACAACTTCAAACAAGGCCAATAC
Organism: Lathyrus tuberosus; assembly: GCA_022829125.1. NCBI lineage: Eukaryota > Viridiplantae > Streptophyta > Magnoliopsida > Fabales > Fabaceae > Lathyrus > Lathyrus tuberosus. The sequence continues at coordinate 1,314,824 of JALAZF010000759.1, read as the reverse complement.
ACACCCTATCATGAATAGTCCATCCTCCACTTCTAGGGACCATCCTCACAACTATATGAACTTCTCCAAGTCCAAACAACTTTTCAGTAGAAAGCTTCTACCATGACCATAAACCAGAAAGTATCTTCCCTCGGATCTCATCCAGATACAGAACAGAATGACCTGCTCTGATACCAATTGAAATTCTGGTACATGTGCAGAATTCAGATGTCCTAAGACATGTTATTCGACATCTGGTCTGACATGAACACACATGGCAAGGTATAAAATCAGTACTGAAAAGCATAAACAAAACACACAGAATTGTTAACCCAGTTCGGTTACAACCAACCTACTCTGGGGGCTACCAAGCCAGGGATGAAGTCCACTATCAGCAGTATCAATTCAAAGCTAAACTACCCGTTTACAGCTTATCACTTAATCACTACCCAATGACCCTTCTACCTAGATCCTCTCTAGATATGAGAAACCCTTCTCACTCCCAATCATCGCAATGATGTCTAGCAGTTGACAACCCGCCACTGCATCAACGGCTCTTTACCTATACAATCATTCAACACGGAAGATACACTTCCAAGACACAACTTAGAGTTACTTAAAAGCTTGCTCCAAGAACAATACTCCTCTTACTTAACAACTTCGAGGATCACACTCACAAACTGTCCAACTCACATGTTGAGTGGTACAGCCATACCAACTCTCCTAGAGAGTGGTTCACAAGAACGAAACCCTAATAATTTTACATCTTGGAATCGTTACAAAACTAGGTTACAGAGCATCTATATATAACCTATTCCCAACTGGATTTGGGCCTTCAAAATCACAGCAAATAAGCTGCTACAAATCAGCAGAAACTTTTGCTACATAATAGGTCTTCAATCAATTCCTTCCTAATTTATCTCCATAATTAGAAAGTCATTATTCTTTAATATTCTTCTTGATTCTGACTTGAACCTTCCAGACCTATAAAATAGCGCCACATAGGATAACATAATATTCCCAGAATATTCTGCATCTGTTAAATCATAACAGAATTTAACTGTCCAGCTCAGCACATGCGCGATGTCGAATGATTCAGCATAGGACATCTTATCCGACATGTTGCTCCAGATGATGAGAACTTCTCATCTCAACATGTCTCAGCATACAATAAGAACATCTTGATTAATCAGCACATGACAGCAAAACAGCAACACCTTAAAACAACCATGCACTCATGCCAGCTTAGTGCAGCACAACATGTCAAGACATCACACTTGACATTTCACAACCTGCAACTAAACTATTATGGCAGATACACAAAATAGCATGTTAAAACAACTTTAGTGACATAAAGCTATCATATAGGTTTTAACAAAATTTATCCAACACAAATACTGCATAGCTGCAGAACTAACACCTACCTGTCACCTCCAACGGGATTTCTTTGGAAGGAGTCCCCCTGCTATTGCCGAGGCTGAAGCGAAGGTAATCCTGGGACTTGATTGAAAATCCAGGAGGAAAGTGCTTGTCGAAGATATGGTGGCCATGGTGCGAATCTTTGAGACCGCCCTGGTTCAGAACGATGAGACAAGCCCCGCTTCTGAACTACAAAAGCTGCAGGACGAATACAACACCCTCGAGAAGGAGAAGGATAAAGCTGAGAGTGACCTGCAGGAGGCCAGCACGCGATGTGAGAACCCCGTGCGCGTCCTCCACGAGCTGAACGAGATGAATGCAGAGCTAAGGAGAACTCAAGAGGAACGAGATCGTCTCCAAAATAGGGTTGTCGAGCTGGAGTCTGCCGCTAATCCAGCGAAAGATGAGATGGGGGACGAGAGGCGCCTCGTCAGCCGTGGTGCTCTGATTGCCAAGGTTCGTGAACTCGAGCAGGACTATTTGGAGGGTCTCGAGGTGGGTTTCAAGAGTGTTGTGGCGCAGATCAAGGCTGAAAATCCCGATGTCCAGCCTGCCCTTGATAGAGTCAGCCCGTTCCATCGTGTGGTCGACGACAAGGTGGTCATACCAGGGGAGGACGAGGATAGTGATGGGGAGACATTGGCCCAGATTAAAGAAGAGATTGTTGTTTAGTGTCTTTTGTTTGCTCGGCTTGCGTGCCATTTTCTTTTGACTTTGTTTAGTTCGGTCTACTTGCCGTGATTTTGTAATGACTTTTACCCGGCCTGCATGCCATGGGCTTATGATATTTGTATGTACTTTCTGAACAATGGGCCCGTGCCCGATTCTACTGCACTGTTTCGTTATCTGTGTGTGTGTTGTATGTTTGACAATATATCTATTTTATTTTTGTCTAAGTAATTGGGGGTTCCGCTCGACTTTGTTGATCTTCGACAGTGCATGGAACTGGTTGAGTGGCCGAAGTTGTGTTCCGACCTTCAACGAGGCCAAGAGCTCGATCGAGGTCTTAGCTTCATGGCGTGGGCTTCCCATCGCGAGCTGGGTGCCTTGCCTAACTGGTACGACAATGGTGGAGCTCAGTTGAGGTGTCCTCGTCGGATCAAGGATCCTTACGCACACACCACACAGGCCCTTATCTTTTTGTCTCGAGGGGAGTCGCACTTGTACCTTAGTGCGCCCCCGTAGTCGCGACGCAAATGGGTTGCGGGCAGTGCTTAACTGTAATACTGTTTAAGCTTCTCAGTGTTCCATGGTCGAGCAAGTTCCTTCCCGTGTAGATTTTCGAGGTAGTAGGCTCCTGTCCCCGTTTTTGCGCGGACGCGCTAGGGGCCCTCCCAGTTCACGGCGAGTTTGCCTTCCCGCGAATCTTTCTGGTTCCTTCGTAGGACGGGGTGCCCACCTGAAAATCACGTTTAATAACTTTGTTGTTATAACGTAGAGTTATCTTCTGTTTTAATGAGGCTTTGCGGAGGGACGTGCCCGACCTTATCTCTTCGACGAAGTCACGCTCTTCCCTGAGGGCCTCATCGTTCGTCTCCTCATCGAGGGGAGATTCCATTCTTCTCGAAGGTTCCCTTATTTCCACGGGGATCATTGCCTTTATTCCGTAAGTCAAACGGAAGGGGGTCTCCCTGGTAGTGGAGTGCGGGGTTGTTCTGTAGGCCCAGAGGACGCTGTGTAGCTCCTCGACCCATTGTTTTTTTTGTGTCGCCCAATCTCCTTTTCAGACCTCGCAGGATCACCCTGTTCGCGGCTTCAGCCTGGACGTTAGTTTGTGGGTGCTCGACCGAGGTGAAGTGTTGCTTTGTGCCCAACTTCGCGACGAAGTCCTGAAAGTTCTTATCAGTGAATTGTGTCCCGTTGTCGGTGACAATTGTCTGGGCACGCCAAATCGGGATAATATGTTCCTCTTGTAGAAACGTAGTATGTTGTGGGCCATGATTTTGAACAGGGCTTCGGCCTCGATCCATTTCATGAAATAATCAACGCCGACGATCAGGTACTTGTTTTGGTACGACCCCATGACGAAGGGCCTGAGGATATCCATCCCCCGTCATGCAAACGGCCACGGGGACGATAGTGTTTTGAGCTCACTGGGTGGGGCCAGGTGCATGTCCCCATGTCGTTGGTATCTGTCACACTTCTTGACGTGTTCCTTGGCGTTATGCTGCATGGTGGGCCAGTAGTACCCTGCTCGTAATGTTTTACGGGCTAATGATCGTCCGTCAAGGTGTTATGCATTGATCCTCTCGTGGATCTCCTGGAGTATGCCGGGGACCATAGACTCCTCGATGCATCTGAGAAGAATGATCGAGAAGTCGCGTCGATATAGTTTGTCTTAGATGATTGTATAGGAGCAGGCGCGTCGCCTAATGACTCCGGCGTCTTTAGGGTCGTCGGGTAGCTTGCCCTTCTGAGGTACTCGTATACCAGGGTCATCTAGCTATGGTTGTCTCCAATGGCGTTCACGTCAGCCGCAGGGACAGTATTCTCAATGCTCAGACGAGAGAGCACCTCTTGAATGACGGATTTTTTTCCGTCTTTCTTCCTTGTGCTTGCGAGTTTTGATAGAACGTCCGCTCGAGTATTGTGTTTGCGCGGGACGTGATTCACTTACTTCGGAAGAATTTTTCATCGTTTCCTTCACCAGATCCAAGTATTCGATGAGGCTGTCGTTCTTGGCTTGGTATTCTCCCCTTACCTAGGAGGCCACGAGCTGGGAGTCGGTGAAAATTTTGACCTCTTTGGCCCCGAGGACTTCGGCTAGGCGTAACCCAGCGAGGAAAGCCTCGTACTCGGCCTGATTGTTTAACGTCGGGAAAGAAAATATGAGGGAGACTTCGATTAGGATGCCTTCCCCGTTTTCATGGATGATGCCTGCTCCGCTGCCTTTCGAGCTGGAAGCCCTATCGACGTAGATCATCCATTTTTGGGATCCGTTGGTCGAAGGCTCTGGGAGGGTCATTTCCGCCATGAAGTCGGCCAGCACCTGGGCTTTTAAGGCCTTCCTCCCCTCCTATTGGATGTCAAACTCAGCGAGTTCGAACGACCATCTGAGCATCCTTCCCGCCATGTCTGGCCGACCGAGGAGTTGTCGTATGGGTTGCTCGGTCCTCACCACTATTGTGTGGGCTAAGAAGTAATGTCGCAGTCTTCTGGCCGCGGTGACGAGAGCCAGGGTAACCTTTTCAATTTACTGGTACCTAAGTTCCAAACATTGGAGGGCTTTACTGGTGAAGTAAATTGGCTTCTGCCCGTCAGTGGTTTCCCAGATTAGGACTGCGCTGACTGCTTCTCCCATGATGGCGAGGTATAGGAATAACGTCTCCCCGCCCTCTAGTCGTGAGAGAACCGGGGGTTGCGAAAGGACTTTTTTAAGGTGGAGGAGCGCTTGCTCGCATTCCTCAGTCCATTCGAACGTGGCTTTCTGGCGTAGAAGCTTGAAAAACGGGAGTGCGTACTGTGCGGACTTGGCCACGAAGTGGGAAAGCGAGGTCAGCATCCCATTCAGTGATTGTATCGACTTCTTCGAGTTTGGGGTCGGGATCTCGGAGAATGCCCTGCACTTATCGGGGTTTGCCTCGACTCCTCGCTCTGTGAGGTAGAAACCGAGGAACTTGCCCGCTCGGACACCGAAGGTGCATTTGTCGGGGTTGAACCTCATCCTGCATTTCCTCGCTGTGTCGAAGACCTTTGTGAGACAGACAACGTGGTCGACTTCATCTGCGGATTTTACGATCATGTCATCCATGTAGACCTCGAGTATGTCGCCAATCTCTCCCCGAAAGACTTTGTTCATCATTTGCTGGTAGGTCGCGCCGACGTTCTTTAGGCCGAAGGGCATTACATTGTAGTAGTAATTGCCCGACTCGGTCATGAAGGCGGTGTGCTGCTTGTCTGTCTTGGCCATGGGGATTTGGTTGTACTCCAAGTAGGCAGCTGGTCGATGTTAGGCAATGGATAAGAATCTTTAGGGCACGCCCGGTTAAGATCGGTATAGTCAACGCACATCCTCCATTTTCCATTATTTTTCTTGACAAGTACAACGTTGGACAGCCAGGTTGTGTACCTGGCCTCCGAAATGAAATTTGCCTCTAAGAGGTCTTTTACAGCTTTTTCAGCAGCCTCCGCTTTCTCGGAAGACTACCTACGCCTATGTTGCATTATAGCCCTAGCGGCTGGATCTACAGTGAACTGGTGACAGGCCACCTCTGGGTCGAGGTCGGGCATCTCTGATGCGTTCCACACGAACAAATCAGTATTCTCTCAGGGGCATACCTTCAGCTGCTTCTTCTCCAGGCCGGGGAGCCCGGTGCCAATCTTCACGCTCCTATTTGGATCGTCTCCGAGGGCAATGAGCTTGAAGTCTCCGTCTGGGATGGGACGCGTTGGGTGGAGAGGCTGCCCGTTGCCTTCGGCTGAGAGGTCATTGTCCGCTGCTCCCTCTTGTTCTTGCTCGCCAGGGAAATGACTGTCGAGGTCTACCGCGTTGACGCGCGGGAGTGGCTTCTATACTGCGTCCGTGGTTGACTTCTCTCCGACCTTGGGCTTGACGTTGATCGATCTCAGGCCCTTGGTTGCAGCTTCGAAGCATCTCCTAGCAGCTTCAATGTCCCCGTACATGGTGACGACCCGGCCTTTGGCCGTATAGTACTTCATCTTCAGATGGACTGTAGATGGTACCTACGTGAGTTCGGCCAGAGTGGTTCTCCCTAGGAGGCATTGGTAGATGGAAGGACAGTCTACCACTAAGAAGCGGGTCTTGACTTGTCGGGCAGTGTCCTCGCTCTCGAAAGTGACCATCAGTTCAACATAGCCCCACAGTCTAGTGGTGGTGCCGTTGAACCCTTGTAGATCCGAGCTCACGTAAGGGGTTTGATGCTTCTCTTCGAGCTGGAGGGTCTCGAGGAGGTGGGCGTACATGATGTCCACCGAACTCCCTTGGCCGACCAGGATTCTGTGGACATCAAAATTCGCCATCTGCACCCGGATCAGGAGGGGGATGGTGGAGTTGGGTGCGCCGCCCGACAGTTCCTCGAGATAGAAGGTGATGATGGGGTTTGACTTCCCTTGCACCTTCTCAAAAGTTTCAGTCTGTGCCGAGGCCGCATATTCCATCTCGTCGAACTTCTGCTTGATTGACCCGACGGAGACCTTGCCAAAGCCCCCGCCGAATATAACCATTGTTGCGGGGAAACTTTCCCATGTGTTGCGGGCTGTGATAGGGTCCTTAGGGGGAAAACTCTCCCACAGGATGCAAACTGCCGCAGGGTCCTCGATCCCTTCGGGGACATAAAATTCCTCTGGGCGAGTGACGCTTATAGCGACTTGTAGTCCGTTCTCACCAGAGGGGGGGTCGTCTCCTCGATGATTTGCGCGTCTTGTGCATCAAGTCGAGGAGCGTCATTCCTCTTTGTATACTGCTTTAAATGTCATTCCTTGATTAGGATCTCTATCGCATTCTTGAGGTGGATGCAGTCTTCGGTGACATGTCCGTGGCTCCGATGGAACCTGCAGTATTTGAACTTGTCCGTGTTTGATTTGGGGGGTGTTGACTTCGGAAAGCGGACACCCCCTTTATGAAATTTCGAGTTGGCGCACTCGGAGAGAATTCGCTCGCGAGGAGCGTTGAGTGGAGTGTACTCCGTGAACCGGCCAGCTGAACCTCTCGGCTCGCGAGAGTCCCTGGGATGGCCTTCGCGTCTTCTCTCCCCCACGTCGAGGGGCAGTAGAGTCTTCATCCCTGGAGCTCTGGGGGCCCTCTAGGTGTCGCGAGTCACGGGCAACATGGGCGGCCTCCGACTCTTCGAACTGGATGTATGACTGGGCTCGGTGGATGAGGTCTTCCAAGTTGCGGGGTCTATGGATGCTCACAGCTTTGGCGAACTCAGTCCCGTGACGCAGTCCCCGCTCGATCAGGAACTTCTTCATGTCGTCGGTAGCGGGTACCTCGACAGCTTCTCAGTTGAATCTCTCGATGTAGTCACTGAGAGATTTGTTCCTCCAAGGGAGGATGGCTTCCAAAGAGGCCACCATCTTCAGATGGCGGAGAGATGGAGTAAAATGCCTGGAGAATTGTTTCTTCAGTTGCTTCCAAGCAGTGATGGACTCCGGTGCAAGGCTTTTGTACCAAGCCATGGTACCTTTTCGGAGGGTGGTCGGGAAGAGCCTGCACTTAAAAGCTCCCCGAACATTCCTGCAGTCGAGCATAACCTCGAAGCTCTTGACTTGGTCGTCGGGGTCAGCGGTGCCGTCGTACGTCCCCAAGGGTGGAGGCTTTTTCATCCCTAGAGGTATAGGGGTCTCCATAATCTTCTTGGACAGAGGGGTCCGCTGGTCGTCCTCGTCACTCCTAACTGGTGATTGTGACGGGGAGTGGTGGCCCCGACCAGGACCGTGTCGTCGGGGGAAGCTCCTTGGACGGTTCTTCAGCTTTTCGCCGCCAACTTTGCTCCTCTTCTGGGCAGAATAGTGTTGTTGTTCCTTTCGAGGAGGCGACCACAGGCTGGGGTCGTTCCAGGCACGGGCGGCGATCCGCAGGTGGGGGAGTCGGGCTCCTAGAGTCGATCGGTGGTGTCCTTCGCAGGGAAGGAGAGCGACTGGGAGATGGAGGGCGACAATGTCTCCGTGGGGGAGAGTGTCATTGTCGCCCCCTTTCGAGCGCTTCTATCCTCACGTTCTGCTGGGAGATCAGTTGGTTGGTTTGATTTATCAGAGCGAACAGGGCCACCGTATTCGGATCAGCGTTTTGTGGCGCGGGGATCGGCTGGTGGACAGCGGGAGCGTTGTTCTGTTGGGCGGCGTTGTATGTCGTGTCGTCAGAGGAAGGGGAGGCAGTACGCCCGCCCCTTTTGTCGCTTTCTTCGATTATGACGACTACATTGTCCTAGTGGTCGTCTCCGTTGTTAAACTGCACAAAGGCGGTGTCCGGAGTCTTGGTCTCAGGTTGGGAACTGGCCATGGTTGTCATAGAATGGAAGTTGCTTTCGTTTTATGAAGAGGAAAACGGGGAAGCAAAGGTTCCCATAGACGGCGCCACTGATCGTACCTGATAAAAAAGGAGACTAGTGGCTAGCAACGTCGTGAGCTCCGCTACTCTGATGGTGATGAGACGGTGGGGGTGTACCTGCAAGGTACTCCGATGCCAAAGTTAGGACTGGAGCAAGCAAGTACAGAAAGTAAGAGTGAAGAGTTAGAATAGAATGTAACCTGACCCTCTCATGAGATAGGGTACTTATATTGTGCCCCCAGCGCTGGGCTAACGGTCGTCTGCACTGGGTTGGATCGCTAGGCCCAATGCAGATAACTGCCAGGGCTTAATTGGCGTAGTGAAGACCAGCACGTGGTCTTCGCCCTGGAGTAACTATCCCGATATCTCTAGAAGGTGGGCAGACCGACTCTTTCGGAGGTGGGTAGTTACCTAATGACGTGTCCCCGCGGGAGGAGCACGTGGAGAGATGTCCCCGCGTAACCTGTCCTCGTGTTAGGAAGTCTCTGCTCGACAACAAGGCTACTGATTGTGCCCGACAGGGAAGTGACTTGGGCCATATTGGGCCTCAAATCGCAATATTGGGTTGGGCCTGCCCGACGGATGGGTAGGCGCCGACCCAGTCCAGAACAGGATTCTTATCTTTCGAACTAGATAAATACATGGATTCGGCCTCATTCATAACCCCACTATTTTGCCTTGTACTACGATCATCTTTTGCTTTTGTATAAAAGGAATAATTAGAAATGTCGTATGCCGTCCAAGTTATCATAGTAAATTTTGACATGTACAATAACCATTTAATTGTCCCGGATGTACAATCATCATTAGAAATCCTCATATTAAACCAACTTATGAATTCCTTATTATTTTGTGTCAACAACAACTTGTCATTCATTCGGGGATATTTTTCTTTATAACTTTTTTGTGAGTAGCTATGTAAGGTTAAACTACACTAAGATTATTCAATATATAGAAACGTGCTTGAAGTACTACATCTCGACCCATTGACTTAACATTTAATCCTTGAGGACCTCTACCTTCAAATATGTTAGCATGACGAGACTTTGGAATTCCAATAGACTCTGTTTCCAAAAAATAGTTTAAACAAAACTCAAGAGCTTCTTCTATGATGTAGCTTTCAACGATCAAAGCTTCTGGTCAGTGATGATTCTTTGTATATCCTTTAAATATCCTCATGTATCGCTCTATAGGATACACTGACCTTAAATAAACTGGAGCACAATATCTGATTTCTCTGACTAGATGAACAAGTAAGCGAACCATAATGTAAAAAAAATGCTGGAGAAAAATGCATCTCCAATTGACACAATATTATTGCATCTCCAATTGACTAGTTTTTTGAAATCAAGAACTTTATTACATATAATATTGAAGAATAAGCACAATCTGGTTATATTTACTCTTACATTTTTTGGAAGGATGCCACAGATAGCCACTGGTAGAAGTTATTGCATCAAGACATGACAATCATGAGATTTTAAGCCAATTAACATGAGATATTTCATTGATACAAGTTTCTTGATGTTTGAAGAGTAACCTGGGGTGAACTTCTATATCATGCAAACACTCGCAAAAACTTTTCTTTTCCTTTTTAGATAGAGTGTGCATGTCATAGGCAAATAAGATATTTTTCCTATATCTTCTGGAGCCACCTGTTGTCGTATACCCATCTCCACCATATCTAAACGGGAATTCTTATTATCATTAGTCTTTCCTATAATGTTTAGAAGTGTTCCTATCAAACTATCACACACATTATTCTCCACATGCATCACATCAAGACAATATCTTACATCGAGTCTAGACCATATTCTGGACATTGATCCAAATTTTCATACTTTTTCCTGTATAATATGCAATCATTAGGGCATGCATGTATTTTGACGTACTCCAAATCCATCGGACACAATATCTTCTTGGCCTCATAACAACAATCAGGCAAATTTTTTTCTTCTTGTAGCATTTGTTTCAACAAATAAAGCGAATATGTGAAACTTTTATCCGACCACCCATATTTTGCCTTCAGATTAAACAATTTTAACACCGCAGACAATCGTGTAAAATTGGTGCACCCCTCATATAAAGGAACATCTTTGTCAATACATAAAGTATCATAAATATGGACTTTCATATAAGACGATTCTCCAACATCATTAATCATATCTTCTAGTTGATCATCCATATCATCATCATCTTTATCCATTTGTGGCGTCGTATTTCGATTATTATCCACTTCTCCATTCCACGTCCATGTTGTATAATTTTGACATATTCCATCACAACATAGGCGATGTAATATTTATTTCTTTGACCATTTTCTAATTTTCATGCAAACAATACAAGGACAATAAAAGATACCATTATTGTCAGGAATATTTTTTCGGCGAATTCAAGGAATTCAAGAACTCTTTTCTCATACACCATACCTAATCTATCGACTTTCATCCAACTATGATCCCTAACAAATTTTGAAATTTATATCCAAAGAATAATGTGAAAGGCACACTAATGCTACACAGAAAATATCCTAATATAATTATATGCATATGAAAATGTATGAAGAAAACCTGAAAATGGAAACACAAAAACATTAACATATTCAGAAGTGTCATAACTTTTGAATAAAACATAAACATATCCAACACCAAAACCTAAAGCATATTCACAAAATATGAATAAAACATGAATCAGACTAAGCTGAAGTTGAGTTCTTCTTATCATCCGTAAACTGACGGTCAGACGAAAAGGATTATCCAATCCTTGGAAGATCTGTTGAGAGCTTATTTGCTAAAACAAGGAGGTGCTTAGGATAACTACTTATCGTGAGTTGAGTTCACTTACAGCAATAGTTTCCATTCTAGTATTAGAAAGGCATCGTTTGAAACTTTGTATGGTAGGAGGTGTAGGACATCTTTGTGTTGGTATGAATCAGGTGAGAGTGCAGTGCTTGGACCTGAGGTTATGTAGTAAACCTCTGAGAAGATCAAGATGATCCAAGAGAAGATGAAAGCATCGTAGAGTCTCTAGAAGAGTTACAATCATAAGAGGAGGAAATAACTTGAGTTCTAAGAGGAGGATCATGTGTTTTTGCGAGTTACTTCGATAATTGGTGTTGACGCCGCATTTCATTGGTCTGTATCAGATTATGAATCGAGTAGGAGACATGACCTACAGAGTTGCTTTACCGACATTATTTTATGAATCTTCATGAATCTTTCATGTGTCTCAGTTGAGGAAGTTTATTCCTGATTCGTCTCTCATGTGATTTAAGTGGACGATGTTCAAGTTAGAGAGAACTTGACTGTTGAGGTATCTTCCTTGAGAGTAAATGATCACAAAGTGAAGCACTTGAGAGTGTAGAGAGCGATTTTGGATGTGGTTCTTAAGCACCGTCGCTCTGGGGCACTACAGGTCGATTCATTTTTTTATCCTATTGAAGCTGATGAAGGAAGGGAAATAGATGTCTCCAACTAACCCTGCTTGTAAATTGAGGTTAAACAGTCAAAACTGTTGGTTTACAGATGCGGTTTTAGTTCGTGGGCATCTCTCTGCTTATTTTGTTCAGAACGAAATACCGGGACTGTTCATGGGGAATTTGTTGGGATCCTGCGCCAGATTGGATGGAGGTAGGGGATTTTGGGTTTTTTTTATTAGTGTGCTCGCTTAGATTCTTTGTCAATCTTATGCCTACGTATTCCCGGGATAGGGAAATCAGATATGGGAGAAAATGGTGTTTTGGTGTCTTGTTCAAAGCCCAAGACATGAAGCTAAAGGTGGTTTGTATCTTGTTCAAAGCCCAAGATGTGAAGCTGAAGGGTCTATTTGTATCTTGTTCGAAGCCCAAGATGTGAAGCTAAAAGGGTGTTGACTTTAGAGAGAATTTGTCATCTCTAAACGGGTCTGTTTGTCACAATTGTTGGGTAACTGATTATAACGGAGAATTACTTTAATTGGGATATGCGAATCCAGCAAGGCCATAATTTCCTTTATAGGGGATTTTCAACCTGAAGGAGAAGACTTTAACTCAGTTTAGAGCAACGTCATCTTTCCTTAGGAATTTCTCATGCTAAAAGAGGGACAGTGGCATGGATGTAAATAATCCAGAGGCTTGCCACTTACAACAATTAGAAGAGGGAAAAGGAGTTGTTGATGTTTGTATGTTGTGACCAAAGCATGATTTGATGCTAAAAAGGTCGATTGAATCAAACGGGGATTTCTTTATACAAAGCCTAAGAGGAGGCAATTGACCCAACAAGAGGATGCTTTTGTGTCTCGTACGAAGCCCGAGATAGAGGCTAAAAAGGGTTGACTCAACAAGAGAGTGTTTTTATATGTGTCTTGTACGAAGCCAAGACGGAGGCTAAAAGGGTTTGACTCAACAAGAGTGTCGTTTATACTCACCAAGAGAGTGATTTGTATCTCGTACGAAGCCCGAGATGGAGGCTAAAGGTGATTAACTCAACAAGAGAGTCTTTTTATACTCAACAAGAGAGTGTTTTGTATCTCGTACAAAGCCCGAGATGAAGGCTAAAAATGTTTGACTCAACAAGAGAGTCTTTTATACTCAACAAGAGAGTGATTTTGTATCTCGTACAAAGCCCAAGATGGAGGCTGCAAAGGTTAACTCTGCTGGGGAGAATCATTGTACAAAGCCCAAGAGGAGGCTAGGGTTACTGTTTCAGTTGAGTGACAGGTCCAGTATATTGGTTAAAAGAGAACACCAGTTCTTATATGGGTAATGTTGTACTCATGGATTTGATCTGAGGACCGGGATTATTTAATGTTCTTTAAGGAAACGGGGAATCCGAAGGGTATTGAGACTGCCCAAGTCTACGGGTGTTTTTTCCTATATTTTGAAAGGAACTTGAGAATGTTTTTGAGACTCAAGGAGATTAGACTGTCCAAGTCTAGAGTTTTATCTTTTGTACTATGCTTAAGAGAGATCAAGAGACAGTATGTTCGCCGTAGGAAGATCTAGACTCTTTGAAAGTCTGTTCTATAAAGATGACTAATTTCTGTTCCTATACCTTTAAGAGGTCGTCGGGACAATTTGTACGAAGCCCAAGAGGAGGCGAGAAAAACTTTTAAGAAGCCAAAGGGACAATTTGTACGAAGCCCAAGAGGAGGTTATCTTCCCGAAGGAAGAATCATTATACGAAGCCTAAGAGGAGGCTGTGAAAACTTCTAAGAAGCCGACGGGTCCTTGTACAACGCCCAAAAGGAGGCGTGGATGCTTTTAGGAAGCCTGTGGGTCCTTGCACTAAGCCCAGGAGGAGGCTGATGAACAGTTCCAGAAGGGGTTTCACTTGGAACATTGGCCTTCTGTATATGAACAGTTCAAGGGGGAGATTTCTTAGATCTAGTTATCTAAAATTGTTGTAAAAGAAAATTCTCAAGGTTTAGGTTATGTTGAAATATCCGGGAGAACGTCGGAGGTAAGGAGACGAGGTTTTGTCTAGTTCTAGACATAGTTGTCGGGGAAACTCTAAATATCTATACTAGTATTACACAGTCGATATGAGTTTATGAAAGAAGGCTTATAGTGAAATAGCCCTACAGTACAGTTATATACATATGAAAGCGGTAAATGAAAGCGGGTAAACACTTACTCGGTTGTAGAGCTTCCATACTGTATTGTTAGTTGTTCAACAAAGGAATTGAAAATAATAGTATGTTACAAAATCAATGGAGAAAGTGCTTTTGAAAGGAAAATTGGGGCTTACAGCTCAAGGAGAGGCCCAAGGTTTAATTAGTGATCGCACTGTCATTTTGTACAGGAACTTATACAAGTGACTGAGACCCAAGAAAGGTTTTCTGTACAAGGGAATGAGTCTTACACTCTCTCAAGAGGCCCAAAAATGATTGAGAGTGAACAAAGATGGGTCTTATAGCTCAAGGAGAGACCCAATGTTTATTTTGAAAAGGGCGACGATCGCGCCGAGGTTTTGAAAACGCCGTGGGTCTTATACAATGACTGAGGCCCAAAAGTTTTTGGTTTCAATAGGGGATTGGGTCTTACACTCTATTAGAGGCCCAAAATGGTTTTGAATCGGTCTTATAGCTCGAGGAGAAGCCCAAATGGTTTGTTTTAAACGGGCGATGATCGCGCCGAACTTTTGAAATACAACAGGACTTATACAACATTTGAGGCCCAAAATAGCTTTGTATTTACAAAGGATTGGGTCTTACACTCTATTAGAGGCCCATGAGTGTTCAGAAAAGTTTGTTAGGGTGAAAATCAATAAAACCCTAATTTCGTCATTTTTTAATATAATTATTCAAAGAAAATTAATACAAATGATAAAAATTCCAAATAAGTTTGAATAAACAACTTGTGATTTTGGTTTTAGGTTTGAAAAATGAGGCTTTCATCACAAGATGAATTAAAACCTACTTGGTTTTGATTTTCCAAAATGGATATTTATTTTTAAAAGGTTTAAAGACAAATAAAAGACATTTATACACAAAAATACTAATTATATTGAATAAATAATATAAATCTAATTTTTTGGGGGAATAAAATATTTCAACATTTTTGTGATTTTTTTCAAAAAGAACCAATAAAAAATAATTAAAATTGAGGGAGTTATTAATTTTTCAAACTATTAAAAATAATATGGAAAATAACAAAAAGTGGGAAAAATAGCAAAAAAAAAAGGATATGGGGCGAGGGGGATTCGAACCCCAGACCTCTTGTGTATAGGGCGCGCGCCTTACCACTGGGGTGGTGATACATCCGTTGATTGAAACGCAACCATAAATATACAAGGCTTGCCTTGCTTTTGGCCTGGCCCAAGGCAAGGCAAGGCAAGTTTTGACAAGAAACGGGAAGGTCCATAACTTTCTCATTTCTCCATGGTTGGGGACAAAATTTATATGTAT
Source organism: Lathyrus tuberosus (assembly GCA_022829125.1). Classification (NCBI taxonomy): domain Eukaryota; kingdom Viridiplantae; phylum Streptophyta; class Magnoliopsida; order Fabales; family Fabaceae; genus Lathyrus; species Lathyrus tuberosus. The sequence continues at coordinate 1,299,532 of JALAZF010000759.1, read as the reverse complement.
CTGGCCTAGAATTCCACAAGGAATCCAATGGTGGTGGTATTTTTTTCAGAGCATGATCCCTCCTCAAAATCCGATAGTGGTTTTGAAATAGACCATATTTTGCATTTTCTGTGCTACATCTTGGTACAGGTATGAATTACATGATAAATTGATGCAAACACAACACATATGACATGTAGAAGAGATGCATGATCAGTAGACTTCAAAGCAATGCATATTTTGGAAAGTTCAAGTCATGATGCTTACCTCTTTTGAGCTTTTGGAGTTTTTTGTGCAATCTGCCAAGTTTCTTGTTCCAGAAATGGTTTGATGCTTTAGACACTCTCAAATGATCAATTATAAGCTTTTAGGATGATTGGAATCAGCTGGAACCTGCAAAAACAAAAACTGGCCCTTTCTTGCAAAAGGGGTTAAAATGGCCAAAATAACAACTCTCTCAAATGGTGTTCCAGATGTTGGGAGCCATTTGGGACAGTTCAAGGATAATATTTGGAGTGTGTTTGAGGCTTTATCTGGTTTGGAAAGTGACTGAATCAAGACATGCCTCGAAAAATGCACAAAAAGCATATTTTGAGGTTTTGAGAGGTGACTTTGAGATTTAAGGATTACAGGTCACTTGTGTGAGTTTATTTGGATAGCTTAGATATGACATATTGGATGTGTTTGGATCATGAGCTATGATGGAAATGCTCTCTAACTCAAAAACTCAGAGTTACCTTGCTAAAGAAGGTATTTTTGCCTAAAGAAAGTGATTTTGAGGAAAGCATCTGTTTGATGGCTTTGGTGTACTCAAACTGAGTACAAATGAGCTCTACTTATAGTAGAACAAGTTTGTTTTGGGATCAATAGTGAATGGCAACTGCAGCAGAGGTTTGGCCAATGTTGATCAATAGGAATCCAAGTCTCCTCTAGCCATTGACTAGAGGTTAGAGCACAGAGCTGTGGTTCCCTAGTTGTTGGGTGAATCTTGACTTAATTCAGTTGGAGGAAGCTCAGTTCATGCCACCTCTAAGCATCCATTAAATGCTCTAATCCAAAATTGGAGTCTTGTCCCTCTTTTAGGGATTTCTAGGTTTTGCATGCTACTTCTTGTTCCAAAGACTTTGGAGGCTTGGATCAGTGTTTGTTCCCTTTAGATTTGATCCTTAGATGTGTCCAAAGTGATGACAAGGCTTGGAATTATCTGATTTTGCCAAATCGAGCAAAAGTGCAAAATTCTGCCTAGCCTTGGCAGTTTTCAGTAAGGCATATTGCCATTGTCATATCTCATGGCTCAAGTGGAATTTGATGGAGTTCTTGGCCATTTTGGAAAGCCCTCATATGATACAATAACTGTTTGATCATAATTGGTTTTGATACTTTTTGGATCCAAGTGAAAAATGCCCCTACATTTGGAAAAAAGTGAAGGCAGATCCTGACTTAGTGAAAATTTCACTAAGTGTTGGAAAAAAGTGACATTTTCACTTTTTGTGATTTTGATCATTCCATAATTTAAAATCCATGAGGAATTGGAATGAGTGGTAGTTGAAGCTTTTGTAGAGGGTAATGAGAGCTACAAATCCAGCTTTGGATGGGAAAAAATGGCCTTGTGGTTTAGGAGTTATGATCCTCCAAAGTTGGTATCCTAGCCACTTTGTTCCATAACTTAGAAAATTTTCTAAGTTTTTTATGGTTACCCCTTTTACAAGTTATCCCACTTTTCTTGATTTTTCTTGATGAATGATGATTCCAATCATACATTAACATCATTTTGGGGTCAAAGAACCATAATTGTGAAAAATCTCAAAAAGTCAAAGTTTGACTTTTGTGCACAGTTGACTTTTTGTCATATGAATTCCAAACTGTGCGATCCTCTATGAAATCAAGTCCTTGACCTAAATCAAACTTGATGGATTGATTTCATAGGTGTTATAGGGTGTATTGAATCATGTCTTAGGGTTTGGGAGCAAGTCCTGGTCAAAAGTCAAAGATACAATTGACTTTTTCCGCGAAACCCTAACTGTGGTTCTGAAGAAATTGAAACTTGTTGCTCAAGCTTCTTGGATCAATCCATTGTTGCAAATGGATCAATGTGATGTATTTGAGACCCTTAAATCCCCTCTTGAGGTCTTGGCTCATGTTTTGTCCCAAAAGTCAACTTAGGGGTAAATTAGGTCAAGAAACCCTAATTCCTGATTTTTTGATGAATGCAACCCCTGAGGCTAAATTGACTTGATGATTGGGTTCATGAGATCCATTGGAGTATCATAGGTTATTCTTTGAAGCATTGGCTCCTGCCCAGAGGAAATTTTCCATCTGGAGGCCCTGTCGACCAAACCCTAATTTGGTGACACTGGCGATCTTAAGGCTTGATCCACCTAGAAGGGAGAAGCCTTGTGCTTAATCCTTGAAGTGGGAGTCCTCTTGATCCTTTGTGGATGTTTGAGAGGCTATACAAGTTAAAGATCATGTCATTTCTTGATTGATCCTTTGTCTAAGAGCTCTGAGAGGGCTTGAAACCCTAAGTCTGATTGTAGTGGATGCTCACCCATCTTTGGGGAGACTAATGGTTCATTTATATTGTGATGATGATTTGCACAATGATGGGAAATCTTAGTGGTCAAAATTTGGGGTATGACAGAGAGGCAATGAGATTGCACTGGTGAAGGTGGTATGTGGAGGACCTGCCGGTGGGAGTTGGAGAGTCAGATGAGAGAGTCTTATCAGACTCTATTTCTTTCGAGTAATTCTCGAGGGTGGAAATTCTTTAAGTTGGGCAGAGTTGTAACACCTTGAAATTTGATTAATTTATTTAATAAAATTATTCATATTTTTATTTAATTAATTGGTATGTGGTGTGATTTTAATTAAATATGTATAGTGAGTTGTATGTGTATGAGGGGAATTAGTGGGGTGTAGTGATAACATTGGTGGGGTGGTAGAAGAATTAAAAGGATTAGAATAATTAAAATAACTAAAAATAATTAGAATAGATGATTGTTTTTAATTAATTAATTAAAATAATAAATAAAAGAGGTTTTTGGATGGAAATATGAATTAAGAGGAAATAAGGAAAGTGGTGAATAAAATTAGAAGAGTTAGGCCTTAGTGTAATTTTTAAGAGCTTAAATTAGGGTTATAGATAAATAGAAAAGTTAGTGGAGCCTTTGAGAATAGAATACGTAAAAAGTTGCAGTTTTTGGGAGAAAGATGGAGGCTAGGGCTTGGAGAGGGAGAACAAACCATCACCAATTCAAAATTTTGAAAGGAACCTAAGGTAATGGGGGAGAAATGGCTTCTATATAGGTGCTTGGTATGAAAGATTAGAGAAGAGAGAGCTTACTCTCATCAGGGATTGTGTAAATTCTATTTTGATTTGTCGATATTGTGAGATAATTTGAAAATTTGATGATTGATTGTGTTATTATGTGATTGTTAATTACTGAATTCGTATTGTATTCTTCTATTTGTGAGTATGTGAATTTTTATCATTGTTGGTAAATTTGAAGCTTTGAACATGATTATGAATTTGTTGAAAGTGATGAATGAATTGTGTGTCCAATTTCTACGATCCATGACTTGATATGTGTGTTGTAACATGTTTGATTATGATGATATTATTATATGATGTTCAATTCGTGTTAAGTTATATTTGAATGTTATAATGATAATTGTGATGATGTATGTGGGATAAGGGAGGAAGAGGATGAAGTTCATGTGAGAAAAATGGGTTTTTTGGATCATGGGTTGATGACAATTGATTGACATCCTGTGTCAATCGATTACACACGTGTTATTATTGAAAAAAGATTTGCAAAATTGAACTATGTCAATCGATTAATTCCCTGAGTTAATTGATTGCATGCAACCAAAACGTTAAAATTTTCAAAAGCAGAATGTAAATAAATTTAATGTCAATAAAATGAGGTGCAGTTTGAAGCGTTGGAAAGCCAACACGTATGACTATCCCATAGTGCTGAATTAAGAGTCTAGATAGGTGCTTTAAATTGTAAAAACTGGTAGTTTTACTGGTAATACACTAGTTAGCGATAACGAACTAATGATGAATTGATGTTAAGATGATTTAACATGATTGAATGTTATGTGAATATCACTACAACAAAAGTAAGTTATAACATCGCACCTTAGACAACGCTTTTCTTAAAAGCGCTGCTATAGGTTAAAAAAACGGATACTATTCATTTAAAAAAATAAAAACGCAAAAAAATATAAGACCTTAGACAGCGCTTTGGTCAAAAGCGCTTTCTAAAGTCTTATTAATTTTAAAAAAAAATTAAACGAAAATATTAGACAACGCTTTTCCTAAAAGCGCTTTCTAAAGTCTTAAAAATAAAAAAAAAAAATAAAATCAAAAGCGCTGTCTAAGGCCAACCTTAGACAGCGCTTTTAAAAGCGCTTTCTAAGGCCCACCTTAGAAAGCGCTTTTATGAAAAGCGCTGTCTAAGGTCTAATTAAATTAAAATATATGAATAGTCAGTATTCATTTTCATATTTCCGCTCTTTCTTCTCCCTTTCTCCCATGCGAACTGAACCCTTGCGAACTCAAAACTTTCACCGTCCTCCACCGTCGTCGTTGTATTGCCGTCCGTCCGTTGCCGTCGTTGTATTGCCGTCCGTCCGTTGCCGTCGTTGTATTGCCGTCCGTTGCCGTCGTCATTGCCGTCGTTCGTTTCTGCTCTCTGTAACTGATACATTTCGTTCTTGCATTACCGTTGTTACCGTCGTTAAAGGTACGTCGTTGTTGTGAAGAATAGGGTTTTGTTGCTTTACATTGTTTTTGTAGGGTTTTGTTGCTTTACAATGTTGTAGTGAATGAGTATGTTTGATGAGTTTTGTTAATGAAGTTATGTTGGCAGTTTTGTTAATGAAGTTAATTGCTTTGTATTGTCAGTTAATGATTATTGTTTAGGTCGAAATTAGTTGGACTGTTGTTGGAATTTGAATTGTTAACATGCTAGTTTAGGTTAGTTTTAGTGAGCTAAATGCTTTGATATTTGGACTGCGAAAGCTAGAAGTTAGAAAATCTGTTAATGTTAGAAGTTTAGACTGCGAAAGTTGATTGTTATGTTTAGACTAAAACTCTTAGTTTGGACTTGTTATGCTAATGTTAAATTCTTTCTAACTGTTAGGATTGTTAGAGGTTACTTGACATTGTTAATTATGATTTGCGTCTATTTATGATGGCGGTCGTTTGGATGATGCAATGATTTTAAAATTAAAATAGCATTGTTCTTAAAAAAAAATTATAGCATATTGTGTCATTATAGCATTGTTCTTAAAAAAAAATTAAAATTTTCGAAAGAGGTGAAACTTTTAATAAAGGAGCTGAGAGATTCCATCATTTTATCAATTTAGTCTCTGTCAACATAGATAGGTTAAGTGTGCATGTGAGTGAATAGTGAAAGGAACCATCAAGAAATATATTACCGGCCACCTACCACTTGTGTCAAAATAAATACAGTGTGAGTGAGTGACCTAAGGGAGAAGCACAAGAAAAGTAGCTAAAGATTAAATTCTAGATATAAGCTCTCCTAGTTACTTTTCTGCATAATTCACTCCTTCATATATTTTCGTACAAAAAATAGCAGTTACATATCAAACACGATCAAACTTGTTCATTTATTGATTAATATGGTTGAATTAATAAGTAGGAAAACCATGGATAAAAAATGGATGGATGCCGATCGATTGTCCAAAGAGTACGAGAATGGGGTATTGGATTTCGTTAAGTTTGCTGTTCAACACGTTAAAGACCCCAGTCGAATGGATTGTCCTTGCTTGGGTTGTTGTTATGTGGGTAAGGTTGACGCAGATGGATTGAAATCGCATTTACTGATGAATGGAATTGATCGAAGTTATAAGTGTTGGATACATCATGGTGAGAAAATTAACGAGAATGTTGAACCGACGGGGAAAAGTAATACGACCTATACTTCAGATGACAAAGACACGGAAACATACGATTGTGATCGAGTCGAAGAGATTGCAGAAGCAGTTGTAGAAGATCTTCAATTTGAGGGCGATGTTGTTTGGCACAATTAATGATTTTCCAGCTTACGGGAATCTATCAGGGTACAGCATAAAAGGTGAAAAAGCGTGTCCTATTTGTGAAGATAAAACAGTTTCGAAGCGATTGGTGTTTGGTCATAAGAATGTCTTTCTCGGTCATCGTAGATTCTTAAATGCCAAACATCACTACCGTGGGCGGAGACAAGAATTCAATGGAGACACCGAACAAGGTAGAGCTCCACCTATGTTGTCAGGTGACCAAGTTTTTAAAAAGGTGAAAGATATGCGTACTGAGTTTGGCAAACCTTTTGCACATAAGGTTGTCAAAGGTGGGTGGAAAAAGAGGTCGATATTTTTTGAATTGCCATATTGGAAGTCTTTGTATGTGAGACATTTTCTCGATGTTATGCATATTGAGAAAAATGTATTTGAAAGTGTTATTGGTACGCTACTCAATATAAAAGGAAAGACTAAGGATGACCTTAAAGCAAGAAAAGACTTGGTAGCGATGGGGATTAGAATTGAATTAGCACCCGTGAAGAAAGGAAGACGAACATATCTACCACCTGCTGCTTTTACTCTGTCTAGAAAGGAGAAGAAAATATTGTGTAAGTTTCTGAGTGGAGTTAAAGTTCCAGAAGGATACTCTTCAGATGTCAGAAGACTTGGGTCTATGAAAGACCTCACGTTGAAGAGTTTAAAGACACACGACTGCCATGTTATAATGGAACACTTTCTACCAATAGGTATACGTTCTATTTTGCCAGTGAAAGTAAGAAGCGCCATAACTAATTTGTGTTTTTTCTTTAGGTCAATTTGTAGTAAGGTAATCGATCCCGATATCTTACCAACACTACAAAAAGAGATAGTTATTACCTTGTGTGAGCTTGAAATGTATTTTCCTCCCTCTTTTTTTGACATAATGGTACATCTAGTTGTTCATCTTGTGAAAGAGACACAATTGTGTGGACTAGCTTATATGAGATGGATGTACCCTGCTGAACGTTATATGAAAATATTAAAAGGGTACGTGAAAAGCCGAAGTCGACCAGAGGGGTGTATTGTTGAACGATACATTGTTGAAGAAGCGGTTGAGTTTTGTACTGAATATTTGTCCAATGTTCAATCGATTGGACTCCCCAAAGCTCATATTTTCGAAAAAAAGGATGGTAAAATATTAATTGGAAATAAAATTGTGACAGTATCAAGGGATGAACGGGATCAAGTGCATTTGTATGTTCTGCACAATGATAATGAGGTTGAGCCATATGTTGAGATGCACAAGGATGTACTCCGAAGGTTAAATCAGAACAAAAATGAAAATTGGATAGTACGAGAGCACAATCAAAGTTTCATACAATGGTTAAAGGATCATATATATTCGAAGCGCTCTTCAGATCCTGCTTCAGTAACAGAAAGGTTGAGATGTTTGGCATATGGTCCAAGTTTGCATGTGTATTCTCATAGCGCATACGCAATTAATGGATACACATTTTATACCAAAGAACAAGACGATAAAAGTACTATGCAAAATAGTGGTGTCACCGTCCTAGCTGAAGCAATGCACATATCAAGTATGAAGGACTTAAACCCCAAATATGCAAATCTGTCATATTTTGGAGTTATTGAGCACATTTGGGTGTTTGATTACGAGAAGTTTCAGATTCCAATCTTTGGTTGCAAGTGGGTAAATAGTAGTGGCATACGAATGGATAAGTCTGGATTTTTGCAAGTGGATCTTAATAGGGTGGGGTACAAAGATGAGCCTTTTATTCTAGCATCTCAAGCTAGACAAGTGTTCTATGTCACTGACCCGACGAGTACGAAATGGTCTATAGTGCTTCTATCTAACAAAGTGGTTGATGATAGCGGTGTAGATCAATGTGATATTGATGTTGAGAATGAGTCATGCATTAGACGGAATGAGTTGAATAGAAATGATCAAGATGAGGATCTTATAGCGGATGAGTCATATATCAGAACAAGATGGCCCACTACCAGATGGCCCACTACCATTGCGGAGAGTCAACCCCATTATTACATGGAATTATGTGAAGGTATATTAATTATCACATGTTTTATTATATTAATGATGCTACTTGATAAAACTTAGGATTTATCCATATTTTCTTTTCATTTGTAGTGTCCTCGGCAACACAATCAAATAGGTTGCAGCTATTTCATGTTGAGATTTATGAGAGACACTCTTTTGTTGGATCGAATAGAGATTCCATCCGATGTATGTATTTCTAACTTATGAGTTATTTTAATATTAACACATATCTCTCATGTCTAATGAAATAGTTAAAACTAAATCAAACTATGTTATATTATTATGTAGTACTTTGAAGAAGTCAAGTGTGCTAATTACTCAAAGACTCAATTGGATGAAATCAAAGAGGAGTGGTGTCAATACATTATGGAGCTCGGAATTTTACAATGTATAATATTGTACTCTTACTTTAATTGATGAGAATTTAAATATGTGTAACTTTGTTTATGTATTCTTTTAATTGAATTACAATCTTTGTGTTTTCAGGACCTATAATGTAGATTTGAAGCAATGCTTTGGTTGGATGCAAAAGTATTAGTATAAGTAATATGTGCATTTGTAGAAAAAATGTAATGATTTGTAATTATAAATAGGTGTATATATAATTTTGGTTTGTAATTTTAAATATATATATTGGTTTGAATTGCCAATTGTTTTGCATATATAATTTTGGCATAAATTGCCAATGGTTTGAATTGCCAATTTCTGAAAAAAATTGCTGGTTGAAAAACAGGTCAAATTCTGGTTGAAAAAACCTGGTAAAATTTGTGGTTTAAAAAAATTTATATAAAATTTTTCGTATACCTTAGACAGCGCTTTTGGAGAAAGCGCTGTCTAAGGTAGGGCTTAGAAAGCGCTTTTGACAAAAGCGCTGTCTAAGGTAGGGATTAGAAAGCACTTTTGACAAAAGCGCTGTCTAAGGTATACCTAAAAAAGTTCAAAAAGGTTGACCTTAGACAGCGCTTTTAGTGAAAGCGCTGTCTAAGGTATACCAAAAAAATGTCAAAAAAGGTAGGGCTTAGACAGCGCTTTTGGTGAAAGCGCTGTCTAAGGTACACCAAAAAAAATGTCAAAAAGGTGAGGCTTAGAAAGCGCTTTTTCCAAAAGCGTTGTCTAAGGTATACCTTATAATGTCAAAAAGCGCTGTCTAAAGGTACCATAGACAGCGCTTTTCATTAAATATACCCCCCTCTAGACAGCGCTTTTGGTATTACCCAAAGCGCTGTCTAAACCTATAGCAGCGCAGGTTTATACAGCGCTTAAAAGCGCTGTCTAAGGGCAAAAAAACGCTGTCTAAGGTCTTTTTTGTGGTAGTGTATGCATTTTATGTGGTGATGTTGTTAGGTGATGTTACATGGTGTGAATATGATTCGTCTTATTATGAAATACATGATTATATGGTGATTAATTATGTATTGACGGTATGCATTGTTGTTGTTATTGGTGGATAGTAGTTTCAAAGGGGGGGATTACTATTGTGTGTGTCAATGCATGTGGTTTATAGTAAAAATGGGGGCCATAAACATTATTATTGTTGTTGCATTGATTTGTATGGACATGCATCATTGTGTCATGTCGTTGAAAGAGACATGTTTGCTAGTTCAGAAGGGGGACAAGTGGCTTGTCTCAAGCTCAGAAGGGAGGCTTGGAGCTCAAAAGGGGGGCTCATGGGTTCAAACCAGGGGGATCCGGTTCTAGAGAGAACCAAATGTTGTGTTGGATCTACATGCATAAGTGTCACGTTGTGTCATGAGTCGCAATGCGTATATTTTTTAATATTGTTATGAATCGGTGTGAGATTATTGTGATATTGATTGTGTATTAGATGTATGATATATTGTGTATTTCTCTACCTTTGCATTCTTTACACCGTTCATATTGAAGTTGTTTCACACACCTTTGATTAATGTTGTCCACCATGGACATCTTGCAGATACTCAAGAATAAAGTTGTTGTTTTGTGTGGAAGGTGGCTTGTTGGGTCAAACCACAAGGGAGGAGTACTCCAACAAAAAGATCCACGCTAAAGAAGAAGACCATTTAGGTTTTAGTTATGTAGTGTTTATTTTGAGATGTTTGGTTATGTAGTGTTGTTTGTGAACCACTCCAACAATGTTTTGTCAGACTATTGTGTGTTTTGAGATGTTTGGTTATGTAGTCTTTAATGTTGTTGTTTGAGAACCACTCCAACAATGTTATTATTCTGAAAAAAATATTGAATGAATGTTTTCTGATCCTATTATTCATGATGTAATGTATGCATTATGGTTATGCATAATTCATGCAAAATTGTGTAATAGGATATATGGTTCAATCTGAAATGGTACATAATACCACAACTGCATAATTATATGCCACTACTACATTATTCAAATAGAAATGTACTAATTCAAAATTACTTATTCAAAATTGAAACCAACATTACCAAATATTTAACTTTATTCAAAATTCCTAACATGACATAATAAACCATCAATCAACATAATCTGGTACCTAATAAACTAACATTACATAATCTGGTACATAATTCAACTAAACACACATTAACATTAATCTGGTACATTATGATTTGCTAACATAATGAAATTAAAAAATCTTTACTATTAAAACAGTGAAAACAACATAAAACATAAACTTCCAAAACTTTTTCCAGTTCATCATATTCTTCATAGCAATGTAATTCAACAACTGTGAGCATTGATTTATTAATATCCAAATTTACTTCTCGTTTTCTTTTGTTAACTTTTCAATTCTACTTGTTTGCTTCATCATGAATTGATCATTTTCATCCCCAACTTCTTCATAGAACCAATCAAAGAAAGCACAACCGGCCTGATTTTATCACTATATAGATTAAGAAACCAACAAACAATGTGATAAAATAAGTAGAAGATTCACAATAATTTATTCCAGAAATGTGACACTTGTTGGAATAATATAAGCAAGTGTGAGTAAGTGGGGAAATAGTCCCACATTGGATATGAATGTGGTGACTTGAGAATTTATAAGTGGGAGAACCCACTCACCTATCACCTTAAGGGTTTAGGTGGACAAGTGGTGTGTCTCTCACAAAGGTGTCTTATCCTACACTATGTATCAATGCCCCCTAGCGTGAAACTCCCCCCAACCAACAAATGGTATCATGAGCCTTTGGTTCGAAAAAGGGACCGGGGTGTATCGAAATGCCTAGGAAGTGGTGTTCCGTTGAAATCGAAATGCTCAAGGAAGAGGTGTATTCGAAATACCTAATAAGAGGTGCCTTGAAAAAGGTGTCAACGGCAGTACAAGTATAAAAAAAAAGGGAGAACATTGTGGACTCACACTTGAGGGGGAGTGTTGGAATAATATAAGCAAGTGTGAGTAAGTGGGGCAATAGTCCCACATTGGATAGGAATGTGGTGACTTGAGGATTTATAAGTGGGAGAACCAACTCACCTATCACCTTAAGGATTTAGGTGGACAAGTTGTGTGTCTCTCACAAAGGTGTCTTATCCTACACTATGTATCAATGCTCCCTAGTAAAATCTCCCCTAACAACACTAACACCTATTTAGCACTACAACTTACCTTAAAATGTGGACAATCCCAAAAAAAATTTCCATAGTTGCTAACTGTTTTTGCCCTGCAAAGAATAACAATATCTTCACAACGACAACAAGATTTCCATCGAATACTATAGCTGTTGTTAACCTATGAATAACTACTTTGAGTACTTTTGTTTTCCCCTGAAGATGATGAATAACTCCCAAAACTCATGATTATGGAACCCAGGTTTTCAATTTAGGTATTGTTTTGAAGAATATGAAAGGAGAATAATGAAATTGGAACTTTTTGAATTAGGGCTTTGTTTTAGGGAAAAAATAGCGTCGGCGCATGGAAGAAGAAGGTGTTGGAGAGAAAATGCCACCTCATATGCCACAGGAGTATTAATTAACGCCGTTTTTGGAAAATAGACAGAAATAATTAATTTGACGCTATTTGAATAGATAAGAGATCTAATTGACTATTTTAAAAGAAAATGGACTAAAATAGATCTGAGATATAGATACTATAATTTATAGAATTGATCAATGAGCTAAAATACTGATTCATAATGATGTCCTCTATACGCATTATATTAGTAAAAACAATTAAAATTAATTGAAAATAAGACAAATTTTGTTATTTTTATAAATAAGGTATTATCAACCTCTCTTTAGTGTTTACTAGCTTTCGTCGATTTTTTATGATGCTCAAACTTTTTATGAAATCATTTACTAGTTTTCTTCGTATGAGATTGAATTTCTTTTTTATGCTTTTAAAAAAGAAAGTCTAACTTTAAATTTAAAATTATATTGTACACATAATTATATGTCAAGGTTTTCATTAAAGCCAAAAAAAAAAGTTTTTCCTTGGAACTTTGGACACAAATTGAGAAATGCCAAAAAAAAAAAAAATCAATTAGAATCTGTCTATTTTCAAATGCTTTAATCAAATGAGCTTTCACTCTTTGATTTTTTGTCACCAAGTTCGTTCATTACGATTTTGATTTGTTAATCGATCGAAAAGGTTGATTTTTGACATCCACAACAAATGACTTACGTGACATCTTTGAACTTAAGCCTTCATAAAGTAATTAACCATTATGGCAAATATTTGACACCTATAAAAGCGGGAAGACAGTTTCCACCATTTCATAATTATTCTGCTTTTGTGAGCAAAACACATTCGTTTACCTTTTGATTGGTTGTGTAGAGTAGAGAAATATTAATGTGCTCTGCTAATTTTTTTCATGACAAATATAATATAGAGATAATAGAGACAAATTAGTACAATTGAGTTCAAAGCACAAGAAGTGTCTGCAAAAGAGAAATAAAATAATTGAGTTGAAAGTATCTCCAAAGCAACACCAAACTATTCTAAAACCACTTTACTACTTAGAAATTAGATCTCGAATCAACCAAATTCATCGTCTCATCCATAAGTTTACTTAAGAATCACTACCACACCTTACACTAGGACAAACACTCTATCTCTATAAATGCAAATAGAGGAAAGAATTTTGAAACCACTTCATAAAGATGCAAGAATTCTCTCCATCTTTTCCAAAAACCAATACCAATCTAATAATCATTATTAAAATAAAAAAATTAATCATTAACAATATTCTAAAAATATTTCATATATAATAGATTGATACAATCCACCTAAAAGATAACTATCGTAAAAAGCTAATATAATAATTTAAAGCACTTTAAAAAAATTATTCATAGTTTTAAACACATCAAAAAATCTGATGTGTGATAAGAAAAACAATGTTAATTAAAATTAATAGCCTAAAACAACATAATAACTGTCATAAGTGAAAATAAATCAACTACAAATAAAAACAATAAAAGATAATAAATAAAATGATTTATTATTCAATTTGATTAAGCTGTCTATTCTGAGAAGAAAACGACTCTCAAATTTACTATATTTACTATATTTTAAACGTTATTGCAAATGATTAAAATAAATTACAAGAAAATAATCATTCAAATTCTTAAGAAAAATACTGTTTTATATCTCCCTAAGTGTTTCTCAATCATTTTAAGTTAAATATGAAAAATTACACAAGCTCAAAATCTTTAAAAGTGTTTTTCATTTCCCTTAGATACATCCAAAGATTTTTCGAATTATAAGAACAGAATCATAGGACTTTCTACTCCTGCCTTTCAAAATTTACCCTAGGATTGCCATCTTCTCCCTATGAGTTTCAGACTCATTCAAAAGGTTGTAAAGACAAGAATGATAGCAATGCATATTTATAAAGGCTGAAATTCAACGGATCTTTAATGGTCAAAAAAATGCAACTCATTAATTGTTAGAATAAAAAAGATAATGAATATCTTATAACATCCTTTATATTAATTTAGAGTATCTTAATTATTTTTTTGTATATTAGAGTATCAATATGTATGTATATTAGAGTATCTCTAATTTAATATAAAAAATATTATAATATTCAAATGCTAATGAAGATATCCGTGAATCAAAACAATAAAGCCTGATACCTACAAATCTCTTGGATCGGACCCGAACCGCCGCTAACCACCACCCTCAAAGCCATTTCCGCAGCCACAACATCTTCTGTCGACTTTGTGGTTGTTATTTTGGCTTTCTAATTTTGCAATCTTGAAACATGTTTCCTTTCTCTTCATCACTTTAGGTTTTAATGCATACTTCAACAATCTCCAGCTTAATTTGAAATTGCGGTAATGTAAATTTATTCATCAACCACCTTGCTACTCTCTACCATGTTGAATCGTTATTCAAAATTTTTGATCAAGTTCAAGGCACACTTGAACCTTGATCTTACCACCTGCGTTCATTTTCTTCTGATCATCTTTACCTGCTTAGGTAATCTAACAAGCCCACAAGCATTGTTCTTCAACAATCTTTGATTCTCCTTGATTTTTAATGCATCCCTGAAGGTCTATGTTTTTTAATTTTGCAACCTTTCAGTCACATTGAAAGAATAACACCAAAGGTTAACATAATTGTCCCTTGGAGATAGTAAAATCTCCTTCCTTGCCTTATCACGAGTAAAATAATAATCAGAGACATCTTTAATCATTGTCTTACTATAAATAGTATCCGTAGTAAGAAACTTCACCTCAAACTGAGTCTTCTCCGCCATAGTTTCTACAAGTTTCATCCTCATGTCTTTAATCTACTTCTCCTGGCGAAAATTAAAATTAATACATCTGTAAGATCCTTCAGATTCCAGTCCCAATAGCTCATAACTCTTCCCACCTCATCGATAGCAATTAATGACACAATCCACAACTTTACCTTAAAACATAATTATCTTTATTTGCGTAATAGGTAAAGCTTTAGCGACCTTGGTATATAAGTATTTTTTCAAGTTTCCTACTACAAACTACCATAGGTGTTTGGAATTTTATTTCTGTAAATGAACACCTGCCAACAAGAAAAACTACTTTGGCACCAACCTTACTTCGAAGAATCGATGAAAACTTCACGATAACATTTATTTTTATCTCTTATCTTCTTCAAAATTCATTAAATCGTTATGAAATAACCTTCGGGCATTCACCATGCCTTGACCTCAAATATCATAGCTTATTCTTATCATTAAAGCCTTCACTAGATGATGATGAATGAACAAAAATATTGAAACCTTCTAAAATATTTACTCCAGATATTATATACCCTTTAGCTATGTTCAGTTCACCATGCGAAATCTTCAGCATCTCATGTTCAACTTTATTGCAATAACCTAGATCATCAAATAGCTTATGTATAACAAATTTTTCCTGAGCTCTGGAATATACCCCATGTTATGAAGAAGAAACTCATAATAAACGAACATTTAAGTCTGACTATACCAATACCATAAACCTTGCAAGACTTATTATCATAAAGAAGAACTATTCCATCTTGCTACAAGTTTAAAGACTCAAAGTATTCTTTTCGTTGACACGTGTGATAATAGTAACTTGAGTATTTGACTCAACTCACTCCACCCGCAAAACTCGACAACACGAGTGCACAAATATTCTCACAACTAACCTCATATGAGGCAATCGCAATCTGAACAAAATCATCATTTCCCCTCCTCTCGTGACAATCCCTCGTGAATTAACTGATTTTTTTACAAATAAAAAGCATTTACCTTTGACTTGTCAAACCTCTTTGATTTTAACATCCCTTTGCGCTTAACTCCTCCTTTCGAGACACTAAAGACTTTACCAATATCGGCAATCCTCAAATATTTCACCTTTGAAAATTCTTTGGATCTCACATGCATATGGACTTCATCCAAAATAATAATACGTTTTTTACAAGAAATAATGACATTCTTGAAGTGCTAAAAGGATCTGGGTAATGAGCTTAACAAGTGCAGAGCCTTGTCCCCGTCATCAGTCTTTACCTCAATATTCACAAGATCATCAATAATCTTGTGAAATTTTATCAACTACTCCGGCATGGATTTCTTCTCTACCATTCAAAATGAGTAGAGTTATTATTTTATACAAAACCTGTGAGCCAAATACTTGGTCGTATACAATGATTCATGTTTTTCTCACCCTGAAGTTGTAGTCTTCTCCCTGTCGACTTCTCCTAGAACTTTATCTATGATGTACAAGATAATGAAACTCTTGACCTTATCCACCATCTCGGTCTTCTCTGCTTGTGTTAGGTGTACAAGCATCGACACATCACCCTTTAATGCTTCAATACACTTCTCATGAGTTAAAATTTCTTGCATCTTCAGTTTCCATAAGAATTCTCGATCTCTTATTTACCCATGATGCTCACTTGTAAACAATAATTCTTAATCCATGTTGGACGCTATTTGTTGTAAAAAACTGATAGAATAATTGAAAGCAGTCTAGAAAAAATATTTAGAGTTTCAACGGCTAGCTACTAAGAGGGGGTGAGTTTGGATTACCACTATGTGATTCATTTGTGGCATCACCCTTGATTTTTTTGAAGTGGGATTTTGTTTACATTAGTCATACACTTGTGGTGTTTGTGACAACACCCCTGATTCATAGATAACCTTTACGATTATAAAGAAGAGAATTCAATGAAACTTTATTCATTCATTTTTAAAAAGAGAGTATTACATGAATATTTGATAAAGTAAAATTTAACCAAGCAACATGGTCGCTGCTTATTCTCCTCCACTTGTGCTGATACAATATTATCCGACCTTACTCATGTTTTTCTCTTACGAATCCCAAGTAGGTACCATTTCAGAGTACTCGTTGGGGTCCCTAGTGTTATCTATTGGTTGGTTAGATTACTATATGTTCTAGATACTTAGTAAAAGAGGCTATGTTGATCTCCATTGCTTTTTCTTTATCTTCCCCCTTTTATCCGCGTTGCAAAGATTTGTATATCCTCCATGCTTCAGATATATCATGGACATTGTGATACTTTAATTTGAGGTTGACCATGAAGGCTACCACATCTAACATTTCCGTGAAGGGTGTTCCTAGGATGCAGTTGTAGACACTCTTGAAGGGAATTATTATGAATTGCAAGTCGAACGCCGTAGTGCCTATGTCTTGTCCCAAAGTAACCATCAGCTCAATATATCCTCGAGGGTAAGATACGGTACTGTTGAAGGCCAGTAGGTTAAATACTTCATATGCCAAATATTGGCTCTTTTTAATCCAAACTTCCTTAAGATTTATGCATACATGATGTCGCACGAGCTTCCCGCATCGACGAAGATTATGGATATATCAAAATTGGCAATTGTTTATGTTATCACCAGGGGAAATATCGCACGGGATTCCACCTTCATTTTCGCTATCCCCGAACCATAGGATTAGCCTTTTAGGCCTCACTTCAGAGATTATTAATTCTTCTTTGATGATTTTCATTAACTCGCAAATCCTCATCTTCATAGTCCAATTGGATGGTTTTTTTTGTTACGGTAAGACCCTTAGTAATGGAAGCGATATATTCTTAGTTCCTCGTCCTAGTTTTCTTCTTCTTATCTGCTATTTTTCTTCTTCCCCTTGGACCCTCTTACAAACTCTATAGTCTTCTTAGGGGGATCTCTTTCTGGTTGTGAAAATAGTTTCTTCTTTGGGGACTCATCTCTTCCTCTGTGACCTTTCTTCTAGTTGAAATTTTGGCACTCTAACACATGTTAATATTGATGTCCTCACATCTGAGCATAATGTCACGACAGATGTTACAACATCTTCTGTCTGACAGAACAAATAAAACAGACTGAAAAATAAATTGTAGAAAGATAAATAACACAGTCAATTGGTAACCCAGTTCGGTGCAACATCACCAACATCTGGAGGCATCCAAGCCAAGAAGGAAATTCACTATGATAACATTAGTTCAAAGCTAAACTCCCCTGTTTACAACTTCTCGCCTAATCACTACCTTATGCAACTTCTACCTAGAAACCCTCTATATATCTTTCACTTCCTAACAGCCACAAACCAATGACAATTCAACAATAACTCAAAATAGAAGAACACTTTTCTAAGACAAATACTTAGTTTAGCTTAAAAGCTTTAGACTAAGGACAACGCACTCTTGCTTAAAAGCTCATGAGTGAACAATAAACAATATACAACCAGTTTACCTCTATGTATCAAAAGATACATGGGTGACTTACAAAGTCACACTAAAGAGACTCTCAAAACCTGCCACTAAAACTTCCCCTTATTTTTTACAAAAGTGAAAACCGTAAAACATTAGGTTTAGGTTGCTCTTTAAATACTCCTCGGTATTCCATGGGCTTCGAAGTCTTCACCTAGATATTTCTTGATCCACACATTGAGGGCTGCACCAGTTATGCAAAAAAATCTCCTTGAATTTTGGAACAAATCATCAAGTTTCCTAGATTGTCTCAACATCCAATTTTAAAAACTTATGAACAGTTGGAGATCAAATCAAATATTCCAGATTAAATCTTCTTGACCTGCGAAAATAAGTGAGATATATCCAATAGAAATCTCACAGAATCAAAACAAATTTGTCAAGAATAAAACTACATAATGTATTGATGTTCTAGTACAACATGTCACAACATCTATCAAAACATCTGTCTTCAATGTTGACAGACCAACAAGTTAGAACATTTCACCCAACATATTTCTGTGAACCATGTTTTAGCAAAATTGCTGCCAATCCTAAAACCATGGAACTAACAATCTTCCCATTTGGCAAATTTTGGCTAAAACATCCTTTTCTTAATGAACCTGGAGAGAGGAATAAAACCACAGACAAGACACAAGCTACATGTAAACTTTGCACAACCTGCAAAAACAATATCAGATATAAAATACAGCTACAGATCATTAGAGATTACAACAACTTCAAACTCAAGAAATCTCCATAGACCGGATGTCAAGACTTGTTGTCTGAGATCACATCAACACAGCTCCAATACAGCAACCTCAGACAGGTCCATTATTCCCCCTGTCACACATAACTAATACTCCCCCTCAAGGGAAAAATGGGAAAAACCCAAATCACAAGAAATCCAAGCCTCAATTGTCTTAGTTGTCTTAGTTCACACATTCCTTTAAGGGGAAAATCCAAATCACAAGACAGACAAACATGAATTATCCAAGTTCACACATTAGAAACACATACAGCAAAAGTCACATATATTAGAAACACATACAGCCATGTTTGTCAAACTTGCGGGTAGACTCGTAAACTCGTACGAGTTTATGAGTCTAGGAAGCAAAAATGAGTAGACTCATGCATAGAACTATTTTTTGATAGAATCGATTAGACTCTGATAGACTCGCACAAAGACGTATAGACTCGCAAGTCTATGGCGAGTTTACGAGTTTATAATTTTTTTGAATTTTGTTTTTTTAACCCAAAAAAGGCCCAAAGTCCCCAAAATATTTTATTTTATTAAAAAAACCCCTTTTTTGCTTGTACGATAATTAGAAAGCCTTCTTCTAGTATCTTGTTTCATCAAAGTTTCTTCATCCCTTCATCGACGGTGTGCATTTGTTCTGTCTTTTGCTTTGTTCGCCTTCATTTCTGTAAATCAATCATTTGCGGTGTAAATATTTTCTTATATGTTTCACTAGGATGTATCTCTTGTATATTCTCTTGCGTAAAGATGATGAATGGATAACTAAAGATCCTAATGAAGAAAATGTGTAAACTGAAGTTAATGTTGAGAAAGATGATAATATTGTTAACAATGTTGTGGAAGTTGATCTTGTTGTTATTAATGTTGTGCAAAGTGGTGGTGGTGGTAGTGGTGGAAATGTTAAATTAGGTGGAATTGGTACATCAAGAAATCCAATTTTGGTTAATGATGAAGAAGATGTTTAACCTGGAGCAGAGTTTGATGATAATACTCAAGATATCGGTGATGATGATGATGGTGATGATATTGGTGGTGATGATTTCACTGGATCTTTGGATGTTTAAATCCATTAGCATATTTTTTAATGATTTTTTTCTTGCTTTATGTAGTAGCCAATTAAGAATAAATTAGTATTTTAAGTCTTTAATTACATACTTTGCTATTTTGTTTGTTTTATTATTGAGTTTTCTTTAATAAGAAATTTGTTATTGAGTATGAAATTTAAACTTTGATGTTAAATGATGTTCTATTATACATATTTGTATCATATATGAGGCATTTACAAGTTTAAAAATATATGTGTGTGTCATGTATGTGTCATATAAAGGTTTTTGAAAGTCGTTTTTAATTTTTCATATACTCGTACGAGTTTGCGAGTCGAGTCTACGAGTTGAGTCTATGGACCCTTTACGAGTTTGAGTAGACTCACGAGTTTGACAACTTTGCATACAGCAGAAGCCACAAATATTACTCAGAGCATCAGAGTAATAGATTACCATAGAGCATCCAAGGTTCTTCATAAAAACAACATGTCAGAACATGTGATTGCACATCATTGCACACATACATCACATCAATGGCAGCAACAACAACAAGCATGACAGACTATCATGCTCCCCCTAAATAGTTGCATACAGCAAGTGTAACGCCCGTTTATTTAAATTATTTTTTTAATTTTATGAAATTGGGTGTGTAGTTGTGAATTATGCGTTTTGTTGTGTTTGGGGATGCCCTTGGTGTGGGGTAGTAACCTTAAGAGTAGAGATTGGTGGTGTGAGAAGTAAAACCAAATAGAATGTATTATTTATAATTAGTTAATTAGGTAATATTAGGTGAATTTTAACTTAATTAAATATTGTTGAGAATTATTATTATTATTTTAATTAGACAGGATCAAAAATGATAATAATAATAATAATAATAATAATAGAATAAAATAAAAGAAAATGAGATATTAAGTGTGTAGAGAATTAAAGGGCAGAATTGTAATTACATAGTGTGAGTGAGGGTAGAAGAGGAAAACCATAGTGAGGGAGTTTATGAAGGAATTGAAAAAGATTGGAATTAGTTTTCTGATTGTATATGTTTGGAACTAAAGGTGAGCAAGGCTAGGGCTAGAGGAGAAAAGAGGAACCACCATCTGCAAAAGTTTGGAAAGCATGATTTCGAGGTAAGGGCGGGGTTCTGATCTTATAAGGGTTAACATGTTGAACGATGGGTATAAGTTAGGTTTTGTCTTATGGGTGGAATGTTGTTCTATGTGGTGATTACTATGAATACTTGATCAATGATGAAATTGTTATTTGATTGTGTGATAAATGATGTTTTCTAACTGATATGTGATGAGTTCTGTACATGTATGTGTGTAAAAGTTCTGTTTTGGGAATTGTTGAAAATTCCTCCATTGTAGGGTTTTGGAGTTTCGAGTCGGAAGTATGAAATTGTGATGAATTGTTGTTAATCCATGAGTAAAACAATGCATAATCGAGGTTTCAGATGTTATTTCGGTATAAAATCGGGTCTATGGAGATAGGGGTTAGTGGTATAGGCTTTGGTGTGAAAGTCTGGGGTGAAAGTGCTTTTAAAAAAAGTGATTTTTGAGGTTCGGAACAGTATGAGTCGGCCGCCAGAACCCCTGGGGCGACCTAAGGCCACCCGAATGCAAAATTGTGGAAATTTTAACAGTATGCGTCGGCTCATAGGTTTTGATTCGGCCTAAGTACTCTGTGCGTCGACCTCCGAGTCTGCTCATAGGCAGAAAACGCCAGAAACGATTTCGGTCATAACTTTTTAACCGTTAATCCAAATGACGAACTGTTCGAAGCGTTGGAAAGCTAATGAGCTGAAATTTAACATGGTATAATTAGATGAGTCATTTCTCTATTATTTTTATGTCTAATATGTTGAAGATTACGACTATTACTTGTTGTGCATGTAAAGAAATTCCGTTGTAAGTGGTGAAACTTGAATGTTGTTATAAAGAGGTTGTTGTGGTGTTATTAGTGTAAATTGAGCATGTTTGATGATGTTATTGTGATTGTATAATATATAAATGTATGTCTATACTGTATGAAATACATTTTTATGCTTAATGGCCAATTTGGGTGGTGTATAATAACCATGGTGGTGGGTTATTGCACACGATGATGTTGTTGTTGTTGTATGCATAAATAGTTGCATTCTATACATTTGTGGGCAGATGGTCCGTTGTCGGTGAGCCTAAAATCCCATTGTGTGGATTGGGGCCGGTAGCTGATTCGGAGGGTATGGATCAGTGAGTGGTTATGATCCTAGAAGGTGGGGATCAGAACGGTGAACCTGAGTATTCATGAAATTTGGTACCACGTGCATATGCATTGAGTCGGGTGTGAGTCTCATTGCATTATATGTCATCTATGTTGCTAAGTTGTTAAATACGTGGTGATGGGTGATTAATTTTTTTGTATCGTGTGATTACTGTTTGTTTGGTGAATAATTGGTGATGATATCGTTGGATGATTGATGTGAGATGTTAGTTGAATTGTTGTTGTGCTAACTTAATGCATGCTATTTACATGCTTTCCTTTATATCATCATGATATCTCACCCCTCCTGTTTGAATATTACCTCTACGTGGGTAATGTGCAGATACTCCACAGTAGGACTCAAGTGTGAGTTTAAGATGGAGTCTCCTTACCTTTTTCCATTAGTTTGGCATTTGCTCAGATTGTAACACTGGGGAGTTGTGGGAACGCTTTTATGAATTTTAATTTCTTTGAGATTATGGACATCTCTTTTAATATGTTTAATTGTTGCCTGTTGAATTACATGTTTCAAATTTAAATGATTTTATGTTTCCGCTGCGATAAAAATAAGGTTCGAGTTTACAATTGTGCAAAAATATAAGTGTTACATAATCAGTATGATAAGCAGGTTTTGCATGTTAAAAGTAACATCCTATGTTTCGTATGTATTAAAGTAATTACTCTGATATTTTATTTAATTTTATATCAGGGGAAATATAAGGGTGTTACATAGTGGTATCAGAGCAGGTCAGTATGTCTGGCCAAGTTGTTGAGTCGTTGTTGAGTGATAGTTGACTACTGTCGATGTCGCTTCCTTAACCATTGTATGTTGTTGTTGATGCATAACAGAGAATGACTGGAAGGAACGATGCTGCTATTGCTACTACTTTGCAAGCTGTTGCTCAAGCTGTGCAGAATCAGCCTAATGTTGGTGAGAATGATGAGTTTCGGAAGAACAAACCGCCTACCTTCAAGGGAAGATACGATCCAGATTGAGCGCAGACTTGTCTCAGAGAGATCGAGAGGATATTCTGGGTTATTATTTGTCTTGAGGCACGGAAGGTGCGGTTAGGTACTCACATGTTAGTCGAGGAGGCCGATGACTGGTGGGTTAGCACCCGTCAATTGTTGGGAGCTACAGGAGAAGTTATCACTTGGGCTATGTTCAGTAGGGAATTTCTGAGGAGATAATTTCCTGAATATGTTCGAGGTAAGAAGGAGATTAAGTTTCTGGAGTTGAAGCAGGGTAACATGTCGGTTATGGAATATGCTGCGAGATTTGTGGAACTTGCTAAGTTCTACCCTTATTATAGTGAAGTAACTGCTGAGTTATCGAAGTGTGTCAAATTTGAGAACGCTTTGAGGCCTGAGATCAAACGGGCGATCGGGTATCAGCGAATTAGAAGATTCCCCGATTTAGTGGATTGTTATAGAATCTATGAAGAAGATAGCAAGGCTCGGTCGGCTCACTATAAGGGGTAGGCCGAGAGGAAAGGAAATCAACAAATGAACCGAGGGAAGCCTTATGCAGCTCCAGCTAATAAAGGTAGACCAAGATATGCTGATGGAAATAAGCGAAGTGGGGGAGGTGCTCCTACTGATCCTAAGTGCTATAGATGTGGTGAGATGGGTCATCACGTCAATGAGTGTAAGAGCGGTGTGAAGAAGTGCTACAAGTGTGGTAAGACAGGACATCTGGTCTCGAATTGCACTGAGAAGGTAGTCATTTGCTTCAATTGCGGAGAACTTGGTCATATCAGTACTCATTGACAAAAACCAAAGCAAGCTGCAACTGGAGGCAAAGTGTTCGCTCTGTCAGGAACTAAGACTTCCAGTGAGGACAGGTTGATCAGAGGTATATGCTATATTAATAACACGCCTTTGATCGCTATTATTGATACTGGTGCTACTCCTTCCTTTATTTCTGATGATTATGTGAAAAGGCTAGGCCTTAGTGTGTCTGTGATGAGGGGAAAAATGGTTATCAAAACTCCTGATAAGGGATCGGTGGCTACTTATCTTATTTGCTTAAATTGTCCTTTGAGAATCTTTGATAAGGATTTCGAGGTGGACCTCATTTTCTTGCCGTTGAGGAATCTCGATGTTATCTTGGGAATGAACTGGTTGATGTTTAACCATGTTCTGATCAATTGTTTAAATCAATCAATGTGATTTCTACTCCTAGTGATGAGGAGGAGGCTGGTTTCTTATCTATGAAAGAGTTGAAGGATATTTTAGAAGATGACACTCAGTTGTTTGCGATGTTCGCATCATTATCTGTTGACAGCCAAGCTGGGATCGATGAAGTGTAGGTGGTACGAGAGTTTCCAGAAGTATTTTTGGAGGATATTTCGGATGTACCGCCAGAAAGAGAAGTGGAGTTTTCTATTGATCTTGTCCCTGGTACCAGACCTATTTCTATGGCACCATACAGGATGTCAGCTTCTGAATTAGAGGAGTTGAAGAAATAGTTGGAAGACTTGTTGGAAAAGAAGTTCGTAAGACCAAGTGTGTCGCCTTGGGGAGCTCCGGTATTGTTGGTAAAGAAGAAAGATGGTAGTATGAGATTGTGTATAGATTACCAGCAGTTGAACAAAGTGACGATTAAGAACAAGCATCCACTTCCCATAATAGATTATCTGATGGACCAGCTGGTTGGTGCTTGAGTGTTTAGCAAGATAGACTTGAGATCGGGTTATCATCAAATAAAAGTAAAAGATGAAGATGTTCAGAAGACAGCTTTCAGGACTCGTTATGGACATTATGAATACTTGTCGATGCCTTTTGGCGTTTCTAATGCACCCGGTGTATTTATGGAGTATATGAATTAGATTTTTCATAACTACTTAGATCAGTTTGTTGTAGTGTTCATTGATGACATTATGATCTATTCTAATTCAGAAGAAGAACATGAGAAGCATTTGAGGATTGTGTTGCAAGTGCTGAAGGAGAAGAAACTTTATGCTAAGCTATCAAAGTTTGAGTTCTGGTTGAAGGAGGTTAGCTTCCTTGGTCATGTTATTTCAGGTAATGGTATTGTTGTGGATCCTTCCAAGGTAGATGCAGTTCTACAATGGAAAACTCTGAAGTCGGTTACCGAAATTCGAAGCTTTTTGGGATTGGCTGGTTACTACCGTAGGTTCATTGAAGGTTTTTCCAAGTTAGCACTTCCGCTAGCTCAGCTGACCTGCAAGGGTAAGCCGTTTATTTGGGATATTCATTGTGAGAAGAGCTTCGTAGAGTTGAAGGAGAGGTTGACTACAACCCCGGTTTTGGTTTTTCCTGAACCAAATGAACCATTTATTGTATATTATGATGCGTCGTTGATGGGTCTAAGAGGTGTGTTGATGCAAGATGGAAAAATGGTGGCTTATGCTTCTCAACAGTTGCAGATTCATGAGAGGAACTATCCTACTCATGACTTAGAGTTGGTTGCAGTAGTGTTTGTATTGAAGATCCGGAGACATTATTTGTACGGCTCGAGGTTCGAAGTGTTTAGTGACAACAAAAGTCGGGGGTACTTGTTTGATCAGAAGGAATTAAACATGAGGCAGCGTAGATGGTTGGAATTCTTGAAAAACTATGATTTCGGCTTGAATTATCATCCCGGTAAAGCTAATGTCGTGACTGATGCTTTAAGTCGGAAGTCGTTGCACATGTCATCGATGATGGTTAGAGAGTTGGAACTTGTGGAACAGTTCAGAGACATGAGTTTAGTCTGTAAACTAACATATCAGAGTGTGAAGTTGGGGATGCTAACAATCAACAATGATTTCATTACTAGAATCAAAGATAATCAGAAACTGGATATGAAATTGGTGGACTTGATGGCTGAAGATGATCAAGCTGCAGAGAATGATTTCAAAGTAGACGAACAAGGTGTGTTGAGATTCAGGAATAGAATTTGTATTCCCGATAATGCGGAACTAAAGAAGATGATTTTAGAAGAAGGTCATCGGAGTAGCTTAAGTATCCATCTGGGAGCTACTAAGATGTATCAAGATCTGAAGAAGATATTCTGGTGGTCAGGAATGAAGCGCGATATTGCGCAGTTTGTTTATGCTTGCCTGACTTGCCAGAAGTCGAAGGTTGAGCATCATAAACCTGCAGGATTGATGCAACCACTGGATATTCTAGAATGGAAATGGGACAGCATTTCTATGGATTTTGTGACGGGATTGCCAAATACTCTGAGAGTGCATGATGCTATTTGGGTAATAGTAGATAGGATGACGAACTCAGCCCATTTTATTCCGATTAACATCAGTTTTTCTATGCATAAGTTGGCGGAGATCTACATCTGTGTAATTGTTAAGTCGCATGGGATTTCGTTGAGCATTGTGTCAGATAGAGATCTGAGGTTCACTTCCAGATTTTGAGAGAGCTTGCATGAGGCGTTGGGTACTAAGTTAAGGTTGAGTTCGGCTTATCATCCACAGACGGATGGTCAGACGGAGAAAACTATTCAGTCGTTAAAAGATCTGTTGAGGGCTTGTGTTCTAGAACAAGGAGGTGCTTGGGATAGTCACTTGTCGTTGATTAAATTCACTTATAACAACAGTTTTCATTCTAGTATTGGGATGCCACCTTTTGAAGCGTTGTATGGTCGGAGGTGCAGGACGCCTTTGTGTTGGCATGAATCTGGTGAGAGTGTGGTGCTTGGATCTGAATTAGTCCAACAGACTACGGAGAAAGTGAAACTAATTCGGGAACAAATGAAAGCTTCTTAGAGTAGACAAAAAAGCTATCATGACAAGAGGAGAAAGGATCTTGAGTTCCAGGAAAGGGACCACGTATTCTTGAGAGTCACTCCAGTGACCGGTGTTGGACGTGCCTTGAAGTCGAAGAAGCTCACTCCTCGGTTTATCGGTCCATATCAGATATACGGGCGGGTAGGATCTGTTGCTTATAGAGTGGCGTTGCCACCAAGTTTGTCCAATCTTCATGATGTATTTCATGTTTCGCAGTTACGGAAGTACATTCCAGATCCGTCGCATTTGATTTCGATGGACGATGTGCAAGTAAGGGATAACCTTACTGTGGAGGCTTTATCTGTGAGGATTGATGGTCGCGAAGTGAAACAAATGCGAGGCAAGGAGATTGCTCTCGTGAAGGTCGTGTGGGAAGGCGCTGCTGGAGGAAATATGACTTAGGAATTAGAGAGCAGGATGAGAGAGTCGTATCCTAAGTTATTTGCGTCAGGTAATTTTCGAGGATGAAAATGTTCTAAGTGGGGGAGAGTTGTAACGCCCGTTTATTTAAATTTTTTTTTTCGTAATTTAATTTTGTGAAATTGGGTGTGTAATTGTGAATTGTGCGTTTTATTGTGTTTGGAGATGCCCTTGGTGTGGGGTAGTAACCTTAAGAGTAGAGATTGGTGGTGTGAGAAGTAAAACCAAATAGAATGTATTATTTATAATTAGTTAATTAGGTAATATTAGGTGAATTTTAACTTAATTAAATATTGTTGAGAATTATTATTATTATTTTAATTAGATGGGATCAAAAATAATAATAATAATAATAATAATAATAATAATAATAATAATAATAATAATAATAATAATAGAATGAAATAAAAGAAAATGAGATATTAAGTGTGTAGAGAATTGAAGGGCAGAATTGTAATTACATAGTGTGAGTGAGAGTAGAAGAGGAAAACCATAGTGAGGGAGTTTATGATGGAATTGGAAAAGATTGGAATCAGTTTTCTGATTGTACGTGTTTGGAATTGAAGGCGAGGAAGGCTAGGGCTAGAGGAGAACAAGAGGAACCACCATCTGCGAAAGTTTGGAAAGCTTGATTTCGAGGTAAGGGTGGGGTTCTGATCTTATAAGGGTTAACATGTTGAACGGTGGTAGAAGTTAGGTTTTGACTTAAGGGTGGAATGTTGTTCTATGTGGTGATTACTATGAATACTTGATCAATGATGAAATTGTTATTTGATTGTGTGATAAATGATGTTTTCTAACTGATATGTGATGAGTTTTGTACATGTATGTGTGTAGAAGTTCTGTTTTGGGAATTGTTGAAAATTCCTCCTTTGTTGGGTTTTGGAGTTTCAAGTCGGAAGTATGAAATTATGATGAATTGTTGTTAATCCATGAGTAAAAAAATGCATAATTGACGTTTAGGATGTTATTTCGGTATAAAATTGGGTATATGCTGATAGGGGTTAGTGGTATAGACTTTGGTGTGAAAGTCTGGGGTGAAAGTGCTTTTAATAAAAGTGATTTTTGAGGTTCGGAACAGTATGAATCGGCCGCCAGAACCCTTGGGTTGACCTAAGGCCGCCCGAATGAAAAATTGTGTAAATTTTAACAGTATGCGCCAACTCATAGGTTTTGAGTCGACCTGAGTACTCTGTGCGTCGACCTCTGAGTCGACTCATAGGCAGAAAACGCCAGAAACGGTTTCGGTCATAACTTTTTAACAATCCAAATGACGAACCGTTCGAAGCGTTGGAAAGATAATGAGCTAAACTTTAACACAGTATAATTAGATGAGTCGTTTTTCAAATATTTTTATGTCTAATATGTTGAAGATTACGACTATTACTTGTTGTGCATGTAAAGAAATTCCGTTGTAAGTGGTGAAACTTGAATGTTGTTATAAAGAGGTTTTTGTGGTGTTATTAGTGTAAATTGAGCATGTTTGATGATGTTATTGTGATTTCATAATATATACATGTAAGTCTATACTGCATGAAATACATTTTTATGCTTGATGGCCAATTTGGGCGGTGTACAATAACCATGGCGGTAGGTTATTGCGCACGATGATGTTGTTGTTGTTGTATGCATAAATAGTTGCATTGCATACATTTGTGGACACATGCTCTGTTGTTGGTGAGCCTAAAATCCCATTGTATGGATTGGGGCTAGTAGCAAATTCGGAGGTGATGGACCAGTGAGTGATTCTGATCCTAGGAGGTGGGGATCAGAACGGTGAACCTGAGTGTTCACAAAATTTGGTACCACATGCATATGCATTGAGTCGGGTGTGAGTCTCATTGCATTATATGTCATCTATGTTGCTAAGTTGTTAAATACAGGGTGATGGGTGATTAATTATTTTGTATCGTGTGATTACTATTTATTTGATGAATAATTGGTGATGATATCGTTGGATGATTGATGTGAGATGTTAGTTGAATTGTTGTTGTGCTAACTTAATGCTTGCTGTTTAACATGCTTTCCTTTATATTATCATGATATCTCACCCCTTCTATTTGAATATTACCTCTACGTGGGTAATGTGTGAAGATGGCTGGTTTATACCTGAGTGAATCGCACAGTCAAAGATAACACAGAGTCGCCACCGAACTTTATTTAGTCCCAAATGACAGGGAAAATATCGATAAAACCCAAGGGGAAGAGAAATGGGAACGGGGGTCGGTTATGCGAAAGGAAGGTACTAGCACCTTACGCATCCGTCGTACTCGACGGGAACCATTTTGCTTGCTTCTAGGCTTGGATGGGTTATCTATCTAAAGGCATCTAGCTAAAAGAAAAGAGAAAAAAAGAAAGAAAAGAAAGGAAAAAAGTGCTCACAGAGAATTGGGGTCCTCGTGCCTACGTACCCTCATAGTGCAATGAGGAAATCAGAGCTCCGTAGTTCATGGAACCAGGGAAAAGAAATGGGGAATGGAAGAAGGTGGAAAGGTGGAAGTGTGCTCGCTAAGATCAACGCGATCTCGTGCCTACGTATCATACATTCAAAAAAATGCAGAATCAGAGCTTCCGTAGTTCGTGGAACTAAGACGGACAAAAGGAAAAGGAAAGCAGTGTCAAAACCAAGAGCAAAAGAAATAGAGACAGATCCACTAGGGATTCTAAAGAAATGGTGTCAAAACCAAGAAAGAAGTGCAAAGGAAAGATAGAGACAGAGAATAACGTGCAAGAGTGGTGTCAAAACTAGGAAGATAAAGGAGCAAAAGAATAGAAAGGGCTCCACTGGGGAGTAAGAGAACAAAGTGACCGCACTGGGGATCAGAGGGTAAGCGACCTTACTGGGAAACGAATAACGGATTGGTGTCAAAACCAAGAGAATAAAGACTCGGTATATTAACTGACTGACAGTGGTTAACCGAATAAAGAGATTAAGCCTCTATGGGGAAAAGGGTTAACAGATAGATTGTGATCAACCAAAAGAACGGGTGTGGAACCAAGCGTCATAACCCAAAAGACGGGTATGGGACCAAGCGAAGGTCGTGACCCAAAGGACGGGTGTGGGACCAAGCGAAGGTCGTGCCCAAAGAACGGGTGTGGGACCAAGCGAAGGACGTGAGCCAAAGGACGGGTGTGGGACCAAGCGAAGGTCGTGACCCAAAGGACGGGTGTGGGACCAAGCGAAGGTCATGACTCAAAGGACGAGTGTGGGACTAAGCGAAGGTCGTGACCCAAAGGACGAGTGTGGGACCAAGCGAAGGTCATGACCCAAAGGACGTTTGGTACACTGACTAAACAAACAGTACCTGACCGAAGAAAGGGTATTTGAACCAAAGAAAGGTTACTAACCCAAGGGTGCAAGTATTCGAACCAAGAGAAGGTTGCTAACTAATGGGGATTCGGTTTCAACAGAAAGACTGTGATTAACCGAGAAGAATGAGTGATTAACCAAGACAAGGTGATTAACCTAAAAGGAGCTCGGTATTAACAGATAGACTGGGGTTAACTGAAAAATGGGTGATTAACCAAGAGAAGGTGATTAACCCAAGAGGAACTTAGTATTAACAGATAGACTGTGATTAACTGAGAAGGCACACAAATTGGTGTTTTAACTGACAGACTGTGGTTAACCAATCAAAGGGAGAAGAACCAAGAGAAGATTGCGAACTTCGCAAGGGTTTCGGTGTTTAACAGGAAAACTGTGTTTAACTGAAGAACGAGCGCGATTGCAGGGGAATAGAGCATTGGTTTTAACAGTATGACTATGATCAACCAAAGGAAGAATGATTACAACTCTCATGGGGAATCAGCAAAAGAAATGACTAGCCACAAGAAAAGGTAATTGAAACTCTCTTGAAGAGAACAAGGGAAAGGTATTGAACAAGATCAAGAGATTGACTCTCTGAAGATTGCTAATGATCGTGAACCAAGGTAATGGTGATAGATCAAAAGGCTGATTGAAAGAGATAGGAGTGATCAAGGATCGACTCAACTGGGGAAGGAGATACACTACCGCCTAGAGATAGAGATGACTAAGCCAGGCACAGGGTCATTCGTCCCCTACCTGAAGTGGTCAGAATGAGAGTAGGAATTCTCCATTCTCATTCCTTCTCTAACACACAGGGTGTAGTGCAGAAGTTGAAACGGACAGCGTAACAGCTCCAAGTTGTCCAGTGCTCCAGTGTCGCGAGAAACTCTAACTCTGCGAGGGAAAGAGAGAGAAAGCTCTAAAGGAAGCCTAAAAATAAGCGCCAACGGGGAAGATTAATATTCGAAATGAAATCTCGATTAATTAATTGAAGGGAAGAACATGCTAACAATTTTCCAAATGAATGAAAATTTGTTAAAGCAAAAGGGAACATTATTGATTATACAAGATTAAGCTTATCCTTGAAGAACAAGCTTAATTCAAACATGAATGAGAGTGCAAAACAGTACCAAATGTTACTTAAAATGCATCACAAATCATGTTATTATGTGAATAAAAATGTGCAAGAAGGAGCATGTCCATGCAATGTCAAGAATGAGCATAATTATGACATCGAAAGATAGGTAAGTTCACAGCCATGCTTTAAACTGAAGCGTAAAAACACCTAAAACATCCATAAAAATCAATCATATTAATCCATGGAGGTTAGAAGGAGAAAGCATGGCTAACGCACTTGAAAAGAAGAAAAAAACACATTTTGTACAGTGGTAACCGATTACTTCAAAGTGGGTAACCGGTTACTTGCTTGAAAAAAGCAAATTTGGTGAAATTTGTGCAGCGTAACCGGTTACCTTATATTGAGTAACCGGTTACTGAGTTGAAAAAGGAAGCGCTGGTGCAAATTTGTGAAGAGTAACCGGTTACCCTATATTGAGTAATCGGTTACCACTGTAACAGTGGCAAAAATAGCTTTTGAAAAAGCACTTAAAGCATCCAAATCACTTGTTTAAATTACCACATGCTAGGGTATGAATTTGTGCACGAAAATCAAGCTTAAAAGCAGCAAATGAATAGTGATGAAATTAATTAAATCATCAAGATCAAGGATCATCTAATGGCATAATTAATTCTCGCACAAAAATTAACGAACTACATCGCGAATGATACGAAAGTGTTCGAAACAGTAAAATGAGTGAGAGCTACCAACCTACAGGCCGGAGAATTGGCCTGGTGATTGTTGCAAATGAATCTTAATGAAGATAATCAAAGAAAACCAGAGGAATCTTCGATCGTAGTCGAATCGTATCGAAACCGAGCAAATTGCGACGAAACTCCGAAATACGAATTCGAACCGTTGAATCTTGAAGCAAACACTTGAGATGGATCCAAAAGTTAATAAAACTCCAGAAATCCAAGTATAATTGCAAGGTGATGAAGGTTAAGCTCAAGAAATAATCACTTCCAAGGTGAAAAGTGATTATTCTTCAATGGTGAAGAGCTATAGTGAGGTTTGGGAAGAAAATGTAGGTGAAGATGAAGAAGTTGCAGAAAAATTCAGAGAGAATTGAGAGTGAAATGTGAGAAATGGTTGAGAAATTATGGAGGATTTGTGAAACTAGTGAAGCTTTATTTATATAGAGTTTTGGTTTGGAGTGTGAGAGGTTTGGAATTAGGCTAGGAGCTAGCTTAGGGTGGTTTGGAATTAGGCTAGGAGTTTGTTACACTTTACTCACTGAGTCAAGCGGTTAACTCGGTTAGTTATGAAGTTAACTCGGTAACAATCCCAATGTAAGCTTCACATCCAAAGGTTCACAATTTATGGAAATAGAGTGCATGGTAGTCTTGCATGGAAAGGAAACATTATAATAAATGCCAATGAATCACTTGAAGGATCTAGAATATTCCACATTCTGCTAGAACTGTGTAGAATCTAAGACCAAAGAGTGTGCATAGTTGCTGTCCCAAAAATGCAGTAGAAACTGCACATTTGCACTGAGTAACCGGTTACCCTATATTGAGTAACCGATTACTCTAGGCAAAATTTGCTCTGATGGCTTAGGAACAAGTGCTGAATCCCCGGTTTCGATTTTCCACCTCTTGTTTTGATGAATAGGCATGGAAACCCTTGTTTTGTGCTTGTTTTGATGATAAGATAATATTGTGAAGGTTCGATTAATTGAGCTTAAAACCTGAAAATACTGCAACAAGAAACACATAGAGAAAAGTGCGAATGCGTATGCCGGCGATGCGAATGCACATGCTTATGCAAAAGGAAAAAGGGGGAGGTCAAATTTTGGGTTACGACAATGTGCAGATACTCCACAGTAGGACTCAGGTGTGAGTTGAAAATGGAGTCTCCTTACCTTTTTCCATTAGTTTGGCGTCTGCTCTGATTGTAACATTAGGGAGTCGTGGGAACACTTTTATGAATTTTAATTTTTTTGAGATTATGGACATCTCCTTTAATATGTTTAATTGTTGCCTGTTGAATTACATGTTTCAAATTTAAATGATTTTATGTTTCCGCTGCAATAAAAATAAAGTTTGAGTTTACGATTGTGCAAAAATATAAGTGTTACTTAATTAGTATGATAAGCAGGTTTTAAATGTTAAAATTAACAACCTATGTTTCGTATGTATTAAAGTAATTACTATTGCGGTGAGAATCGGATATCAAGCTATTAATTAACTTGAAACACACATGTTTGAAATTCACCATCGAGCTTTGATTTATCCAAAGGAAAGGGTAAAGATCGAAGAAAACCCTAATTGCGCTATGTGAAGACATGGCTAAGAGATCGGGGATCCGGGGTTGGTTATACTAATGGAAGGTATTAGCACCCTAAGTATCTGTAGTACTCTACAGAAACCTCTTGTGTGTATTGTGTTATTTATGTTTGCTTGCTAGGGATCTATGCTAAGGGTAAGGGTAAAGACCTATGGTAGAGACCAAAGTGCTAAAGGTAAATACCTAAGGGTATATACACTAAGTATGCTCGCCAAGACGTCGTATCTCGTGCCTACGTATCCGGACTAAAGAATCAGAGCAACCGTAGTTCACCTCAATAAGGGTGAGGAACCATTTACTATGGCAAAAGTTCCAAGGGGGAATGAGTATGACACTCATATAGAGTTAAAGAACTCTCTAATTCTAAGTTGTGATGGGTGAATAGCTATGAGGCTAAGATGGTAACCTATGACTATGAGGTCAAGAGGGAAAGATGGCTATGAGGCTAAGATGGTAACCTATGACTATGAGGTCAAGGGTGGAAGATTACCCATGAATATGAGGTCAAGGGTGTATAAGGTTACCCATGACTTTGAGGTCAAAGGTTGATAAGAGTTGCCTATGACTATGAGGTCAAGGGTTGATAAGTGTTACCTATGACTATGTGGTCAAGTGTGGAGAGGTGGTTACCTATGACTATGAGGTCAAGGGTTGAAGATGGCTATGAGGCCAAGATGGTTTTCGATGACTATGAGGTCAGGGATTGAAGATGGCTATGAGGCCAAGATGGTTACCTATGACTATGAGGTCAAGGGTGGAAGATGGCTATGAGGCCAAGATGGTAACCTATGACTATGAGGTCAAGGTGGGAAGATGGCTATGAGGCCAAGATAGTAACCTATGACTATGAGGTCAAGGGTTAAAGATGGCTATGAGGCCAAGATGGTAAGATGGCTATGAGGCCAAGATTGTAACCTATGACTATGAGGTCAAGGTGGGAATATGGCTATAAGGGCAAGATGGTAACCTATGACTATGAGGTCTAGGGTTGAATATGGCTATGAGGCCAAGATGGTAATGAGCTATCTATGACTTTGAGGTCAATAGAGAGACTTTCCTTTGGAATGAGGGGAAAACAACCTCTTGTAAACCCAAGTGTTGAGGGGGATTAAAGTATGAATGGTAAGCAATAAGAATTTAAGAACTCATGGGGATAAACACCCCACGAGGGCAATAGTATTAATCAAGTATGAACGATATGAAAATATTGAGATAAACATTCATGTATGAGCATGAAATAGTTCACAACAACTCAAATATGGATAAATGCTCACATAGACAAGACAAAAGTACTCTTGAACCATGAAGTCATGAGTAAAACAAGATTCTCAAATCATAACACAAATTCAACTTGCATGACACTTTAAGAAGTACCATAAAGAAATTATGTCAAAGGAAGTTAGAAACAAGGATTGTTACATCAATGAAGTGCTCAAAATTAGGAAAATAGACACACAAGTCAAAAACCAAAGTCTAAATTCAAGTTAAAACAGTTGAGAATGAGTGTGTGGAGTGTCATACAAAGCTTGGGAAAATATCCATCTCAAAACAAAACTTCAAGGTGAAGAATCCAAGGTATCGAGCCTAAGAATCGAGGTTCAAACAAAGCAATTAAACCCTAATCAAAGGACCTCATTCAAGGTCAACAAAAGGCCTAAAAACAACTTCCTAATGTGTCCTAAGACACTCTAGAAAATCAGCTCAAAAAGGTAATGAGAAATGGTTATTTTGAAAGAACATTCACAAACTAGGTCAAAATTACTCCTAATTTTATAAAATCAGAAATAATATTAAATTAAAGTAAAAATGAAAATCAAAATTTTGGATAATTAATTTAAACCTTGAAATGTCATCATGAATGTTTTGGGAATTTTTGTATACAAGAAACTATTTTTAAATAAGTGAAATTGAAATGAAAAAAGAAAATAAATTAGTTGGCATGAACCAAGACAGGGGGGTTCATTAGTAAAGTGAGAATGAACTAAGTCAGTTTGTTATGTGCATGGGCCTATTGTCAGGGGGGTGTGAGTAGGGAAACTGATAGGCCCATGATCCAAAATGAAATAACATTATTCAGCAAATGAAATATTACAAGGACATGTACAAAAATCATGTGACGTTACTATCAACCGGTCACCTAATATTCAAGTGACTAAACGAAAAGAATGCGTCTAGCCAATCCTAAACTGCCATGACTATGTCTTCTTCATGCAACATGAGCACAACCCTAAAAACTATCGTGAACAAAACCAGAGAAACACATAACTTTTTCTCTACTTTCCCAACCATTTCCAAGTTCGTTTCTCAACTAAAATTAATGAAACAACACATCATGGCGTAGTTCTCAGAAGGTAGAACAACTCAAAACAACAACCTAAACATGGCAAAAAACCTCATGGAAGGGGAGCATACAAACTGAAACCAAACAGAGTTACATGATGATGTATGCTTAAAGCTTCAAACAGACAAACATGTTATCCTCTCATATCAATATATGTGTGATGTATGACAACATGCTATCATTTAGAAACAATAGAACATTGAACATGAAAGTATGAAGGTATGGAAGAAGCTTACCAAGTGGAGTCAGTCCACTACTTCTTCACTTGGAGGCTATGGAATCCAATAAACTCAACTCCTTCCCTTTGCTGATGATGGTGTGTTAGGAACTGAGTGAAATATGCAGCTTCTGGTTTCCTCTTGATTGCTCACGAACTCCTTCTTTTGAATAGTGTGTTTTTGTAGTTCTGTTGTGTGTTTGAACAAAGAGGATGAGTCTTTTTTTATAGCAAAATCCATCTGGTTAATGCAATGAGGATATACTGGATACTTGCTTTATTTAAGAGAGAAATATCACAAGTAAGATCCTATACTGATGGCCTTCTACTATCCTTCCTGAGCCAAGTAAAATCTAGCCATTGTGTTGTGGATTAGTCAGAAAAGGGAAAGCAAAGACCAAGGGTTGTGGTATTAAAACAGTTTACATAATGGTCCATGGCTTTAACTTTTGTGTGTCAATCCTCAAGTACAAGTTAGGTGTACTTTGGTGGCTTCTCTTGCACGGGTTTTGTGGCAAGGTGGTGTGTTGGGAACTGATGAAAAAGAGTCAGTAGATACTTGGCAAATGAAGTTCAGAGTTAGTTCAAAATGAAAGCACATTATGGAGTGGGAACAAAATCATGTCCTGGACTTTGCCACACAATAGCTCTTTGTCAAATGCACCAATTAAGGTGCCTCTTGAACCCTTTGAAAGTTGGCATGAAATGGAGTGATTTTGGTGTTGGGGAAAGTTTGAGATTGAAGCTAGAAACATGTGAAAGAAATCGTGGTTTGGTGTAGCAACATTGTTAAACCAGAATTTTCCTAAGTATGAAATAACATTGTAACATGCTCCCTTTAGTGCACATAATCTTGGAGGATACTTCACTAAATCTTGAGGTTCTTGGCTCAATGGAAAGTAGGGATATGATAGAACAACTTTCATGTGGAAAGCCTTGGGATTTGGAGTTTAGAAACTTGAAAAAAAAATGCAATGAAATTATGCACACCATGCTGTCCAAAAGAACTTCGAAAAATTTCTAAGTTATGAATCTTTCCAACATTGAAACATCAAACTTTGAAGCAACATATCTTGAGATTGAATCATCCAAATGGGGAGTTCTACACATGCTTGGAAAGCTTGAAGAACTAGGAACAACTTTGATGTCCAAATATTTTGGATTTGAATCTTAGAACAATGTGAAAAATGGCCATGAAGTTGGTGTAAAAACTAGGGCAAAATGGACAAAATTTCACTAAGTCATAAATACATCTTATCTTCCAAGTCTCATAACTTAAAAATCAAGTCTCTTTTTAAGAAGGGTCCTCTAATACACTTTGAAGTTCATGGTGAGAGCTTCCATTTGAGCTTTGAGTCACAAAATTTGGATGTGTGGTTTGGAAGTTATGGCCTTTCCAAATTTTCACAAGGAGTGAACTTTTTCATATTTAGAAAATTTAAAGGACCAAACCTTGCTCTTTTTGCAAGAAACCTCTCAAATGTTAGCTTCTCATGTTCTAACTCAACAATTAGACATGTCTTGATGGAGTATGGCTTAAACACTTCATTTTGGATCAAAATCTCAAAAGTCAAAAGCTTTACTTTTTAGTCAAAACCCTAATTTTCTTCACGAATTCAACTGGATGATCTCTGATGATCTTGCTTCCTCAATCTCTTCAAATGCCAATGGATGACCTCTAAGGATGCTTATTAACATATGGAATCATATCCCAAGGCTTGGGATCATGCCTTGATCAAAATAAAAGGCAATAGTTGACTTTTCATGACAAAAACCCTAATCTGGGGCCAGATGAACTTGTGGCTCATTACACTTGTGATGGGAGCCAAACACACTTGATTTCTTGTTGAATAAGACCTCTTGGATGTATTTAGGCTCAATTGATTGATGAACCAATCAGGACATGGACTGATCATACAAGATTCCTTAGTGATTCTTCAGGTTAAAACCCTAATTCCACAACTCTTGATCTGATGGTCTCTCCTTGATTTCTCTTGACCCAATCTCATGAGATCATGCCATATGATTTGAAAACTGATTATCCTCCAAGACCAAATGGTTGCACAGTGGAGCCTCAGTTGGCTTTCTTGAACAGGTGACTTCAGATACCACTTTCAATTAACTAGTGAACACTTGTGATGGTTGTATGGAGCCAAGGAATGTCTTAGGAGACCTTGAAACATGTGAGAGCCTGGCTTATTGACTTTGTCCTATTTCTTGTACAAACCCTAGCTTTCACAAGAGAAATAAACTAACAAGATATGGAGGTTAGTTAACAATGCACAGATGATTAAACCCTAATGCAAGTGCAAGATGTTATGACATCTAAGGGGTAAAATTTGGGATATAACAGTTGCCCTATTTAAATAGCTTTACCGGATGGTACGAGAGATGGAAATCCTCGGGACATCAAGGTGAAAGGTATTTAAATATAGCAAACTGAAAATTTTTCCCTTAGATGGAATGCAGATGCTAAGGACAAGCAACAAACATGCAGATGCTGACACTCCATGAACTTCTAGTATGATGATATGATGCCATGATAGTGCAAAAATACAGACAAATAAGAAACCAGAGGACCAAAGCAAACACCCATAGGCGAGCCTTATTGGGGAGGAAAAAGGTTCAGTACCCACAAGCAAGACTCACTGGGGATGTAGGTTAGCAACCGACAAAAGAGACTCACTAGGGAGACACTAAGAAAACACTGGGGATAGAAAAATAAAATGAGGGAAACCCACAAATCCTCACTGGAGATATGAGTCAAAGAGGTATTCTCCACTGGGAAAGATCCAGGGGGATGGACGACATGTTCAGATGTGACCGGACGACACTGGGGACAACAAAAAGGTACACTCTTTACTGGGACTAGAACCAGAAAGAAGACATGATCTCCACTGGGGATCAGTTTGAAACAAAAGGATAAACACCCAACAAAAGATTTTCTGGGGGATTTCTTGTACTGAAGAGTTCAAACAGGATCTTCAAGAAAAGCCAGGAGAGACAGAGACAAACACAAACTCTGCGTGCGCCAAATGATGATCATCACAAGGACTTTCAAAGAGATATCGATAATGACTTATCCTTTGCTGGAAATGAGATTCAAGTGCCAACAATGATTGGACTCAGAACTAAAACGCCGGTAAACACTAGACTCACAATATTAATATTTGAAATGACGCCAATAAACACCAATTTGAGTTGGCCTACCAGTAAACTCTGGACTTAGATACCAATTTGAGTTGGTCTGCCAATAAACACTAGACTTGGATGCCAATTTGAGTTGGCCTGGATACCAATTTGAGTTGGCTTAGATACCAATTTGAATTGGCTTAGATACCAATTTGAGTTGGCTTGCCAGCAAACACTAGACTTTAGGTTCATATCTGACCTGAGTTTTAGTTTCATATCTGACCTTCTTCAAACAATGCCAGCAATCACTGAACTTTAGGTTCATATCTGACCTAGGTTTAGGTTCATATCTGACCTGGTTTAGGTTCATATCTGACCTGATTTTGGTTTATATTTGACCTGATTTTGGTTCATATTTGACCTGGGTTTAGGTTCATATCTGACCTGACTTTCAAACAATGCCAGCAATTACTGAACTTTAGGTTCATATCTGACCTGTGTTTCAAATAATACCAGCAATTTTGGACTTTAGGTTCATATCTGACCTGGGTTTAGGTTCATATCTGACCTGATTTTCAAACAATGTCAGCAATTACTGGACTTTAGGTTCATATCTGACCTAGGTTTAGGCTCATATCTGACCTGGGTTTAGGTTCACATCTGACCTGATGACAAATCATCACTTGTAATAAAATCCTTGTAAAGAGGGTAACTCAAATAAAGAGAAACCATTTGTAAGGTCTTCAACAAAATCCTTCTGACAAACCTCTAGGGGAAAACCAATTGTAATTGCAGAAAGGTTGAATAACACCAAAGGCGGATAAGCTTCTCGGAAGAGACTGCCACTTATCGCCATATAAAACAAGCTTCTCCAAGTGATTGCCACTTGTTCAGAGAAAATTTGAAGTAAACACCAAAAACGGATAAGCTTCTCGGAAGAGACTGCCACTTATCGTTGTAGAGGCAATGATAGCAAAACAAGTTTCTCAAGGAGATTGCTACTTGTTGTCGGGTATGAATTCCAAGGAGATGTTGTTATCACAATATTACTGGAGAATGAATTTTGTCCTTCAATGAGGATCTGTAACAGATTCTTCTTGCAAGACACCGTGCAAAATAAATGCACGTTCAAACTGAGTTTAGCAACCTAATCAGGCTCAAAAGCACACTTGTCAGGGACCAAAGTTCAATCTAGGAACAAGCTAGAAAGAATTGGTCAAGCAAGACTCCAACCATTGAGGAATGAAATCAAATGGGATTTATCTGATCCAAACGTGGAAAAGATAACTGAAGCAACCATCATCCACGAGAATCAAACTCTGTGGGGAAATTAGAATGGATGGGCACTTTATGCCTAAGGGATGACAACTCTATTGGGGAGAAGAGACAAACCCAGTCACTTAGGGAATAATCGCCAAAGTGAACGAAACAGGTAAACACCATGAAGGTAGCGAAAATGCTCAGATGCCATGCATATGTATGAATGCATGCATGCCATATTTATGCTTATGCTTATGCTGACAAACAGACAAAGGAAGCAAACTGGAGATGAAATAAACATCTCGACAAGGATACCCAGCCAACCTCATTAGATTGGACCATCACTAGGGATGAACATGAAGAATCAGCAGCTCTACTTCAAGGTTAAGACCTTCTCTGGGGAGAAGAGTACTCCACTGATTTCACTAGGATTGCCATCATGAGCTTGATTTCCTTTGTTGGAAGAGAAAGATCCACAGGGAAATACTAATATCAACTGAAATAACAACTTACTGGGAAGCTGACAAAGGATATCACAAGAACAGAGTAATTCTGCATTCTAACTTGCATGATGATCATTTTCAAGTCTTATCTGCCCCTGATTACATGGTCTGTTGGGAAAAATACCAAGAGGATTCTACAGAAGAATTGGCATACAAGGTGCCTCAATATCTTCAAGCTCTTGGAGAGATTCATGAATCTCGACGTAACTGCCCCAGTTCAACTGTATTTACACGACAAAGTCCTCAGACTTGCTCTTCAGACTGGTTGATCTGTGAAGGAAATGCCCCAGACTAACTGACCTTCGAGAGATTTGTCTAATCTCGACCTGACTGCTTCTGATTAACTGGTCTTTGAGGATAAGACGTCAAAAGGATTTTACAGAAGGATTGGCATACCAGAGGCTTCAATATCTTCAAACTCTTGAAGAAATTCATGAATCTCGACATAACTGCCTCTGATTAAACTGTATTCGCAATACGAAGTCCTTTAGACTGCGGTAGTAACAACTGGGAAACAAATTTTCCCTTGTTGGTGGGTCATTGGAGTCCTTGCCTTGAAACACTTGTCATAAGATGACCTCAAGAAGGCTTGCCCCAATATCCTGAACTTGAAGAAGCTCTGCCCCTGATTCAATAGCTCTTGGAATGGTTGATTAACAAATCCTTCAAATCGGTTGCCCATGACTGAGCTTCCTTTACCAATTCAAATTCCCTAGCTGGCTGCATTTGTTAGGATTCCTTTAATTTTGAATTGTCTTGCAAACAATGTTGTTCATCAAAAATTGGCAATTTCAGTGTAACATTCATGCAAGATTTTGAAATCAAAATTTATTGATAAAACACACACAGTAGAGTGATTAAATAATCAAACACAATGCAGATCTAGTTAATGACATATGAAATGATCAACACACGTGATTAGCAAAGAACATTAGGAGTCAGATTATCCAACCTTACTATAGTATGCTTTCAAGACAACCTTACCTCAATTAGGTCTTTTAAGGGTTGTAACGTGGCTTGGTTCACGGCTCATGAAACAAAGGATAAAGGCTCATAGTTTATTTGTCCCCACCCAATATTCGTGATGAACTTTAATCCTATGCTCAGTTAATTGACACATGCATTCTAACCCCAATAGGTTTTGATTGTGTGATAGTAACGATGAGGATTCAAGATTTCCTTGAAATGACAGTCACCCTACTTCGCCTTTGTTTGTTGAGGATTTAATGACCTCCTCTTGTCTTTACTGAGGTTTTGAGACCTCTTCTTGTCTTTGCTGAGGTTTTGAGACCTCTTCTTGTCTTTGCTAAGGTTTTGAGACCACTTCTTGTCTTTGCTGAGGTTTTGAGACCTCTTCTTTTTGGTTGTCATACAAGCCCTTTTGTATAAGGCAATGATTATGAGCTTCCCATCTTTCTTAGTTTTTGCCTTGAAAGGGACTCGGCTCATTCTTCGGGTAAGGATTTCATAACGATCCCTCCTTATTTGTCGCTTCGGGAACAACTTGTACAACATTTATTCATTTGATTTGAGAGAGCTGACTGGTGTCTTGCATGAAGCGCTTGCATTAGAATGCATAACCAAGTTAAATTGAGAACTACCCACCCCAAGGTTGAGATTACGGTTTTTTGTAAGGAAAGAAAAATCCTACTTCTAGGCTCGAAGGGGTTAGCAAAGGATTATCTTCCTTATTTCTCCAGTGTTTGGGAATTGAACCAATGCCTTACATCATCAACAAAGTTAATTGGAAGCATACCACAACAATTATGAACATGAGGTTTTCATCATCCTCCCCGATCTTTGCTTAAAGAACAGTTTGATAAGGATAAATGAATGGAAACAAGATAAATATTTTTTGCCTTTATGAAAATAACAGTAAATGAGTGGATATGAATGGATTGACCCAAAAAATGAATGAACATTTCATTAATCTTGCCAATTCGGAGGAACAATAGTTTACAAGCAAATACAAATTCAACATGCAAAGAAAATACAACTGAAAATACTGAAATAAACAAAGTACAGCCAGTTATGGCAAATTGACTTCACTAGCTTTCAACTTCCAGATCCAGACAGGGGAACACCTTCATCCTTGAATATTTGCTCCTTATGATACATAACCTTAAGAGGTCTCACAAGTCCTTTGTCTTTTGCTTTGGGAGTCGGGACATTGGCATCTGACTTACCTTCTTGAGGTTTTAGCAGCTTTAGCAAACTAAGCAGTCGCTCTTCGAAGTCCTTGCATTCTTCAACTGGATGCCCCATTGTACCAGTATGGAATTTGCATTCAACCTCTGGGTGATCCTCTTCGAGGATCAGATCCTTGTCATGGATCAGCTTTAGCACAATAGCTTCTAAGGCCAAGCAGTTATCCAGGTCATGCCCTTCAGCCGCTTTGTGAAAGTCACAAGTCAGATTTGCATTGT
This sequence comes from Lathyrus tuberosus, assembly GCA_022829125.1. Taxonomy (NCBI): domain Eukaryota; kingdom Viridiplantae; phylum Streptophyta; class Magnoliopsida; order Fabales; family Fabaceae; genus Lathyrus; species Lathyrus tuberosus. The sequence goes on along the minus strand of JALAZF010000759.1, from coordinate 1,255,557 downwards.
GCGAAGGTCCTAGCACAGGGTTGTGAGGTCGAGGGGTCACCAACGCGTTCTGAATCAACAGTGGGAAAAGTTTGCTTAGCGGAACAGGAATTGGCTTGTAGTAAGCCTTATCCCTTTTGACAGAATACCTCTTCTTGTTCTGGCTTCGAGAACCTTGCGGGGAAATAACCCTTGGAGGCTGAGACGCTCTTTTGGTAACCACCTGACGGGGATGAAATTCTGGCACAAGACCAAATGCTGGTTGACACGAAGTTTCCCCAAGCGCGTTCCCCTGATATGGAAGAACCACAGGAGACGATGAATCGATAACATCTCTGGGTGCAACAGGGTGAGGGTGCCCATCTTTCTTCATCAAGTTCTGCAAAGCCTCCAAGACCCAATTCATCTGACCTTTGAGGACTCTGATCTCCTCTTTCAAGGCTTCCTGATTTTTCAAAATCCAGTTCATCGTTGCCATCTCCCGAGAATGGGTGCTAGGTATCCTCTAGAGATAGAAGGAGAGACACAAAGCTGAGAAATGCATATGTGAATGCGATGACATGCGAATGGGATGCAAATGTAAGCCAAATGGTTTCAAGGAACTCGAAGGCATGTTGCAAACATTTTGAAAAACTGAAAAGTTTTGCCTTTAAATCAATGATCGCTATTGATCTTTGGAAAGAAACATATGAATTCCTTGAAACCAAAGGGCTATTATGGATGCATGTATGCACAAACACACATATACAGGTATACACAAATATGCTGACAAGCATACAAGCGAGGGCCTAGGTTTGAAGATCACGAGCATGGAGCCATGGTCTACCCATCCCAAAAGGTACGTCCTATGGGTTTATCATCTGCAGAACAAGGTTCTAAAAGATTCCCAGAGTCAACAACCCATCTTTCGGATATTATCGATTTCCCAATTAACTTGGTAGTCAATAATATTCTCAAGAGAGTCTCGTCTGAGTGTAGTATCGCGTGACAACTATTTTGGGACTACTCCCTCATAGTCACCGCACTGCGTCCTAAGAGGCCAAGTAGGGTTAAAGGTGACTAATGGTCATCAATGTCACGGGCTCCTAGGTCGAGAGTAGTAACATTTTCATGATAGCTCGTTCAACATATACCACTCTTGAGAGGGCCTCAACTGAGCGTGGAATCTCAAGTCAACTTTTTTAGGATTCGACTCCCTCAAAGTCTCCTTGACTATATCCATTATTCTATCATATGTGTACTCTCAAGTTTGGGTTATGACTTATCCTCACCACTCAAATGTAGAACTCTGCCAAACAGAAGAACCCAAACAGGTAGATATACAGATATATACATATATACAAGTAAGCAAAACATAAATAGCACAAACATAACAAGGTGGGTTTAACCCTCTTACTTTCATAGCCCCAGTGAAGTCACCATTTCTGTTGCAGTGAGAATTGGATATCAAGTTATTAATTAACTTGAATTGCACATCTTTGAAATTCACCACCGAGCTTTGATTTATCCAAAGGAAAGGGTAAAGATCTAAGAAAACCCTAATTGCGCTATGTGAAGACACAACTAAGAGATCGGGGATCGGGGGTTGGTTATACTAAGGGAAGGTATTAGCACCCTAAGTATCTGTAGTACTCTACAGGAACCTCTTGTTTGTATTGTGTTATGTTATGTTTGCTTGCTAGGGATCTATGCTAAGGGTAAGGGTAAAGACCTATGGTAAAGACCAAAGTGCTAAAGGTAAAGACCTAAGGGTATATACACTAAGTATGCTCGCCAAGACGTCGCATCTCGTGTCTACGTATCCTGACTAAAGAATCAGAGCAAGCATAGTTAACCTCAATAAGGGTGAGGAACCATTAACTATGGCCAAAGTTCCAAGGGGGAATGAGTATGACACTTATATAGAGTTAAAGAACTCTCTAATTCTAAGTTGTGATAGGTGAATGGCTATGAGGCTAAGATGGTAACCTATGACTATGACGTCAAGAGGGAAAGATGGCTATGTGGCCAAGATGGTAACCTATGACTATGAGGTCAAGGGTGGAAGATTACCCATGACTATGAGGTCAAGGGTGGATAAGGTTACCCATGACTTTGAGGTCAAAGGTTGATAAGAGTTGCCTATGACTATGAGGTCAAGGGTTGATAAGTGTTACCTATGACTATGAGGTCAAGGGTGGAGAGGTGGTTACCTATGACTATGAGGTCAAGGGTTGAAGATGGCTATGAGGCCAAGATGGTTTTCGATGACTATGAGGTCAGGGATTGAAGATGGCTATGAGGCCAAGATGGTTACCTATGACTATGAGGTCAAGGGTGGAAGATGGCTATGAGGCCAAGATGGTAACCTATGACTATGAGGTCAAGGTGGGAAGATGGCTATGAGGCCAAGATGGTAACCTATGACTATGAGGTCAAGGGTTGAAGATGGCTATGAGGCCAAGATGGTAAGATGGCTATGAGGCCAAGATGGTAACCTATGACTATGAGGTCAAGGTGGGAAGATGGCTATGAGGCCAAGATGGTAACCTATGACTATGAGGTCAAGGGTTGAAGATGGCTATGAGGCCAAGATGGTAATGAGCTATCTATGACTTTAAGGTCAATAGAGAGACTTTCCTTTGGAAGGTAGGGAAATCAACCTCTTGTAAACACAAGTGCTTAGGGGGATTAAAGTATGAATGGTAAGCAATAAAAATTCAAGACTCATGGGGATAAACATCCCACAAGGGCAATAGTATTAATCAAGTATGAACAATATGAAAATATTGAGATAAACATTCACGTATGAGCATGAAATAGTTCACAACAACTCAAATATGGATAAATGCTCACATAGACAAGACAAAAGTACTCTTGAACCATGAAGTCATGAGTAAAACAAGATTCTCAAATCATAACACAAATTCAACTTGCAAGACACTTTAAGAAGTACCATAAAGAAATTATGTCAAAGGAAGTTAGAAACAGGGATTGTTACATCAATGAAGTGCTAAAAATTAGGAAAATGGACACACAAGTCCAAAACCAAAGTCTAAACTCAAGTTAAAACAATTGATAATGAGTGTGTGGAGTGTCATACAAATCTTGGCAAAATAACCATCTCAAAACAAAACTTCAAGGTGAAATATCCAAGGTATCGAGCCTAAGAATCGAGGGTCAAACAAAGCAACTAAACTCTAATCAAAGGACCTCATTCAAGGTCAACAAAAGGCCTCAAAACAACCTCCTAATATGTCCTAAGACACTCTAGAAAATCAGCTCAAAAAGGTAATGAGAAATGGTTATTTTGAAAGAACATTCACAAACTAGGTCAAAATTACTCCTAATTTTATAAAATCAGAAATAATATTAAAATAAAATAAAAATGAAAATAAAAATTTTAGAAAATTAATTTAAACCTTGAAATGTCATCATGAACTTTTTTGGGTATTTTTGTATACAAGAAACTAGTTTTTAAATAAGTTAAATTGAAATGAAAAAAGAAAATAAATTACTTAGCATGAACCAAGACAGGGGGGTTCATTAGTAAAGTGAGAATGAACTAAGTCAGTTTTTTTTGTGCATGGGCCTATTGTTAGGGGGTGTGAGTAGCGAAAGTGATAGGCCCATGATCCAAAATGAAATAACATTATTCAGCATATGAAATATTACAAGGACATGTACAAAAATCAAGTGACGTTACTATCAACCGGTCACCTAATATTCAAGTGACTAAACGACAAGAATGCGTCTAGCCAATCCCAAACTGCCACAACCCTGTCTTCTTCATGAAACATGAGCACAACCCTAAAAACTATTGTGAACAAAACCAGAGAAACGCATGACGTTCTCTCTACTTTCCCAACCATTTCCAAGTTCATTTCTCAACTAAAATCAATGAAACAACACATCATGGCGTAGTGCTCAGAAGGTAGAACAACTCAAAACAACAACCTAAACATGGCGAAAAACCTCATGGAAGGGGAGCATACAAACTGAAACCAAACAGTTACATGATGATGTATGCTTAAAGCTTCAAACAGACAAACAAGCTATTCTCTCATATCAATATATGCGTGATGTATGACAACATGTTATCATTTAGAAACAATAGAACATTGAAGGCTATGGAATCCAATAAACTCAACTCCTTCCCTTTGCTGATGATGGTGTGTTAGGAACTGAGTGAAATGTGCAGCTTCTAGTTTCCTCTTGATTGCTCACGAACTCCTTCTTTTGAATAGTGTGTTTTTGTAGTTCTGTTGTGTGTTTGAACAAAGAGGATGAGTCTCCTTTTATAGCAAAAGCCAGCTGGTTAATGCAATGAGGATACACTGGATACTTACTTTGTTTAAGAGAGAAATATCACAAGTAAGATCCTATACGCATGGCCTTCTACTATCCTTCTTGAGCCAAGTAAAATCTAGCCATTGTGTTGTGGATTAGTCGGAAAAGGGAATGCAAAGACCAAGGGTTGTGGTATCAGAACAGTTTACCTAATGGTCCATGGCTTTAACTTTTCTTTGTCAATGTTCAAGTACAAGTTAGGTGTACTTTGGTGGCTTCTCTTGCACGGGTTTTGTGGCAAGGTGGTGTGTTGGGAACTGATGAAAAAGAGTCAGTAGGTACTTGGCAAATGAAGTTCAGAGTTGGTTCAAAATGAAAGCACGCTGTGGAGTGCGAACAAAATCATGTCCTGAACTTTGCCACACGATGGCTCTTTGTCAAATGCACCAATTGAGGTGCCTCTTGAACCCTTTGAAAGTTGGCATGAAATGGAGTGATTTTGGTGTTGGGGAAAGTTTGAGATTGAAGCTAAAAACATGTGAAAAAAATCGTGACAAGGTTTGGTGTAGCAACATTGTCAAACCAGAATTTTCCTAAGTATGAAATAACATTGTAACATGCTCCCTTTAGTGCACAATATCTTGGAGGATACTTCACTAAATCTTGAGGTTATTGGCTCAATGGAAAGTATGGATAGGATAGAACAACTTTCATAGGGAAAGCCTTTGGATTTGGAGTTTAGAAACTTGAGAAAAATGCAATGAAATCATGCACACCATGCTGTCCAAAAGAACTTAGAAAATTTTCTAAGTTATGAATCTTTCCAACATTGAAACATCAAACTTTGAAGCAACATATCTTGAGATTGAATCATCCAAATGGGGACTTCTACACATGCTTGGAAATCTTGAAGAACAAGGAACAACTTTGATGTCCAAATATTTTGGATTTGAATCTTGAAACATAGTGAAAAATGGCCATGAAGTTGGTGTAAAAACTAGGGCACATGGACAAAATTTCACTAAGTCATAAATACATCTTATCTTCCAAGTCTCATAACTTAAAAACCAAGCCTCTTTTGAAGAAGGGTCCTCTAATACACTTTGAATTTCATGGTGAGAGCTTCCATTTGAGCTTTGAGTCACAAAATTTGGATGTGTGGTTTGGAAGTTATGGCCTTTCCAAATTTGCACAAGGAGTGAACTTTTTCATACTTAGAAAATTTTAAGGACCAAACTTTGCCCTTTTTGTAAGAAACCTCTCAAATGTTAACTTCTCATGTTCTAACTCAACAATTAGACATGTCTTGATGGATTATGGCTTGAACACTTCATTTTGGATCAAAATCTCAAAAGTCAAAAGCTTTACTTTTCAGTCAAAACCCTAATTTTCTTCAGGAATTCAACTGGATGATCTCTGATGATCTTGCTTCCTCAATCTCTTTAAATGCCAATGGATGACCTCTAAGGATGCTTATTAACATATGGAATCATGTCTCAAGGCTTGGGATCATGCCTTGATCAAAATCAAAGGCAATAATTGACTTTTGCTGACAAAAACCCTAATCTGGGGCCAGATGAACTTGTGGCTCATTGCACTTGTGATGGGAGCCAAACACACTTGATTTCTTGTTGAATAAGACCTCTTGGATGTATGTAGGCTCAATTGATTGATGAACCAATCAAGACATAGACTGATCATACAAGATTCCTTAGTGATTCTTCAGGTTAAAACCCTAATTCCACAACTCTTGATTTGATGATCTCTCCTTGATTTCTCTTGACCCAATCTCATGAGATCATGGAATATGATTTGAGAACTTCATGATTAGCCTCCAAGACCAAATGGTTGCACAGTGGAGCCTCAGTTGGCTTTCTTGAACAAATGACTTCACATACCACTTTCAATCAACTAGTGAACACTTGTGATGGTTGTATGGAGCCAAGGAATGTCTTAGGAGACCTTGAAACATGTGAGAGCCTGGCTTATTGACTTTGCCCTCTTTCTTGTACAAACCTAGCTTTCACAAAAGAAACAAACTAACAAGATATGGAGGTTAGTTAACAATGCACATATGATTAAACCCTAATGCAAGTGTTACTTAATCAGTACGATAAACAGGTTTTGCATGTTAAAATTAACATCCTATGTTTCGTATGTATTAAAGTAATTACTCTGATATTTTATTTAATTTTATTACGGGGGAAATATAAGGGTGTTACAGCAAGCAACCACAAATTACACTAAAGCATGACATGATGTCATGTCATCTGATCTAACATCAGAGACAGCAAACATATCAACACTTTACTCCCCCTTTTTAGCCAAAAAAATGACAAAAATAGAGTAAATGTAAACAAGCATAAATGGAAGCACAAAGTAGCAATGGCTACAAATAGTTCTAATGGAAGCACAAACAACTGGAAAAATAAAGAAACAGATGGAAGCAGATACTGTTAGGGAAATATTACAACACAAACAAACAGTAAAAAAAATACACCCAACCAAAAAAAAATCTTCATCTATGGGGCCAGCTATCCACTCTAACCACCTGAGTTAATGAATTTAACCCAATCTTCATCAGCATCCTCGTTAGAGTCATGCAGTTGAGCATGACTTTTCTAGAAGGTATTCATCTTTGTCACAGACGTTTTCCCTGTCCTAGATGCTCCAGTGGATGATCCAACATATGTCACAACTTCGTACTCCACCTTCTTTGGATCCGCACTGTTATCTTTCTTGGCATCCATCACAAGAGCCTTTTTAGCACCAGTATTTTTGGAATTCTGACTCACGTTGAAACACAGCTGGGTAGACGACTGAAGCAGTAAGGTTTTGGGATTTAAAAATGAATAACGACTTTTCTTGTATCACTTGATCAGTCAAGGATAGAATTTTTGAAATGAGTGAAATTATCCTTGGTAACAGAGACATTCTCTTGTTCCTCTTTCTTGCTTTCCAAGCTTTGACTGTAAAATTTGAAATGACATTCTCCATGTCATTGAAAAACTGTTTTTCTTGAGAAACGCATGCAACAAAAAAAGTTTTCAGCCTCCTAAACTGTAGTTGCTATAACTCTTCATTAATACAAATTCCCAAAACACTCCTGACAAGAAGATGACCAATTAAAATAACCTTGTCTTGCTGACCAGAGAGAATCCCTTGACTATCCTGGTTGTAACCAGATTGTCACAGTACAATGTCACGACATTTTGTTTGACATTGTATTCTTTTAGCATCCAATTCAAGTTGGAGCAACACCTTTCTCAGCAAAAACTCAGACTAGAGAAAAAAACAGATTATATTCTTGTTGATCCAAAATACCCGATTGTTTCTCAAGAAGAAACACCCTTAACAAACAAGGGCACACACAGTGGAAACAAAACAGAACCCACATTAGAACATCATACAGTAGCAGAAAAAACAAACTCCCTCTAAATTATATAGCTTAAGAATCCAGCAAAGTGCAGTTGAACAACCAAACAAAATGTCAAGACATTTAATTTGACATCACAGTTCAACCAGAACAATAACTTCTCCCGAAGACCACAACCCACTGCAGAGAAAATTAAATTTTCTCAGACAACAAACATCATTGTTCTCAAGAACATACCCATGCAACCATGAACTGTCCCAGTTCACATATCAGAGGCACATGCACAACAGAAGAAAAATAAGCCTTAAAACATTTAAGAGAAACTAGAGTTCTCCTAAACACTTCAGGCAGGGAAAATGTCATGCACATTTGGTTTGACTTCATGCACACAAACCACATCAGTAGAAGTACATTTTCTCTTAAGTACCAATAGCCAGAATGATGTTAGAACATGGCAACCCAGCACCACCAAAGATCACATAGAAATGTAGAGGTCATTTCCATGCTTCACAACATAGCATCATAATAGAAAACCCGGAGAAACCATGGTTTTTCACAACCTTAGCCCAAATGTCAAGACATCAGATATGTCACCCTGCACTACATAGTAGATCCTTCCTTTTAGCACTGTTAAAGTCACTATCACCACCAGACTTGGCTAATACTTTACTCCAAACTTCACCTAAACTAGATATTTCTTTTCCTAATCTATTGGTGAACACAAACTCCACATGATTAGCTCCCATGTATAAGCTGCTTCATTCTCTGGAGAAATAATTTACTGCGATGATGTTCCAACATTTGCTTGGACATCAGTCCCTTTCACAATGATTAAACCATTAACTTTGGTTCTAGAGTTAACAACCATGGGTTCTGCTATTATCATAGTATCCCAGAGACATCCTTTTGCCTGAAATACTTGAGAGCCACAATTTAAACACATCAATAACAGAACATACTGCAAACGCAGATCAGAGACACTCAAAGAAAAATTCACAGAGAGAAATAAACTCTCACACACACCAAGAACCAAAAGAGCTTCTACACATAAGCACAATGTCAAGACATCCTGTCTAACAACACAGTACCAGCATGAAACCTTATGCACACGAAGAGATTCCCTCTACGAAGTACCATTGGGGCTGACCAAAATACCAGCATGTTGACTGGGCAAATCACCATCATTGTTTCCACATGAGTTTACTCCTTTTCTCCCTTATATTCCTCTATCCACTAGGATTTCCCTTGGATTGGCCTCATAAGAACGGTGAGAGAAGGTTCTATAACATCTACAAAAGTGTAATGTTGCATCTTCTGGTGTGACATCTTAACTACATCTTCCTTGGCCATCAAACAAGTGAATGAGCATGTAGTTTCTTGTGGTAAACACGTAAAGCAACTATCTTTGGCCTTTGTGTCCTCATCAGTACTTCACAATGGAAATAACATCAAGACTAGAAAATCCAGTTCTCAAGCCATTTAAATTTCACATTTGACACCATCACTAGAAGTATCAAAGTTGAAAGAAAACTTAGAGTCCATCAGATACTTCTGTACTCCAGTTATGAGTCTGGAACACCCACTATCAAAATATAAATCTTGCAACTCCAAAAAGGTATGAGAGATAAGGTAATTTGCATCTTCCTAGAGCTCTAACCACTTCTTGGTTGGCTATAGGCTGAGTTGAACCTTTGAGATAACCTTTCAAGTTGAAACAAAAGTACCTGATATGACCAACTTAACCCTAGAAGAGACATCTCTAAAGCATGTTCCCGCCTTTAGTATGAATATTCTGATGTTCAGCACGATGTCGAGACATTTGGATAACATCATCGTCTCAGCTTTCCTGTTGATGGGATCAAATTTTCTTCACTTGAGTTCTTCTTTGCTTTTAATAGACTTCTTTGTTCTTGATGCACAACCCTTAAAGAAGCAACCAACTCGTCATGAATTAATTCTTCAATACATGGGACTACATCAGAAGCCCATCTTCTAGAGAAGACAAAATAAACCAGACAGATTCATCATCAAGATCGGTCCAATAAATAGAGAACCCCTTAAGAGACTTCTTGATGATGGGTAGGGCATTTTGCACTAATATGACAAGAACCTTCAAATACACTACACTGAGTGCCTATATTTCAAACATCTTAGTTCTTGCAGGAGTCATGATAGATGTTTTTCATAATTGGTCTTGACCTTCTATCCACTTTCCTCATATACCGTTTGCAATATCTCCCAAGTAATATGATAGTACTTGTAGCGAGCGATTTTGGACGCGGTTCTTAAGCGCTGGTCGCTCTCTGCGGTTGAGCTTAAAACTACAGGTCGATTCATTTTTTATCCTATTGTGAGCTGAATAAGGAAGGGAAATAGATGTCTCCAATTAACCCTGCTTGCATACTGAGTTTAAACAGCGGTATGTTAAGTTACGAATGCTATCAATGTGGGGGGGCCTTTGTACTGGTTATTTGTATTTTCGCCAATACGGTTTTCTTTCTTTTAATCTAGGCAATGGGTTTCTGACGGGGAACAAGGATTAGGATGTTAGGACTGATGCTTTTGAAATACTGCTTTTGATTGATGGAGATATGGGATTTGGGTTTTTTGTTGATTGCGCTCGCTAAGATCTTTTCTTTCGATCTTATGCCTACGTATTCCCGTTTACCTAAACAGGGAAATCAGAGCGTTCGTAGTTCCTCCTAGTCTATGGGAGGAAATTGGTTTTTGGTGTCTTGTTCAAAGCCCAAGACGTGAAGCGAAAGGTGGTTTGTATCTTGTTTAAAGCCCAAGATGTGAAGCTGAAAGGTCTATTTGTGTCTTGTTCAAAGCCCAAGACGTGAAGCTGAAAGACCTCGACTTTAGAGAGAATTTGTCATCTCTAAAGAGGGGAGAAGGAGAATTACATTAACTGGGATACGCGGATCCGAGCAATGCCATAATTTCCGAAGAAAGGGTTTTAACCTGAAGGAGAAGACTTTAACTCAGTGTAGAGCAATGCCATCTTTCCTTAGGAATTTCTCATGCTAAAAGAGGGACAGTGGCATGGATGTAGATGATCCAGAGGCTTGCCGCTTACAGCGATTAGATAAAGGAAAGAGTTGTTGATGTTTGTATACTGTGAATGAGGCACAGCTTTGATGCTAAAAGGTTAATTGGATTAACCAGTGGTTTTCTTATACAAAGCCTAAGAGGAGGCTACTTTCCGCTAGGAAAATCATTATACAAAGCCTAAGAGGAGGCTATTTAGGTGTCTCGCACAAAGCCCGAGAGAGAGGCTAAAAGGGTTGACTCAACAGGAGAATCTTTTATACTCAACAAGAGAGTTTTTTTTTGTATCTCGTATGAAGCCCGAGATAGAGGTTGTTGCTTGTTTGGCTCAATAAGAACCTTTTTGTATCTCGTATAAAGCCCGAGATGGAGGCGAAATGGGTGATTGACTCAACGAGAGAGTCTCTTATGTGTCTCGTACAAAGCCCGAGAGAGAGGCAGAAAGGTTGTTTGACTCCACAGGGGAGAATATTGGTATCTCGTACGAAGCCTGAGATAGAGGCTATTGTAACTGTTTCAGTTGAGTGACAGATCCAATATACCGATTTTTAAAAGAGAAAATCAGTTCTTATATGAGTAACACTGTACACAGGGATTTGATTTGAGGATCAGGGATATTTCCTTCTCTTTGAGGAAACAGGAAATCCAAAGGGTGTCGAGACTGTCCGAGTCTGCGGTTTTCCTTCCTATTTAACGAAGGGTGCTTGAGAATGTCTTTGAGACTCAAGGAAGTTAGACTGTCTGTGTCTATAGTTTTATCTTTCGTACTATGCTTTGAGAAATAGTAGTAGACTCTATGAAAGGACTGTTCTATGAGGATGACTATGTTTTGTTCCTATACCTCTAGGACGTCGTCGGGACAATTTGTACGAAGCCCAAGAGGAGGCTAGAAACTTTTAAGAAGCCGACGGGTCCTTGTACGAAGCCCAAGAGGAGGCTATCATTCCTGGGGGAAGAGATCATTATACGAAGCCTAAGAGGAGGCTGTGAACACTTCTAAGAAGCCGTAGTGTCCTTGTACTAAGCCCAAGAGAAGGCCGATGCTTTTAAGAAGCCCGTGGGTCTATCATCTCCTTTTCATTAGGAGAGATAACTCTTTTAAAGATAAAAACCACTAGTAAACGTGCGAGGTTTACTATCCAACGACTTTTAGCTTTTAAAGAGGGTTCCTTAGTTAAGGTCCAAGATTATGACCGTAGTGGGTACCCAAACCCCGAGATATTCAAGGCAAGCTATCCACAAGGAATAGATCAAGTCAGGAAAGTTCGAGAATTTGGAAGAAACTCAAAGATGCTATTCACGGAGAATACATTCATCTTGGGGACTAGAGCTTCTTGACGATTCCTAAGGAGGACAGCCGAAGAGAAGACCGTATCTGGTGCTCCTATTGGGGATCTAGGCGTCTATTTCTACGAATAAGTGAAACGGCGTCACCTAGTTCTAGACGTAGTTGCCGGGGAAACTCGAAATATCTATACTATTATTACACAGTAGATATGAGTTTATGAAAGGAGACTTACAGTGAGCAGCCCCACAATACAGTTTATAATATGAAAGCAGTAAACGAAAGCGATAACCACTTACTCGGTTGTAGTGCTTCCATGCTGTTTGGTTAGTTATTCAACAAAGAAAGATTGAAAACAACAGTATATTCAAAATCAAAGGAGAAAGTGCTTTGAAAAAGAAAGATTTGGGGCTTACAGCTCAAGGAGAGGCCCAGGGTTTTATCAGTGAGCGCATTGTTTGACTTTGTACAGCGGGACTTATACAAGTGACTGGGGCCCAAAATGGTTTTCTGTACAAAGGGATGGGTCTTACACTCTCTCAAGAGGCCCAAAAAGGTTTAAAGAAAAGAGTGGGGCTTATAACACGAGGGTAGGCCCAAATGATTTTTCGTTTAAAAATGGCAATCGCGCCGAGGTTTTCTTTTAACGCGGAGGGACTTATACAATAAGTGAGGCCCAAAATGTTTTGGTTAAAAGGGGGATTGGGTCTTACACTCAAATAGAGGCCCAAAGTGTTTTGAATGGGTCTTATAGCTCAAGGAGAGGCCCAGGGGTTATTTTGAAAAGGCGACGATCGCGCCGTTTGTTTTTGACGGTATCGGGACTTATACAATATACTGAGGCCCAAAAATGATTTAGTCAAAAAAGGATTGGGTCTTACACTCTATTAGAGGCCCAAAAAGTTTTAAAAAAAGAAATGGGTCTTACTACTCGAGGGTAGGCCCAGATGGTTTTTATTTTTAAACGGGCGACGATCGCGCCGTTTACTTGTACAGAGGGACTTATACAATGAGTGAGGCCCAAAAAGTTTTTGTACAAGGGGGGATGGGTCTTACACTCTCTCAAGAGGCCCAATAGGTTTAAAGAAAATAATTTATGAGGGTTGAATTAATCCAAAACCCTAATTTGTTTTCAAAATGTATTTAATTGAATGAAAATTCAATTAAAATGATCAAAAATTGTTTAACACATGGAAAACAAATTGTGATCTTGGATTAATGCTTCAAAAATTAAGTATTGACCTACAAAATAATTAGAAAGCATTAAAAGTTGCAAAATCAATGTAGAAAAAATATTTAATATGTCAAAAACAATTAAAATATCAATTCTTTGCAAAAATATCAATTATATGAAATAAATAATATTTTTGGGATTTTTTGTGAAAATAAAATATTTTGACATTTTTGTGAATTATTAAAAAAAGAATCAACTCAAAATCATTAAAACTCAGAGAGAAATTAATTTTTGAATCAATTAAACAAAATCACAAAATTCAAATATTCAAATTATTCAAAAATGGCGCCAAGAACAGCTGAAGAACACGCGCGTGTTCTTGGTTTCTCAGATTTGCATTTTCTATCCAATCTCCATGAATACGTAATCATATCATGCAATCCACATATCATTATGCTCGTCTCAACCTCACGATCATGTCTATGTACTTTAATTTCATTTAAATTAAACATACAACAAGAAATCACGAAGAAACCTCAAGAACCCTAATTTCTGCATGAAGGCTAGGATTTTTGATACACGATTCAAACAATGCAATTAATTGAGGGAAAACATTCCATGCATGATTATGAACATATGGCCAAATTATTGTGCGAGGAAATATGCATAGATTGAGAGATGACCAAGTATGTGCTTACCTCCAAGTCGTGACAGTAAGTGCAATGTGATTTTTGATTTGGAGGTGTTACAGATGAGTTGTGATGATCTGAACAGCTTCCCTACACCCTATGGATTGTGTTTGGATGGTTGGACTTGATTGAAATTGGCTGGATCATTTTGTGGTACCTCAGCTGCACTTTGGTTAAAACCTTGAGCAACCAGCTGGTGATTTTGTGAAATTGATGTTTCAAAAGTAATCTAAGTGTTTGATCAGCTCATATGTGATGTATGTGAGGTGTGTGAGTGATTGGTTTGATTGGAATTGCTCTCAAACTCAAAACCCGATAGCTACCTTGCTAAGAAAGGCATTTTTGCCAAGAGAAAGAGATTTTGAGGAAAGCATCTGTTTGATGGCTTTGGTGTACTCAAACTAACCACAATTGAGCTCTATTTATAGTAGAGCAAGTTTGTTTTGCAAGGAATAGTGAATGGCAGCTGGTAAGTAGGTTTGGCCAATGTTGGCAAATGAAAATCCAAGTCTCCTCTAGCCATTGACTAGAGGTTAGGGCACAGAGCTTTGGTCCCCTTGGTCTTGGATAAGTCTTGACTGATTTCAGATGAGAATGGCTCAGTTCATGCCACCTTGATGGTTCCATTGAATGCCTCATTCCAAATTTGAAGTCTTGTCCCTATTTTGGCCATTCTAGGTTCAACATGCTATTTCTTGTTCCATGGACTTTGGAGGCTTGGCTCAGTGATTGTCCCCTTTAGATTCAATCCTCTGAGATGTCCAAGTGGATAGGAGCAATTGAATTTGGCTGATTTTGGCAATGTTGTATCTCATGGTGTAGGTTGAATTTGGCAATGTTCTTGGCCATTTTGGAAAGCTCTTACATGATACAACAACTGTTTGAACAAGTTTGGTTTTGACCTCTTTTGATTCCAAGTGAAAAATCCCCCTACATTTGGCAAAAAGTGAGGCAGAATCTGACTTAGTGAAAATTTCACTAAGTGTTGGAAAAAGTGACATTTTCACTTTTCAGCCACTTTGATCACTCCATAACTCAAAATCCTTAATGAATTGGAATGACTTGTAGTTGAAGTTTTTGTAGGTGATAATGAAGGCTACAAATCCATCTTTGGATGAGGAAAAATGGCCTTGTGGTTTAGGAGTTATGGTCCTCCAAAGTTGGTACCTTTGCCACTTTATTTTTAACTTAGAAAATTTTCTAAGTTTTATGGTTACCCCTTTTACAAGTTATCTCACTTTTCTTGATTTTTCTTGATGAATGATGATCCAAATCATACATTAACATCATTTTAGGGTTAAAAATCCATTTTGGTGAAAAATCTCAAAAAGTCAAAGTTGACTTTTGTGCACAGTTGACTTTTTATCAGATGAATCCCAAACTGTGCAATTCTTCAGGAAATCATGTCCTTGACCTAAATCAAACTTGATGGACATGTTACATGGGTGTCATAGGGTATATTCAATCATGTATTAGGGTTTGGGAGCATGTCCTGGTCAAAAGTCAAAGTTACAGTTGACTTTTCCTTTAAAACCCTAATTGTGGTGCAGATGAAATTGAGACTTGTTGCTCAAACTTCTTGGATCAATCCATTGTTCCAAATGGATCAATATGGTATATTAGAGACCCTCAAATCATCTCTTGAGGTCTTGGCTCATGGTTTGTCCCAAAAGTCAACTTAGGGGTGAATTAGGTCAAGAAACCCTAATTCCTGATTTTTGATTAATGCATCCCCTGAGGCAAAATTGACTTGATGCTTGGGTTCATGAGGTTCCATGAAGTATATTAGGTTATGTTTTGGATCATTGCCTTGTGCCCAGATGAAAATTTCCATCTGGAGGCCCTGGTCGACCAAAACCCTAATTTGGTGACACTGTCGATCTTGAGACTTGATCCACCTAGAAGGGAGCAACCTTGTGCTTAATCCTTGAAGTGGGAGTCCTTTTGATCCTTTGAGGATGTTTGATAGATTGGACAAGTTGAAAATCAAGTCATTTCTTGATTGATCCTTTGTCTAAGCACTCAGAGAGGGCTTGAAACCCTAATTTTGATTGTAGTGGATGCTCACCCATCTTTGGGGAGGCTAATGAAGCATAAAGGTACATCCATATTGTGATGATGATTTTCACAATGATGGGAAATCTAAGTGGTCAAAATTTGGGGTATTACAGTACTGAACAACCCTTCATCAGAAACAAGGTCACAAACTCCTACAGAGATGGTGACAAACACCATGCTCTTGTCCTTTATTCAAATTTGTCAGTGTAAAGACAACCACAGAAAAAAAATGATCCATAAGGTCCAATTATGCTGATGATGACTTGATCTTCTTAAAAAAAAACTAACATTTTCATGTTAAAAAATCTTGAGTAAAGACCTCAGTGTCTTGCTGACCAGATGTGCCTTCAAGAATGATGCTGAGCAATTACCAAGCATCTTTGACTAACACATATGTGTTTAACAACCTGAACACATTTTTGTCAACTCCATTGGATATAGAGGCTTTTAGAGCACCAAGATCCAACCCACACTCTTCCTCTCCATGAACAATCCACATATACCCTTTGGAGACAAATATCCAAGAACTATTGCCCATTGATCTCAAGAAAGCTACCAATCTAGCCTTCCAATGATTATAACGTATCAAAAAAAAATCTCCCTGGGGAAAGCGAGACTGGGGAAAGCGAGTCTCTTGAGAGACTGTTTTCGTTTGGGGTTACATCATACTTTTCTCGGGATCTTCCCGGAGAAATGCCATATGATGGGATCCAATTTTGAGGTGCCGGTGACTTTTTCATCAGCAGGGTTTTTTCGGAGCAAAACTGGCGTGCTGCCGAATCTCCGATCACGAGGCTTTCTCTGTGGATTTTCCTTAATCCGGGAAAGCAAGGATATCATCTTTAATGGCGAAGAGTGATGTTTATTGAAAGTTTTCTCTGGCTTTTCAGAGGTTCAAGTTATCAAAGTGGTCAAGGACCAACTTCTTTCCAGAATTAAACTGGAAGCGAGGTTTTCAGACACAGTATTTCCTGACTAGGCAAGAACTGACAACTCGATTGAGAGGACTTCTACCACTAGGGGACAAGACCGACTAGAGTGATAGTGATGCAATATGAAATGTGAATGCAAAATAAAAATGCATGATGTATGTATGTATATGCCGACAAAACAGACGCGACATACAGACTAATGGATGAACACAATTGGATACTCGGCCATCGCGGGGCGAAGAAGTACCGTTGATTCAAAATAGCAATTCCACCTTGCTTAGGAGAGATAGTCCCGTTAGGGAGCTATGTTGATCGGGCTTAGGAGATGAGAACTCGGCCGAGGCGTGTCAGACGAAACAAGGTCTCTGACACAGTTGATCCTTCATTCAGGCATACTGGCTTAGAAGGAGTACTTTGATTCTGCACTTTGAAGTCCGCTTACTTTGGGAGAAGCGATCGATGTTCTTCTGATGTTCAACAGTCAAAAGAAATGCCATCTTTAATTTAAAAGCAGAAAAAGTTTAACAAGTAAATTCGTTTTTGTTTTATTTCAAGAATCGCTGATTAAGTTTAAACAACGTCGTTCTATAAAGCTAAAACAAGTAAAGAATTACAAACAAAAGCACAAGGGCTCAAATTTTATTGATAAGATGGAGATCAGCCAAACGCGTGATTCCAAAGAGTATATACAAAGCTAGAAAATGGTAATTTACAGGGAAAGGGGCTACGTTGAAACATAACGACCACTATCCTTCTACCAACTTTGAATTCGGGACATCCTGAGCTTCTGTCGGAGATGACCTTTGACTGGAGATTTCCTCCGATAGATGATGCAACTTCTGCTGAGGGACTTGCCTCTGTTGAACATAGTTACTTGCCATTATCCCTAACTTTTGCCTGGATTGTACTATGAGATTTCCAATCCATCGGGATGATTTTTTTTCATGTCTCTAACTTTTGCCTGGACCGCCCTTTCGGGTTTTCAATCCACCGAGACGTTTTTTTTTTAGTTTTAGGCGAAGTATTTCTTGACTACATCAACATTCGTGGGGTAGGCAAATTCCTCTCCGTCCATGGTTGCAAGTCTCAAGGCACCGCCTGAGAAAGCTTTCGTGACCTCATAAGGGCCATCATAATTTGGGGTCCATTTGCCCCGAGAATCAGTGAGAAATGATTGTATCTTCTTGAGCACAAGGTCTCCTTTCCTGAAGACACGAGGTCAGACCTTTTTGTCGAACGCCCTATTCATTCTCTGTTGATACAACTGACCGCGGCATAGTGCCGTGATTCGCTTCTCTTTGATCAGGTTCAGGTCGTCGTGTCGACTTTGACACCATTCAGCTTCGGTGAGCTTCGCTTCCATCAATACCCGGATTGATGGGATCTCTACTTCTATGGGAAGCACTGCCTCCATGCCATATACTAGAGAGAAAGGGGTTGCCCCTGTTGAAGTACGGACAGATGTGCGATAACCATGAAGAGAAAAGGGTAGCATTTCATGCCAATCTTTATAGGTTACAGCCATCTTTTGAATAATCTTCTTGATGTTCTTGTTAGCCGCTTCTACCGCTCCGTTCATCTTAGGTCGGTAGGGAGATGAGTTATGGTGTTCGATCTTGAACTCTGCACACAACTCTTTCATCATCTTATTGTTCAAGTTAGATCCATTATCAGTAATGATTTCGCTTGGAACACCATAACGGCAGATGATATTGTTTTTGATAAATCGGACCACCACTTGTCGGGTTACATTGGCGAATGACGCTGCTTCGACCCACTTGGTGAAATAGTCAATGGCTACCAGGATGAACCGATGTCCGTTTGAAGCCTTGGGCTCAATCATACCAATCATATCGATTCCCCATATGGAAAATGGCCACGGGGAAGAAAGAACTTTGAGATGTGATGGCGGTACATGAATTCTGTCGGAGTATATCTGACACTTGTGACACCTCCTCATGTACTTGTAGCAGTCGGATTCCATGGTCAACCAATAATACCCGGCCCTGAGAATTTTTCTCGCCATTGTGTGTCCGTTGGCATGAGTGCCAAAGGATCCTTCATGAATTTCTTTCATGAGCACGTCTGCTTCTGGTCTGTCGACGCATCGGAGCAAGACCATGTCAAAATTTCTCTTATAAAGAGTGTCACCGCTCAGGAAGAATTTTCCAGCCAATCTTCTGAGGGTCTTTCTATCTTTTCTGAGTGCCCCAGATGGGTACTCTTGTTTCTGAAGGAAGCATTTGATATCGTGATACCAAGGTCTGTCGTCTATGACTGCTTCAATCGTGAAGATGTAAGCGGGCCGTTCAAGGCGCATTATGTCGATCTTAGGTATGTCATTCCATCGACCTACACTAATCATGGAAGAGAGAGTGGCTAATGCGTCAGCCATGTGATTCTCATCACGAGGGATGTGATGAAAGTCGACTCTGTTGAAGAAAGGTAACAACCTTCTTGCATAGTCTTTGTAAGGAATCAATCCTGATTGGTATGTGTTCCAATCTCCTTTTATCTGGTTAATAACTAGGGCTGAATCGCCGTATACGTCCAAGTTTTTGATCCTTAAATCAATCGCTTCTTCGAGACCCATGATACATGCTTCGTATTCGGCCTCGTTGTTCGTACATTTGAACGTAAGTCTGGCAGTGAAAGGAATGTGGGAACCCTGAGGGGTAACAATGATTGATCCAATTCTGTTTCCATAATGATTGACTGCTCCGTCAAAGATAAGTCCCCACTGGGAACCTGGTTCTGGCCCTTCACTGGGTAGTGGTTCATCGCAATCTTTCATCTTTAGATACATGACATCTTCGTCTGGGAAGTCAAATCCGATTGATTCTTGATCGTCAATCGGTTGATGAGCCAAATGATCGGCTAAAATACTTCCTTTAACGGCTTTCTGAGCGTGGTACTCTATGTCATATTCTGATAACAACATCTGCCAACAGGCAATCCTTTCCGTGAGAGCAGGTTTTTCAAATACGTACTTGATTGGATCCATTTTGGAGATTAACCAAGTAGTATGACGAATCATGTATTGGCGAAGACGTTTGGCTGCCCAAGCCAAAGCGCAACAAGCTTTCTCAAGCATTGTGTACCGAGTTTCGCAGTCGGTGAATTTCTTGCTTAGATAGTAAATGGCAGACTCTTTCCGTTTAGTTTCGTCTTGTTGGCCAAGTACACATCCCATTGAGTCCTCTAGGACTGTGAGGTAAATGATCAGTGGTCTTCCTTCCACTGGAGGTGATAGAATCAGAGGATTCAACAGATATTCCTTGATACTGTTGAAGGCGGTTTGGCAATCTTCTGACCAAACGCAATCCTGGTTCTTTTTGAGTAATTTGAAAATTGGCGCACACGTCGCGGTCATAAGGAATATGAATCTGGAGATGTAGTTCAAACGTCCCAGGAATCCTCTGACTTGTTTTTCAGTTTTCGGAGAAGGCATTTCTTGAATGGCCTTGACCTTGTCAGGATCAACCTCAATTCCTTTCTGGCTGACGATGAACCCTAGTAGTTTCCCCGAACGGACACCGAAGGTGCACTTGTTGGGATTCAAGCGGAGCTTGAATTTTCTTAGACGTTCGAACAATTTTGACAGATGTTCAATGTGCTCATCCTCTGTTCTGGATTTTGCAATCAAATCATCGACATATACCTCAATTTCTTTGTGTATCATGTCATGAAACAGAGTAGTCATGGCCCTTTGATAGGTTGCCCCGGCATTCTTCAAACCGAACGACATTACCTTGTAACAAAAGGTACCCCATGGGGTAATGAACGAAGTTTTCTCCATGTCTTTCGGCGCCATTTTGATCTGATTATAGCCCGAGAATCCATCCATGAAGGAGAATACTTTGAACTTTGCTGTGCTGTCAACCAGCATGTCAATGTGTGGTAAAGGAAAGTCGTCCTTTGGACTTGCCCTGTTCAGATCTCTGTAATCGACACACATTCTGACCTTTCCGTCCTTTTTGGGAACGGGTACGATGTTGGCTAACCATTGAGGATATTCAGATGTAGCAAGGAAACCCACGTCAATCTGTTTTTACACCTCCTCTTTGATTTTGATGGCCATGTCCGGGTGAGTGTGTCTCAACGTTTGCTTTACTGGCGGACATTCTGATCTCAACGGTAAGTGATGTTCCACGATGCTGGTATCCAACCCTGGCATATCCTGATAGGACCAAGCGAATACATCGGGAAATTCTTTGAGAAGCTTTATCAAACCCTCTCTGGCAGTTGGACTGAGCAATGCTCCGATCCTGATTTCTTTTCTCTCTTTTTCTGAACCCAAGTTTACCGTTTCCAACGGCTCTTTGTGAGGTTCGATGGACCTTTCCTCTTGTCTGAGTAGTCGGGAGATCTCTTCTGGAATTTCGTTGTCAACTTCTTCTTCAGCCTCGAATACCGGGAACTCAAAGTTGGAAGAAGGCATCGGATCGTATGTTTCAACGGGGTATAAAACAAGCAATCTGCATGACGTGATGATTCGTGTTTAGAAGAGATAGAGAAAATGTAAGTGTGTGCAGTGTTTTGATTTTACTGCTTGTTTTTATTATTGAATGTTTTTTAGGATTACCATTTTCTGAAAAAGCAAAAAGAGAAAACAACAATTAATGCGGAAATTACAGAACGACGTTATTTTATTAATGAACAAGTCGAATCTTGAAACTACAGCCCTATAAAACAAAACTCTGTCGCTTTGGGCAAAGCGAAGAGGGAAATTTTACAGAAAGCGAGCCCTATCAAAACATCTGTTTCACCTGGGCAGGGTGAAAGGTTAAAGATGGCAATTACTTTGACTGACGAACGACCTTCGGAACCTCGACGGTAACCCGTTGGCGGCGAACTCCTCGGTGAATCACAAAGTCTGGCACCTTCCTTGATTTGTCTTCAGAAATGACGCTGATTTCTGGTGGAGCAGGATCATTGGAATCTGTTTCCCAGGAAGAATTGTCGTAGGAGAATTCCTCAGTTGCATTTTGCATAGCATTTGTGCTCTCAGCTATATCTCCCTATCTAGTTGACTGGATGTCTTCGAACCTGATACGAGAGCTTTCAGGAGCAGCGTACTTGACCATATAGTCGTATCTTCCACTTGGTTGTCCCAAAGTGTCCCAAACTTCTTTGGAACTGGAGAAATCATCCCTTTCGATGACGTTGACCTCAGGAAAAGCATAGTTGATCAATTCTAGTCCTGCAAACGTTGCGAATTCATCTTCATGTTGAGTAGTTTCTGAATGACCTGAGTGTTGATCCCATGACATGGCGGGGACACAGGTATTCTGTTCAATGACACTTAGCTGAGTTTCATTACTCGGCTGACTTTCTTGCCCCAAGTTTCCTGGGTAAGGTTGCCACATTGGCAGACCATCCATTGGGCCATAGTAGGTGTAGTCAAAATTATCTTTCATCAGAGTGTCCTCCTCTAATGAATTTGGCGGAGCGCGGCATCCTTCCGGATCACAATCTCCTTAGATCATTTCAACATCTGACCTGGGTATAAATCTCGGACTTTTTGTAGGAAAGCAAAAAGGCATAGGCACCTCTTCCTGAGACATACAGCCGTCCTTGTTAAGGTAGGACTTCCATTCTTCATCTGTGTCAGAGGGATCTTCCTCATTGATAGCATGACCTGTCTGAGACACTGGGTGAAGAAAACCTCCACTATGGAAGAAGTTTTGAAGCGGATGAAGACTTTCATCGTTGGCGGCTGTCTGGGTATAGGTTGCAGAAAAACCAAGACCCTTCTTTGTTTTATTGTCAATAGGAATGACAAGTCGTCCCCATCCTGTCGTATCGGTACTCTCGACCGCTTTGATAGCATCTTTGTATGAGGAAATCAAGGTTCCTTCTTTGAAGTGATTGTCCTTGCTCACCGACAGTGCCTGGAACTGAGTTCCAATAACCTCCTCGGGTTCCACACAAGTAGATGATGATAAGTTACTCACGAGCAAGGCTTGTTCCCCACAAACCGTGACAAGTTGATCGTTCTTGACGAACTTTAGCTTCTGGTGGAGGGTCGAAGTAACCGCTCCAGCCTGATGTATCCAAGGTCTTCCTAATAAACAATTGTATGTTGCCCGGATGTCCATGACCTGGAAAGTGATTTGGAAAGTGTGAGGACCAATAGTTATGGGAAGATCAACTTCGCCGATAACTGTTTTTCTGGATCCGTCGAATGCTTTGACGGTGACCTCGCTGAATCTCATCGGAGGGCCCTTGAATGATAATTGCATCAAAGTGGACTTCGGTATAACATTCAGGGCTGACCCTGTGTCTACCAGTACGTTGGCTAAAGCATCGCCCTGGCAGTTAATTGTAATGTTGAGCGCCATGTTATGACGGCGACCCTCTTCAGGTAATTCTTCATCACTAAATCCCAAATTATTGCAGGAAGTGATGTTAGAGACAATGCTATCGAATTATCTGATTGTTACATCCTGTTCCACAAAGGCTTGCTCCAAGACTTTCTGTAGAGCCTCCCTGTGGGCTTCTGAACTGAGTAACAGGGATAATACCGAGATCTTTGAAGGAGTCTGTAACAGTTGATCAACAATGTTATATTCACTCCTTTGGATGAGCTTTAGCATCTCATCTTTGTCTTTTGAAAAGTCTGGATTACCAGACTGACCGACTGGTGGATCAGGAATTTCTGCCTGAAGTTCCTTTTCTTTGTTGGATTCTCCAATCCCTCGGTTGAAGATTCGACCGCTCCGTGTTACACGACTGATGTCTGCAATATTCACGACGGAGGGTAATGGAATTTCCTTTCCATCCTCGATTACTGTTGCACCGTATTTGTAAGGGATTGCCTTAGCTGATTCATACGGTAGTGGCCCCGGTAGATAGATGACTATGGGAACCTTCTAATTTTTCTGACCATCAGACGAAACCTCGATTCGTTCCCGGTTGGGAACTTTAGATTCGTCAAGTAGAGGGATAATGGCAAAAACATCCCTGATCTGGTGATGACCAGAGATGGTGACAACATCCTAAACTTGCTCGGCAAGGTAGTTTGGCGACCAATGATGGGTCCTGAACCTGGATATGGACGAATTTCTCCATGATCGATCTGACCCTAAAGAGTTGCTCTCACAAGGTAACACCCTTGGTTACTTTCCGAACAGACGCTACAACTGTCATAGTTGTGTGGTGGCACCTGGCCACGCCCACTTTGAATGCAATGTAACCTCACTAGGTTATCTTCCATTGATCGAACATCCTGACTTTGACGACGAGTAGGATTCCTGTTATTGATACTAATCTGCTGAGTATCTTCATCCATGTAGATTGGCATCCACCAGTGATTTAACAAGTGCTAAAGTGCCTCCTGGACAAGGGTATAACCTCGATCGTTTTCGCAACCTGCTTCACAGTTTTGATAGTCATGTGATATTAAGAATCCAAGTCGGACCTGCTCAGCATGTAACTCTACCAGGTTGGTATTCATCACGCGAATGTCAAAGATTTGAACCATGTTGATATGATAGGAGTTCCTATCATGGTAGTCTTGGATCCATCCAAGATCCATCTGACGCTGGAGGGCCTCTTGTTTACCGAGCAAATCAGACAGGAACTGTAATCGTGCCGCGGAAGATTATGATACTGGCTTTGCCTTGAGTGCATCGCCACCAAGTTGGCATTCATCGCACGGATGTCGTGGTTTTGAATGACGTTGGAATTCGTGTAAACCATGTTAACTCCACGAACTCGGTGCTCTTGGATCCATCCAAGATCCATCTGTTCCTGTAGAGCTGATTGCACTACCGAACATCCTTGGTTATCTTTAGAGCAGATATCACACTGGTGATAATTATGAGGTGGCACATGGCCATATCCACTCTGTCTACAATGCATCTTGACCAGATTGGTTTTCAACAAGAGTACATCGTGAATTTGATAGACATTGTTAGTCTCTTTCTCAATCAGATTGACTACAGTTTTCTCATGTTGAGGCAGCGGGTTCGTAAGAACATTAGGATTCGTATCTTTGAAAGATAAGAGCCTGCTCCTAACAAGCTTTTGCACGTCGGACTTGAAATTGAGACAAGTCTCAATGTTATGCCCTGAACCTCCTTGATGATAAGGGCATGTCTGATCCGCTTTAAACCAAAAAGGCGGATTTTCCAGAACTGAAATGGGAGACTTAGTCTAAATGTGCCCCTTAGCCAGCAGTAACAGAAACAACTCTGCGTACGTTACGGGTATAGGATCAAATCCTGGTGGACGTGTTGTACGGTTGTTGTTATATGGAGGACGAGCCTGCTGAAGAGGCTTGTGTGTCCTTTGTTGGTCAGGTTGGCTCTGCGCAATCTGAGGTTGATACATAGGAACAGGCGCGGGACCGATAGCAGGAGTAACAGCTGCTACTGGCTGATAACGTCGCCTTTGCTTTCTGAGAGAGATATTCCCAATATCTTGCTCTTTTTTCTTAGGGAGAGCACTACCATATTTTTTAGTACCGCTCGTTGATCCAGTGTCTTTTACCAAACGTCCTTCTCGGACGGCTTCCTCAAGACGTACACCCATGCCGACCATTTCGGTGAAATCATTGGGTGCACTGGCAATCATTCGGTCATAGTAAAATGAGCTTAAGGTCTTTAAGAAGATCTTTGTCATCTCTTTTTCCTCAAGAGGTGGACAAATCTGAGCGGCAATTTCACGCCACCTTTGGGCATACTCCTTAAAGGTTTCTTTGTCCTTTTGCGACATCGATCTGAGTTGATCTCTGTCGGGTGCCATGTCCAAATTGTACTTGTATTATTGGACGAAGGCAGTACCAAGATCTCTGAATGTACTGATCGTAGTACGGTTTAAACCCATGTACCATTTTAAGGCAGCACCGGTTAAACTATCCTAAAAGTAATGAATCAGCAGGTCCTGATTCTCTGTCTGAGCTGACATCCGCCGAGCGTACATCACCAGATGGCTCTGAGGGCAAGAGTTACCCTTGTATTTTTCAAAGTCGGGCACTTGGAACTTGTGCAGGACTTTCACATTTGGGACCAAGCAGAGGTCTGCGGCGTCCTTTCCAAATAGATCCTGACCGCGAATGGCTTGCAGCTCTTTCTACATTTCCAAGAACTGCTCCTGGAATTCATCCATTCTGTCAAACATAGTTTCCTTCTTACCAGAAGGTGTCTGTGGAATCTGTCCCTCTGGGACAGTGTGCACCACAGGGGGTGGTACCGTGACTACGGCAGTAAGTCTTGGCGCCTCCCGAAGTTTGTAACCTTCAGGAGTCTTCAGTATGCCCCTGGCATCTTCGCTTTCCCGAAGTTTGTAACCTTCAGGCCCAGCGGCTTCTGTTGCGATTCCCTGATCTTCAGTGATCGGCGGAACATATCCTTCCGGGATATAGTTAACAGGCATGCCCCAAGGACGATCTTTCGGCATCTGATACCTAGGATCATACTTTTCTATGATGGGCGTTGAGGTGATCTCTGAGATCACAGTTCTTTGTAGCTGAGCTTCTGCCATGGCTTGCATGTCGTTACGAAGCTTTCTCATATCCTCTCTCAGAGCATCGATCTCTTCTTTCAACTCTCTGTTTTCTTCCTCAAGATCATCCATCCTTTTCTGACGATTGGCCCGAGTATTATACGAATGAGACAGTTTGACTCTAGAATCGAGACACAAACGTGAGATTCGTAGGGAAGAAGAATATGCGATGTGAGAATGATGAATGCAATGATTATATTAATTGTTCTTTTTTGGTTTAATCAAAATAAACTTCGACAATTAGATTGCAAATATCAAACAGTGGGGAAACCCCTTTTTATTGAATTCCAAAGGATTACAGAAATGGAAATACAGTAGATTACAAAGTGCAGAAACAGAAACCTAAACTAATAGGTCCCGAGTCCTCTTCTTTAACCGGGGCGCTTGGGCCGTTGTCGGGTTGTCATTCCTTTGCCAGGTGAAAGGAGCGAGCAAATTCCTTTGGTCATCTTGATTCTCTACAGCATACTGCTCCAAAATTTCAATCAGAGCATCTTTCTCTTTTAGCAGTTGCTGTATTTGGATACACTCTACGTCGAGGGTGTGGTACTTGTTCTTCCAAGATCTTCTTTCCTTTTGAACTTTGTTGAGAGTAACCTGAAGCTTTTCAGTTTCCGTCATGAAGTACATGACAGATTCCCTCGGCGGAAGAATTCTGTAACAAGGATAAGGCATCTTTAGCTTGAGAGCTCTAGTTTGTACCCAACGGAGATAAGGCTCCACCGAGGCACAGTCTGGTTTTCCCAGAGACTCTCGTCCTTTCTTATGAACCTGTTTCCAAGCTTGCACTATTTCCATTTTTAGTGCTCTGTCATTTTCTCCTTCTTTGAAGAAAAGACCTTCCAGATGAACACCCAGTGGGATGTGCCTCATCGGGTATCCAAATTGACGAAGAACTAATATTGGATGATAGTTGATTCCTCCTTTAGTTCCTATGAGGGGTACGCTGGGGAAGTTTCCACAACAGTCAATGATTCTGATTCCCTCATAAATCCTATTACACCAATCTATATCGGAATTTGTGAGAGACATGATCTTCTGCGACCAACATAAGACACTCTTGCAATCCCAAAAAGCAGCAGACTTGGGCAAGTGAGAGATAAACCATTTGTAGAGCAAAGGAACACAGCATGTGATCTCCCCTCCGCTGTACAAATTTCCCAAGTGTACAAAATGATATGCATCTGCGAGCAAAGTCGGCACAGGGTTTCCAATGAGAAAAACCTTAATAGCGTTGATATCGACGAAGTTATTGATGTTAGGAAACAAAAATAACCCGTAGGTGAGCAAGACAAAGATGCTTTCAAAAGCAGTTATGTTCCCTATACTAGCAAAGTACAGGGCTTTCTTTGTCAAGAACTGGGCTGGCAAACCTTGAATGCCACCCTTAGTAGTCATGTGAGTCCTGACCTCAGACTCGTCCAAATGAATTGCTATTGCAATAGTCTGATTCTTTGGAATTTCTTCCAGTCCAGAAAATGGAGCTCGATCAGTGATGTGTAAATCAGTCAGATGAGAATACTCCTCCAGCGTTGGTGATAGATGGTAATCCGGGAATGTGAAACAATGATAAACCGGATCGTAGAACTGAATGAGCGCGTCCATGATCCCCTTAATCACATGGACTCTTAACAGTGGTAGCAAACCACCGTGCTTGGCTCTAAAAGCCTCTGGGTTAACGATCATCCTCGCTAACTTTCTCAAATCCCCTAATTTTGGAACCTTGAAGGTATACTGGTGAGTTCTCCTTCTACCGAAATCCATTAGCGTAATCCTCTTCTCTGATATTTGCAATCACAGTCTTAGTTTAATTTGAAAAACAGAGAGACTAGAAGAGAAGTTTTTTGAATGTTTTAATGTTTTATTAAATGGATGCATGAATGCAGCACACAAAAACATAGAAAAAACATGGGGTCAGAGGGTCGTTGTCATGAAGTCAAGGCTCTACCCATCCCCAAAGGTTTATACTAGGGTGATTTTTGTACCTGTACTCATTATCATCAGCTCCTCCCAGGAAAGCAAAACAACAAGCGGATCGCCAGCGAGTTGTGGGTCAATCTTAGAGTAAGTGCCATTCACCGAGAATAGATCACCAGCCTCAAATGAGGGTAGTATCGCGTAACAGCTATTTCCGATAGTTTTCGCACTACGAAAGGGTTTAGCTTTTCTAGGTGTATACTCAATCTTTCCACATACGGCATCACCCGCATTCCCAGTAGCAAAAAAATAAACACGTATAGTAATTAGGAAAAGCAGTATATATATTTGTCCTAATCATCCTAGACTTATAAAGCTATAATTTCTGAGTTCCTGACAGAAATGGGTTCCCCGGCGGAAGCCCCAATCTGTGGTTTTCACATAAGTGAAGAAAAGGAAGACCGTGCCTAGATCTAACTTTGAAAGGCCCCACGGTGGGCGCCACTTTTTCTGTAGCGAGCGATTTTGGACGCGGTTCTTAAGCGCTAGTCGCTCTCTGCAGTTGAGCTTAAAACTACAGGTTGATTCATTTTTTATCCTATTGTGAGCTGAATAAGGAAGGGAAATAGATGTCTCCAATTAACCCTGCTTGCATACTGAGTTTAAACAGCGGTCTGTTAAGTTACGAATGCTATCAATGTGGGGGGGCCTTTGTACTGGTTATTTGTATTTTCGCCAATACGGTTTTCTTTCTTTTAATCTAGGCAAAGGGTTTCTGACGGGGAACAAGGATTAAGATGTTAGGACTGATGCTTTTGAAATACTGCTTTTGATAGATGGAGATATGGGATTTAGGTTTTTTGTTGATTGCGCTCGCTAAGATCTTTTCTTTCGATCTTATGCCTACGTATTCCCGTTTACCTAAACAGGGAAATCAGAGCGTTCGTAGTTCCTCCTAGTCTATGGGAGGAAATTGGTTTTTGGTGTCTTGTTCAAAGCCCAAGACGTGAAGCGAAAAGTAGTTTGTATCTTGTTTAAAGCCCAAGATGTGAAGCTGAAAGGTCTATTTGTGTCTTGTTCAAAGCCCAAGACGTGAAGCTGAAAGACCTCGACTTTAGAGAGAATTTGTCATCTCTAAAGAGGGTAGAAGGAGAATTACTTTAACTGGGATACGCGGATCCGAGTAATGCCATAATTTCCGAAGAAAGGGTTTTAACCTGAAGGAGAAGACTTTAACTCAGTGTAGAGCAATGCCATCTTTCCTTAGGAATTTCTCATGCTAAAAGAGGGACAGTGGCATGGATGTAGATGATCCAGAGGCTTGCCGCTTACAGCGATTAGATGAAGGAAAGAGTTGTTGATGTTTGTATACTGTGAACGAGGCACAGCTTTGATGCTAAAAGGTTAATTGGATTAACCAGTGGTTTTCTTATACAAAGCCTAAGAGGAGGCTACTTTCCGCTAGGAAAATCATTATACAAAGCCTAAGAGGAGGCTATTTAGGTGTCTCGCACAAAGCCCGAGAGAGAGGCTAAAAGGGTTGACTCAACAGGAGAATCTTTTATACTCAACAAGAGAGTTTTTTTTTTGTATCTCGTATGAAGCCCGAGATGGAGGCTGTTGCTTGTTTGGCTCAATAAGAACCTTTTTGTATCTCGTATAAAGCCCGAGATGGAGGCGAAAGGGGTGATTGACTCAACGAGAGAGTCTCTTATGTGTCTCGTACAAAGCCCGAGAGAGAGAGGCGGAAAGGTTGTTTGACTCCACTGGGGAGAATTTTGGTATCTCGTACGAAGCCCGAGATGGAGGCTATTGTAACTGTTTCAGTTGAGTGACAGATCCAATATACTGATTTTTAAAAGAGAAAATCAGTTCTTATATGAGTAACACTGTACACAGGGATTTGATTTGAGGATCAGGGATATTTCCTTCTCTTTGAGGAAACAGGAAATCCAAAGGGTGTCGAGACTGTCCGAGTCTGCGGGTTTCCTTCCTATTTAACGAAGGGTGCTTGAGAATGTCTTTGAGACTCAAGGAAGTTAGACTGTCCGTGTCTAGAGTTTTATCTTTCGTACTATGCTTGGAGAAACAGTAGTAGACTCTATGAAAGGATTGTTCTATGAGGATGACTATGTTCTGTTCCTATACCTCTAGGAGGTCGTCGGGACAATTTGTACGAAGCCCAAGAGGAGGCTAGAAACTTTTAAGAAGCCGACGGGTCCTTGTACGAAGCCCAAGAAGAGGCTATCATTCCCGGGGGAAGAGATCATTATACGAAGCCTAAGAGGAGGCTGTGAACACTTCTAAGAAGCCGTAGTGTCCTTGTACTAAGCCCAAGAGGAGGCCGATGCTTTTAAGAAGCCTGTGAGTCTATCATCTCCTTTCCATTAGGAGAGATAACTCTTTTAAAGATAAAAACCACTGGTAAACGTGCGAGGTTTACTATCCAGCGACTTTTAGCTTTTAAAGAGGGTTCCTTAGTTAAGGTCCAAGATTATGACCGTAGTGGGTACCCAAACCCCGAGACATTCAAGGCAAGCTATCCACAAGGAATAGATCAAGTCAGGAAAGTTCGAGAATTTGGAAGAAACTCAAAGATGCTATTCACGGAGAATACATTCATCTTGGGGACTAGAGCTTCTTGACGATTCCTAAGGAGGACAGCCGAAGAGAAGACTGTATCTGGTGCTCCTATTGGGGATTTAGGCGTCTATTTCTACGAATAAGTGAAACGGCGTCACCTAGTTCTAGACGTAGTTGCCGGGGGAACTCGAAATATCTATACTATTATTACACAGTAGATATGAGTTTATGAAAGGAGACTTACAGTGAGCAGCCCCACAATACAGTTTATAATATGAAAGCAGTAAACGAAAGCGATAACCACTTACTCGGTTGTAGTGCTTCCATGCTGTTTGGTTAGTTGTTCAACAAAGAAAGATTGAAAACAACAGTATATTCAAAATCAAAGGAGAAAGTGCTTTGAAAAAGAAAGATTTGGGGCTTACAGCTCAAGGAGAGGCCCAGGGTTTTATCAGTGAGCGCATTGTTTGACTTTGTACAGCGGGACTTATACAAGTGACTGGGGCCCAAAATGGTTTTCTGTACAAAGGGATGGGTCTTACACTCTCTCAAGAGGCCCAAAAAGGTTTAAAGAAAAGAGTGGGGCTTATAACACGAGGGTAGGCCCAAATGATTTTTCGTTTAAAAATGGCGATCGCGCCGAGGTTTTCTTTTAACGCGGAGGGACTTATACAATAAGTGAGACCCAAAATGTTTTGGTTAAAAGGGGGATTGGGTCTTACACTCTAATAGAGGCCCAAAGTGTTTTGAATGGGTCTTATAGCTCAAGGAGATGCCCAGGGGTTATTTTGAAAAGGCGACGATTGCGCCGTTTGTTTTTGACGGTATCGGGACTTATACAATATACTGAGGCCCAAAAATGATTTGGTCAAAAAAGGATTGGGTCTTACACTCTATTAGAGGCCCAAAAAGTTTTAAAAAAAGAAATGGGTCTTACTACTCGAGGGTAGGCCCAGATGGTTTTTATTTTTAAACGGGTGACGATCACGCCGTTTACTTGTACAGAGGGACTTATACAATGAGTGAGGCCCAAAAAGTTTTTGTACAAGGGGGGATGGGTCTTACACTCTCTCAAGAGGCCCAAAAGGTTTAAAGAAAATGATTTATGAGGATTGAATTAATCCAAAGCCCTAATTTGTTTTCAAAATGTATTTAATTGAATAAAAATTCAATTAAAATGATCAAAAATTGTTTAACACATGGAAAACAAATTGTGATCTTGGATTAATGCTTCAAAAATTAAGTATTGACCTACAAAATAATTAGAAAGCATTAAAAGTTGCAAAATCAATGTAGAAAAAATATTTAATATGTCAAAAACAATTAAAATATTAATTCTTTGAAAAAATATCAATTATATGAAATAAATAATATTTTTGGGATTTTTTTTGTGAAAATAAAATATTTTGACATTTTTGTGAATTATTAAAAAAAGAATCAACTCAAAATCATTAAAACTCAGAGAGAAATTAATTTTTGAATCAATTAAACAAAATCACAAAATTCAAATATTCAAATTATTCAAAAATGGCGCCAAGAACAGCTGAAGAACACACGCGTGTTCTTGGTTTCTCATATTTGCATTTTCTATCCAATCTCCATGAATACGTAATCATATCATGCAATCCACATATCATTATGCTCGTCTCAACCTCACGATCATGTCTATGTACTTTAATTTCATTTAAATTAAACATACAACAAGAAATCACGAAGAAACCTCAAGAACCCTAATTTCTGCATGAAGGCTAGGATTTTTGATACACGATTCAAACAATGCAATTAATTGAGGGAAAACATTCCATGCATGATTATGAACATATGGCCAAATTATTGTGCGAGGAAATATGCATAGATTGAGAGATGACCAAGTATGTGATTACCTCCAAGCCGTGACAGCAAGTGCAATGTTATTTTTGATTTGGAGGTGTTACAGATGAGTTGTGATGATCTGAACAGCTTCCCTACACCCTATGGATTGTGTTTGGATGGTTGGACTTGATTGAAATTGGCTGGATTATTTTGTGGTACCTCAGCTGCACTTTGGTTAAAACCTTGAGCAACCAGCTGGTGATTTTGTGAAATTGATGTTTCAGAAGTAATCTAAGTGTTTGATCAGCTCATATGTGATGTATGTGAGGTGTGTGAGTGATTGGTTTGATTGGAATTGCTCTCAAACTCAAAACCCGATAGCTACCTTGCTAAGAAAG
Organism: Lathyrus tuberosus; assembly: GCA_022829125.1. Taxonomy (NCBI): domain Eukaryota; kingdom Viridiplantae; phylum Streptophyta; class Magnoliopsida; order Fabales; family Fabaceae; genus Lathyrus; species Lathyrus tuberosus. Next base: position 1,222,524 of record JALAZF010000759.1, on the reverse strand, counting down.
GCATTTTTGCCAAGAGAAAGAGATTTTGAGGAAAGCATCTATTAGATGGCTTTGGTGTACTCAAACTGACCACAATTGAGCTCTATTTATAGTAGAGCAAGTTTGTTTTGCAAGGAATAGTGAATGGCAGCTGGTAAGTAGGTTTGGCCAATGTTGGCAAATGAAAATCCAAGTCTCCTCTAGCCATTGACTAGAGGTTAGGGCATAGAGCTTTGGTCCCCTTGGTCTTGGATAAGTCTTGACTAATTTCAGATGAGAATGGCTCAGTCCATGCCACCTTGATGGTTCCATTGAATGCCTCATTCCAAATTTGAAGTCTTGTCCCTATTTTGGCCATTCTAGGTTCAACATGCTATTTCTTGTTCCATGGACTTTGGAGGCTTAGGAGCAATTGAATTTGGCTGATTTTGGCAAATCGACCAAAGTTGCAAATTCTGCCTTGCCTTGACAGATTTCAGCAAGGCAACTTGGCAATGTTGTATCTTATGGTGTAGGTTGAATTTGGCAATGTTCTTGGCCATTTTGGAAAGCTCTTACATGATACAACAACTGTTTGAACAAGTTTGGTTTTGACCTCTTTTGATTCCAAGTGAAAAATCCCCCTACATTTGGCAAAAAGTGAGGCAGAATCTGACTTAGTGAAAATTTCACTAAGTGTTGGAAAAAGTGACATTTTCACTTTTCAGCCACTTTGATCACTCCATAACTCAAAATCCTTAATGAATTGGAATGACTTGTAGTTGAAGTTTTTGTAGGTGATAATGAGGGCTACAAATCCATCTTTGGATGAGGAAAAATGGCCTTGTGGTTTAGGAGTTATGGTCCTCCAAAGTTGGTACCTTTGCCACTTTATTTTTAACTTAGAAAAATTTCTAAGTTTTATGGTTACCCCTTTTACAAGTTATCTCACTTTTCTTGATTTTTCTTGATGAATGATGATCCAAATCATACATTAACATCATTTTAGGGTTAAAAATCCATTTTGGTGAAAAATCTCAAAAAGTCAAAGTTGACTTTTGTGCACAGTTGACTTTTTATCAGATGAATCCCAAACTGTGCAATTCTTCAGGAAATCATGTCCTTGACCTAAATCAAACTTGATGGACATTTTCCATGGGTGTCATAGGGTATATTCAATCATGTATTAGGGTTTGGGAGCATGTCCTGGTCAAAAGTCAAAGTTACAGTTGACTTTTCCCTTAAAACCCTAATTGTGGTGCAGATGAAATTGAGACTTGTTGCTCAAACTTCTTGGATCAATCCATTGTTCCAAATGGATCAATATGGTATATTAGAGACCCTCAAATCATCTCTTGAGGTCTTGGCTCATGGTTTGTCCCAAAAGTCAACTTAGGGGTGAATTAGGTCAAGAAACCCTAATTCCTGATTTTTGATGAATGCATCCCCTGAGGCAAAATTGACTTGATGCTTGGGTTCATGAGGTTCCATGAAGTATATTAGGTTATGTTTTGGATCATTGCCTTGTGCCCAGATGAAAATTTCCATCTGGAGGCCCTGGTCGACCAAAACCCTAATTTGGTGACACTGTCGATCTTGAGACTTGATCCACCTAGAAGGGAGCAACCTTGTGCTTAATCCTTGAAGTGGGAGTCCTTTTGATCCTTTGAGGATGTTTGAGAGATTGGACAAGTTGAAAATCAAGTCATTTCTTGATTGATCCTTTGTCTAAGCACTCAGAGAGGGCTTGAAACCCTAATTTTGATTGTAGTGGATGCTCACCCATCTTTGGGGAGGCTAATGAAGCATAAAGGTACATCCATATTGTGATGATGATTTTCACAATGATGGGAAATCTAAGTGGTCAAAATTTGGGGTATTACAGTACTGAACAACCCTTCATCAGAAACAAGGTCACAAACTCCTACAGAGATGGTGACAAACACCATGCTCTTGTCCTTTATTCAAATTTGTCAGTGTAAAGACAGCCACAGAAAAAAAATGATCCATAAGGTCCAATTATGCAGATGATGACTTGATCTTCTTCAAAAAAAACTAACATTTTCATGTTAAAAAATCTTGAGTAAAGACCTCAGTGTCTTGCTGACCAGATGTGCCTTCAAGAATGATGCTGAGCAATTACCAAGCATCTTTGACTAACACATATGTGTTTAACAACCTGAACACATTTTTGTCAACTCCATTGGATATAGAGGCTTTTAGAGCACCAAGATCCAACCCACACTCTTCCTCTCCATGAACAATCCACATATACCCTTTGGAGACAAATATCCAAGAACTATTGCCCATTGATCTCAAGAAAGCTACCAATCTAGCCTTCCAATGATTATAACGTATCAGAAAAAAAATCTCCCTGAAGCTCACCCAAAAACTGACTAGGATGCTAGCTCTGATATCCTCACATCAGAGCATAATGTCAAGACAGATGTTACAACATCTTCTGTTTGACAGAACAAATAAATCAGACTGAAAAATAAATTATTGAAAGATAAGTAACACTGTCAATTGGTAAACCAGTTCGGTGCAACATCACCTACATCTGGGGGCATCCAAGCTGGGAAGGAAATTCACTATGATAGCATTAGTTCAAAGCTAAACTCCCCCGTTTACAACTTCTTTCCTAATCACTACCTTGTGCAACTTCTACCTAGAAACCCTCTAGATATGAGATCCCCCTCTCACATCCTAACAGTCACAAACCAGTGACAATTAAAAAATAACTCAAAATAGAATAACACTGTTCCAAGACAAATACTTAGTTTAGCTTAAAAGCTTTAGACTAAGGACAATGCACTCTTGCTTAAAAGCTCATGAGTGAACAATAAACAACATATAATCAGTCTACCTCTATGTATCAAAAGATACATAGGTGACTTACAAAGTCACACTAAAGAGACTCTCAAAACCTAAGCCACTAAAACTTCCCCTTATTTTTTACAAAAGTGAAAACCATAAAACATTAGGTTTAGGTTGCTCTTTAAATACTCCTCAGCATTCCATAGGCTTCGAAATCTTCACCCAGATATTGCTCGATCCACACGCCGAGGGCTGCATCAATTATGCGGAAAAATCTCCTTGAATCTTGGAACAAATCATCAAGTTTCCTAAATTGTCTCAACATCCAATTTTAGAAATTTATGAACAGTTGGAGATCAAATCAAATGTTCCAGATTGAATCATCTTGACCTGCAAAAATAAGTGAGATATATCCAAAAGAAATCTCACAGATTCAAAACAAATATGTCAAGAATAAGACTACAGCATGTACTGATGTTCTCGTACAGCATGTCACAGCATCTGTCAGAACATCTGTCTTCAATGTTGACAGACCAACAAGTTAGAACATTTCACCCAACATCTTTCTGTGAACCATGTTTTAGCAAAATTGATGTCAATCCTAAAACCATGGAAATAACATTCTTGTCTCGGTCTCCTCTCCAATCTCTATCTCGGGCATACTCGGTGAGCCTCCCTTTTCTTTATCATTTCTTCAATTATGTCCTTAGGTGGACACACTCATTAGTATCATGGTCGTGAATTTTTGTGGAAATAAAAATATTTTGATTTGTTTGTCCTAGTTGACTCCCTAACCAAGTAGGGGTTCCTAATAATGACTTTTTTGAACTCAGTGTTAACGCATTCCTGGCAGATTTTCCTGCTTAATGTGTTTAAAGGAGTGTATGCAAAAAATCTAGATCGAATTCCCTGCTCCCTGTCATCTATGCAACTTTTCTTATTTTTTTCTAGAGCTCGACCATTCCCGGAGTTTCTCTCTCCTTGGGGTTTCTCTCCAACTAGGATTTCTTTTTCATAATTAATGTAAGGATGTGCCTTATCAGCAAGTGGCTTAAACTACAGGCTCCCTAAAAACCCATTTTTATCTGATCATGCAGTCTAATCTAAGTTCCTTTTTTTAAGATTCATCACTTTTATCCATTATTTCATATTACTTTTCACTCAATGATTGACTTGTGTGTTGGAATGCTAATCTTGCAGGTTCAGCATTTCTCTAACCTACCAGAAACTTACTACATCCCTCGAAGACCTCATTCTACCCATTCCACTATTCATTGAAGGTACCTGAATGGAACAAAAAGAAAATCAATTTCACTTTAATTGTATAAAATTTGTTTCCTATCAAAACCAGAATAATATGTGGTCACGGAAGCTGCGGTGGTGGTGAGCTTCTAGTGCGACGGAGCGGGGGGTGTACCTGCAAGGTTAGCACTTCAACATTCAAGTTAGTATGTAAGAGAGAGAGAGAGTACTCAAATTGTGTTAAAAAAAATTACTTGAAATGACGTCATTCACATATATAGAGGAGTTGAATAACTAACTCGATAACTAACCAGTGTGAGATGCGGACGACCGTTGGATGCATTGGAGGAATGAATATTTTGCTTCTAGGTCATTGAAGGTTTAATAATCAGAGGAATGTTCCATAAGCCTTAGTTCCTACTTGAGATGGATCCAAGATGTTACGCTTAGAGTTGGCATAACTGGAGATGGGACATGCTCGGATCGGATAAATCTAGGGAGTTCTTTCCTTGTGGTAGTCGGGTCTCAGAAGGTAGGGTCTCGGAGGCCCAGAACAGTTTCCCCAAAGATTTTAGGGCCTCAAGAACTAAGAATTCTTTTTAGAGTATTGGTCGGCCGTGTTGAAGGTGTTCCCCGGATGCTTGACAAAATGGATACTTCTGGAACATGTTGTAGGTGTACATGGTTTATTTAATGTTTCCATTGTTTCTGACCTGCTGCCTTTTTAAGCAATCAACACGTCACCTCAATATGTGGATTATGGATTGATTGCCCTACCTAGGAAACTCAAGTGCTTCTTTATTTGAAGGGATTTGATGGGATAAAAAGCATGTTACCCTGAGACAATTTAATCTAGACCGCTTATTTTCCTTTACTTTTCCCAATAAAAGTTTAGGTGCTCTTTTTCAATTTTGTAGTCATTTTGTTCTTGCCTATTTTTTCTACATCATTTCACTTTATCCCCAAATCTTCAATCTCGTTTATCTTATGGGTACTGATGGCGGCGGTTTCCATTGAAGATTATTCTTAGGTAGAGTCTCCATGTCTAGATTATGAATATGTATTAATTCCGGGGGAAGGAAATGCCATTTCATTTTTTGGAGATATGGGTTTCTTCCGAACAAGGAATCTCACTGATCCCAGACAAAGGAAGGATCTTCCATCGGTTCGAGGGGAGTTATCTCCCTTTTAATGCTTGTACCTTTCAGGACCTAGGGGTTCGACTTCCCTTAACTCCTTTTGAGAATGAAGTTATGGATCATCTTTATATTTTGACTCCGCAACTCCATCCTTGTGCCCGAGGTTTCGTGCGAGTATTCCAATACTGGTATGAATACCATAGGAAATAGGGTCTCACTTCTCAAGATCTTTTCTTCAACCTTTTCGAAGTGTGTCATACTTCAAAGGGTGTCATTGGCCATGGGCTTGTTTCCCTCTGTTTTATTCAAAATATTTTCTTCAAGGTTTACATCGAAAGTTGAAAGAATTTTAAATCTGACTACTTTTAGCCAAACCTATAATTCTTCTATCTCATGATGAATTTTAAGTCGTTTCTTCTACCCCTGTAGTTAGTTGTGCTGCACAGAGCAACAACGATGATTTTGGTCTTTGAAACATTTCTCCGAATTTTCCAAGAGTTAATTGGTACCCCATATTTCCCTTAATGACACTGATAAGGAGATGAAGGTGATCATGGTTTCATTTCCTGATGATTTGATTCTTTGTAAGGAAGTGGCGAAGACTGGCTCAATTGAGGAGCGAAAAAAAGTGTTTGGTAAGCCATTTGCTTTTTGCCTTGGTGAACATACCAATTTTTTTTAACATATATTTTGTTATCTCTTCTTTTTCAGATAAGTACAACAAAAGCCCAAACCCGTTAGGACCCGGGGTGATCTCGGTTGTCCCAGCTTCTCTTGAAGGACGCCCTAAGAAGAAGCGTGTAAGGACTAGTGATAATGCCCTCGATAAAGACCGGGTAAGGGGGAAGAAACTACCAAAGGTTGACCCTGGGAGTGATGTTGTCGGGGGTTCAGAAGGCGTGGCTCCTTATTTTCCTCTTTTGTTGCCCGACCCTTCTTCCCAATATTCTGGGAAATTAGAAAATCTTTTACCCGCTAGAGATCGTGTCTTTGTTGGTCAACTTCCTCATTCTGAGTGTCTTAAACTAGCAAAGGAGATATCTACCAGGGTTATGAGGATGGTGCCTCTCCTTAACCAGTTGGTAGTTAAGCCTAATGAGTTTTTGGCTTCTCCTGTCCTGCCTTAGGAGGTGTATTTGTTGAGAGCTCGTCGTGACCTTGTCGAGATGAAGGGGGCGACTCTTGAGGAAGGTTGTCTGGTGCTACAAGGTTGTGTATAGCTTCGGTCCTTGTTGCTTGAAGAAATTTATCTCTATGGATCCTCATTAGAGTTAGCCGAGCGAGTGGAGAATCTTGAGGGTCAACTTAAGAAAATAAAAGATGATGCTTTCTGGGGCGGGATTGAAGCGGAAATTGTGTCCCTCATTATTCTCGGTGTTGTGGAGAGCATGTTGGATGGTAAAATGATATGCTAACAAGAGAGGAAGCTCTTCGGGGTCAGTTGATTACACTTGAGGCTCAATATCCTGATATTGATTCTTTGAAAAAGAATGCTTGTTAGAGTGTCTTGTAACAAGTGGAATCTTTAACTTCGAAGCTTCTTGCTTTCAATTCTTCTTTCCATCTTTTACGATTAAATTGTCGTGTATTGATTCCCTTAATACTTGTTTGCACATCATTATATGTAGTTGTTTTGTGTTTTTTTGAAATACTTTGTTATGTTTAGCATTTTTGGCTATTCGCATTTTATTTTTGTCTTGTGAGATACAGTCATGCCTTTATATATGTACAACACTCAGTTTCATAAAGGATCATTCCCGGGAAAAGGAAGAGGATCCTTGTCCCTACCCCCGAGGTATGACTCGGTTCTAGGTGGACATCTCCAGGCTTTACCATGCTCGCCCTGAAATTGGCTAGATCCAGAGGGAAAGGGTGCGCCAGCCACACATAAAAGCGTGTATTTCTTTGATAAATGAGGTATTTTAATGTTGTATTTGAACGTCCAAAGCGTCAGTAGTAACACCCCTGGGAGAATTGGTTGTTGTAGTCAGACAGGCAAAGTGTCTTCAACGACTCCCTTGGATTCGGAAGGCGCACAAGATGCTGTCAGGAATTGATTGTTGTAGCTGGGTGCTCGAGGCGTATCTAACAACACCCCTAAATGTTGAAGTTATACTACCTTGAAGTAAAAATAGAAAAGCAAACAAACTAGCGAAGTATGTTAGATAATGATTATTATTGAAAACATTAACTAGCTTTACATAGATGAGGTTTATACATTGGCAATTTTCATACTCATTATTTAACTATAATATCGTTTGAGTTTGGCTATGTTCCACGTTCTCGGTATTTTGCTCCCTTCTAGGGATTCCAAGAGATAAGCTCCTCATCTGGTACCTTCTTTTATTATATAAGTCCTTTCCCAGGCTGGTGCTAATTTTCCGTCTCGGGCATTCTTGCCACCAATATCGGCTCTCCTTAATACTAGATCTCCTGACTAAAATTCCTTTTGTCTCACATGGTGGTTGTTTCTTACTGTCGTGGATTTTTGGACGATCACAATCGTGAGAGAGACCTTTAGTATTTTTTTCTTCCAATAGGTCCAACTTTTCTCTCAAGGCAGTATTATTCGTTGCCTCGGGAAAGGGATTAGCTTTCTCCATGTTAACTCTTCAATTTCTATCGTGATGACTGCTTCTATTCCATATGTTAGTCAATATAAAGTCTCTCCTGACGTGGATTGGGGGGTCGTGCGATATGCCCATAGCACGTGTGGTAGTTCACCTGCCCAGTTTCCTTTGGCCTCTTTCAACCTTTTCTTCAATCCTCTAACCAACACTCGGTTGGTAGCTTCCGCTTAACCATTGGTTTAGGGGTGTTCCACCGATGAAAATTGTTGCTTAATCCTCAATTCTTCCATTAGTCTTTGAATTTTTTTGTCTATGAATTATGTTCCATTATCGGTCACAATGGATTGGGGAACTTCAAACCATGCCAACACATTCTTATTGAATAATTTTAGGACGTTCGTTGTTGTAATATTTTCTAGTGTTTCGGCCTCTATCCATTTTGTGAAGTAGTCAATGGCAACAACCAAATATATGAGTTGTCCGGGGGCCGGAGCGAAGGGACCGATGAGGTCTATCTCCCATTTCATGAAAGGCCAAGGCGAGGTAAGGAGGGGTAATTCAGAAGACGGGGTGTTAAAAACGTCACGATGTCGTTGACATTTGTCACATTTCTTGATGTACTCCAATGCATCTTAGGTCAAGTTTTGTAAGAAAAATCCTGCTCTAAGAACCTTTTTGGTTAACATGACAGCTCCCAAATGTTGCCATGTTTTTCCTTTGTGTATCTCCAAGAGAGCGTAATCAACTACCTCCCTTTTCTAAGCACCTTAAAAGGGGAATGGAAAGATACCTTTTATATAAGATCCCCCGACCATTGTATATCCACTGGCTCACGTCTTTACGAGTGATTGGTATCTGCACGGCCTGAAGGTAGATCCCTTTGCACAATGTATTTTTTTTATTGGTGAGATCTAGGAGGTAGCATTCAATGCGCTGACATTCATCACATTTTCTTTTGTTCGGTTTATGCTTGGCATTTTCTTGTTCTCTTGGACGAATGAATGGTTAATCCCAAAAATCCGGGTGCTAGCTAGTTGGAATAGTACATTGGCCCGGGTGTTCTCCTCCTTGGGAACGTGAGATATTTCTAACTCATGAAAGCTCTTCAACTCTTCTCCAGCCAACTTAAGATATCTTTGAAGTAACATGTCTTTGGCTTGTGCTTTCCCCCGTATTTGGGATACTAGCTACTAGGAGTCTGTTTTCAACTTGAGGAATTCTGCCCCCTTTTCTTTGGCCAAAGAGATCCCTGTGAGAGCTACTTATATTCTTCTTGTTTATTGGTGGTCGGAAATTCAAATCTCAACGAGACCTCCACTACGACCCCACAATTTTTATCCAAAATGACTCTCGCGCCACTTCAGCGTTTGTTAGATGAACCGTTCGTGAAAATTACCCAGACGGGTTTCGAGCTCGTTGATGCTAGGTCATTTCTTTTAAGAATTTAGTGAATAGTTGGGCCTTCAGATCTTTCCTAGCTTTGAAAGAGACTTCAAACTCGGACAACTCTATCGTCCATTTTGTTAGTCTTCTAACTAAGTCAGACCAATAGAGTATTTGTCTCAGCGGTAAATATGTTCAAATTATTATAGGATGTGCCAAGAAATACCTTCTAAGTTTCCTATCGCAACCATCACAACTAGGGAAGGTTTCTTCAATATTCTGATATAGAGTTTCTGCCCATGCTAAGGCTTTGGATACAAAATACGTCAGCTTCTGGCAGTCATCAGTTTCTCTGATGAGAATGGCACTTACTGCTTCTTCCGCCACCACTACGTAGAGATATAGTGTGTCTCCTAGAAATGGTTAGGTGAGTACTAGAAGAGTTACCATGATTCTTTTCAAAGAGTCAAACACACCATTACATTCGGTGTTCCAATTGAATTCTGCTTGTTTCCTCAACAGCTTATAAAATGGAAATACTTGTTGGGATGATTTTGAAATGAACCTATTCAAAGTTGTCAGCATCCCATTTAAATTTTGTATGTCTTTTTTTGATGTCAAAGTCTTCCTCAGAATGACTGCTTTGCATATTTCCGGGTTGGCTTCGATCCCTGGTTCCGTTAAGTAGAAACCTGGAAACTTGCCCGCTTTTATGACGAATGTACATTTCTCGGCGTTAAGCCTCATGTTGTATTGTCGAACCCTTTCAAACACTCAGTCGAGATGTTGAGTAAGTAGGGCTTCTGCACCAGACTTCACGATTATATCATCCATATACACTTCTAGCGTCTCCCTTACTTTTTCCTTAAAAAAATTGTTCACGATCCTATGGTAGATCGCCCAAGAGTTATTTAGCCGAAATAACATGACATTATACTGGTAGTTTACTTGTTCTATCATGAGTTTTATTTTCACCCAGTCAGGACCGTACAACATAATCTGATTCTATTTGGAATATGCATCTATGAAAGACAACAGTTAGTAGCCGAATGAATTATCTACGAGTTGGTTGATGTACGATAGGAGGTATAAGATCAGTGTAATCGAATCACATCGTCTATTTCCTGATACTTTTTTTACCAGGACCATGTTAGATATCCATTCAATATACTTCACCTCTCAAATGAACTTGGTGTTTAATAGACCTCTTATTGTCTTCCTGGTAGCCTCCGCTTTTTTAGGAGATTGTTTTCTTCATTGTTGAGACACGTATTTAGATCCGGCATCTGGGTTTAACCGATGACATGCCACTTGTGGATCGATTATGGGCATTTCATGATGGGAGATATCGAGGAGGTCGGCATTCGCCTGAAGGCATGTGACTAGCCCGACACGTACCTCAGGGGAAATTCTGATCCTGGTCTTGACTAATATGGACAAATTATCTTCTTATTGCACAGATTCAAATCCTCCTTCTGGGGTAGGTCTAATTTCTCTTTTCCGCGCGTCGAGGACGAGCACGTTGCAGTTCTATGAGGGGGAGGTCAAAATGTGCTCGTGGATTCCTCTTTGGATCCTCTTGGATTCTTGTAAATCGGCATTTATATTGACCATTATTCCATGTTCATCATGATAGGCTATCTTGATATGTACTGTAGAGGTTATGATATCTAACTTAGCAAAGAAAGACCTCCCCAGGATTACTTTGAAGCTGATTTTGCACGGTATCACCAAGAATGGAAGAGCCATCATTATTTTCCTTGTTTCTTCCCTTATGACAGCGTCAAGCGTATTGCACCACGGGGGCGGGTTATTGAATCATTAAAATCCAACAATCTTTCTCCCTCTAATGGAGACAGATTCACCTGATCGAGACATATCAATCCAATGTCTCTTCATAAAGGATGTTGCAAGAGCTTCCATCGTCTACAAGGAATTCCATTACAGTCACATCATTAACAATGATCACGATGAACAAAGTTAGATTGGAGTTCAGAATCCTGTCGATATTTTCTGAATCCAAGAACCCTAACTCTGATCGGTTGTGTTGTCGGAACTTTGAAACGGTGCTCAATGAAAGACAATCGACATGTGATTGAGTGTTAGGTTCGACAATAATTAGAACGATGTCGATCGACAATGAGACGTGAGGAATCGGATTTGGATCCTTCTTTCTAAACATTCTCACCAGGTTGACGGTTATGCTCGCTTGCCTTTGATGAATACGCAGGAATCAAACGTCGAGTCCCATAGACGGTGCTACTGTTTTGTACCAGAACCAGAAATAGATGTGGCCACAAAAGCTATGGTGTTGGAGAGTTTTCGATGCGATGAAGCGGGGGGTGTACCTACAAGGTTAGTACTTCAACACTCAAGTCAATATGTGCGTGTGTGTGTGTGTGGGGGTGGGGGGAGGGAAGAGTGAGAAAGAGAGAGAGTATTCAAATTGTGTTCGAAACTGTTATCAAAAGTAGCGTCATTCATATATATATATATATATATATATATATATATATAAATGACGCTACTTTTGATAACAATTTCGATCAATCCGAAGAATGATTTCCTTATGCTAGTCGAATCTCCAAAGGTGGGGCCAAATCCCTGAACATGTGGACTGCCCAGAACAAAAATTGTCTTAATAATTTAATCTGCTCAAAACAAGATTATAATTAATATAACTATTTTAATCAATTATATTAAAATTAAATAGGAATTGGATGAATAAATTTCTCTTATATAATTAGTTTAATTTCAACTATATCAACTAAATTTTATTTATTAGGATATGCAGAATAGTTCAATTGATATACTATATGATAGTTGATTCATATGAGTGAAAGTTATTGAATTAGATTCAATATTTATAAATTAATAATTTAAAAAATTAAATGTTTTATTAAATTTATTCAATTTAATTAATAAAATATATTTCATATTTTAGCAACACTTAGTAATCTTAATTATACTAAAAGGAATAAGGTCTGATAGCAAATTCTAAAAAGCTAATTTCCCTCCTTAACCCTATATATATATGATCCGAAGTATTCGAACTGGTCCACGTAAGCTGGTCGTCAGATGGTGAGGTGCTCGGATGATTGCTGGTCGTCAGGCGTGCAACGTGCTCGGCTTGAGAATGAGGAGAGGAGGGGGTGTACCTGCAAGGCACTCTGACGCTCAAGTAAGAAAGGGTCAGAGAAAAGGGGCAAGTACAAAGTGTATTCTTAGGGTAAAAAATGTGATACCTGACCCTCTCAAGTGAGAGGGTTTATATAGAGCCCCCAGCGCGTGGCCAACGGTCCTATTTTCGGGGCGAACTAGCCGTTTTTCCAAAGAATAGGCAACTACCCAAACTAGCCGTTATGTCGGGCAGGGTGCCATGAATTAGCCGTTATGTCGGGCATAGACGCAGTTGCGGGCACCTGCCCATCGTTGTTCGGGCAGCGAGGAAGCCGTGCGTAACGGGCATCAGAGCCGGGGAGGGACGTTGTGTTCCTTGCCCGGTTTGAGGGGCAGAAATGTCACTTTCCCCCCTCTGTGGATTGGGCTTAGGCAATTTGGGCCGCTCTGGAGTAGAAGCGGATTGGGCCAATTCTAACCATTGGTCCAGTCCAGAACAGGAGCCCCCCAAATCGTTGCTCCCGGGCATGGGAGTGATGACTTAAGGACTGCTCGTCGCCTAAGGGGGTTACGCAGAGTCGTCGTAAGGAGACGAGGAAAATTGTCTCGATGTGCCAGTGGCCCTCTGTGTTCGTGATGTTTATGGTCGTGACCCTGTTGCCCGGTATTCGGGAAGATAAAGCGTCAGACAGAATGGGAAACATTGGGTTGCCACGTGTGCATCGAGCCCTGCGTAGTAGTTAATAGGTAATTATGGCTAGTGGGCAGTCATTATTACCTACGGGCGCGTTTGCGCACGTGCCCCTCAGTATAAAAGGGGGAAGGTTGTCCCATTTTGTACTTTTTCCCTTCTGATTCTTCTTCGTCTTCATCAGCGTTCCTGCCTGTCCCCGTCTTCAGAGCCACCTACCACCGTGCCAAGTTTCGAGCAGCCTTTCTCTTCTACTCAAAACAAGTAAGTTCTCTGATTTCCAGCTTGTTTTACTTCCTCTCATTGTCAATGGTAGATTGCATGCGGCTAGGGTTAGTTTTAGGCGACAAAGTAGGTAGATTTCTGGCGAGTGTTGGTGGTGGGCGGTGGTTCTGCCCATCCGCTGTACCAAGCATCTCGTCGGAGTAGGTAGCGCGTTTGGTGAACGTTGTGGTCCACGCCGTGGTTGCGAGTCGTGACCACCGCGTCTTACCATCTTCTGGTGGACTGGTGAACTTTTCGGTGCAACGTTTCCAGATTCCGGTGGAGCTTTGCAGTTTCCGGTGGGGCTTCAAACGGAATTTGGGCACGAGCGCGGGGAGGTTCCTTGTAGGAAGATGGTATGTCTCAATCATCTCCTCGCGGGGAGGTTTTTTCTTTCTTCGTTTGATGTTAGGACTTAGGCCGGGGACGTTGTCCTTAGCCTTCTGCGCGCCCTTTCACTTGACTTAGCGGTGGAAGGGTGGATTTGATTTCCTGTCAAATTCACTGTCTTTCTCTGCTTTTTCAGGTGATCGTAGGGGCGATGGAGCCAGAGAGGGAAGTTATCCCCATCACATCCGAGGAGGAGACTGTCTCCGAGGAGAGCAGTAGTGCAACGGCCTCGAGCTCTGCGTCCTCGAGCTCGTCGGCTTCGAACTCCTCGAGCGAAGTCGAAGGGGAAGCGAGCGGTGCTGAGGAGGGAGAGGATTTGGAGGTCGTGGAGGAGGACGTAATGGAAGAGGACGTTGATGTGTTCTTCCCGGAAGAGTGGGAGGTGGCCGAACCTTCCGACCATATTTCCACGTTTGCCAGGTCTGCGGCGGACGCTTTTACCGAGGTGGGGCCAGCAGGTGAATGGAGAGTGCTTCTGCCTAATTCGAACGAGCGGATATGCTCAAACTTCAGGGACTGCTTCGCGATGTACGAATATGCCTTTAAGGAATTGGGGCTGAGGTTGCCCTTCACTGACTTCCAGTGGTCGGTGTTTGAGCACCTGAAGTTGGCTCCTTCTCAGCTCCACCCCAATTCGTTGGCCTTCATACGGGCTTTTGAGTTGGTGTGCGAGCACCTTGCTCTGGGGACCACTCTTCCTTTATTCTTTGTTGTTTTCCACCTACAGCGGCAGCTAGCGGGGAAGAGGTATGGATGGGTCTCTTTGAAGCAGCCCAGAAAGTTGTTTAAGCCGTTCTCGGAGTCCATCCGAACGTTCAAGGGACGGTACTATATCGTCGAGCCTTTGTCCGAAGCTGCTCAGGACAGCGTGTATGTCTGGGAGGTAGAGTATGATGAGAATGAAGATGATCTGCTTAACGAGGAAGGGAAATATATCGGGGAGAGAGTGTACAAGTTCCTGATCCGCTGGTCACCCGACCACTTCGCAAAGAAGCCCAGCGCCTACGTCTTTGAGCCGAGCGCGTTACGCGGGCAGGATGCTATGTCCTATGAGACGCTGGTGAAGTAGGTCAACTCCTTTGATCTTGCGAGCTGCTGGACGAGTAAGGGTGCTCCTATCTACGAGGATGACGGGAGCCAGAGAGTTGAGTGCAGGTTTATCAACGTGAAGGCTCTGCTGGAGTTCAAGACTCCCGCGGATGCCGAGAAGTTGCTCGGTAGTCTTAGTTACTTAGACTTTATTTGTTATTTCTTTTTCTTCCCCGTTGCTAACGTGTTCGTTTCATTTGTGCAGGTGAGATGCCTCAGGCTCGTGATCGTGTGGTGAGGAACGCCATGGCGAGGGGCAAGGCTGGAGCGGCTCCTCCCAAGACCCGTCCTGTTGGTGGTGCTCGTGCTCTTCCTCTTGCTCAAACTGCTCCAGGGACCTCTGCTACTCCCTCTCCTGGCCCACGCGATTCTCCGTTGCCTCTGACCGGGCGGACGAAGCGGCCGAGGACGTTAGATGTCGTGGACCTGACTCGGGCGCCTGAGAAGGGAAAATTTGAGCTCCCCCCGTGCATCCTTGAGAGAATATTTTTTGAGGGCAACACTTTGATCGTTCCGCTGGCAGAATCGCTCAACCTGGGAAGCATGGATCGAGCGAGCAAGAGGGCGCTGGTGGCTCAGGACGCTTCGGCCATGGTGAGGATGCTGGAAATGGCGGCTGTTTATGCGGAAGGGGACTCTGTGCTTGAGGCTGAACTCACTACTGCCCGGGCCTCCGAGGCGTCCCTAAAGGAAGAATACAAGGGTGCTCGTGAGGCTAGGAGGAAGGCCGAGGAGGAGGCGGCCAAGCTGAAAGAGGAGGTAATCAGGCTGAAGGCGGAGAAGAAGGCTGCAGAGGATTTGAACAAGGAGCTGATGGCGGCCAGTGCCCCCGGGTGCTGACGAACCGGACGAGATAAAAGTGTTGAAAACTAGGGCTGAGCTGGTCGCCAGCATACTGCAGGCCGAGGAGGATGGCATTGTTGTGGCATCGGAGTCTTTTGAAAGTGTCGTGGCCCAGTTGCGGGTGGTGAACCCCGGGCTCGACATTTCGACCGATGGTATCCACTACCTTGCACGAGTGGAGGATGATCGCATCGTCTTGCCCGCAGGCCTGGTTCTCGACACCCCCGAAGCTCAGACCGAAGATCAGCCAGCGGAGGAGCAAGAGCCCGAGCCCGAGGCGACTGAACATGTAGAAGGATGAGGATTCAGGTTGTTTTGATGTTGTTTTGTTTTGTCCGACCTACGTGCCGTTGATTAATTTGTAATTTATTTGGTTTTGGGGGGGCATGGCCCCCTTTTTTATGTAATACGCACAGTCTTTTGGCCCTTGTGGCCTTTTTATTTAATGCTCGGTTCATTTATACAATTTTTGTTGTACTTTACATTATTGATGTACTTTACCTTAGTTGTGCATGTATGACTGCCCGTCGGAGGGTGTGTCTGTTAATGGAGCTTTCTTTTGAAAGATAGCTCGCTGTGTGTGAATTCGCCAGTGCGGGGAACTGGTCGAATAGCCGTGGAAGGCCCTGGCGAGGTTGTGGATCTCAGGTCGCGATTGAGGCCTGAGGTCGCGGCGTGAACGTCCCATCGCGAGCTGGGGTTCTGCCGATGATGGTACTTGGGCGAAGGTGGTGCTCGGTCGAGGGCCGCCGACGAGCAGAGTTCCGGCTCGTTTATTTGAGCGGGATTCTACTTCGTGTGCATGCGTCGTTTGTACCTGAACGAGCATGATGACCGCTAGGTGGTCTCTTGATGCGAGGAAGCTTATGGTTACTCTAGTTGTAGTATTGCTTAAGTTTCTCAGCGTTCCATGGTCGAGGGAGTGCCTCCCCATTAAGGTTTTCAAGGAAGTATGCACCATTTCCTGTTTTGGCACGGACTCTGTATGGCCCTTCCCAGTTGGCCGCTAGTTTGCCTTCGCGAGAGTCCTTGTGGTTTCTTCGCAGGACAAGGCTGCCCACATCGAACTCTCGTCGTAAGTCTTTGGCGTTGTGCCTGATTTCTATTTTTTGCTTAAGGGACGCTTCGCGGAGGGCTGCTCCTGTCCGGATTTCCTCGACGAGGTCGAGCTCTTCTCTCATTGCTTCGTTATTCATTTCCTCGTCTAGAGGTGATTCGGTCCTTCTGGACGGTACGTGGATTTCGATGGGTAAAACAGCCTCCATGCCATATGCTAAGCGGAAAGGCGTTTCCCCGGTGGTGGACTGGGGAGTAGTGCGATATGCCCATAAGACGCTGTGGAGCTCCTCGACCCAGGCTTTCTTCGTTTCATCCAGTCTTCGTTTGAGGCCATGAAGGATGACACGGTTGGCCGCTTCCGCCTACCCGTTGGTCTGGGGGTGCTC
Organism: Lathyrus tuberosus; assembly: GCA_022829125.1. Classification (NCBI taxonomy): domain Eukaryota; kingdom Viridiplantae; phylum Streptophyta; class Magnoliopsida; order Fabales; family Fabaceae; genus Lathyrus; species Lathyrus tuberosus. The sequence continues at coordinate 1,205,573 of JALAZF010000759.1, read as the reverse complement.
TACCGAAGCGAAGTGTTGCTTTGTTCCGAGATGGGCGACGAAGTCTTGGAACTTCTTGTCCGTGAATTGTGTTCCATTGTCCGTGACGATTACTTGGGGAATCCCAAAACGGGCAAGGATATTCTGCTTGTAGAAGCGTAGAATGTTAAGTGCTGTTATCTTCGCTAAGGCTTCTGCTTCCATCCATTTTGTGAAATAATCTACGCCCACTATCAGGTATTTGTTTTGGCTAGACCCCGTCACGAAGGGTCCTAGGATGTCTAGGCTCCACCAGGCGAATGGCCACGGGGATGTCAAGCTTTTCAGCTCGTTAGGTGGAGCTAGGTGCATATCCCCATGCCGTTGGCATTTGTCGCATTTCTTCACATGCTCCTTGGCGTCTTGCTGCATAGTTGGCCAGTAATATCCTGCCCGGAGTGCCTTGCGGGCAAGGGACCTTCCTCCCAAGTGCTGGGCGTTAATGCCTTCGTGGATTTCTCGTAATACGTGGGCGACAATCTCCTCCTCTATGCACTTTAGTAGTGGGATGGAGAAGCCCCTTCGGTAAAGTTTATTTTTGAGGATGACGTACGAGCAAGCTCTTCGTCTAATGGTGCTGGCTTCCTTGGGGTCATCCGAAGTTCGTCCCTGGTGAGGTAGTTGTACACGGGTGTCATCCAACAGTAGCTATCCCCGATCGCGTGCACGTGTAGGGTTGAGGACCCCTTATCGATGCTGGATCGGGGAAGTATCTCTTGGATGACTGACCTGTTTCCGCCTTTCCTCTTGGTGCTCGCTAGTTTGGACAGGACGTCTGCTCGCACGTTGTGTTCGCGGGGAACATGTCTTACTGCTACCGCCCTGAACTTCGACATCTTTTCCTTGACTAGGGTAAGGTATTCAGATAGACTGTCGTTTTTGGCCTGATACTCCCCGGAAATCTGGTGGGCTACGAGCTGAGAGTCCATGCAAATGACGATTTCTTCTGCCCCTAGGTCTTCGGCTAGGCGCAACCCGGCGAGGAAGGCTTCATACTCAGCCTGGTTGTTCGACGTGGGGAAGGACAATGTGAGAGACGCCTCGACTATGGTCCCTTCGTCGTTTTCCAGAATTACTCCTGCCCCGCTGCCGCTCGAGCTGGATGCTCCGTCCACGTAGATGGTCCATCTGTTTGTTGTGTGGGGCGAGGAGTCTAAGAAGGTTACTTCCGCCACGAAATCGGCCAGGGCCTGTGCTTTGAGAGCTTTCCTGCTTTCATACCGGACGTCAAATTCGGACAGCTCCAGCGACCACTTGAGCATTCGACCGGCCATGCCTGGCCGGCCCATCAACTGCTTGATGGGCTGATCCATCCTCACTACGATCGTGTGGGCCAGGAAATAGTGTCTCAGTCGTCTGGCAGCGTTGACGAGGGCCAATGCTACCTTCTCTATCTGTTGATATCGCAACTCTGCGTCTTGCAACGCTTTGCTCGTGAAGTATACTGGTTTTTTCCCGCCAGGATTTTCGCGAATGAGAACGGCGCTCACGGCCTCGGCAGTGACGGCGAGGTATAGGAACAAAACTTCCCCGGTATCTGGTCGTGATAACACAGGCGGTTTCGACAGGGCTTGCTTTAAGTGAAGGAGGGATGCCTCGCATTCTTCGGTCCATTTAAACGCGGCTTCTTTTCTCAAGAGCTTGAAGAAAGGAAGGGCGTGTTGGGCGGATTTTGCGACGAAGCGGGATAACGAGGTGAGTACCCCATTGAGGGACTGGATGTTCTTCTTAGACGTGGGCGTTGGGAACTCAGAGAATGCCCGGCATTTGTCAGGGTTAGCTTCTATTCCTCGTTCCGTCAAGTAGAAACCAAGGAATTTACCTGCCCGTACGCCGAACGTGCACTTCTCTGGGTTAAAACGCATTTGATATTTTCTTGCTTGCTCGAAAAATTTTCGAAGATGGGCGACATGGTCTAGTTCCTCGTGGGACTTGATGATCATGTCATCCATATATACCTCGAGCATGTCGCCTATTTGTCCTTGGAAGACTTTGTTCATCATTCGTTGGTACGTAGCGCCGGCGTTCTTCAGACCGAAAGGCATTACGTTGTAGTAATAGTTGCCCGACTCGGTCATGAAGGCCGTGTAAGTTTTATCGCTCGCGGCCATCGAGATTTGATTATAGCCCGAGTAGGCGTCGAGGAACGATAAAAGCTTAAAACCTGCTGAGTTATCTACGAGCTTATCTATATTGGGGAGGGGATAGGCGTCCTTCGGACAGGCCTTATTAACATCGGTATAATCAACCCACATTCTCCATTTGCCATTATTTTTTCTTACAAGTACAACATTTGAGAGCCATGTAGTGTATTTGGCCTCAGAAATAAACCTAGCTTCTAGAAGGTCTTTGACAGCTTTCTCCGCGGCTTCCATCTTCTCTGGGGACTGTTTCCTTCTGCGCTGGACGACGGCTTTGACGGCCGAATCAATTGTAAGCTAGTGGCAAGCGACGGAGGGGTCCAATCCTGGCATTTCAGCAGCGCTCCATGCGAACAAGTCTGCGTTCTCCCCGAGGCACGCTTTTAGTTGTCTCTTGGCCAGGTCAGGGAGATCTGCTCCGATCTTCACTCCCCGTTAGGGGTCTTCTCCGAACGGAACAATCTCGAAGTTGCCATCTGGGATGGGGCGTAGGAGATGGCCGCTGTTGTGGGACTGGCTGCCCGAAGTCGTCTGGTCTTTGGCGTGATCATCCTCGCTGAAACGGCTGTCCAAGTCGATGGATTCGACCTGGGGGAGTGGCTTTGGCTGCTCGGAGCTGCTGGGCAGAGGAGGACGACCAGATGTCCTCGGCCTCGCTGAAATGGTGCTCAATCCTTTTGATGCTGCTTCAAAGCATCGACGGGCAGCTTCGATGTCGCCGTGGAGGGTGGCGACCATCCCTTCAGAAGTGTAGTACTTCATCTTGAGATGTACGGTGGAAGGTACTGCAATCAACTCTGCCAGGGTTGGCCTTCCAAAAATGCACTGATATAGTGACGGGCATTCAATTACCAGAAACTGTGCTTTGATCGCTCGGTTTGTCTTTCCTGATCCGAAGGTCACGATGAGCTCTACGTAACCTCGGGGCCTTGTTACTGCTCCGTTGAATCCCTGCAGGTCGGATCCAACGTATGGAGTAAGGTGAGAGTCGTCCAGCTGCAGTGTCTCAAACAGGTGGTTGTACATTATATCAACTGAACTGCCCTGGTCCACGAGTATCCTGCGAACGTCGAAGTTCGCCATCCTTGCCCGGATGAGAAGCGGGATGCTTGAGTTTGGTGACCCGTCGAGGAGCTCCTCCTTGTAGAAGGAAATGGGAGAGGATCCTTTGTGAGTGGTATCCAGCGTGGTGACTTCGTTGGAGGTTTTGCTGATCAGTTGATCGAATTTTCTCTTGACTGAACCGACCGTGATTTTGTTGAATCCACCACCGGAGATGACCATGGCCGACGGGAAGGTCTCCCACGGGCTGTGAGCGCCGAGGAACGTCGAGGCGGGCAGACTATCAGGGATACAGAAGTCTTCTGGACGAGTTATGGACATGGCGACCTGTACGTTGGTGTCCTCGGAGGGCGGAGCCTCTTCTGCAGCCTTCTTGCTCTCTTGGGTTTCTTGTCGGGGAGCATCTTTCTTCTTCGCGAACTGCTTCAGGTGGCCGTCGCGAATGAGGATCTCTATGGCATCTCGGAGGTGGATGCATTCTTCCGTCGTATGGCCGTGGCTCTTGTGGAAGCGGCAATACTTGGATTTATCTACACCCGGCCTGGTCGGCAGCTGTTTGGGGAAACGGACTCCCGCCTGCTTGAACTCGGAGTTGGCACATTCGGACAAGATTTTCTCCCTCGAGGTAGTGAGGGGGGTATATTCATGGAACCGTCCAGAAGGTCCCTTCTGTTCGCGTGCATCGCGAGGCCTATCGTCGCGTCTTTTGTCTCCTCGACGGGATGTCGAGGGCTCTTCAGCTCTGGATGACCGGGCACCTTCTTGGTGACGGGAGGCCCGGACAGAGTGGGCAGCGACCTTCTCCTCGTACTATATATGCGACTGGGCTTGGTGGAGGAGGGCGTTGAGATTCCTCGGTGGATCGAGGCCGATGGCTTTCGCGAAGTCTGAGCCAGGACGTAATCCCTGCTCGAGCAGGAATTTCTTCATCTCGTCGGTCGTTGGCACTTGGACGGCTTCCTTGTTGAACTGCTCAATGTAGTCCCGAAGAGGTTCATCTCTTCCCTGCACGACAGCTCCGAGGGACGCCTCAGTCTTTGGATGGCGTCGTGATGCGGTAAAGTGTCGGGAGAAAATCCTCCCGAGCTTCCCCAGGATGTGATGGACTCCTCCGGCAGCTGTTTGTACCAGGTCATTGCTCCCTTCCGGAGCGTGGTTGGGACCAGGCGGCATTTGATGGCTCCTCGTACACCTCTGTAGTCCAGAAGAGCATCTATGTTTTCTATGTGCTCGTCTGGGTCCGTGGTTCCATCATAAGTCCCTAGAGACGGAGGCTTCTCTAGCCCTTTAGGGAGGCGGGTGGCCAGGATCCTGCGGGACAACGGGCCGCGAGGCTCGTCGTCGCTGTCCGAACTTGAAGTCGATGGTGACCGTTGTCTGCGCTCGCGGCGGCGGTCTCTGCGAGGTGAGGGCGATCGAGGCCGGTCGCGAGGTCTGACCGGTGGAGAATGCCCGTCCTGCCTCGTTCTCTTGTGTCTTGGTGGTGACTGACCCCGCGGGGAGATCTGGTCGCGCTTGCGAACGCGCCGTGGTTCAGGCTCATGCGGTCTTCCCAGCGCCTAGGTGGCGGGCTTCTTGATTTCTGGTGTTTCCTCTTGGGAGGAGAGGATCTTGGAAGAGATGCTTCCTCGAGAGCTCCTATCCCCTCTCCTTGCTGCAAGATAAGGAGGTTTGTGCGGTTGACAGCTTCCAGGAGGGCTGCAACGGCCAGGTCAGTGCTGGGAGGGCCAGGAATTGGTCGTTCCCCCAACGGTGGCTGTTTTCCTCCTTTCTCGGTGGGAGGAGGAGTTGGAGACGCAGTGGCCCCGTCCCGAAGGAAGCGGGGATCAGAAAGTAGCAACGAACTGCCGTCGGCGTCCATCTTGTTGACGGGGGTGAGAACCGTAGCGTCAGCACCTTTCGCGGAATTCTGAGGGGCCATGTGTGGGCGGATCAAAGAAAGTATGTTTTGATCTTTGAGTTTCCGAGGAGGAAAGAAAGAAAGGGAGAACAAGGAGTTCCCACAGACGGCGTCACTGATCCGACGCTCAGCTTGAGAATGAGGAGAGGAGGGGGTGTACCTGCAAGGCACTCCGACGCTCAAGTAAGAAAGGGTCAGAGAAAAGGGGCAAGTACAAAGTGTATTCTTAGGGTAAAAAATGTGATACCTGACCCTCTCAAGTGAGAGGGTTTATATAGAGCCCCCAGCGCGTGGCCAACGGTCCTATTTTCGGGGCGAACTAGCCGTTTTTCCCAAAGAATAGGCAACTGCCCAAACTAGCCGTTATGTCGGGCAGGGTGCCATGAACTAGCCGTTATGTCGGGCATAGACGCAGTTGCGGGCACCTGCCCATCGCTGTTCGGACAGCGAGG